>OU015771.1:21039571-21132480 GCA_907173295.1 Fagus sylvatica | reverse complement strand
ACAAGGATCCCAAGCTGAGCTTCATAGAATGGAAAAATAGAGCTTCCCACAAACTAAACTCGTACGGGTAACATGTTAATATTTTTGGGACCATATTTGATACAAAGGTTTAATATTCAATCTCTGCAATGCTCAAATAATAATATGTCACCTAACAAAAAAAGTTTGACTCAATATCTCACATATTTGTTGGGTTTAACACATCATATATATTTTTTATTAGGTAGTGTATTCTTATTTAAGTATTCTAGAGATTGTATATTAAACAATTGTACCTAATATGCTATCAATATTTTTATATATTGATTGAGGATTCTCCTTATTTGTAATAGCCAATTTTAGATCAGGATAAAGTTTGATCGGAGTTTTTCCTTCGTTTTTTTTTTGGTAAGAAATATCAATAAAAGTCTTGTACCATATGTTTTGACAAAAAAACATAAAAAAAGAAAAGAACTTTTGCACTATTTTGTGACCTTTAAACTAAAGCACCATCAAATGATCAACCATATGAAACGGGTCAACAGTAACATGGGGTATAGGTGATAGATTTGGAATTAAGTAGTTTCTTAAGTTAAAAGATGAAGATTTTATTCAATGTTAACATTCAAGCGGTGCAAATTAATTGTCCAAATAGAACTTAATTAATTTACTCAATTGAGGCAGGAGCAGGTGAGATTTGTTCTGTAACCAAAACACACTTATCCCATATTTTCACACTGTTGGACAAAGCCAAAGAAGCCTTTGGTGAGTATTCAGGTAGGAAAATAATTGCCTTCACCAAATCATCGTGGCATGTTTTTCCCATTTTCACAAGCTGAAGGCAACATTTTTGAGTAATAGGTAAACTCTCAAACATCCCAAGGAATATTTCTTTTCCGCACTCTGCTTCCACCTTGCTAGCGCATTCCTCCAAGTACTTGGTATGCTCAGTCTCTGGTGGCATCGCATCCTCGGGTGGATATGCAGTGTCATCTATCAATGTTGAAGGGCTTATGTCCTCCTCTGGTTCTTGAGCAAATGAGGCCAAGACTCCGCTTGCTAAGACCAAAGCCACCATGAAGAGGATGTTGAACTTTGCCATGGTGCTTGAGATGTATTAGTGGGAGATTCCTTTTCTGTTGATTGGAATGAGATTTTTGGGATGGTTTTCAAGAATGAGTAATGAGTCTTTTATGGGTGAGAAGAGGTGGTGAGATGATCTTGGATTTAGAAAACCGTTTTTAAACTTCAATTTCCAAGAGTTTCTTTCATTCATACTCGCCAAAAGATGATGGGAGTTTCTAATGGTTTTGTTTATGTCCATTCATAAATTCTTTAAATAGAAAACTATTGAAAACCGGGTAAGTTTTTACCCATGGAGTGATTACATTTACATGGGTCCCAAAATGAACTTTATTTCTCTTGTTATTTTCTCTTCCTCTTTAATTGATATTTTAGTGAGAAGGATTTTTTTATCATTATTTTTTTATCTTCTTAGTTTTTATTTCATTTTAGGTGGAAATTAATATACTATCATTGATTCTTGTCCCTCAGATTATGAAATTCTCTCTATAAAATATATAAAAAGTTACATCTCTTATATCAATGCTGAGGTTTTTTTATATTTTTTTATTTAACAATTACATAACCTTCATTAAAACATGAAATCAAGAACATCATTCTTCCATGCCACCCAAACATCTCTTGGGATGGAACAGTAATTGGAAAAAATAGAGACATCCTTTGCCAGTAAATGTGCAACATAATTTAACTCCTTTTTGTCCAATGAAAAGTGCAAATATATAGGGAAAGAAAAACTAAGCTTTAGAGTATTAGATAGTAGAGTCTTGGTGTAGTGGCGATAACCAATCCACTATTAAGGGCTTCAAAACTGAGCTTGGCATCTCCCTCAATGTTGAGTTTCATTTGTATCAATGCCGACTTTACACATAGGTCATTTAGAAAATAGCCTAAGGCCTCCAAGTGTAAAAACGACAATAGCATACTTTTATAACAACTTAAAATAAAATAACAAATCTTTTATTTATTGACTTTTTCCTTGGAAATGTGATCAATGTGTGGCTAAATACATTCTTTTTTATCTCTCTTATCTAGTCACAGTGAAACTTATTATATTTTGCTTTTACCCATAAGCCTATTCACATGAGTCATACTTAAGGTAAGTTAGCTTAATTTATACTTTAAATATTATGCTTTACATACAGTGGGAAAATGAAGATCTAACTTGGGGGCAAAACTTGTATATGACACACATTTATACTCGTGGATGTGAACACACACATATAATATATATATAGTATATATATATATATATATATATAATATATATATA
Organism: Fagus sylvatica; assembly: GCA_907173295.1. Taxonomy (NCBI): domain Eukaryota; kingdom Viridiplantae; phylum Streptophyta; class Magnoliopsida; order Fagales; family Fagaceae; genus Fagus; species Fagus sylvatica. The sequence continues at coordinate 21,130,148 of OU015771.1, read as the reverse complement.
TATATTGAGATTAATTTGAAAAACAAAAACTCATTTGAAAATTATGAGATATTCTTAAGATAACATATTCATTATATTATGTTTATATCTATTACGATATTTTTACGTCAACAATATATTTTTTGATTTGTATAAAGTCAAATTCCGTTTACGAATGGAAAGATTTTCCAATACAGTTTACGTAAATTTCTGTTATTTTTATTATAGTATAACATTTATGTACTTTAAACTTCTAAGTTGAGCTAAAAAACATTAACAGATTTTGAATTTTATTATGTAATTATCTCCATAGTGTTTTTTCTCTCTTTCCAAACTTGATTTGGGTTATATTTTGAAAAATTAATGGCTTTTATTTAAACTAAGTTGTTGGTTCTCCTTAATTAAAGATCAGAGGAGATCGGTGACAATATAATATAAACGAGGAGGGAATGAAGCAAAAGGATATAGACGATTATTAAAGAAGTGCAGTTCAAGCAAAGCTGCAGGTATAGATTGAAGTGTGGTTTCTTTTTTATAATGTAAATTCAAGATTACTTGGTTATAGCGATCCTATAGAGGAAAATGTTTTTGATTTATAATGGTTATTGACAAAAAAAAATAAAAAGAAAAGAACTTTTGCACAATTTTGTGACCTTTAAACTAAAGCACCGTTAAATGATCAACCACATAAAACAGGTCAACAGTAACATGGGGTATAGGTGATAGATTTGGAATGAAGTAGTTTCTTAAGTTAAAGATGAAGATTTTATTCAATGTTAACATTCAAGTGGTACAAATTAAATTTCCAAATAAAACTTAATTAATTTACTCTATTGAGGCAGGAGCAGGTGAGATTTGTTCTGTAATCAAAACACACTTATCCCATATTTGCACACTGTTGGACAAAGCCAGAGAAGCCTTTCGTGAGTATTCAGGTAGGAAAATAATTGCCTTCACCAAATCATCGTGGCATGTTTTTCCCATTTTCACAAGCTGAAGGCAACATTTTTGAGTAATAGGTAAACTCTCAAACATCCCAAGGAATATTTCTTTTCCACACTCTGCTTCCACCTTCCTAGCACATTCCTCCAAGTACTTTGTATGCTCAGTCTCTGGTGGCATCGCATCCTCGGGTGGATATGCAGTGTCATCTATCAATGTTGAAGGGCTTATGTCCTCCTCTGGTTCTTGAGCAAATGAGGCCAAGACTCCGCTTGCTAAGACCAAAGCCACCATGAAGAAGATGTTGAACTTTGCCATGGTGCTTGAGAAGTACTAGTGGGAGATTCCTTTTCTATTGATTGGAATGAGATTTTTGGGATGACTTTCAAGAATGAGTAATGGCTCTTTTATGGGTGAGAAGAGGCGGTGAGATGGTATTGGATTTAAAAAAACCGTTTTTAAACTTTAATTTCCAAGGGTTTCTTTCATTCATTCTCGCCAAAAGATGATGGGAGTTTCTAATGGTTTTGTTTATGTCCATTCATAAATTCTTTAAATAGAAAACTATTGAAAACCGGGTAAGTTTTTACCCATGGAGTGATTACATTTACATGGGTCCCAAAATGAACTTTCTTTCTCTCTTGTTATTTTTTCTTCCTCTTTAATTGATATTTTAGTGAGAATGAATTTTTTATCATTATTTATTATTATTTTTATCTTCTTAGTTTTTATTTTATTTTTGGTGGAAATATACTCTCACTGATTCTTGTCTCTCAGATTATGAAATTCTTTCTAAAAAAATATATTAAAAGTTACATGTCTTATATCAATGCTGGGGTATTTTTTTTATTTAACAACATAACCTTCATTAAAACATGAAACCAAGAAAACCATTCTTCCATGCAACCCAAATATCTCTTGGGATGGAACAGTAATTGGAAAAAAAATAGAGACTTCCTTTGCCAGTAAATGTGCAACATAATTTAACTCCTTTTTGTCCAATGAATTAAAAGTGCAAATAGGGAAAGAAAAACTAAGCTTTAGAGTATTAGATAGTAGAGTCTTGGTGTAGTGGCGATAACCAATCCACTATTAAGGGCTTCAAAACTGAGCTTAGCATCTCCCTCAATGCCGACTTTACACATAAGGTCATTTAGACAATAGTCTAAGTCCTCCAAGTGTAAAAACGATAATAGCATACTTTTATAACAACTTAAAATATTTAACAAATCTTTTATTTATTGACTTTTTCCTTGGAAATGTGATCAATGTGTGGCTAAATACCTTCTTTTTTATCTCTCTGTAGAAGTATCTAGTCACCGTGAAACCTAATATATTTTCCTTTTACCCATAATCTTATTCTCATGAGTCGTACTTAATGTAAGTTAGTTTATTTTATTCGTTAAATATTATGCTTTATATATAGTGGCAAAATCAAGATCTAATTTGGGGGCAAAATTTATGTATGACACACATATATACAGGGCATGTGATCGAATACATTCTCACACACATAATATATATATATATATATATATAATATATATATATATATATATATATATATATATATATATATATATATATATTATATATTATATTTAGAAATTTGAAAATAAAACTCATTCATTTGAAAATTAATTGATAGTCTTAAGATAACATATTCACTATATTATATTTAGAGGGTTGATATTTTCACTCTGTGGTGATATTTCCGCACCATTTGTTATAGAAATATCACTGTTTGGTGCTAAAATATTACCCAACAATGATATTTCTATACCAAATGGTACGGAAATATCATTGTAGAGTATGAAAATATCATTAACCTATATTTATTTCTATTAGGATATATTTTTGCGATTTGTTCAAAGTCAAATTTCTGTTTAGGAATGGAAAGAATTTCTAGTACAGTTTACATAAATTTATGTTATTTTTATTATAGTTTAACATTTATGATTTATATACTTTAAATTTCTAGAAAACAATATCAGACTTTGAATTTTATTATATAACTAGTCGTAAACCCGTGCGATGCACGGAAAATGAATTAAAATTAAATCTAAAAAATTATTGGTCTAACTATGATTTTTATTGTCTTTTATATTTTATCTAAATATGAAAATTTAATTATTAAAAGACATTTATTATTATTGTGTTTATATATAAAATATATTATAGTATTAGGCATTTATTAGGATTGTGTTTATATATATGGAATAATATATTATTTCTATTAAAGAAAATATAATATGTCAAGATTCTAATGAGATGTTTAATTATAGAATAAAATTTAAATTCAATTAAAAATATATATATATATATATATATATATATATATATATATATATATATATATATATATAATATATATATATATATATATATTATATATATATATATATATATATATATATATATTAAAATAATGAGGTGTAAAATTGTGAGAACTCAAAAGCTTATGTGGCGCAATATTATGAGGTCAACCAAAAGTAAAAAAGTTTCGGTTTTACATTATAGTATAGATTATCTCCATACTTTATTGATCGACAACTTTTGCCTTTGTTCTAATGGATTGAGCATGTGCTATATATAAAGCTTAGATTATATAGTGTTTTTTCCCTCTGTCCAAACTTGATTTGGGTTATATTTTAATAAATTAATGGCTTTTATTTAACTAAGTTGGCTCTCCTTAATTAAGATCAGAAAAGATTGGTGATAATTTAATATCAGCGAGGAGGGAATGAAGAAAAAAGATATAGACGATTATTAAAAAAGTGCAGTTCAAGCAAAGCTGCAAGAATTGATTGAAGTGTGGTTTCTTTTTTATAATGTAAACTCAAGATCACTTGGTTATAGGCTTATAGCGATCCTATAGAGAAAAATGCGGTTGATTCATATAAAGGTTAATTTTGTTTCTTCCTGTTCAATAGATACAGGAGCCATTCACTGATATTTATATTAACAGATAACACTTTACAGATTGATAAATGGATGTACATGAAAGACTAAACTTCTATCACGCTATTAACTCTCCTTGGATGGATATTTATCTTTTGAGATAATCATTGGTTGATTATCCTTTGTGATAATCATTAGTTGCTTCTGTTGCTTCTGATATGGTGGTGCTGTAACCGTTTGGGTAGTGGTTGTCTCAATACGCCCCCGCAATCGCAAGGGGAGGTCACGAACATTGAGATTGGCACGGAGAGAAATGAACTGGGCTGTGGGTAGTGGTTTAGTAAATGTGTCAGCAACTTGATCCTTGGAAGAAATAAATTGGACAGAGACAGTTTTGGAGGAGACCAAGTCACGTACAAAATGAAAATCAATTTCTATATGTTTTGTACGTGCATGAAACAAGGGGTTGGCAGTGAGATAGGTGGCGCCGATATTATCACACCATAGAATCGGAGTAGAGGGAGATGGAACACCAAGTTCACTGAGCAGAGAGCGCAACCACACAAGCTCAGCAGATGCATGGGCAATGGCTCTGTACTCGGATTCCGTACTAGAGCGTGAGACAATCCTCTGTTTTCGGGAGCTCCAGGAGATTAAATTGCGACCAAGGAACAGACAATAGCCACTAGTAGAACGACGATCATCTGGTGAGCCAGCCCAATCAGCATCAGAAAAGGCTTGAATGGTGAAGTTGGAATCTCTGTGAAGGAATAGAGAATGATGGCTAGTATGTTTCAAATAGCGAAGTATTCTCTTCACTGCACTCCAATGTAAATCAGTGGGTTTGGTCATAAATTGGCACACTTTGTTAACGGCAAAGGCTATGTCTGGGCATGTCAGTGATAAGTACTGAAGAGAGCCAACTGTGCTACGGTATGAGCTGGGGTCCGAAAGTGGAGTGCCTTGGAACTGACTGAGAGACGTGCTAGAGGCCATTGGAGAGGAAATGGGCTTAGCTTCATGCATGTTGGTCTTGCGGAGTAGATCATGGATGTAGCGACGTTGAGAGAGGTAGAGACCTTGATCAGCCTGAATTGCTTCCACGCCCAAGAAAAAATTTAATGGACCAAGGTCCTTCACAGCAAAGTCTTGTTGCAATTTAGAGATCAAAGAGTTGATAGAGGAGGAACTGGGTCCCGTGACAATTATGTCATCCACGTAAATGAGAAAGAAAATTGTATCAGCCTTAGTTTTATAAATAAAAAGAGACGTGTCAAACTTACAGCCATGAAAACCAAGTGGCAGAAGACGATTACTGAGTCGTGAGAACCAGGCCCTTGGTGCTTGTTTCAGGCCGTATAAGGCTTTGTGAAGATGACAAACATAATTCGGATAAGAAGCATGAACAAAACCAGGGGGTTGGGTCATGTATACATCCTCAGAGATAACGCCATGTAAGAAAGCGTTTGTAACATCGAGTTGTCGAATATCCCAGTTTGAAGCAACGGCAAGGGAAAGAACTGTTCGAATGGTGACAGGCTTAATGACAGGACTGAACGTTTCCCCATAATCAATGCCGGGTTGCTGATGAAATCCCTTAGCGACGAGGCGAGCTTTGTATCTTTCAGTAGAGCCATCTGCTTTTCGTTTGATACGAAAAACCCATTTACAACCGACTAGGTTCATGGTGGGTTTGGGTGGAACGAGTTTCCATGTGCCATTGTGAAGAAGCGCAGTGAATTCTGTATTCATGGCAGCACGCCAAGCTGGATGTTTGGAGGCAGCAGTGTAGGATGTGGGCTCTGTAGAGTCTTGATCTGTGGTAGCAAGGAGTGCTTTGGGAAGAGGATACTTGATAATGCCAGGGAAGAAGACTTTCGGTTTGCTAATGTTGTCTTTGCCTCGTGTTTGCATGGGATGAACCACGGCCTGCGTAACATCACATGGGACCTGCAGTGAAATATTAGTAGACACACGAGGGGACGTAGGCGTGGGAGGAGATGACTCATTGTGGGAAATAGAAGATGCTGGAATATGGAAGTTGGATGAAGCAGAGTCAGTGAGAGAAGGTTGTATAGAATTGGGAAGAGATATTTGTGGAGAAGATATTTGTGGGGATAAGGATGTATACGTGGTAGGCAATATTTGTGAAGGCTGTGTAGAATTTGGAGGAGATATTTGTGGAGGAGATATTTGTGGAGATAAGGTGGGAGATTTGGTGGGAGATATTTTCGGAGGTGGAGGCAGAGGATAAGAGGTGTGGTTCGGTTTTGGTAAATTTGGTAACCGTATGGTTGAAGGTGGGACCAATGGAGTGGTGGTTGAAGGTGAGGATGTGGCAAATGGAAAAACATGCTCATCAAAGACTACATTTCTGGCGATGTAGATGCGATTTGTGGTAGGATCAAGGCATTTATAGCCTTTATGGTTGAGACTGTATCCTAGAAAAATACAATGAGTAGAACGAAAGTCCATTTTGTGGGTATTATAGGGACGAAGGTGGGGCCAGCAAGCACACCCAAAGATTTTCAGAAAATTATAATCAGGTGTTTGTTTGAAGAGCAATTCAAGGGGTGATTTATTTGAAGTGATGGGAGAAGGAAGTCTATTTATGAGATACGTTGCTGTAAGAAAGGCGTCATCCCAATATTTTTGAGGTAGAGAGGCGGAAGCAAGAAGGGTGAGGCCGGTTTCGACAATATGGCGATGTTTTCTTTCCACTGAGCCATTTTGGTGATGGGTGTGAGGACAAGGAAGACGATGACGGATGCCAAGAGATTGAAAGAAGGTGTTAAGTTTCCTAAATTCCCCACCCCAATCAGATTGAACACATTTAATTTTCCTATCAAATTGACGTTCAACAAATAATTGAAATTTGAGAAAAATATTATAAACGTCAGATTTAGAAGTTATAGGAAAGAGCCAAATAAATTTAGAGAAATCATCCACAAAACAAACATAATAACGGTTTCCATTAAATGAAAGTGTGGGAGAAGGGCCCCATACATCAGTAAAAATAAGTTCTAAAGGAAAACTAGACCTAGATGGAGACAAAGAAAAGGAAAAACGATGACTTTTGCCAAGTTGACAAGCATGGCAGATAGGAAGAGTCTTATTTTTGCTGGTAGGAAGATGATGAGAAGACAGAACTTGACGAACAATGCGGAGAGCGGGGTGACCAAGTCTTGAATGCCATTGTTCAACGGACACACGTTCCCCTAAGAGTGCGGTGGGTTTGATGAGCCGTTGAAGGGAATGGAGAGGATAGAGACCATTTTTACTCTTGCCGCTGAGAAGGGTGACACCCGAGGATAGATCCTTTACACAAGAAAAAAGATGGGTGAAATTCAAAGAAAACATTATTATCTTTGGCAAATTGATAGACAGAGAGAAGGTTTTTACTGATATTAGGCACATGCAGAATATTGTTAAGAAAGAAATTTTTGCTAGAAGAACAGAGAATAGAGGAACCAATGTGATGAATGCGCAAACCTTGGCCATTGCCGATGCGAACTTGATCTTGACCTGTATAATCTTTTGCATGGAGGTTTAAGTGACCATAATCAGCAGTGATGTGGTTATTGGCACCAGTATCTGGGTACCAAGCCGGGTCCACAGTGGATGATGTAGAGGCAGCAAAAGCTTGTGGAGATTGGTTGGAGGAGACTTGGAAATTCTGGTCAAATCGGTGCCAACAAGTCTGGGCAGTGTGACCAACCTTAAAACAAATCTGGCAAAAAGCACGAGAGGAGCCAGAATTGTTGGAATAGAACTGAGGGGAGCCTCGGCCTCTAGAGGAGTTGGTGCGTCCACGACCACGGCCACGACCATTGTGGGAATAAAATTGACGACCTCGATTTTGGGAGGGCTGGGACGTCTTGGCTGCAAAATTAGCGGTAGGAGCAGTGATATCAGGAGAGGAGAGAGCTTGCTGGTCAATACGCAATTCATGCGTAAGAAGGTGACCATAGAGTTCATCTAAAGGGAAGGCTTCCACGCGGGTGTTGACAGTGGCAATAAGAGAGTCATAATCGTGAGGGAGACTGGCAAGAATGTAGGAGGTGGTGGCAGAGTCACTGATAGGTTCACCAATGGAGGCAAGAAGATCAGTACAAGCCTTGGCTTTCTGAAAGTAATCAGTGATGGTCAGATTGCCTTTCTTCAAAGTGGCAAGGGTATACCGAGTAGTCATGATTCTTGCACGAGATTGAGAAGAAAACATCTTCTCTAATACAAGCCAAACAGCACGAGAGGAGGTTAAACCAACTAAAGAGGAAACAAGAGATTCAGATATGGTGGACATGAGAACACTTAATAGGAGTTGGTCAATCTCAAACCAAGAGGCATATGCGGGGTTAAGAACCAGATCAGTGGGGGAGGAAGGAGAAGCAATGTATTGAGGGGGAACAGCTGAATCATTATCAACATGGTGAAGAATTTTGTTTACATTTATGTAGGGAATAATGACAGTTTTCCAAGAGAGGTAGTTGTCTTTTGTGAGTTTGAGTTGAAGGTGATTTGAGGGAGTGAGAATAGAGGTTGGACGATTTATTGGTGCTGTTGAATCAGTATTTGTATTTATGGAGGAAGACGAGGAAGGAGAAGACATATTTGTGACGTTTAGTCAATATGGCTCTGATACCAAATAAAGGTTAATTTTGTTTCTTCCTGTTCAATAGATACAGGAGCCATTCACTGATATTTATATTAACAGATAACACTTTACAGATTGATAAATGGATGTACATGAAAGACTAAACTTCTATCACGCTATTAACTCTCCTTGGATGGATGTTTATCTTTTGAGATAATCATTGGTTGATTATCCTTTGTGATAATCATTAGTTGCTTCTGATATGGTGGTGCTGTAACCGTTTGGGTAGAGGTTGTCTCAATAATCTCAAGTAACACTGTTATGTTTAATTAATATATATTTTAAATATTTATAACTCATTTTCATCCTAAAAGCTTATATGAAATTAATTAGTTACGAAATTTAATCAAATTTCCTCTTCAATTATATTGCTTCCTTTTACCATATAATTCTTCAATTAAAAACTAACAAGAATGAATTCAGGAAATTAGACCAAAATTGAGTAGAAGTCTTAAACATGACAATCCACATAAAAATAAATAAATAAATAAATAAGGTTGCACAAATGTGATAGACATTATATAACTTGATTTCAAAAGCTAACACTTAAAGTATGAAGATTTTCAGGAGTGCGACTTCCATGAAAAGAGATACGTAGAAATAATAAGTTACAGTCTCTTAAAATCTTGCTCATCCAAAAACCAAAAAGAAAAGTTACAATATCCTTATTCGCCATGAGTGTACAGATGGAAGGCAAATTAAACAAGTATACAAGGATCCCAAGCTGAGCTTCATAGAAAGGAAAAATATTCCACTTTAAAAGCTGCCTCATATTCCAGTTTCCACTGCAAAATCAAAGTGGTGTCTTTTCGTCCTGACTGCAGGTAACTGAATACAGCCGAACTTCCACTATAAGTCCAAAGCTGAAAAGTAGGTTGAGAAAAAAAGAAAAAAAAAGTTGACACTTTGTAATTTTATGAGAAAGTAACCTCACGTCGTAGAGTGGAAAACTCAGGGCTCCTTAACACGCGCAGCCGCTTTACTGTGGAGACAAACATGCTGCAAGAAATTTATCTCCTTATAAGATAGAATGACATTGAAAATTAAATTGCTAACCATGAAGACTTGGACGGTGCTCCAATATTCCAACTTCTTTAAAGTTTAGTGTGATAAAAACATAAAATGAGTTTAACAAGTTTGCAGTAATTTACCAGAAAAACCACAAGCAACAACTATAATGTTTAACAAGCACCATGAGGCAACCAAGACTCTAAGTACATGAGAACAATAACATGCTTTGGCTCTTAATTTTATTAGTGTAAGTTTAATGCATAAGAAGTATGGACATGTGTCTGTGTCAGATACATTAAGGACACTGTGCCCTTAGTGTATTTGGAAGAAACTTTTTTTTGTTTTTTTAAATCATTTGGTTTTAGACAAGATTTTGATAGTTTTTTTATTTTGAAAACTTAAAATAAATGTAATATGCCAATAAATAAATAAAATATATCTCTCAAACTCTATAAAACAGGGAATTTTATGCACTGCTACGACTTATTATATATATATATATATATTTTGGTCATATCTCTACAATGTCATGTCATAATTAAATTTAAAATTGAAATGTCAAGGTGCACGTGTCAAGTCGTGTCTCCTTAGTTGAATACTTCCTATTGGAATTATGAAAGTTGAAGTTGATGCTACAAACAAATAACTAGAAGTGGGAGAATGCTTACTGCCATGGAACATCCCCAACAAGCATTCTGTCCCCCTCATTATCCTCATAAATCAGAGTATATTCCCTACTACCATGTAAGGAATCTGTGATTGCTTTTGCATCCCCCACCTTGTTTTTATTTTTAGTGGCAGAATAATCTCTTTGAGCTGAAAATAGAAAACTTACAGGTCAATTACAAGTCTGAAAAGTTTTGATCAAAATTTCATGCTAAGAAAGAATTTTAAAAAGAAAGAAAATTTTCCATGGACTATGTCTACAAATTACCTGCAAGAAGATCTCCAAAGAGTTTATCTATAGCAAAGGAGAGTTTCTCGTAACTATCATAGGCTTTGAGATCCACTTTTCTTCCGATGGGGACTCCATCCATATTGATCTTTACAAACATCTGATGTTCCAAATTTACCAATTTTTCACCACTACTCCCTTCTTTTGGAGTTTCATTTGGTGACTTGGGAGCTGGCTTTGAAAAGTTGCTGCTTGCGAGATTTTTCCTGAAGGAACGGATTGGAGGCCACCCAACAACCGGAGCAAGAGCAATTCTGATTTTTGTTGGAGCATCAATGGCAAGAGAAATCAAATTTTGATCATGATATATACGTGTATTGAAATGTCACTACCAACAATAGGACTAAAGAAGACCTAACCATAATCACTACTTTTACGTTGGATACATAATTTTCTTTCGTAGTACAAATCTCTATATACTAGCATATAGAAGGTAAATCGAGTTGCAATTCACTTTTATCATCGCTACTCTAAGATCCATATAGGTGTTGCACATGCATGGAACTAAACCGAGTGAGAAGGGAAGATAACAAACATGGAAGTTAAATCCATCTTTTTTTTTTTGGATGAGATTTGTGATTAAACAAAATGAAATTTGAATCTTGTTACATGATGAAGAATATACACGGATAGAAATTAATCCTCTCCATTTTGAGGGGAACCATTCATAAGTCAACTTAAATATTATAAATTTAAAATTTATAGTTTTGTATTTAAATGACTTGATACTCAGTATAGTGTTAAATCCGGAAATAAAATCTTAATAATTAGTAAAATGGAATATATCTTATTCAAGGCTGGTCATTACCACTAGAAAATATAGAACCGAAAAGCAATATTTATAGTTCTTATTTTAGTGAAAAAATTTATAGTTACATGTGTCTTAAAATGCCCTTACTTGAACGAAGATTTTATTAAAATCAATTTACTTGTTTAAAGAATATAAAAAACACAAAGAGACAAAATACTTAACCAAAAGAATAAATATATATATAATATATATACTCAAATAATATCTATTATGCAACAATGTTTTATAAACATGATCCCAAATGCTGTAATAGCACTTTCAAAGTGGCAGAAGAGTACCACTAACATTATAGGTTGCAGGGTACTAGATGAATTCGTTTACCAACATATAAAAAAAAAAATCATAAAGATAAATTCTTTATCATGTGAATGAAAAGTTAAGAAAAGCTGCAGTGAAAACCTTTCATGATCATTATTGGGCGCAGCTGTATCTGTAGAAACTGTAGCACTAGCAGATCTAGAGCATGCCTTCTTATCTGAATTCTGCATCTCTGCCACTCTACATCCACATGTCTTTTGTGATTCCTCTGCCATAACATTTAACCTGCGGGAAATCAACGGGTACTGAATATATGTAGGCTTTGGCTGTGGTTTCTGGTTTTGAGCAATTTTTGACAACCACCTTATCTCTTCTTTTTCTGCTACAACTGTTTCTTGCCACACTCTTTTAGGTCCATGGATTTTGTTGTTGAAACCAATATAGTGAAGAGACTGATCTTCTCCTGGAGGACCAAGCCTCAGCTCCAACTTTTTGTCATCTGATACTCCATTGAATCTCTCATATTTTATTGGAAACCACTCTTTTTCCTCCATTTTTAACCAGGTAAGAGTAAAAGAAAAGTAAAAAGAGTCAGAGATGGACAAGAACAATGTTCTGTATGAAACCCTTCTCAGGAAATGAGTTATTTATTAGTGGGTCGAAAAAACACTGAGAATCGCAATTGGTCCCATCACAAGAATTTCAAAAGATATGATTTATGGTTAACAAAGGAAAAAGAGAAAGTAGATCAGTAAAAGCTAACATATATTGAAAGCAAGATATCCTTGCTAAAAGATACTGCTACTTTTTACCAGAAAAACATGGAAATATTAAGATTTCATCAGCCTATATATCCAAGGGAAAGCCGACCTGAATCGTTGTTGAGCCCATAAGAATAAACCTCACCAGCCTTGGACAAAACCCCAGTTACCTACAGGCTTAAATATTGTATTGATATGTATTGTTTTCGACTATAGTGCGTTTTCTCTTCCTTTGCTGACAGACCGTGTCTGGAGCAACGAGAGAAAAAAGAGAAGATTCATTCCCTTTAGAACACACAAGAAATGAAAATATAGATTTTTCACACGCAACTACCAACGCGCAGACGGAATGTTGTCAATTTAATACATGACAATTTTTTTACTATTTTTTTTTTTAATGACAAATTAATGAAAAAATTATTAAAATTAATCAATATTATATTATAAATCTAAAGATCTCACGTCCATTAAAATTTTAAAGGATTTTAGTTTGACAATTTTATCAATATTTCAAGTGAAATAAAGAGGATTATATTCCTAACATTGTAGTAATTTGGTTCAAGAACCAAAGCTGAGATGATGCTCCCTCTTTATTTTTTGGTGCACTCACTTGAAAATTACAGCATTTAAAGAGGGGAGAGTCTTTTGAATATTACATGAAAATTACCTGATACCAATTGTGAGTTACGATTTTGACCCCTTGGTTAAAGTTAAGCAAAAACACTCAAATTAAACCAATTACCAAATATGAAAATTAACCAATTATGAATTGTGAATTCAATTTCAAGGTTAATTGATTAACAATATAAAATATGTACCAACCATGCAAATCAATCACATAAACAAATTAAGGCCACTTGATTTGGCTACAAAGTGAAAAAACCAATGGAAAACTATCCAAAGGAAAAAACACTCAAAGGGTAATTTCACCAACCCCAAGAAAAACATCAACTATAAAAATATATAAGTTTTATGCAAGAAAAACATCAATTACAATTAACACACTTTGCGAACATCTAACATACATGGACCTAACAAAGAATGTTTCATATTTTGACTCACAGTTGAATGGTGGTCTACTTATGGATCTTCAACTTCCCCAAATTTATAGCAATACTGTAACGTTCTCAGCCTAACATGTAGTTCATCAGGGTGCAAGCAGAATTGGAGTATATTTGAATATGTGAGTGACTAAAAATTTTGGGGGTGAATTGTGAAAATAATAACTTCATGTTTTAAAATGTAACATGCATGTATACATATTAAATAAATGTATGACTATATGAATTGTGTAGGTGCATATATAGCAAGAAGAGAAATAGGTATTTAGCAAAAAGAAAAAGAAAAAGAGAAATAGGTTAGCTCAATATTGCACGAATTATTTAGAAGCGGAGATATCATTTACACGACACAATTGATCCAAATTCTTTGAAAGATATAGATAATAGCAATGAATAGTTGACCGGAAGAATAAAAGAAGAAGAACCCAATGGATGTGCTGAGGATGATATTGTGTTTGATGATTATTTGACATGGAGTAAATGTGCTAGAGTTGCTGGCGTTAAAGAAGAAAGACTCAACATGAGATCAAGAATGAGGCCACTAGGGAGAGCAACGAGTTAAAATTCTAGTTCACAACATATTCCTCATGGTGGAGATGGAGTAGATGAGGAAAATTATGAAGGTTACAAATCTTGTGATGATAATGATCATGGTCATGTGCTTAATGAGGATGATGATTATTATATACTTTATGATTGCATTGCATTGCTTTGTTAAGGAAAGAAATCATTACTTAACATTCTAGTGCTTTTTGGCCTTAACCTTTGTGTATATTTTGATTCAAACTTGTACCTCATCTCTTCATTTTAATCATGGGTATTAAATATCATAGTTTTGTATAGCATAAGAGAATTATATTTTATATTTCAATTTGTATTGATAATTGATCACTTGAGTAATAATTATTTTTTAAATTTATTACATTTATTTTTAAAATTGTCCACTTCACTTCAATGAGACACGCGTGCTTGCGTCTTGGACTTTGTTCCTAGACTCCAAGAGGGCTTTGTGCTACTATTTTACAAGAAGCTTGGGCAGCGGAAGGGAGTACTACTTACTAGTGGATTAGTGGATTGATATCTTCTAGAGTTTCTAAAGTACTCTACAAGGTAGAATTCTTTAAATGTCAACTTTTCATTTAAAATAAAAAGATAAGATGTTGCCACATCATCAATCCAATACAAAACCTAAATTAGTATTTCAAATGAATCAAAACACTTCTCAACTGCTCACGTTTATCAAACACCGTTTATCTTTATTCTTTTGTTTTGTCGTTTCTCTCTTTTCTCTATAGCAAACATCAACACAACAAAAATTATGTCATTCTCTTCAATAAAATCATCAATCCAAACACTCATTCTCATTCTTAAATTTTTCAGATATTTTTAACTCTTAAATAGAGCAAACATACCTTGCATCCATTGGCCTTTCAACAGTTATCCATAGGCAATTTTAAGAGTTTGAATTTAATAGATCTACCATTTGAGAATAAAAAGATTGAGAAATTTGTAAAGAGAGAAAAAAAAATACATAAAAGAAATAAAAGTTTATTCTCTAGCAATGAAGTTTGGCGGTAGTCTTTTAGATTTTAGGAATGAAAATGGAAAGATATGTTTTTGTGTTAATGTCTGTTATAGAGAAAAGAGATAAACGTCAAAACAAAAAGTAAAAAGAAGCGACGTTTGATAAACGTTAGCAGTTTTTCTTTTTTATAACAGATAAACGTTAGCAGTTAAGAAATGTTTTAATGTATTTGAAATACTAATTTAAGTTTTTAGTAGTGGATTGATGATGTGGCAATGTCTTGACCATTTATTTTAAATAAAAAGTTGAGATTTAAAAAACTCTACCTTATGGAGTACCTTAAGAACTCTAGAAGATTTGAATCTATTACTAACCTATCATAGGCAGGTAAGAGTAAGACTCTTCAAAGCAATTCTATATCTCACTTTTTTATATTAGCCTAAAAAGTTATGTGACAATTAAATTAGAAAGAAATCAAGTGCTTTTAGAATGGGTTCATCTAAAAAAAAATAAACCTACCAAACGTGTTTTAGTAACTTGTTCGTCGTGTTGCGTCGACTTCTAAGTCACCAGATAAGGTGCACTATCAAGTAAACTGTAAACCTACTCTACTGCGGGCTGCGGACATGAACATGGTTTTAGTACAAACAGAACTTTTTTGTTTTGGGGAGAGAATAGTGCAATGGAACTTATAACGCGTTTAGGACTTATAAATTTTTTTTTTTTCTTTGTAAGGACTTATACTTTTCTGCTGAATCCCACGTCTTCGCTCTTGATATTAAATTTTTCTTCTATATTTGACAGACTTGTATTAAATTGTGAAGTAAGTACTGTCTAGTTTTACTGTTATTGGTAAAATTTAGATACAGTTCCTTAGATTAGATAAATTAGATTCTCCAATTGAATTCAAACACATGGTTGCATTAACCAATAAAAAACAAATTAATAATATTATCTTTTCCAAGAATATTTAAATTCAATGTATTTAAATTCAACTAAGAACTTAATATACTTAACCTAAGAAATTGTATCTTAATTACATTAGTTTTACTTTACTGTCATATTTTATCATTTTTTAAGAGATAAAATGCACTAAAATCTTTTGAACTTTTCTATTTTTACATTTAAGATCTTTTTAAAAAAAATTTAAACAAATTTAATACATAAAATTTAGTACGGTAGCAAATATACCCATTCTATTAATTTTAATGTTTTTTTGCACCAAATTGTTAAAAATACATAAAAATTTCCTAAGACATCATTAATTTTTATGCTATTGTAACAAGATCCTTTTTTTTTTTAAATGATATGGTGCAAAAAAAGTTAAATAAGCAAAAGAAGTCTTTTTACTATAATTGCAAAATTTATGTACTAAGGGTGTGTTTGTTTTGCCGTAAAATAATTTCCGAAAAATATTTTACGATGTTTGGTTGGCATTTTTTGAAAAAATTTTCCGGAAATTTTTTTTGGGAATAGAGCTTCCCACAAAACTAGCCTCGTACGGGGTAACATGCCAATATGTTTGGGACTATATCTGTTGCAATGGTTTAATGTACAATCTCTACAATGCTCCAATAATAACATACCACCAAAAAAAAAAATGACTCAATATCTCACATGTTTGTTGGGTTTAACACATCACATATATATTTTTATTACGAGATGTATTATTATTGGAACATTGCAGAGATTGTATACTAAACAATTGTAGCTGATATGCTCTTAATATTTTTATATATTGATTGGGGATTCTCCTTATTTGTAATAGCCAATCTTAGATCATGATAAAGTTTGTATCCGAGTTTTTCCTTTCTTCTTTTTTTTTTTTTGGTAAGAAATATCAATAAAAGTCTTGTACCATATGTTTTGACAAAAAAACATAAAAAAAGAAAAGAACTTTTGCACAATTTTGTGACCTTTAAACTAAAACACCGTCAAATGATCAACCACATGAAACAGGTCAACAGTAACATGGAGTATAGGTGATAGATTTGGAATTAAGTAGTTTCTTAAGTTAAAAGATGAAGATTTTATTCAATGTTAACATTCAAGTGGTACAAATTAAATTGCCAAATAGAACTTAATTAATTTACTCCATTGAGGCAGGAGCAGGTGAGATTTGTTCTGTAACCAAAACACACTTATCCCATATCTGCACACTGTTGGACAAAGCCAGAGAAGCCTTTGGTGAGTATTCAGGTAGGAAAATAATTGCCTTCACCAAATCATCATGGCATGTTTTTCCCATTTTTACAAGTTGAAGGCAACATTTTTGAGTAATAGGTAAACTCTCAAACATCCCAAGGAATATTTCTTTCCCGCACTCTGGTTCCACCTTCCTAGCGCATTCCTCCAAGTACTTGGTATGCTCAGTCTCTGGTGGCATCGCATCCTCGGGTGGATATGCAGTGTCATCTATCAATGTTGAAGGGCTTATGTCCTCCTCCGGTTCTTGAGCAAATGAGGCTAGGACTCTACTTGTTAAGACAAAGCCACCATGAAAAAGATGTTGTTGAACTTTGCCATGGCGCTTGAGAAGTACTAGTGGGAGATTCTTTTTCTGTTGATTGGAATGAGATTTTTGTGATGGTTTTCAAGAATGAGTAATGGGTCTTTTATGGGTGGGAAGAGGTGGTGAAATGGTCGTGGATTTAAAAAACCGTTTTTAAACTTTAATTTCCAAGAGTTTCTTTCATTCATACTTGCCAAAAGATGATGGGAGTTTCTAATGGTTTTGTTTATGTCCATTCATAAATTCTTTAAATAGAAAACTATTGAAAATCGGGCAAGTTTTTACCCATGGAGTGATTACATACATGAGTCCTAAAATGAATTTTCTTTCTCTATTGTTATTTTCTCTTCCTCTTTAATTGATATTTTAGTGAGAAGGAATTTTTTATCATTATCTTTTTATCTTCTTAGTGTTTATTTTATGTTAGGTGGAAATATACCATCACTGATTCTTGTCTCTTAGATGATGAAATTCTTTCTAAAAAATATATAAAAAGTTACATGTCTTATATCAATGCTCTTGGTGCAGTGGCGATAACCAATCCACTATTAAGGGCTTCAAAACTGAGCTTAGCATCTCCCTCAATGTTGAGTTTCATTCGTATCAATGCCGACTTTACACATGGGTCATTTAGAAAATAGCCTAAGCCTCTAAGGCCTCCAAGTGTAAAAACGATAATATCATACTTTTATAACAACTTAAAATATATAAAAAATAAAAGTTGACGAGAAAAAAAAAGTTAAGCAGTCTTATTGCAGCAACATAAAAATCTAGAGGGTCTTAGTGCATTTTACTTTCTTTTTTTTTTTCGTTTTGCTACACTCTTTTTTGTTTTGTTTTGTTTTATTTTTGTTTAAATACACTGTTGGTCCCTAACGTTTACCAAAGTTGCACGTTTGGTCCCTAACGTTTGAAATTGGCAATATTAGTCATTAACGTTTTAAAATCGTACATTATTAGTCCTTCTGTTAATATCCGTTAACTTTGTGTATACGTGGCTAACAGATTGATGACGTGACCAATTTTTAATGAGGTGACATTTTTTTGTTTTCATTTACAATTAGGATGACATGCTCATTAAAATCAAATAAAACTCATCTAACCCAATTATGATTTACAAATCCAATTACCCAAATTAAATTAAACCCTAAAATCAAACCAATTTATCTCTCTTCTGATTTCACAATTGAAAGCAACCACATTTGACTATTCTTCTTATTGTTGGGAATGACGACTTTCTCGAAAGGTGGGAGCGCACATATCACTGTAAAAAAATTTTGGGTTATCTGTCAGTTTATACCATATCAGTTGGGTTTTTTTCTTGGCTAAATATACCTGATCTTTTGTTCATTCTTGTTTCTCTGTCAATGATATGCCAGATTCCTTGCTAAAGCTTTTAAATGGGACTTTCTTTTTTTTTTTTTTTGTTGAGAAGATTAAATGGAACTTATCGAAAGACCGTATTTCTACACTTTATGGTCCAAGAGAATATTATATCTGAAGGTACAGGTACTGATTCCACAAATGAGAATGTACAAGACAAAGTGCATAAAAAAAAAAAAATGGACAATTTCAAAAAGCAAAGATTGCAGGTTGTGGTTGGGTTAAGCATAGACCTCAACCACGTCAAAAAAGCTATAGGAATGGACTCAGGTGTCTTAAGCAGCTATGTGTCAAAGCTTGAAATGTTACTTGACAAATATTGGTCTGGTCGGTGGTTGCCATTTTTGTTTGCTGCTTGGCCCATACCTCTACAAAGCTCTTAGTACAATTTTCTATTTGGTGCTAGAGAGGGCAAGAGGGAGAAAAGAGATAAGGGTTTAATTTAATTCGGGTGTTTGGGTTTTTTTAATCAAAATTAGGTTGGGTGAGTTTTTATTTAATGTGTATGTCATGTCAAATTCAATTGTAAAAAAAAAAAAAAAAAAAAAAAAAAAACCTCAATTAAAAATTGACCACGTCATCATTCCATTAACCACGTATACATAAAATTAACGGAGACTAACAGAAAGACTATTGGAGCACAATTTTAAAACGTTAGGGACCAATTCTGTCCGTTTCAAACATTTAGGACCAAATATGCAACTTCGGTAAACGTTAAGAACTAATAGTGTATTTAACCTTAACATAAAAAAAAAAAAAAAAAATGAGAATCAAATTCTCGTAACCTTTCAACTTCTCATTTGTCCAAATTCTTTTAATATCCGTGCTTCATGGGTGGGTGGCGAAGCCCTGTTCCTCTTGATCCTTTTAAAATGAGCATTATTTCTTCTTTTGTCTTGTGCTTTTGTTTTTTGAGCTAACAGAAAATGTCCAATGAATTTTGAAATTGGTCACTTTCTTCATCATTAACATAACAACCCTCTCGTTCTCTATCACTAGTGGTGGACCCCTACATTCCATTTATCTAGATATGATTTCTAACCTGATAATTCCTTCACTTTAAAGGAGCATTATTAGAGCTGATCTTGACCTTTTTTTCTTCACTTCTTGATTGTTATTATCATTACAAGCTTGCCTGCTAATTTACCAACCAATCTCTCTTTCGCTCTCTCTCATATTAATAATATCATGCTTGGCTAAGATCATAATCTATCACTTGTTCATGCACCATATATTTACTATATAAGATACAATCCAATCAATTGTATCTTAGAACTTTTAAAATGGGTATAGACCAAAGATGATGATTATTAGAAGCCTTGGGATCGCTAGTTCATTTTGGGATCAAAGTCATTGGCACATTTGAGTTTGAGTCGTTAGGGGCTTAGGGCTCATACTCAATGGGTGCCTTGCTTGTGTCAGATGTAGGCATAAAAATCTTGGCGACTCCACATAAAGATTGAGTAAACCTCCGGCATGGGTTATATTATTAATGGCCAATTTTCACGTCATTAAACTACAGACAGCTTTAAGGGAGTGTATGGGTCATGTTGGGTTGGACTTGGAGTATTTTCCAACCCAACCAAACCTCATCGAGTTAAAAAATCTCAAGTCCAACCCAACTTGTAGAGATCGGGTTGGATTGTCGGGTTGGAACCATTTTGTTAGGCCTAATAATAAATTTGTCATTAATTATTTAAATCCAATATTCATTAAATGATTACAATTTACACAATTGAGTCTAATATTCAATTTTTGTAAATAAATAAGTCTCAAGCTATCAAAATAAATCCAACTAATAAATTTAACTAAGTTCCAAAGTAAATAAAATTAGCCAATTTAAAATACATATATATTTTTTTAAATATTAATAAGGGTTGGATTGGGTAACATGACTTAAAAATTTTGCCAATCCAAACTCAAGCTTCAAAAGAAGTTTAGAACCCAAGACAACCCATCAACCCATGAAAAACCGACCCAAGGCGTCGAATTGGGTTGGTCTGGTGATTGAATTGAATGCACACCCTTAATAAGTTCAAATAATTTCTTAATTAAATGGTCGGGTTCAAATGCTTAACTATAATTGGTAATATTACAACACTTGATAAATTTCTATTAAACTAATGCTATGAAAATCTCATGGTTTAATTAAATGGTCGGGTTCAAATGCTTAACTATAATTGGTAATATTACAACACTTGATAAATTTCTATTAAATTAATACTATGAAAATCTCATGGTTTGAATTAATATTCTAATCGTATAAAAAAAAAAAAAAAAATGAAATTTATAACATGATATTAATAAGGGAGTAATAGATGTTTGATATCTTGATATTTTGTAAGCATGAAAGTATGAAAGGGATAATAATCCAACATTTGTAAAATAAATAAATAAATAAAACTCATTAAATGCAGAGTTATTATTTGTACCATAATGCCTACATTCAACCACATCATAATTTTCAAGTACCAATGGTAGGCCTAGGTTTTTCTACAAAGACTTTGTGTGCATAAGCCAACTTCCCATTCCACTAGATGAGCACTAGATTTTTAAGAAATAAAAGAGTGATACATAGACTCTGTAAGACTTAGGCCAAATTACATAATTACCCCATTGGGGTTTGGGTCAGTTGCAAACAGATCATTTGGGATTTTGATTTTGTAATATAACCATTTGGGTTTTTAAATTGGTGAAATTGACCTCTCTAAATACATTTTTTTGTCAATTTTGCTAGTAGAAATTTATCACGTGTATTACATGTAACCACTTTATAATAAAAAATTCATTATTATAAACCCAAATCCAATGCATGTAACAAATTTTGTTAGCAAAATTGACAAAAAAAAAAAATGTACTTAAAGGAGTCAATTTCACCAATTAAAAAACCTAGATGGTTATATTGCAAAATTAAAACCCCAAAGGATTAGTTTGCAAATGACCCAAACCCCAGGGGGTGATTATGCAATTTAGCCAAAGACTTAATAGTCACATTCTATCAAAATATATATATATATAAAAGACATAATGAGTCACATAAATACACATGCTTATATGTGTGTGCATAAATCTATACTATAATGTAAAACCGAAGCTTTTTGACTTTTGGTTGACCTCATCATGTTGCGCCACATAAGCTTTTGAAATCTCACAATTTTACACCTCATTATTTTAATATATATTTTCTAATTGAATTTAAATTTTATTCTATTATTAAACCTTCCATTAGAATTTTGACACATCATATTTTCTTTAATATAAGAATATATTATTCCATATATAAAACACAATCATAATTAATGTCTAATACTAACATATATTCCATATATAAACACAATATAAATATCTTTTAATAATAATCATAATTATCAATTTTCATCAAGATTTTTAGAGTTTTTTTTTTTTTTTTTTTTTTTCTTATGTATTTCATTTAATTTTGTTGCTGGCAATGGAGAAAGATGGATGGATTTGTTATAATGAAACCATGTGAGCTTGAAATGAGTTATGAAAATTATTTAGGTTTAATCATATAATCATGTGCTCATATATTTATTTGTCTTCTTCTTATTTTAAGTATCCTTTATTTTATTTTTGGATAGAAACATGATCCATATGGTAAATATAAACATGAATCATGTTTTATAAAAATTGGATTATATTCAACTTATGCCAAAAGAAAAATTATATTATATTAAATTTTAATTATCCTATGGTAAATACTTTCTTAGTTATTTTTTTAAACCAAAAAGTAGGATCTATCCTAAATCCGATTCGTAAAGTCTCTTTATCGATCTTGCCTACAACATTTTGAACTAAAAAAAAAAAGTAAAAGGAATCAAAATTAATTTAAATTTTATTTTCAATAATTTTCATGTGCATCGCACAAGTTTACGACTAATATATAGAAACTAGAAAGCATCACACAAAGTTAAGGGTCAACATGATTAATGATAGACCGTAAGTTTTCCACGAAGAATCCTAGTCAGACCAACCCAACCCTTCCCTAAACACCCAACCCCCCCAAAAGATCTCTCTCTCACACACAAACTTGCACTGCACGCACAGTCACACATACAAACACAACAACAATAACAACAAACATAAATAATACATAAACTTCGGATCATCATCACACATAGAAGAGCTAAGTCTCATGCATTAATAGTTATAAGATTTAGATTTTTAAAACGCTATTTATATTGCCACTAAGACATACAAAATCTGCAAGTTCTTCCATTAATACATAACAGGGTCATATTCATGCGGCCTTTATCATATTTATAGTATAAGTTCAAAAATGAGGGATCTTCATCCATATAATTATCTAACTTGACCTCGTGGAATCACAGATGGTCCAGCTTGTCTTGCCAACTGAATAAATATAAACATAATAACAAGCAAATATAAGTAAGAGCAAAAGGATAAACACAATGCCCATGCAAAAAAAAAATAAAAAATAAATATAAGTATACCTGAAAGTAAGCTTCAAGCTTTGTCCTCAAAATTGCATGCTCTCGTTTGACTTGTAGGAAAGTCCTAATGCATCTGCAATATTAAACGTTATAACCTAAGACAGAAGTTTTTGTAAAGGCGCTAGTAAATCCAAAAGTGTAAGCTAGAATAGCATAAATTCTATGTGTACATTTTGTGTGTAATTAAGCATGCAAGTGAAAATCTAAAACTACTTAATTATTACCCTTCAGCATTTCCTGCCATATAGTAGTCTTTAAATCGTGTGCATCCGTTCTTCACCCTTTTAGCACCAATGCTACAACAAAAATATACCTCTAGTCATTGCATTAATTTCGACAACAATTTCTTGATGATTTTAGTTAGCAAGTTAAATCAAAGTGTGCAAAGCAAAACATTTCATATCTTTGCTCTTCCATTACTAATCGATCGAGTACAAGCACCTCTTTTGTAATTCAAATGGAGTCTTATGTAAAAGAGCTACACTTGCTTTTATGATGGGTGATTGTATTGAACCAACAATGGAAGCTCAGAGTGTGGTGGGTGAAGCACAATACATTTTCATTTATTTTGAGACCAATTCACTTGAAATTTTGTACAAAAAATTTTACCTTGAGCTACTACCCTTGAATTGGTGCATATAATTGTCCAGCTTAGCGAAATCAATGGGTCCACTAACCCTGTTATGTATCAATAAATACAAAAACAATGATGATGGTAACAACAACAATAGCATAAACAACAGTAAAGACATTTTACTTACAATGTCTGTTCTATATTCTGGAGCAGCCTAGCTGAATCATTAAAGAATAGTGTCACAATTTCCTCTACAAAATTAGGGTTTTCATCATCTTGCAACTCCTCAAGTTGAATAAATTGCTCATCAAGGTACCCCTGCAACATTTGCATTCTATTTTGACTAATCACTTCACTTTTTTTTTTTTTTTTTTCTTTATGACTAGATAATTACCATTTTACACACACATATAGAAGGTAATTCTAGATTAAAGGTAATGATACACATAAACTTTTATGGAATTGGTAGTTGAAAATCAAAACATATGTTGACCATGATCCTAGACACACACAAACACAAGAAAAGAGGCCATGCAATGCCTAGGCAAGTCATCGAACAACTTACATGTTAACGATTCCCACATATTTTGTTAATGATTATTGTGATCTATTCTTGTTTCGTGTCGTGAAAAACTAAAAATGTACCTTGTTGAAATAATAGTCTAAGTTGAGCCTTAAGCTTACCCCATTGCACAAATTAAATGTACCTTGTTGAAATAATAGTCTAAGTTATCTATTATTTGTTATGAGGAAAACTAGGGTTTAAATTCTCCATCCTCCCACTATTGAATTATCAAAATTTAAAGGGTTCAAAGAAAATCACCACATTTTTTTTTGTAGATGTTTGAGAAAACAAAGGCTGCATTGGGCTACAATTTGCTATAAATCGGCTATTTTAGTAAAAACCATCATATAGGTGACAAATGAAAACAAAGAATCAAACACAAAATTTGCGATAACAAGAAAATTGGAAAAACATAGAGGTTGAATTGAGGATGTTTCTAGTGCAATGAAAGTAAGTAATAGTAAAACCTGTTCAAGGAGGGACCTCTTCATGAATTCAATCTGGCGTTGCAAGTGATTTTGGTTCATTTCTCCTCTGTAAAAGTGACAGAATTATTTGATGGAACAAAAAACTGTGGACCGGAAAAGAAAACCTCTTCTTTAATCTTTAATTTGTAAAATTTGAGAGGTAAGATTCTAGTATCTTTATTGGGGAGAAGTATGTAACATTCCTAAAAAATATGCCACTTTTTTCATTTGGCTCCTAAATCTCAAATCATTATACAAGTTCATTCCTAATTTGACTCCCTCATATATTTAAAATCCTAACTCCACGTCCAACCGATTAAAGAAGCAACCGGTGCAGTAAAGTGTGGACTATAAACTCATTATAGAGTGAATTGGCATAATTTTGTTTAAATTTAAATATTTTAATCTTTTGTTGCACTATGTGACTTGTCTAAATATTTTAAACTTCCTCATTATCATTAAGTAGTTTCTATGTAAGCAAATCTCTTTCCATCCATACCTCACGTCTCTTCTTTCATGTAATTTTAAAGAAAAGCTTAAAAAAATAAATAAATAAATACTAATCGTGAAACAATACATGGGCAACGAATTTGGGTTTGCAAAGTTTATATATCTGATTGGCCGTGATTAGACCACTCCATGCAGGAATAAATATTCTTATTAATGAATGAAACGGACCTGGGAGAGACCAATTGCACGGTGAAGTCGGAGCGCTGGAGATGAGACGATCCGTGTTGAGATTGCACCGTTCCCTTTGGTCCTTTTGCTATACAAATCGGCCGTGTCCAAAAGAGCGATGCGGTGCCTGGCTGATTTTAGAAAAAAGAGAGGGAGATTGGAAGTAAATTACTACAATCAAATATATGATAATACTTATTTACCATGGTGACTGTTTTTTGTAAGACTTTTGTTTATAAATAATTTTTAAGGGCTCAAAAAAAAAAAAAAAAACCAAAGTTGACTCTCAAATTTCTGCGGTATTAATTAGGTCATATTTTGAAATATTATTGCTTGGGAAATAAATTTTCTGTATCCTTTAAATTGACCCGAATTTATGGTGCGTTCTATATTTTAAAGGTGGATTCTAGATCTTTTCTTTATTTATTCAAGAAGTTATCATATCCATTTGTAATTAAGGTCTTTTTTTTTAAGAGTATTTTAACCAAAGTTGAGTCATGATTTTGTAGGTGTTAATTACAACATCTTTAGAAATATTGCTTGGAAAATAATTTTTCAGTAGCCAGCTCACCAGCCTAGCTAATTGACCCGAAAATTATGGTGGATTCCAAATCTTTACCTTATTCATTCAGGAAGTTGGGTTTTTATTTTATTTTATTATTATTATTAATGAATAAGAAGTTTGGTTTAATCATGCACTAATCCTACCTTTGTTACCTTTGGTATTAATTTGGACATATTGATTGAGATTCTCTAGAGTTCCTAGGATATTATACTACATAGAATTTTTTAAATCTTAACCCTTCTTTTGTAATAAAAAGCTGAGATTATACCACACCATCACCCTACTATCATATGGTTTCAAAGACAAAAACAAAATAAAAAAGTCAGTTATTTCCTTGAACCAAACAACATCTCCAAGTGGCTACATGCTAAAAATCTAGTCAAAGCAAAAGTCACAGTGGTGTAGGAACTTTTTCCGGCGAGCACAAAGCGCATGGGAAAATAATTGAAATGTGGTAAAAGATTGTATTATATCACAGCAACAACACCACCACTGTAATTTTTTTTTTTGTAGCATTCGTTTGATTTTTTCGAGTCTGAATTTATTTATTTTCACCATTATTTTAGGGTTATGTTGGTAGATTGATGATATAACATAATCTCAACTTTTTATTATAAAAGAAGGATTAAGATTTAAATAACTCTATGTGGTAAAGTACCTTAGGAATTCTAGAGAATCTCAATCCAAATTCTTATTACCTTAAATCTTTCCTTAAGAATCATATACCTTTGTAAGATTTTTTTTTATTTTTTTATTTAAAAAGAATAGTTTGTAAGGTTATCTTAGACAAAGCTGAGTCTTAATTATCTGCCATATTAATTAGGATATATTTTAAAATATTAATAAATAAAAAGTTTCTAAACATGAGTGACACCTACAATGAGGTTAGTTATTATTATTACTATAATTATTATATATTATTGTTATTATTATTATTATAAACTCATATATAGGAGTGAATTGGCATAATATTGTTTAAATTTAAAATTTGGAACCATTTGTTGCAATGTGAAAGCCATTTGTGAAAGAAAATTGTTTACCTCCAACCGGCCGGTTTAGAGAAATCCTCCTCTAACCTATTATATATGTGTCAAATAAATAGACCATCCACGTGTACTTTTAATCACATGACATTTTTTATAAGTTATGTGACTTTTTAAAATACACATGCATGTGGATGGTCTATTTGCTTGCCATGTAGTGGGTTGAAAGAGAATTCCTCCAAACCGGGTTGGAGGTAAACTCTGTCCTTTGTGAAATGATAGAATTTATCTCAAAACCGGTTTAGAGGATCTCCTCCAACCTATTATGTAGCGAATGATAAAATCATCTACATCTATTATTTAAACAAATCACATCCCTCATTAATTTAATTTTGGAATTTAGGATTTTATTAATTGTTTTTAAGTGTAATTAAGACTTTCCTAATCAAATTATAGTTCTATTATAATACTGTATCAATTAGTATATGTTTGAAAATATTTGTTTACTCGGAAAACATATTTTTTGGAGCCTTTAAATAGGCTTGCATTTTATAAAACGAAAATAACAATTCACTTACAATAAAATTAAGGGTTTTATGTTTTATATATATATATATATATATATATATATATATATATATATATATATATTCCGTGAATATTTTAGAGTTTTTTCTTGTACTCTATCAACTTTTGTGTTTCCAATGATTTGTTTATAGCACTTTGAATGCCATTTCCACTTTTGGAATTTCCTTGACTTCTCCATAAATCCATGTAACATTTCACTGCCTCCTGGAAGAATTGAAAATGTGACCAT
This sequence comes from Fagus sylvatica, assembly GCA_907173295.1. Classification (NCBI taxonomy): domain Eukaryota; kingdom Viridiplantae; phylum Streptophyta; class Magnoliopsida; order Fagales; family Fagaceae; genus Fagus; species Fagus sylvatica. The sequence continues at coordinate 21,102,274 of OU015771.1, read as the reverse complement.
GTAAACTTGACCATTCGCACTAAAACAATGTACATAACATTATACTATCGTTGGGATCAAAAAACATTATACTACCGTTTCAGTAAAAAATAAAACATTATACTAAACATAATAAAATCAAAAACTCGTGCTCAACATTTAAAAAATAAATTCTTCTAAAAAAATTATTTTAGAAGTAAAATTAAAATAAGTTTTAAAAACAACGAATGTAGAAGGAAAAAATAACAAGTACACACCTAGGATAATACCGTTGTTTTTGTAATTTGTATCGTTGGCGGGTTTTAGAATCTGTATCTCCAAATTCGGTGGGTTTTAGTCTATGAGAATCCATGCATATATTTTACCACCTAAAGGTGGAATGCTATATACGAAAGCATCAATCTTCTTGACACGTACACACTTGAATTTTTTATTTTATTTTATTTTTGTTCGCTTTTTCGCAACCTCTCTATCTCTCATACGTATAGTACTATAAGTACATTGGTATGCCATATTCCTTTGTATATGTATATCACATAAAGCCGTCACCAAAGTCGTTGCCACTTTACAAAGAAGAGGTGTTCCTTCCGGCCCACTGTTTTTTGTTCCATCAAATAATTTTGCTACTTTTTGAGAGGAAGACATGGACAAAATTCAATGATCATGCATGCACCGGCAAAAATAAGCATCTATGACTATATATCAACTTTTCAAGGGCGAAAATTTAATTCATAATTTTTACTTCGTTATCTACTAGATAAAAACCTGTTAACCTATTGAATATCCTATCCTAAATTGTTATAAATTACTACAATTTAAGTGAAAACGGGTCTAGCTCCATCAATATTAATAGAATGCCATCCTATCATAGTTTATCCCATAATAAAATAGTTACCTCAATGAGCAAAGAGATCCGGGTTTAATAATCCATATTATTTTGTAATTTTATTTTCATGACCTATGGTCATGGTAGCGAAGTTCTTCTCAAAGTGGCTAGCTAATATATTAATTATATGGGAAATTAAAAAAGTTAAGAGCCTTGTAGTTTAACTGATAGGCACATTCTGTATTCTTCAAAGGAAAAATCCATATAAGAATACTATCTTTAGATTATTAGAAAGTGGTCCTCAATCCTCATGATGTCTTTCAATAATCCACATCTCTCTACAATGCTCACCCCAAAAGGAGAAAGGAGGAAGGATAGTTGAGAAGGCATTGTCCTTTATTCCTTTGCCACCCAACAAATAGATAGGAAGATAGCATGGAGAGGTTTTACCAACCAATCTCTGTGTCTCTCATATATATTAACAATAACATGCTTGGTTAATTAAGGTCATAATCTGTCACTTTGTTCATGCACCATAATTACTATTTAGAAAGAAGTGTATTTACTATTTAGGAAATCCAATTAATTGTATCTTAGAAAATTTTAAAATGGGTATAGAATGATGATTGTTAGAAGCTGGATCGCTAGTTCATTTTGGGATCAATTAAAAGTCATTGGCACATTTGAGTTTGACTAGGTTTAGGGTTCTTACTCAATGGACGCTTTGCTTTTGTCGGATGTACTCATCCACACTGCCACACTCTCATGGCGACTCCACATAACGCTTGAGTAAAACCTCCGGCAGTATTAATGGCCAACTCTTACTCTTTGATAAAATATTATATACGTACTTGATAAATTTCTATAGAATTAATAGTTTAATGCTATGAAAATCTCATGGTTTGAATTACATGCTATTTGGTCAAACATAGCATTCATCTCATGTATAATTTTTAAAAAAATAACATTTAAAAAAATAAGAATTAAAATCTAAATATTTTTAAGCATGAAAGGAATAAGATATATATAAGGCAACCCAACAGTGAATTTGTTGAAAAACTCATCCAATGAAAAATTGTTGAATGTACCCAAATGCCTACATTCAATATATATATAATTTTTAAGTTCCAATAGGAGGTTCAAGTCCTTCCCATTCCACTATATGGGTTATGGTCAGGGACGGAGCTACATGGGGACCAAGGGGGGCCCTGGCCCCCGCCAGCTCTCCAAGACAAAATCACTAGTAGGTAGTTTTGGTTAGTTATTGGCTTGAATAACAAAATGTTCACTTGGTTTTGCCGCAGAGTATTACAACCTATGTAAATAGGCTATTATCAATATGACTTTGATTGATATTGGAAGTCGGCTACACCTCGCTTTGAATTGAATCTATACTATAATGTAAAACATAAGCTTTGTTGACTTTTTTTTTTTCATTTGGTTGACTTCCTCACAATTTGACACATCATTACTATTGTTTTACTAATTTTTTAGGCTTATTTTGTGTTTATTTTATTCCTAATTTTTGCTTCAGTTTTGCCCGACTCCTCTTCGTATCACCCTCAACCTCAAGTCCTCTCCTTTTCCCACTCTTCCTTACCACGAACCCTCTCCCACTCCAACTCCACTCCTCCTTCTCAATCAATCTAGCTTTCTTAAGGAGCTTATACAAGTAGGAATTGGTAAATAAATGTTGCAGAATCAGTAAAAAATTGCTCACTATAGTGGCTTAGTTTTGAGGGGCTGATAGCAATATCTTCCTTGGACAAATTATTGTCTTGACTTCCTTCATTTTTTGTTGTCAATATAAACGGATGTTGTACAACATTAGATTAGATATATTCAAATCTTTGGTTCATTAACTATCACGAGATTCCATGTAGATGCAAAATTTTGTGAATGTCTACTTTTCAATCTGTTTAACAAATATAGGAATAAATATTTGCCAACGTGCACTTCTTGTATTTGTTCTTACTTTTTCTGTTTTTCTGTATTTTAATGTACACAATCAATAAGAAAAGGGTAACCATTTTACTCTTTCTAGGAATTCAAGAAATAGGATTTTTGTTTGAAATTTGGCATCTTCAATCGAGAAAGAAAAATAACACCATTTTTTTTAGAGCTCATATTTAGTAGCTTTTCCGTGCATCGCACGGGTTTGTGACTAGTTAATCTACACGGCACAAGTATAATGACTTCAAGTGGGATTAGAAGTCCAAGAAGTATTGGGATTCTATTCAGTATAGGACTTTTATTCCTAGTAGTCTTTGAAAAAGAAGTTGTTATATGTGTGCGGCAATGTGTGTGTTTGATTGTTAATTGATGTATGTGTGTGTAATGTGCCTTATATCACAAAATTACTGTGTTCTATCTATTAGCTTTAATTTAAGGGTTTAAAGACAAAGTATCCAATACAATTGAATTAAGTGCATTTAATTAGTCATAAATTTATAATTTAATAGCTTAATAAATTCATATCGTCAGCTATGAATATCGTCAAAATTAGGTTTCGCAACAAAATGGAAGATGATTTTTTTAATGGGCTCCTTGATTTTATATATTGAAAGGGAAATTACTGTTACGTTTTTTACGAATTCAATCATAGATGCTTTCAATAATGTAAAAATGCGTCGATTTTTATTTTCTTAGAAAATTGCATTGTAATGTATTAAAAATAGTTATTTTGTATCTTTTCAACTCTTGATGTTTTGTTCATACCATATGGATTCTATTTTGGATTTTCATAAAAAAAAAAATAATAAAATTGGTTGATACACCGGCCCCTCCTAATGTAAAATCCTAGCTACGTCCCTGGTTATGGTAATAGATTTTAAGAGATAAAAGAGTGATACACACATATTTTTAAGAGAGAAAGAGTCTCACACACATTTAAAACATAAATAATACATAAACTTTGGATAAACATCATATATAGAAGAGCTAATAAGTCACATTATTCGTTATAAGCTTTAGATTCCTAAAACGTTATTTATATTGCCACTAAGAGATACAACATCTGCAAGTTCTTCCATTTTACTCGATCATGGCCTTTATACTATTTATCGTATAACTCTATGAGGGATCTTCGTCCATATAATCATCTACCTCGACCTCGTGAAGTCCCAGATGGTCCAGCTTGTCTTGCCAACTGAATAATTATAAACATAATAATAAACAAATATAAATACGAGCAAAAAGGATAAACACAAAATACACATGAAAAAAATAAAAATAAATAAACCTATACCTGAAAGTAAGTTTCCAGCTTTGTCCTCAAAGTTGCATGCTCTTGTTTGACTTGCAGGAAAGTCCTAATGCATCTGTAAAATTAAACATTATAACCTATAACAGAAAAAATTTAAAGAGGCTGGTATTTATTAATCTTAACTATAAGCGCAAAAGAGTAAGCTAGAATAGCACAAACCCTATGTATACATTTTGTGTATTTAAGCACGCAAGTGAAAATTTGTAATTACTTACGCTTCAGAATTTCCTGCCATACAGTGTTCTTTGAATAGTGTGCATTCATTCTGCACCCTTTTAGCTCCAATGCTGAAACAAAAATATTCCTCTAGTCATTGCATTAATTTCGACAACAATTTCTCGATGATTTAGGCTAACAAGTCAAATCAAGTGTGCAGGGAGTTTGCCATGGGGTACCATTCTCATATATGTGTTCTTCCATTACTAATTGATCGAGTACAAAGTACAAACGCCTCCTTTGTAATTCAAGTGGAGTCTCATGTGAAAGAGCTATACTTTGATTTATGATGTGTGATTGTATTGAACAACAAAGGAAGCTCAAAGTGTGGTGGGTGAAGCACAATACATCAATTCATTTATTTTGAGACTAATTCGCTTTATATTTTGTACAAAACACATTACCTTGAGCTACTACCCTTGAATTGGTGCATATAATTGTCCAGCCTAGCGAAATCAACCGGCCCAGTAACCCTGTTATGTATGAATAAATATGAAAACAATGATGATGATAACAACAAGAACAGCAGTAAAGACATTCTACATACAGTGCTTGTTCTATGTTTTGGAGCAGCCTAGTTGAATCATTGAAGAACATTGTCACGGTTTCCTCTACGAATTTAGGGCTGTCATCATCTTGCAACTCCTCAAGTTGAATAAATTGCTCATCAAGGTACCCCTGCAACATTGTAATTCTAGATTTAAGGGTATGATTTGTCATACAAATTACAATACCCACAAACGTTTATGGAATTGCCGAATTGGCAGTTGAAAAATAAAAATAAAAATTTATTTCTGGTTGACCATGATCCGTTTTTCATAAAACGATTAACACTACTCTAGTGTCAAAAATTTCCTTAAAATAATAAGAAGAGAAAAGAAAAAAGGACCATGCAATTCCTTGGCGGTCATCAAACTATATACTTACACGATAACGCCACAAATTTTGTTAAAGATTATTTGTGATCCATTCTTGTTTCATGTCCGAAAAAACTAAAAATAATAAACGTTGTTGAAATAAGAGTCTAAGTTGAGCCTTCAAGCTTAAGCTTACTCCATTGTATATGGCTGAATCCCATTGCATAACAATTTGTGAGTTAATTACCACCTTCTTTGTGAAGTGGTATTCTTCCTTCCTTCAAAAGAGAGAGTCTATTTGAACCCCCAAAAAACACACGTTTGAGATTGTGGGTGTAGAAATCCTGTATTGTTAAGACATAGGAGGAAAATCTATATATGTGTTAATCAACTAAAATTATTTCCCATGACTGTCTTCATACCAATTTTTTTTGCTCCAATGTATGCTTTTCGGCTTTGGTGATTTCCTTTAAGGCCATTCCCTAATCCCAACCAATACAATTGAATAACCCAACTCAAAGGGTCACATGAATCAAGGGCATAGTATTGGCTGTTTCCTTTTCCAAACCAAGCCCAAATTAATCCAGGTTTTGGACAATGATATTCTCGTGCAATATGTATAACAAAATGGCAAAAGGGTTACTCATCAAAAATAAATAAAATGGCAAAAGAGTTTGCCTCCTATTTAATATATCTTTATTAAAGGGTCCAATTACTAAACAAAGGTTGCATGGGCTGCAATTTGCTATAATCGATTATTTTAGCAAAAACCATAATACAAGTGAAAAAAAAAAAAAAATCAAACACAAAATTTGCGATAACAAGAAAATTGGAAAAACATAGAGGTTGAATTGAGGATGTTTCTAGTGCAAATGAAAGTAAGTAGTAAGTAAAACCTGATCAAGGAGGGACCTCTTCATGAGGTCAACTTGCTGTTGCAAGTGATTTTGGTTCATTTCTCCTCTGTAAAAGTGGCAAATTATTTGATGGAACAAAAAACAGTGGGTCGGGAGCAAAAGAAACCTCTTCTTGTAAAAGTGGCAAGGAGTGTGATGACTTTAAGTGATATAGCAATATGGTAGACCAATGTACTTATAGTACTACGTACACGGAATAACCAAAAAAAAAAAAAAGTACCACACGGAATGAATCTTAGAAAGATTGTGATAAGGCGAATTAAGAATATGAAGGAGGTATGTGTCTAGAAGCTTGATGCTTTCGTATCTATTATTGCACGGAGATTCTAAAACCCAACCAATTTGGAGGTAAAGATCTTTGAACGATTAATGCACAATCTAAGATTCTGAATTTCTAGTAACTTTATTGAGGAGAAGTACGCAACTTTCCTCGTAATTTCGAACTATTCTTAGGAACCCAAGGACAAATCTTAGAAAAATAAAAATGCACCCTTAAAAAGGAAAAAGAGGAAGAAGAAGTTAACTCTTAATTAATTTTACGGCAACACACCTATTTTAATTACCTAAAAATACACAAATTTTCAATTTGGTTCTTAATTTTAAAACTCTGCAAGTAAATCTTCAAATAGTTTAAAACTCTCAATTAAGGCCTTTTATCGGTGCTTTTATCAATCTTATTTAAGATATATTGTGTTAATTTCTTATGTGACAACTGATGTAATTATGAAAATTAACTTAAGTATATGCACACTTATCTGACCTAAAAATAATGATGTGTCAATTTTTTAAGTGATTTATCTATTTGGCATTCTTTTATTTTAATTATTAAAAAGAAAAAAAGCGAATATGTGGCTTCTTTTTGTTAATTAACATGAGTATACCAGATAATTATTCATGCTGCGTTTGCTACGTCTTCCAAGTTCCAAGTAGTTTTGTGACTTTGTCGACACTATCCGTGGCTAATGGAAGGACTAAATTACAAGTTTTTTTTAAAAAATATATATATATTTTGAGGAAGTTTTTAAATTATTTCATGACTTAAGATTGTAACTTTCTAAACTTTGTTATGGACATCCTAAATTGTAGGACTATCTTCTTCTTTTTTTAACTGCAAATATGATTTTTTTTTTTTTTTTTTTTTTAATTATTCCTTCAAAATATTAATAAAATTATTTTCATAAAATTTAGGATGTCCAAAAAACCAACAAGAGGGGGTTTATAAATCAATTATAATTAAAAGTAACATTGACAGATCTACCTTCAGATCTGAAAACTCCGAGAGCATTTCTTGCTGCCTGAAAGGAGTCAAGCAACATATAAAAAGATTTAGCTTAAAAAACTGATGGCGGTATGCTAGAAAAGGCATATACTAAATCAAATAAGCATCTAACCCCAAGGGGTTGGGTCAAGTGGTGAATTCCTTGATCTTGGATGTATGCTCCCTTCAAGGTCCAAAGTTTAACACCTCTTAGATGCAAACAATTCCTTAGGGCTACATCCACTAGTGAGAAGCCAGCGATTTACCCTGATCCGTATAGGGAAATTTCCGAGGGTACGGTGCACGGATCCCATGAGATTAGCCGAGGTACGCGCAAGCTGACCCGGACACCCAAAGTTATAAAAAATAAAATAAAATAACCAATAAGCATCTTAGCTATTGAGGCAATTACAAGTTCCCCTATTAACACTCAAGTCTCAACAGCAAGTCAGCAGAAGGGGAAATTTAAAAAAGAAAAAAGCGCACAAATAGCTCATCTATTCCTTTGGTTTTATACACATTAAAATAACTTTGTGCAACCAAAATTATTACAACCTTCAATCTTAATTTTCCTTGGCTGTTGCTTTATTTAAGTTTTGGCTTTGTTGCCCCGAAAACAATAGTAGAAATGATTAATGAATAACAAAAGGGGCCAATTATAAAGACCATCCTAACTTATTAGCCAATTTATAATGCACTCCCTAAATTCAAAACTGAATTATCATCCTCATAACTTCACTCAAAATTGCAAAATAGCCTCTAATGTTATTAGCTTCTATAAAATTGAAAATTATTTCCAATCAAATAGTCCCCTAACTTTCCTCCCAAACATTCTGAGATTATTTATCATTCAAAACCGTTCAAATAAATCTACAAATAATAAATATACACATCTTCGAAGTTTGGTTTGCATAAGAGACAAACCTTTTTTTTACTTGAATTTAAATAGTGAATACTAGGGAAAAAATAAGACATGGAGTAAAACTTAGATACGGTTAATATTGGGTTCCCCAATTAAATTCAAACACATGGTTGATTACAAACGGTGTTTTCTTTTCCATGGACAAATGTAATGCAATTATGTGTATGAATTTAATTGAAGAACTTAATATATTGCATCTATGGAATTGTATCTAAGTTTAATCTAAAACGTTTCTCATTGAATATCCTAAATTGTTAAAAAATAACAATATAAGTGAAAATGGGTCAAGTTCAATCAATGGTAATAGAATGCCATCCTATCATAGTTTATTCCATAATAATATATTTACCTCAATGAGCAAAGAGATCCAGGTTTAATAATCCAGATTATTTTGTATTTTTTACTTCCATGACAGCCTATGGGCTCTAGATAATACTATGGTAGTGAAGTTCTTCAAAGAGGCGAATAAAATTACATGGGAAACTAAGAACCCACAAAAGGCAGTCATGAAATAACCAAAAGTAGCTAAAAAAAGAAAAGGAAAAATATCTCAAAAATAATTGAAATGAGAATACTACCTTTAGATTATCACAGTGGTCCTCAATCCTCATAATGTCATTCTCTATCCACCTCTCTCTACAATGCTCACCCCAAAAGGTAAAAAGAGAGAATAGTTGAGAAGGGATTCTCCTTTATTCCTTTGCCACCCAACAAGTAGAGAGGAGAGAGCATGGAAAGGTTTTACAGAACAATTGACATCTCCGTGTATCACTCCAACCGAAATTCCAGGTGTGTGGACACATCTCCTCCTTTGTATAAGAAACAAAAGACTTTGCGCGGGTGGAATGGGATGAGAGAAACAAAAAGTTATTTTTCCCCCATTTCATTGGAGAGACTAAAATTCCCTCTTGCTATCATTCTCTCCTGTGTTGATAAGAATCCCAATGGACATGATAAACCGTACATACGTAATAGCTAGGTCTGGATTCTAAATTAAAATGAGCTTTCAGAAAAGAATTCTCAAAAAACCTAGTCTATAATCTTTCCCATCATATGATGGAAAATTGGTAAGACCATTCCTTTATTGTATAGTCATCTAGAAGTTTCAACATTAAAAAAGTTGGAAGACTTGAACAAATCTGAAAATTGTAGAGTTTTCCACAAAGTATGCTTGCATGTTTCCAACAGTCAGCGCACTATACAGGATTGTCACTACCCTTATCAGCGTACATCATGAGTACCGTACTGCATAAATTCATAATCAGCCCAACTATGGATTGTATGAAGCAGCATGTTTCTACCAGGGTGTTCCATGATAAGTTTAAATGGAAAGTCTAGCATGTTAGTGAAGAACCCTATATTTTCAGTTTTACTGGAGAGACAAAACAACATTATATTAATTCTGGTTGGGCTGATTGAATAAATATTGTATAACAAAGGGAAGAAAAAAACCAGTTCTTATAATATGGTCAATTTCTATTACATAACAAATAGAGGTTGAAATTTCTAAAAAAATAATATAAAATAAAACCTAAAACTGTTTGGGTCTTTGAAGCACTAGGAAGAGATATATATATATATATATCACGTAATATTTTCATTTTCACTAGATATACTTCAAAAATTTGAGGGCAGTGACGTGCCATATATATATGCACCAATCAGGACAAGACTAGTAGAGGTAACTGCATGAAAAATTGTGGAGCCTTCACGTAAAATTTTCTTTTTTACTCATCAAAAATATGCTTATAGATATACTTCAAAAATTTGTGGGCAATGACGTGCCATCCAAAACTTAAATTTAGGTGCTGTCTTACTCATCTTTTAGCATGAATTCTTCCAGCAGCATCAATTCTACTCATCTTCGCGAGAATCCCATCGCCTGGTAGACATTATTGAGAGTAGCATCTGCTATATCTGCAGCTTTTGTAGCACCTTCTGCCAAGACTCTATCCAAAAAAGCTGAATCGGACATTATTTCCGCATAGCGGACCTGCAAAAGTTGAAACCCAATTGGTGATGACGACAACATGATCACTAATAACATCAGAGTGGCAAAAGAATTGGTAAATTTCAGAAAGTAAAAGAAAAGGAAGAAAAGAATCACCAGAGAGAAGTTAGTAGAAAAAGGACAATTACTAAAGTTATCAGACAAAAAAACAGTCTTGCTCTGGTAGAAAAAATAAAAGTATATGCCCCAAAAGCAAAGACAAGAATAAAATACATGTATGCACAAATAATTTGCACATAGATGTAACACAATGCATATTGATACCCAGCGCCAATATCTCAAATGGCATTTCCTCCATCCATAAAGAATGGGATGGAGGGTGAGGCCATGTCTTCAAGATCCGCTACAGGTATGACTTACCAATCAAAAATAGAATATATCAAGACCCAGCAACAAAGGTAAAAAACAATTGTGCCGCATCCACACATGCACCAGTGCAAGCACCACAGCCACCGCCCTCCCTCCCTCCCCACCCCCCCCCCCCCCCCAAAAAAAAAAATAAATAAACACACACGTACAATTAAAGTCAGCTTACAAGTGATGTATAGGTTCACATATTAAAGTATAGGATATGAACAAACAATGGCATGGTTGGTTTTCAACTTCCAACTTGCATCAATATGAGTTCACCAAATTTCAGTAAAGAGGGTTAGGAAAACATCGCGCATATTATACAGCAACAACCATAATTTTTCCCAAAAAAACAATAGTGCCAATTACTGACTCGGTGAAGACAAAAACACACAGAAACAATGTTTTTAGCATTAATCATTGCTGCAGTGGAGACCAGAATGCACACATAACCACAGTTGACACCACCAATATGAATAAAATTTAAGCACTTCAGCAAAAATTCTTACTATATAATTATCATGAATTTTGTTAAACAGTACAATTAAAATCATTAAATAACAAAAGATATGCATAATTATTATCTTCTGCACAAATGACGTCAATATATGAATGGGTGAATAGACAAGAATAAGTTCAAGTTTGCTATGCTTATGATAAGTCATAAGCAGCGTATTTGTTAATGGCTTGTTGAAACAACTTAGCATTTACAGCATAGAATTTTATTCAAAAAATTAAATAATAGAACAAAAACAAACAAAAAATGATAACACAAAAAGAAAACTAATTTCAAAACATTTTTCAATGTTATGATGTAAGGTAGCAGTAAAAAAACATATTATTATTAAGAATATCAGAGCTTTTTGCCTTTAACGAATTTCCAACACAGACCCCAGGCTACTAAAAATACAGTTACATTTACTGAGTTGCATCTTTCAACAAAATGTCAGCATGCACTGTCACAATCAAGAGCTTTGAACAGATATAATTGAAGTGTGACTAATGCCGGCCACTAGCTACAGGCTGCTGCTCAATCACAACACATAACCACATAACCTATAATATGCACTAAACACACGTTATCTCTTTGGTACTAAAAGCAAGCATCTCTTAGGTATTAAAAAATAGAATATTCATGTGGCAACTGAAAGAAAGAACCAAGTAAAAAGCATAGCATGCACACATCAATTATCATGCACCATATTTATTGAATATTAAAAGTAGAAACCTGGATAGGTTGCAGATGATCAATCAAGGCATCTGTTAAAAGGACTTTAAATGTACCCCAGTTCATATTTTTGCATTCCTGTGCAACTTCCTGTATTTAAATAATAAATAAAATAAAAAATGTTTAGCAGAAAAGCTTTCAGGATGGAATACATAAGATCTAACAATTACTATATGACTGTCAAAATTGCTTATCAAAAAAAAAAAAAACTATATGACTGTCAAAATTTTGAAAAACATCAGCAATTCTTATACAGCAAACTCGTATATATAATTTTTTTTTTATTGGTAAGTCACACTAACATACAGTCAATGGGTCTTGAACCATGAACACACCCTACACTCATTCTTATTGGGAGGAGATGCCATTTGAACTAAAGCTAGACCTCAATAGTTTAACTAAATCAAAATTTAAATAGAATTATTTTTAAGTAACTTTTAAATACAAAATATTACCAAAGGAAACTAAGAGTCCCAACCTAACCACAGAATATATTATATTGCACTATAATTATAACAATGAACACTATCTTCAATAAATTGATTTATATATGATAGACTCTCCAATTGATTTAACATCACCGCCACCTCTCAGATTTGGATTACTAAGTCCATAAATTTATATCTTACTTCTAAAGTTAAATATGCTGCATCAAGTTTTCAGAACAGGCCATCAAAATAACAAATATTTAATTACAAGAAATCAATAGTAATCATAAATGTAACAAATTCTCATAATCTCTGGATCTCAACTAATTGATTTTCCCAAATAAATATAAGCCAACCATCCTGAGATTAAAAACAAAGGATAATCATAAAGAAAATAAGGTATTCAAACGAGTAATGGGCATTAATTTACTACAAGGAAAATAATTGGTGCATTTGACGACCTCTTTTGTCTTCCCTGAAACGAGCTGATATATGGAAAGAAGATTGTTGGATTCAGGTCTTTCAGGATTGTCGAATTCCAAGCTGTAAAAATTGCGAGAAAACACAGAACATAGAAGAGTTGTGAGACCTTACATTAGAAAATTTGTTCAAGAAACTTAAGGTCACAAAAGAAAAAGACTTCAATGGACAGGAGAATCTCAACAATGCAGAGCATCAAAAGAATAGACAATTCATGAGATGGGAAATGCAAAGATTAAGTACTAACCCAGTAAATGAGTCAGTTTTGCAACGTTTTATCTTGTTTGCTATTACCTTCAAAACAAACAAACCAACTCAGAACAAATGGAAGGAGCAGCATAAAATAACAATGAGAAACTAGCAAATCTAATATCTTCATGTCTTCTAGTTTTATCATATGAAGATAAATTTCATTGAAGATGAGCACATACTTAAGATATGCATAATCTGAAATCCTAGCACTTAACAGAACCAAATATCAAACAATAGTTCCCATCACAAAGAAATAACAGGATAGCTAAACTGTTGCAATCAAATATTAAGTTACTTAACTCAAGAACAACAACAACAACAACCAAGCTTTAGTCCAAAAATTTTGGGATCGGCTTTAGATCCTTAACATACTAGTCAGAGTAGGCTACATGTATTCTTTTTTGCCATTCTATTCTATCCAAAGTCATACTCCTTGTTACCAACTTAATTGACATGTCATTTTTTACTATTTCTATTTATGTTATTTTAGGTCTTCCTCCACCTTTTTCCGTTCCCTCAACTTGAATCATCTCACTCTTTCTCATTGATTATAATCGCTCTCTTTTGCACATGACCAAACCATTTCAAGCGACTTCAACTTTTCATCAATAGGGGCCACCCCTATCTTAGGGAATTTCCCCATTTCGAATCCTCTTTTTCCTTGTATTTCCACTTATCTATCTTAACATTCTCATTTAAGCTACACTCATTTTATTAACATGTTGCTTCTTAACAGCCTAACATTCAGTACAATAAAGCATAACTGATCTTATAGTAATCTTATAAAATTTTCCCTATTAGGTATTCTACGATCACACGATACTCCTAATGTGCTTCTCCACTTCATCAACCCTACTCTTATTCCGATGATTCTCATCATCTTCAATCTCTCCATCTTTATGAATTATTGATCCAAGATATCAAAAGGCCTCGCTCTTTGGTATCTCTTGACCATCAAATCTTACAACCCCTTCATCTTTATTTCTACTTTTACTAAACTTACATTCCTTGTACCTTTTTTTGTCTTACTTAGCTGAATATAAGTTACTTAACACAAGAAATTGGATAAAATCTCTTATGGGATTCCAATTCATAAATTACCAATCTGTGCATATCGCCTTCTACAGCTGTCAGCTGTCATTGGTTAATCAAGATTACATGAGTTAGATAAACTTCATAACATATAAAGTTAAAAACACAGGAAGCCCATTCTATAAGATTGTAAAGCTTATTTTGTAGAGATATTAGCACTTTTTTTTATTTTTGGGATAAATAATAAGATTCTATTGAAAAAGAAAAAAAGGGTGTTCCTAGAACACAGGAAGTATACAAGAGATGCAAAAAGAAAAATAAACTACGACCTAAAATTATAAAGATCTAAGAAATCGTAACAGGAGGAAGAGGCAAAACCCCTTAACGCACTCATCCAGTCAAAGAGTGATCTCAAAATTAAAATTTTCAACTTAAGCAGGTTTCAATTCCATCAAATGTCCAGGCATATTGGCATTTCGCAAAAAGAGAGAGATCCATACTATAACCAGCTTTACAATCCCAAGTAGCTTTGATTATCCAGTTGCACTCTCAAACTTGAATCTTCAAATTGCTCATAAAAACATGTTAAAGCAACTTCTCTTTTGATAGTCAATGCTCTAAGGAACTGGCCACCATGTCATTTTTTTACCACAAAATTCAAATGCAACGTTTAAATTAAGGGCTACTTTTAGTTTAAACAAGGTGGTAGCTAGCATTGAAATTTAGGTTTAAAACCCGTCTTGCAAATGATCCTTGATGAATTTGGACTCAGAGATAAAATTTCAATGAGCAAATAAAAGATAAACTTGGTAGCAAATCAATGCCTCAGTGCAGTATTCTTTTTTCTCTTTTCTTTTCTTTTATTTTATTTAAAAAAAAAAAAGGTGATCAATAAGAGCAAAAAATCAGCTCCTTTGTCAAAGGAAATACCTGTTTTAATTTTTTTTTTTTTTTTACAGGGCATAGCAATTATTATTGGAAAATAGTAACATTTACCCTATTAGGTAGACTTATCAAGATATCTCTTGACTGCAGTCTTCCTGGTCTCTAGAAATTTTCAATATATCAGTTCTTCTCTATTTCACATTTAAGTGATTCATTGATAAGGAGCATTTTGGATTGAGAAATTATGTAAGGATAAGGGAAGGGGATCTTCTCACAATAAAAGACAGAATCTACAAAAGGAAGACAGCGGAGAGATGATTATCAAATTGCTCTGAATAGTAGGGACAGCCCGCCCCTCAGCTAAAATGCCAGCCTCCAAGCCAGGATACTTCAGCATCCAAGGAAAAATACAATCTAACTCAGAGACTAATTAAGAATTCCCGAAACTAGATACTTCTCCCTCCAAAAATCACAAGGGATCTAGCTTCCCCACTGTATGAAAATATTCAAGTTGCCATCCAAAAGTAAAATTCACAAACCACTAAAAATAACTCCTTGATGGGCGCACAAAGGAGTGACAACTTCCACCTCTGAGGAATCATCCAGGCCATCAGATTTGGTCTATCAGTGCAATGTAGATTCCATATCAAACAAATGTTAATATCTGCTCACATTTCAATTTACCTCAACGAATACACATCCAATGTAAGTTGTTCTTCAAATAAAATTTTGTAAAAGCACATAAGATAACAATATATTTGCATGCTCTAATACTTAAAACCAAAAGTTATCAAATCTGAAATTAAACTACCTCACATGACTGCCATGCTAGGATCTATAAGTAGACAGAACTACCTCATGTCTAGAGCTAATTGCTTTGGCATGATGCTAAAATCTGCGAGCCAATACTTGTTTGATATAGTATGTGTATTTGGAGGATATCAATATGTAATCTTTGATGTTAGCATCAATGATATATATTACCTTATGTTACCATTAAATAATTTAAATAGAATCAAATTACATCACACACATATGTCAAAAGCATGCCTACTTACATCTTTTGAATCAAGCAGATTGATCCGAGATTGATCAGAAGGTGCAGACTTGGACATCTATAAAATTGAACCCCAATAAGATGTTAGTTGGTACGTAGAAAGCTTTACTCGAAAATATATATATATATATATATAATGTTAACGAATTGTATTAGTACAATTTATTGATCAGGAGTAATTGAAGTACTTATAATTAAATTTGAACCCCAAAAAGATGTTAGTTGGTATGTAAAAAAGCTTTTCTCCAAAAATATATATATATATAATGTTAAAGAATCTTATTTACTAAAATTTATTGAAGCTTATTATCATTATCGCGGTAATTGAAGTACTTATGTTCAATTATAAAATAAATTTGAACTTCAAAAGAGAACCCTTTTACCCCTTTTATAGAATATCATCCACACATGAAATTGATATTCGCTTTTTTTTATGAATAATAAAACTTCATTAAACAAAACAGAATTGAAATTCACTTTTTATTTCAAGAATATTTAGCAATGGAATGCTCATGAAATCCAACTTGTAATTCGTCCAAACACAACCTAGTTTCTTTTTTGGCCAATTTACTCCAGTTGAACTGAAGCAAACTTGCAAAAGTACCTGACAGGATACTGTAAAGCAATGCAATATTATATTAGTTTCCACATGGATTTATTGCCTGGTTTGATGCTAAAATAAATACAACCACCCTACCTAATAAACAAATTTAAAATTATATTTTGTATCTTTAAAAAATAAAAAAAGACACTACTCTATGTATAAAACCATATTGGAAACTGCAGGGGAAAAAGAACAAGGGAAACCTTGGAAAGACCATCACTGAGGGACATAACTCGGGCACCAGCTGGCGGTATGAGGGGCTCAGGAACCTACATCAAGAAACACATTTAGAAAAGAAATGTTCATGTTCCATAATACTACATGAGCTCAATTAACGAGTTTCAACAAATCCACCTTAAATATAGCACCACCGCGCCTGTGACCAGAGCAAAAAAATACGAAGGGTCAACTCAATAATGCAGAAATAAGAAAGGAGGCTAAGAAAATGGAAAATATTCAACCACTTTACATGAGTAACTTCAATTTCCAAGTTGAAATATAATTTCTTCTTACCCACCCAATTTCTTCCACTTCCTTCCTCCATATAAATAATTAACACGCTCAGCCAACTCACGGGTTAACTCCAGATGCTGCTTCTGATCCTCACCAACAGGGACAAAGTCAGACTGTAGAGGCATGCTGGAGCTTATGAGAATCATGCATATTCAGGGTAATTAACTAACCATCTTGAGATTGATATGGAGTGTTGAATAAGCACAAAACAAATTGTTGAGGTGGGTACTACTGCCACAAGAACCTCTACTACACTAATTAAGAGAGAAGGATTCTTTTGTTTGCTCATAACAATTTCCAAGACAAATAGATTTTCTACATCCTACTACATAAAGCTGCAGATATTGAAGAGCACCTGATATAAAAGAATATCAGAAGCCATCAGAACAGGATAAGTCAAAAGTGCAACGGCAACATTTTCATCCCCCTACAAAACAAAAATAAAAGAAACATAATAATTTGAATCAATGAAAACATCATACAGTCAACAGTATAATACACAAAAAGACTAAGAACATAGTGGAGTCCACTATCAAGAACAAACAAGCTATAATCATAACTTGAACATTACAACTTATAAGCATAAGAGTACAATATATCATAGGTTCAAAATGATTTTTTATTTTGATAATTAATAATGGATTTCATTAAAAGAGTGCAAAAAGGGACGCAACCCTAGTACACAGGATGTCTTCAAAATGGCAATTAACAAAAAATTGTCAAAAATTAAAAAATATATAATATTATCATAGAACGATGGACATCTTATTGAGGGCTTGTGACATCATAACACAATTTTTTGCCTCTGTCTTCATTAATAAAAGCCATAAATAGAATTTGTTTTTACTCATCATCGAAGCTAAGTGCTTGGGCACTGCTGTACCTGGAACTTTGATGTTAGATTGATATAATTTACATAACACGTTTTACTAATAGAAGAAAAGTCTATCAATTGTATTATTCTCTTAGGGTTACATTTATTATCCCATGGGACTGGTCCAACCCTTTGCACATCGACCAAATGCACATGTGTTAGACTAATGGTTAAATGATTAAATTCACATTTTCCTAACAACTTTAACTTTTGGAACAAGTGGTATTTTATCATGGAAACAAAGCTGATAGTGGTGTGTAGCAAGGTGACAAGGTTCTCAAGGTCCCTTTCGCAATTAGAGCGGGGACAGTGACAGTGTGTGTGTAATTACAGCCCATACAAGTGTGCATTGCACAAGGAAAACCCACAAAGACAATACAAATGATTTTGGAAAAGGGCTCAACAATATAGTATTGCCAATGGTTCTAGATCAAAGAGCGTGGAGAAATTAATGACATAATTTGCCCCAAACCCATAGGCTTAAGATTTTGGGTTAAGTGGTGTCCTTATATGTTATATTAAGGCTTCACTTGAAGTCTTCCCAAGGCATTATCTCCCTAACAAGTGTTACCAAAGCCAATTCTCCCCGTCTTCTTTTTCCAATGTTCCTTCCCGGTAGTGCCTCCACTCTACCTCTCACTTATGAAGTTCAAAAATCCCACATGTTGAGCCCCACTTAAAAAGGGAAAGTCTAAGCCCACACGTTAGGTGGATTGTTAAAATAATGGTTAAATGATTAAATTCTCCATTTCCTAATAGTTTAAGCTCTTGGACAAGCAGTAGTTTATCAACATGCAAGAATACTTAAGTCTTTTTCTATTGGAAAGAACAAATATTTTTTAAGTTGTGAATGAGAAGTACAAGCTTTAATACATATTTATAACACACACAAAGATGCAGCTTTCATACAGCTATAAACGCACCGCCTTGCGTGATTTCTCTTTAAATTGAATCATTCTGTTGAGCCAACCAATTGGTGTTGCAGAACTCAGTAACCACATTAGTTCTGCATGGGCACGAACATGAGACTGCACAAAAACAGAAGCCTGTATACACAAGTAAGATTCATTCATTCAAAAGGAGATATAAATATTTTAACTTGAATACAGAACTTGAAACAGTGTTTTATGGATGAATAGCTGCCTCAAACCTTCGAAGTGTCCACTCCACATGCTAAATAAATGGCTGCAGTATCCCTTGTTGCCTTTGATAGTTGTTGTGCATCATACGGTAATGTAATCTGTAGTGATATCTGAAGCTGTTAATAACCCATTCTGTAGTATAAAAACAAGAAACATTTTTCTATGAGTATACTATTTATGAAGTGCGACTAAAACCATAGTCTGCACTGTCCATTTATTTCAGTCAAAGAGAATAACTATATTAAAATGATAATTACAATGGCTTAGTATTAACTTCTTATAACCACTCCCAGAAACAGAGATGCTCAAGTAGCACCTTTCAAGCAAAATTATTGGTCTCTATACAAATACTTTTAGGAGAAAAGACTCAAATATAGAAATATGGTATCAATATAAACACTAACCTGGGCACATAACACCATGATAAGGAAAGACTAAATCATACCATAATAAGTTGGACCAATGATCTGATTATGGCTTCTGTCATCCTTTTCATAGATAAACATGTTTCATGACTTAGTACTTGTCTAGACTACTCATTTAACATGGCAAAAAATGCTTAATGCCAACTTCGTTTTGAAATTTTTTTTTTTTTTTTTTTTGCTAAGTCCCACTTTGTTTTGAACTAGTTAAGAACACAGAATACATAGGGGCAGATCCAAGGTAAGGTTTAACTTTTTTTTAGTATCTTTATTCAAAAGAGGAGGTAGTCCAATTCATAGGAAACAAAACCACCCCAAAAGAATTAGAATCTGAAATTAAAAAAGATAAGAAGGGGATACTGCTAATAGCAGTCATCCAATCATGCAAAAATCTTTAAAAAAAAAACTGTTTAATAACATTTGGAGAACGTTCCACGCCTTACAGAATCCTACTATTCCTCCCTATCCACATTGTCCACAATACACACAACAGAAAAAAATTCCAAATTTTGGAACTCGTGACAATCAAATCTTCCTAGACAACTATCAGGCATCTAAATCACGCAGTCTTCGACATTACCAAAAATACACCAAAGAATGCAAATAGAAATGGGCAAATATCTCTTGCAACTAAACAAGCAAAAGATGATCAACTAACTCCCACTACTTTTGCACATACAACTCTGACTCCCTAAAGCCAATGACTAATTTCAAAATTGTCAAAACCAAAACAGCAACACTTGTAGAATAACAAATTAATGAGTAGGAAGATGACTTTTGACCCCATAACTTGTCCCTTTCCCAAGATTATGATTCATTGGAATTTTTTATATATATATATATATATATATATATATATATATATATATGATGCTTGGAATTTGGCACTCATTAGTCAATATATGTTGTTTTAAATTACATACATTACATGGAAAAAATATGTAACAGTAAGTTGCTTGTATTTGTATACATCTAGCACAAAGATAACCATACTTTGAAGAACATGGGAGTTTGTGTCAAGCCTGAAGCTGGGCGCAGTGACTTAAGGGCATTTATCCAAGAATCTCCCAACTTCAGAATGCATAGAAGCTTCTTGATTTTCCCTTAAGGCAAAGGCCTTGACACCTTTGCTAGTGTTCTTAAAAAGAATGCTTAAGCGCTTTTTTTTTTTTAAAGTAATAAAAGTATTTATTGCATCCAAAAAAGGTGAAAGCCCAAGCACACACAGGAAGTAAAAGGAACGCCCAAAAAATAGAGCTAAGCAATACAAAAATCAAGAAAATCTAGGATATGAGTAAAAAAAAACAAGCCTGCCGCAGCCACCCATTCTAGTAAAGTACGCAACACCGTCCATTTTAGGGGGCCAACAACTGTTGTCATTTCCCCTCAAAACACCTAACATTCCGCTCCCTGCAACTGCTCCAACTAAACAATGCAGGATCTCCTGCCAAATCACCAAGCTCCTAGACCTACCTAGGGCACCTTTCCAGCAAGCAAATAACTCTCGAGGCATAATGCACTGAACGCCAAACAAACTAAAGATCAAACACCATAACTCCGTAGCTACGGGACAATATAGAAGTAGATGATCTATAGATTCTCCACTTCATTTGCACATGCAGCACCAATCCATCACTAAGACTTTACTCTTCCTCAGATTGTCAATGGTAAGACTTCTTCCCATAGCAGCTCACCAAACAAAGAAAGGCACTCTAGGGGGAACCTTCAGCTTCTAGATACTTTTCCAAGGGACAACCCTCTCACCTCTAGGAAACAGAGCCTTATAATAAGACCTCACAGTAAATCCCTTTTGATTAGATCCTGTCCAACACAGCTAGACCTTTAAAACCACATGACTTCTACTTCAGTTGGACTTCACACGTGACCCCCATAAAATAACTCTTGAATAGATGAATTTGCCAAGTAAGAACAAATCAATCTTCCATAACTGCATCACACATACTTTCACTTTGAGCCTAGGCTCCAGGAGGCCTGTGCGCTTGACACTTTTACCAACACTAACCTTTGCATAAGTAGTAAAATGGCATTCAGAAGCCCAATTTGAATGAGGAGAGATTACTCTATTAACTTCAACAACTCTTACACATTAAACATTGACACTTACCCTAACATGAGAGAAATATTTCTATCTCACATTCTGAAATATTAACTTTTCAATAACAAGGTTTCACCAGTCTCACTCTCTATAAGAGGTTCACTCACAACCTTCCATCAATGTCCCCCTACGTCATCATAATTTGCTTCCTTCTCACTCATCCTCAATGAAGCCCCACAGGCCACAAGTCTCCATTTATCACTCATTAGTGAACCATAATGCATGTCATCGTCACCACCTATTAATGGACATTGGATTGCAATGTTCTACCTGAATAATTAGGCATCCAGATCTAACGTGATAAGACAAGTTAATTTGCCAACTTTTGGAGTAAGCAAATCAATCTAAAAGTGATTTTTTTATTTATTTTTGATAAGCAATCTAAAATAAATTTCAATGGGGAGGTCAAGGAGCTTAAATGATATTGATGGTCACAAAGACTAATGATATATCTCCAATTGTGGACATTGATTAATTTGTAAATTTAAAGCCATGCCTCAAGTAGGAAACATACCGCATGGAGGTCCACAATAAAGAACAGAGTATCATATGTATTCTGCAAGGTTGAAACCAAAGCATAGATTACTAAAACTTTAAAAAAAAAAAAAAAAATGCATAAATATCCGGTTTTAATAAAATAAATTTCTTTCTTGAAGAGTGTATAAGCAAGTCATGTTTTCAAAATGACAACTGCCTACATGAATAAGAGTGAGCAATAGAGAATCCATTAACCATGATGTACAGGGTGTCCTTTCATCATATAAGATTCTTAACATGACCCAAATATGCATATACGAGCAAAGAAGGGATACCTCATTCATTGTGGGCATAATTTAGCAAGCTGAACTTAAATATACACATGATACAAATTGGTTGGATAAACAAAACATACATTTCATCCCACCATTCAATATGGCAAAAAATATAATATAAATCCCATTCTAAACATGCAGGACACACAATAGCAAACTCATATACTCATCCGCAATCATAATTTCACCTTTTGTTACTCTCAATGAAGAAAGAGAAGAAATACACCTTCCAAAAAAAATTGAAAAATGTCTATGTATTCAAGCTCATAGTTGCAATGCAACATTTCGAAACCCACTCATATAGTCATCCACAATCATAATTTCAGCTATCGTTACTCTCAATGAAGAAAGATAAGAAATGCACGTTCCAAACAAATGTGAAAAGTGTTTATGCATTCAAGCTCATAATTGCAATGCAACATTTCGAAATCCAAATGAAAACTAAGACTGAGAAAGGTTGGTAAGTAGGTGAAAACAAATTTGACAAGCTTTTCAACACAGTTAGAATATACTGTGAATTGATTATCAGACGTAAAATAATACAGAAAATTATTAGTCCAGAACTCTGCAATGCAACATTTTGAAATCCAGCATGTGGTCTCTAAGGAATGTATGCATTACTAATCTGAAGATACTGCATTGTCTAATAAGAAAATAATGTTGTGTTCAAGTTTTGGTTTAACAAGTTCACATTCAAGAAAGTCAAAACAACCTGAAGGGGAATCCAATTCTTGATGGCACCAAGATAATTTCCAAGGTGAATAGATCCAGTAGGTTGAACTCCAGACACTATTCTCTTCCTGTAAAACAAAAGGTTCCAAATAATTTAACACACATCCAAATATGAGCGAATTTTAATTTTCATGACCAAAAATTACACAAAATGAGTTAAACAAAAGGTAAACCTAAATTCTCTCTCATAACCAATATATCAAGCTAGAAAATTCAAATAAAAGGAAAGATTAAGATTAAACGAATAATCAAGTAGAAGACGGAATTACTTCACAGTGCTCGAAGAACTGTCCGGCACGACGGGTTCAGAGACCGAGACACTGCAAAGGCAACGGAAACCGGTTCCATGTAGTCCAATGGAGCGTGAAGAATGAGGGAGCAAACCAGTTGGTTTCAAGTACTTCACTGGGAATAATCCACCACACCTGCTCCAAATAAAATGAGAATCGTTAACGATGAGCGCGGATTACATACTACATTTGGAAGATACAGAGAGAGAGAGAGTACGGTGATGGAGTAAAGCGGGGACAGGAATGCGAGAGAGTGAGGAAGTGGGAGAGAACTGGACGACCCATCTTCTTCTTGGCCGTTCGCGGTTTGTTGGTGTTGAGGGAATTTACATTTATCCGACTGTGGCTGTGTTCAAGGCAAGAAAGATGGGCCAAATACCAAGGAAAGGGCTTTTACAGTGGATTTGGCTTATGTTTCATCAATTTTTGGTCTTCTGCCCGGCCCATGCAAACAAAAACAAAGTCTCATTGATATTGCATAAAAAGAAAAGGCTGAAATTGTTATAAAATAAAATAGAAATAGCTAGAGAAGATATATAAACTTTTTTGTTCAAGTGGTCATCCACATAATATAAATTTTTTTTTTATAAATTTTACTTTAGAACTAATATATGATCAATTCAAGTGTGTATCTTACAACTGATATCACTTTTCTATATCTTTGGGGAGGAGTATTATTAAAAGTAAACCTAAGTGATAACTATATAGAGAGGGGGTAATCACTATTTTGTTTTGTGCTGGACATTATACTTGCATAGCATTTATAGTAGGAAGACTCTTACAAGTTACAACGCATTTGTCAACAAAGATTAGTTGAGCATTTTGCTCAAGTCATCTGTTCACAACATGAAATTGTGGTAAACTTTAAATTTTAAATAGTATGAATTTTTTTTTTAATCTATACTATAACAAAGAGAATATGAACTTTTTATTTTAAAAATGTTGTTCTTAAATAGTTAAAAATAAAAATAACAAAATTTAAATATTGAATATGATGAAACACCTAAGCTTGAGACAAATCGAAGAGGAGCGAAGGCTTGGTTCCTAATGATGAGCTAAATGGCTTCTAAGCCCATATTTATATATTCAAAGTAAAGATACAACAAAACTCCTTTGTTATTGCATTAATCCACAAATAGTAAAACCCTAGTTATTAGGGATTTTCAATTTATTAGCTTGGTCGAAAGTATATATAATTTGAGTAATGTTAGAGATACAACTTATTTTACAACCAAACATTTACAAACTGACATGGCATCCTAAGTGGAGGATACCATATCAGCAATTAAAATATTAGAATTACATGTCAGCATTAATATTAATAAAATCATTAAAATTATAAAATAATAAAAAATTAAAAAGAAAAAATAAATAAATAAAAAAAACACATATGAAACTATCCCCATTCACAACTACCATCGGTGCTTCAAGCTCGAAATTGTCTCCGGCGATGGCCACCCACCCACACCCCATGAACGCCATGGTGAGATTAAGAATGATCCCCAAGAAGGAAAAAAATAAGTGAGATTTGGAAGAAAAATTGAGAGAAAAAAAATTCAATATATTCAGATATAGATCTGGGTACTTGGCGAGAAAACTTAGAGAAAACTGAAAAGTAAAAACGAATGGCCATCAATCTGTGTATTTGCTAACCAACTGTATAGAGAGGATCTAAAGATTACAATCAATGCCCATTAATCTTCCAGGAACACCCTTCAACAAATCCATGAAAGCAAGAAAGTAGCTAGTTGCCAAAATCCTCTCAAATTGAGTAATGCTAGGGATACAACTTATTTTACAACCAAATGTTTACAAACTGACATGGCATCCTATGTGGACATAACACATCAACAATTAAAACACCAAATTACCAACTCAATATTAACATTTAATATTAATAAATCATTAATTGTTGATGTGTTATGTCCACATAGGATGTCATGTCAGTTTGTAAGCATTTGGTTGTAAAATTAGTTGTATCCCTAGCATTACTCTATAATTTTTTAGCAAAGATGTTGGCTTAGAGCATTCCCAGCGGAGTTGTAAATATACCATTTTTGTTAGAATAGATACTACTGTAGCTAAAAAAACACAAAAAACACTCACAGCGGGTCATCTATTTTAACTCATTCTTTTACACATTGCTACAGTAACGTGTAAAAATACACGTTAACTGTAGCACTTGTATCTATTTTTTTTTTCTTTTTTATTCTGTATTCTGTCTTCTGTCTTCTCTCTCTCCCTCCTCTCTTTTTCTTTTCTTTCCGTTTCTCCTCTCTGCGCTGCTTTCTCTCTGCTCTGCTCTCTTTCCCTCAGTCTCAAGTCAATGGCTCTCTGCTCTGCTCTCTCTCTGATTGGCGGCAGCCCAATTTGTGGAGGTGGTTGTTTGAGGACGGCGTCGTTTTGGTGGGTTGGTGGTTGTGGGTTTGCGGTTTGCGATTGTGGTGGTGTGGGTTTGCGGTTTGCAATTGTGGTGGTGTGGGTTTGTGTTTTGGGTGGTTGCCATGGGATTCGGTGGCGTGGGTTTGGGTTTGCCGGCGTGGGTGTGGGTTTGCCGGCGTGGGTTGTGGTGGGTTTGGGTTTGCCGGCGTGGGTATGGTGGGTTTGGGTGGTTGTTATGGGATTCGGTGGCGTGAGTTGGGTTTGCCGGCGTGGGTTGTGGTGGGTTTGGGTTTGCCGGCGTGGGTATCGTGGGTTTGGGTGGGCCGGCGTGGGTGTGGGTTTGCCGGTATGGGTTTGAGATTGGCGTGAGAGAGGGAGACTGAGAGAGGAGAGTTTCTAAAAAAAAAAATGTTATTTAAAAAAATTATAAGATTATTTTAATACGATGTATTGTAAAATAGAGAATGGGATGTGAGGTGTTTTGTAAAAGTGGGTAGTTAAAATAGAAAAGTACCTTTTTGAGCATGTATAATAGAGAATGGGTAAAAAATGGGCTGGGAATGCTCTTACAAGCTAAAAGCTTGTAAAAGTTGTGTTGAAGAAGTTAGTAACTGAATTACAGAATGCCTTCGTGAGAGGAATTTGGTATGTTAGAGCCCCAAAAGCGTGTAGCTTTTCTATGTGTGGACAACAAGATGGGAGAAGATTTTGATTAATTCTCATAAAGAGAGACAACAGATTAGTAGATTAGTTATTTATGACTAAAATCATTTATTTATATAAAATGGTAAATTTTAATCATAGTAACAATTTGATAAATAGAAAATTTGAATTTATGCAACTGTATGAAGAATGGGGTCGCTTTTGCTAGCTAGTAATTCTTCCAATATTACGGGTCATTTTTTAAATTACTTATGTGCCATTAGTTAAAAAAAAAAATAATTCTTCCAATATTACGGGTCATTTTTTTAAAGAAAATTGTAAGTTTATTTTTTAGAGAGCCCAAGGGGCCTTTTTTCAAAATATTACATTTTTTAATATTATTTTGCCAAACATAACTCGTAAGAACTTAATTTGAAAAATGGATCTTGTTTTCAGAAAAGATAAGATTAGGCTAATCTTGTCTTTTAAAAAGTTGAAATTAGTGCTGAGTTGGTAATGCTGATCTGACCTATTAGGTGAATCTTATCTTTACCAAATACAAGATTAAAGAATTTCTTGTGTGTTATAAAGATAAGATCGATTACTTTTTTTGTCAGGTCTATTTCTCTTCTCTGCTTCATACAAGAATATCCTCTTTCCCACTTTTTATTAATGCTCCAGACTACAATTTCTTGATTATATTTGATTTGCTTCCATTTTAAATCATAATTATTTTATAAGGAAAGAAAGAAAAACACGTGGTAAGATCGATGAAATATTGGAACACAAAAAGTAAAATAGAAGATATTCATTCACCCTCACCTCTCTGCCTTTTTTTCATTTTCTGGAATGGTTATCTCATTCTGTGCCAAGGGCTCCATTCCTCTCCAGGTTCTTTCTTTCTTCTTATCAATAATAGTACCACATTATTACTCGTTTCAGGACCTGGACCATGTAAATACACGGGCCATCAATGGTAAAACTATCTCAACTCTCTCTATGAGAATCAAATTCTGACTTATCCTCCATTTGTTTAATTCTCGTTCAATTAAGGCAGAGAGTTCTTCCTATACGGATATTTACGGTAGGGAAAAAGCGTTTGGAGTATTTATAGTTTATTGGAAAGCTCAAGCATTATTGCAGTGTTGATGATGTTCAAATATGCTCCAATCCTAGAAATGCAAGGTTCGGTTTGCCTTTTTAATTTTGAAATTTTTTTTTTTATTTAAATGCATTTGTTTATTCTCGTTCATTATAAAATTTAGTGTTTAGTTCTTCCTTATTGTTGCATATTAATAATCAAATATATTGATTTGTTCATTATGTTTATATGGAAATTGATAATTCGATGTAATTTGGACAGACATAAATGACAAATGCACATAAATGTTCTTAATTATTTATTTATTTTTTTGAAAAATCTTTATGTTTTATGAAGGCTCAGGTTGAATGAATTTATACGGCGATCATAACCTTATCAGGTCTGATGATAATTGGGATGTCTCTAACATGATTTGGTTAGATAAATGTAATTTGTCATTGTTAAAGTCCAATGAAGAGTGAGAGATGAGGGATGCCCATGGGAACTATCAAAACAGCATTTGAAAATAAAAGAACAAGATTTTCTTTTGAGACATGGATGGACATTTCAGCATTTCTTTCTTTTGCACATGCTGGTGTTTAGTTGGTTATCTGCTAGCCATTTTATTACTCCTACTCTATGATCTCATTTAGATTATCTATCCAAGTTCACTGACTCAGAAAGTCATGCGCTGAGATACTGATCTGATAATGAAGTCAAAAGTGTTGTCTTAGCTGAACTTGTGAGTTGTGACAAACATTTTGTCTGGATCCTTAGCTGAGGATTTAAAGTTCAAATTTGGGCTATATTCAGCAGTGGCTCCAGTGGCTGTAAGCCTGTAATACCTACAGTCACTTACCTACTTCAGGACTTTAACTAGCTAATCTATCAAGATACCATGCTGCATCTTCTTGTCTATACCACTAGACATGTTGTCTCGGTGTGTATAGTTCTTTTATAAATTTGTTGATTGTGGATTCACTCATGGTTTGTTAGGTGTTGGGAAAGGTTAGTACAGTGAGGAAGAATGTAGTATCTGTTGGAAGCTTCAAGCCATGTTGAATCTTTTCCAGCCGGAGATTATCAGATGATCTTATATATTTACTATATCATAACAATTTTGTATCTCTTCTAATTTGTATATCTCTTATTTTTTTTTTTCCTCAGCTTTATAGTTCTCCCCACCCTTTTTTTTTCATCATCATTCCAATCATGTTAACAATTTATAAGTAATGTGTTAACAATTTATAAGTGATCTATACAGTATTTTTTTAGTTTTGTGATTAGTCTACACAAGAGTTATTGCAAAGGATGGACTGCAAGGATATAGTAGGTTGCCAAAAACTTTTTTTTTTTTAATCATTTCAACTCAAAAAAAATAAAAAGTACGAACGGCTAGCTAATTGCTATGTTCCTTTTGATATAAAAATTTCTTATTTTTGTCTTGGGAGATATTAGATACATCATAATAATATTCTTTCATTTTATCATTTTTCTCATCTATTATATTCGTTAAATTGATGAAGAATTTTATCCAATCCATCTCATTCCTTATGCACTACATATTTGCTTCTTCAGTTTACTCAATTTTGAAATTCCATGTTTTAATCGAATAATCTTTGTCTTCGCATGTTTCCCTTAATACTGAAGTCTTTCATGGCCGTCAATTATTTATCTGTTTTAGTGAACATAGATGATAATTGGAGTTATGGATAAAATTATTTAAGTCAATTGAAAATTATAACATGTTAGTGACAAATAACACATATTTAAGTATGAACACAATAGAGTTTCATGGTATAATAATTTATTTTAAAATGACTGTGACTTATTTATTTTTATTTTTAACTTTTTAAGTAATGTACAAGTCATGCGGTATTAATATTTCAAACTTAATTAAAAAAGAAAAAGAAAAAAAGATTGCGAATTTTTTATGAGAACAACATTATTCTAGTAAAACTTTCTTTGGAGTAAGATGCATTTTGCTTTTGTTTATGTACTAGATAATATGTATATTAGTAATTCTTAGTCGAAAGTTTGTTGGATCATGCAACTTATTAATGGTGCATAATATGTATACTAGATAATAAAGTGTTGCTTCTCAAAAAAAAAAAAAGATAATAAATTGCTCATAACATTATTCTAATAAAATAATGATTGTTTGGTACATGTTTTCATTTTCATTTTCATTTTTCTTGACTTTTTTCAACTTTTCAAATTGAAATTTGAAACTTGTTTGAATTTGGTTTTTTTATAAAAAAATTCTGTTTGGCACCCTATTTTCTCACATGTTTTCAGTCTTGTTTTTATTTTATTTTTTATTATTATCCTACAATAGAGAGAGAGAAGAGTAGTTGATATTTATATGTAAAATATTAAAAAAATATTATTATATTTATTTTATGTGTAAAAAGTAAAATGAGATAAAAAAACAAATAATGAAAACAGCTTATAACTGTTTTGAAAAAGGGCATGGGACCCACAAAAAAAAAAATTGTTTTCAAGAACAAAACATTGAAACCGGTGTACCAAACATAAATTTTTTTGGTGGGACCCATGAATTTTGTTTTACAAACATGAAACAGTTTTGCAAAAATGTGTACCAAACAAGCTTCCTAATGTTTGGCAATTAGAAAAAAATAAAAATAAAACAAAATTGGCTTAATCTTGTCTTTAGGAAAGATGAGATTCAAAATTTTAAATGAATCTTAAATTTTATTTGAATCTTGTCTTTCAAAAAGATAAGATTGGAAGAAAAAAATAAATTTGAATCTCGTCTTTCTTAAAGACAAGATTCATATGAAAATATTTTTAAAATGGTTGCATCAGATTGCCAGATCAACACCAATGAATTTTGTCTTTGATAAAAATAAGATTGAAGTGAATCTTATTCTTACAAAAGATAAGATATATTTTTCAAATTAACTTGCAGCTGGTCATGTTTAACAAAATAACTTTAAAAAATACATTATTTTTTTTGGTTGTCAAAACTCCCCAAAGAGGTGGACACGAAATACTTATATTTGAATTAATATATAACTTTACTATTTGTCCTTTATTTTATTTTCTTTAAATATTTGTCCTTATTTCTTTAAATTTTTTTTTAAAGCATCCATCGTAACGGGTAGTCGGGTATTTAAAAAAAAAAAAAAAAAAAACCCATAACTATATGGCAGCCTGAATTCAATCCCAGCTGTGAAACTCGAAAGCAACGAACCACGCTTATCAGCACAACATCACCAGTTTCTGCTAAATTCTCAGTTCACACACAAAGCACAGAATCATGGCTCCCCTTAATTCTAACCAAGCCCGACAACGACCAGGTCTCTCCAGCTTTTTATTTTTTATTTTCAATCTCATGCTATGTTCCAGAATTCATTCATTTCATTTTATTGCTCTGTTTGTTTGCTGAAAAAAAAAAAAAATAAAAACTGAGGTGCGGGTGTGGTTTTCAATTTTGTTTATCTGTGTTTATAATATGGTTGCTCTGTTTTTTTTTTTTTTTTGGCTGCATTACTATTAAGAATTTGATGTAGTTTCCAAATAATTTAAGTTATGCTGTTAATCCGTTAATCAGTCTGAAATTGCTTGATTTATGAATTATAGTTTCCTACTGAAAAAAAATAAAAATAAAATAAAATTATAATTTGAGAATATAACTAACTGGATGCTTTGATCAAATTACCTTTGAATTCGCAATAACATTCGAATTTATCATTATTTGAAGAAGACCCCGGTCAATCCATGAGGCGTTGGAGACATTTTAAAGGGCGTTGCGGTTGCACATTTTGAGTTACTTATATAATTGTTTCTTGTTTGACAGGTTCTGGTTGAAGAGAAGTTGTCTGCAAAAATATTGACATTGAACAGACCTAAGCAACTGAATGCCCTTTCATATCAAATGGTATCACACATTATACTCTCGATATGTTTACTTGCATTATCATTTATATTATACTAGCATGTTATGAAATCACATGCCTAATTTGTACCTTGAAGCATCTTTTATTTTATATAATTTATCTTATGCTTTTAAATTGAAATATATATATATATAGTTTACTGTTTTCCTTTGTGCTTTCTTATTGTGTATGTGGTCTATATGCTGCCTGTTGCAGTAATTTATGGATCTGGGTTATGATAGCAAAAACAACATTTACAAAATGTGAAGCTTTTCTTGGACAATAAATAATCACATATTTTCAAGTTTTTAATGTTCCACTTGAATTTATTGAATCCCCCCTCCTCAAGTGTCATTATATGTTTGCAAGTCCATTTGGTATTGTTCTTCCAGTTGAGGCTTGCACGTCGCAACTTGTAGGAACAAAAAAAATTAATGGAACTTGGAGTGTGGTTTATTATATGAACATTGTGTTTCATTTTCTTTAAATGATCATGCAAACATATTCTTATCAACTACAAACTCAGCATAGTGTTTGGGTAGAAGTAACCTTATTTTATTTTATTTGGATAAAAATTATTCACTCTCGTGTCCAGTTTATGCATTAGTTTCAAAAGACAACCTTTGAAGGGGGTCAGTAGGGTGAACATTTATCTCTACAAATGGTTTTAAGTAGCCAACCAAAGCTACAAGTCTGATTGGGGTTTTCAAGTTCAATTGACAGGTTGGAAAGCATGCATTAATGTACAACTATTTAAGCTATGCTTTTGGTATTTAATACTTTGAGTTCATAATTACAAATGCCTGTGATGTTCTTACCTATCAATACAGCAATACATGTTCTTACCTATCAAAAAAAATAAAAAATTAAAATACAACAATAATTTTTCATGAAGAATATGAAGTAACTGATTTCTATAACATGAAATCTGGACCTAGAGTCTAATGGTTCTATTGTTTATTTTATTTTTTAAATTCTAGATTTCTCGGCTATTGGAACTTTTCGTTGCCTATGAGGAGGATTCTAATGTCAAGTTGGTAATCGTTAAGGTACTTTCATTCTACTAGACAGTCTTCAATTCTTATCTTCAAATTGCATTGGAGATAAATCAGAAAGAAAGTCAGTCACATCTTTCTTACCATTTGAAAAAAAAAAAAAACAAATCAGTCGATCATTTTTTTGGCTGATGTTTCATATGTTTATACAGTAGCATCTTTTCATCATTCAAGGGAGCTGTGGTGTCTGGTGACACTTTGTTTTAGTAGATCCTCACAAGTATATATGTGGGTAAAGGACTGCATATTAAACTTAATCTTCTTGAATTAGATAGTGCTAATGCATCATTGTGATTGTTTTTTCTTTTTTGGCATGCATTTCTACCATAAGGATTTTGCTGTAAAATCAGCACCTGGTTATTTCTTTTGGTTCCGACTACTAAGCCAGCTTTGTGGTGGTGCAGAAGCCAATTATTATTATTATTATTTGGCTAAAGAAATTGATTGACTCCTTTAGTCCTGTTCACAAACTTGTTTGAAAAAGCAACCCTCTTAAGGTTGTTGACTTGCAAGAGTTGAAGAACTTAGTAAAGGTTATTCATTTCCAGGATTAAGAAAGTGTGCATTTGTGTTAGATAGGTGTTTTACTTTGTTAAACTAATGCTTCTCGTAAGTTGAAATTTGGACGTGCTACCTATTGTTTCAGACTTGCAAAGAATGCAAACTTTATGATTGTTATATCTTCTGTGGTCATAATTTTTTAGGGAAAGGGAAGAGCATTTTGTGCTGGTGGTGATGTTGCAACTTTGGTTCGTGATATTAATGAAGGTATAGGTTCTTTTTGTCGCTTATTGGACTACCCACATTGATCTTTGAGATCTAGAATAACCCCAAGGGGGTGGCCCAAGTGGTGAAGGCCTTGGTCTTGGAGGTATGTTCCCTACAAGGTCCAAGGTTCAACACCTCTTGGATGCATTCAATCCTTTGGGGCCATCGGACTGGGGGAATTTAATTTCCCCTTGAATTACCTGAGGTGCACTTACGGGAAACTCCTTGCCAAAGGCCTGTGCACCCTAGGGATTAGTCAGAGTAAATGCTTCGGACACCCGGTGCCAATCCAAAAAAAAAAAATCCTTGAGATCTAGAATATTCATGACCTATGAAGCACAAGTACTCCAAAAATGGAAGCCGCACCCGTACTAGATACTTTTTGGGTACTCGTACCCTTGGGTGTATTTTTGGCGTACCCAAAAATTTTCAAAAAAAAAAATCATTTTTTTTTTTTTTTTCTTTTGGATATGTCACAAAAATAGATAAAAGTAGTGAAAGTGGTGGAAACATGAACTTTAGTGTAACTATATGGATGTACACTTCTTTTATTTACTCTTTTGGACCTTGGTTTGTAATTTAAAGACCATTTAATGGCAATGGATATACTTTATTATCCATAATTGCTCTTAAATTCACATATGCTTAACAATATATGAAAAATATATGCATAATAATATATAAAATATTTAATAAAACATGTATCCTTGCCGTACCTGTACCCTACTTTTGTAAGAATTGTCGTATCGCTGTATCGTTACCGGTACGGTACCTATACCTGAAAACGTACCCGTGCTTCTTAGTTCATGACTTACAACCTCAAATAAGGTTCATAGTTTAAATTTTCTACTAATGGGCATCAATGCAAAGCCTGTAATACTTTCTCCCCCCAATTCTGTATGTACCAGGTAACTGGAGATTAGGTGCAAAATTCTTTGAGAAGGAGTTCATCTTAAATTACATTTTGGCAACATATCGTAAACCACAGGTGACCCAGTTTTCCATGAAGTTTAAATTTTCATTTATCTTTTATAATGACTTTTGAGAGTAGAGGCATTCTTGGTCAAGTTAGTTTTCGCATTTGTCATCTGCATGAATATATTTTTATTCTTACTGTAAGCATGTAAACATTGTTGAAGGTTTCAATCCTTAATGGAATTGTCATGGGAGGTGGGGCTGGGGCTTCGATACATGGTAGATTTCGGGTTGCAACAGAGAATTCGGTATATGTCTCTCTTTATCCCTTGTTTAAAGTTATGTAGAATTTTACTTTCTTCTTGTAAAGGATTATGACTTACACACGTTCCTGAGATTTTAGACAGAAAATGTATTTTCATTATTATAGCTTATTGTAGTTGTGAATGCCCAAAATATGGAATTGACTATGTACTCATAAAAAAAAAAAATGGAATTGAATATGTTTGTTTTTCTTGTGGTTTTCACTACCCTTTCTTCCCCGCTGCTTGTTTAATTGTTGCCTGCTAATTGTAAACGTTCTTCATTAATAATTGTGTAATATTGCTAGTACAATAGTTACTTATAAAAAAAAAAATATTGCTAGTACAATAGTTACGAAATTTGGTTTTACAAATCTTCTACTTTTGTTTTCTTGGGAACTTAAATAATCTTAATGCTTCCTGACTTGATCAACAAAAAGATTGAAATGTTAAACCTGATCAAGCAAAGAAAGCAGAGGGTGTCAACTATTAGCACTTGTGTCTTGAACTCCTCAAACGGTCCTTAAATTTGATTTAAGGTACCTCACTGTGTATTCTAAATTGTAGTGTTCCAATGCAACTCCAGACTTTGGGGCTAACCATTCTATACCATATCCATGTGGGAAAAGTTTCCAGTTAATGCTTAAGTACAATTGTTGTACCAATAGCTAATGCAGAATGTGGGGGGTTTACCTGCAGATGACACTCCTGTTAGGAGGCATCCAATTATTCTAGAGATCACTTTAAGAATATTATTTGATGACGTTGTGCATACAGAAGAGCACTGTTAGGCCTTGACCTTGCTTTTCACCCATGTTTAGTCACGGTTCTAAGTGTTGGAATTTGCTCATTACCTAGTCAACAAGAACTCACCAGTAATCCGCCCAAAAGGGCATTTCCTTTTCTTCAACTTAAAAATTTCGAATTTTTGACAGGGGTTTGTATGGACATATTTTACTTCTAGAGACAAGGTACATAAATGAATTAGTAGCCTTTCCTTTGGATGTGGCAATTAGATTTCTTTATGTTTTCTCTTTGCAACTGAAATTTTTTGAACGCACTGGCTGTGAAGGCATTCAAACTCTTCATTCTGCTTGACAACAAGAATTTTTGTTGTAATTCCTTGATTTATTGTGGCAGAGACGTTGGCATAGTAATAAAAAATTGTAAAAGTTTGATGAGCTAGAGATTGAGTAAAATACGAAAGTTTCCAATTTACATCTGATTTGGTTTAAGTCATATGTTTTCCTTTTCCTGCTTGGGATCTACCTTTTCCTTTTGATAAAAAATTCTGGTCGAAAATCATTTAGCTAGATAATTTCAAATTGTTGCAGCTTAATCTTAGGTATGACTTAAGTTTCTGGTTCTGTACCCTTTTCTTCGTCAACTCTTTCAAATGAAATGGTAGAAAAATCATTTGTCTCAAAATGGTATGTGTTTTGGTTTTTACATACTCTCTGTTGGTGGTGTTCCATGGTTGCTTTTTTCAAGCATGTCGAAACGTAGCAGTGCAATTTTTTGACAATTTACTGGAGATGTGTTAATGCTGGTCTGCAACTGTTTTGTTGGTATTTTTACATATGCATTTAGTGAGTCTTAAGCTCATGACCTCACCTTCTACCTTGTACTTGTGCTAGAACAAAGATACCATTTGAGCGATCTCTTTTCCTGTTAGTCGTTCTTGATGGAAAAAATCTAAATGAAAGGTCCCGTGGAGTGGAGTTGGGTTCATTTGATCTAATAAAGTAGTGAGAATTCTCAATTTCTTTGAATTTCTTTTGTAATTTAAAAGTGTAAATTTTAATTGCTTTTGCCAATGGTCTTTGGACCAAATGGCATCTACTCTCACCATAAATGTAGTGGTGAGGGTGAGGTTACAAGTTCAATCCCTGATGGATACATGAGTTGTATTTGCATCATTAAAAAAAAAAAAGATTTGGAGTGCTGCTTTTTCTATTTTTTAGAGGAGTATCGTAAAATTAGCAGCTCTAAATTCTTGGCTGCGATCAAACCAGCACTAATGCACTGGATTGTATTAGAACTCCTAAATAAGTGTGCTTTGGCAAGTTTGTAGTACTAGAATGAGGGACCTCCTGGGATGTCCCTGTGTTGCAGCCCTCCTTTTTAATGAAAAAGGTTCAATCTCTACTTTTCTTGAACTTTTCTTTGGTTTACTTTTTGATTGGGCTCGGGCTTGGGGTCTTACTCCCATGCTTTCCCTTCCTGATTTTGTTGCTTCTTTAAGTTTCTCTTGTATTCGTAATTCTACAACTGTGTAATTTCCCTCTCCTAGGTGCATATTTTATGCACTTAGCTGGAGTTTTTTCTTAATAAGATTTTCTCATTACCTATCCAAAAAAAAAACATTCATTTTGATAATGGACTTGTTGCAGGTCTTTGCAATGCCTGAAACAGCTTTGGGGCTCTTCCCAGATGTAGGTGCCTCTTATTTCTTGTCAAGACTCCCTGGATTCTTTGGTAATGTCTGTTATATCCTTGATCTATATACATTCACTAAAATTATTGTTTATAAAAATAAAAATCCTTGATCTATATAGTGGCTCTTTGGATACTAATTCTTTCCTGAAGAAGGGGTGAAGTTCACTTTCTTCAGTAGCTTGTAGGATTTTGGTTGGTATATTTTAAGCAGATAAATTTCTTGAGTAGTTCAATTCCTATTTTTAGGTTTTAATATATTATATATGACTGACTGATACTGTTGTAAACTAGTATCTTGGTGAGAGCTATATGTGCTTGGTATTTGATGCAGGAGCATCTTACCTTGGCATTTCATTTCTGTTTTAGGCTTGTAATTAGTTTTGAGACAACCTTGTACTTGCTGTCTCAAAAGCCTAACAACCTAGTACATGGTATATCTTGTAACCAATTAGATTTAGGCCATGTGCAGCCAATAGGAAGGCTTGGTTGAGTTGGTTAGTTTGTTAGGGGTTGTTAATAATTCAGCCAATGGGCTTTTGGCATAGGATAGCCAATCATAGGGCTGCATCCAGCAGCCAATCGGATTGTACCCGAGGAATGCTATATAATGCATGGCCTTACCTTTGTAAATTCAGTTTTAGAGTTGAATTTTGTTAATGAGAATTGTTAGCCTTTTGTGCTATTTCCTTTTAGAGATGGACTTCTCTATGCAGAGGCTATATGCTGCCTAGTTACTACTCAAATTAACTCACTCTCCAACCCCATTCCTAAACACAATCCCTTCTACCCAAGAGCCTACATCATTTGGTATAGCAGAGGAAGTGAGTGAAGGTATCTTGATGATTGAAGAAATTGTAGAACAAACACCTGTTTATGACATAAAGGTTGAAGCTGAAATTGGTGATGACCAAAAAGAAGGCATAACATTGGAAGGTATGATAACCTCTAAACCTGTGTCTAACCAGTTTGTGCTTGAAAATTTGGATGCTTCAAACAAGTTTTCGCAAGTTTCTAAGGAAAAGATGGAGGAAAAGAAGAGGCTTGCAAGCAAAATCTCTCACACCACTTGCAGCAGTGAAGACAGAGCTTGTGACTTGTTGATTGAGGGGAGTCATTGTAGCTTGCACAAGAGAGAACACCATTATACATTACGACCAAAGAAGGACACAACCAAGTCCAAGTCCATGGTCAAGATAAAGAAGATAAGCCAAGAAAGACTACCAAGAAAGACTCGGCTTGAAACAGTTATGGCCAAATACTTAGCATGCACCTGAGACCATTTGAGGCCAAATGATTTTTAAGAGGGAGAGTCTGATGCAGGAGCATCTTACCTGGCATTTCATTTCTGTTTTAGGCTTGTAATTAGTTTTGAGACAACCTTGTACTTGCTTGTCTCAAAAGCCTAACAACCTAGTACTTGGTATATCTTGTAACCAATTAGATTTAGGCCATGTGCAGCCAATAGGAAGGCTTGGTTGAGTTGGTTGGTTTGTTAGGGGTTGTTAATAATTCAGCCAATGGGCTTTTGGCATAGGATAGCCAATCATAGGGTTGCATCCAGCAGCCAATCAGATTGTACCTGAGGCATGTTATATAATGCATGGCCTTGCCTTTTTAAATTCAGTTTTAGAGTTGAATTTTGTTAATGAGAATTGTTAGCCTTTTGAGCTATTTCCTTTTAGAGATGGACTTCTCTATGCAGAGGCTATATGCTGTCTAGTTACTACTCAAATTAACTCACTCTCCAACCCCATTCCTAAACACAATCCCTTCTACCCGAGAGCTTACATCACTATTGGACATGTTAATGAGAGAGGTGCATAATCTGTAGGTTGGAAGATTCATTAGGATTAAGTTTCTGGTTGTAGGGATCAAGTTACCAATTCCTAGCACACACACACAAAAAAAAAAGGATCAAGTACTCAAAGGGTGGTTACAGCTTACCAAAAGTTGAAATAAAGAACTCGTGACTCAAGTGGTTCAAATAAATCAAATTTCAGAATGAACTTGCCAATGAGCTCTACCTCAAATAGCACTTCTTTCCCTTCTAAGAGCAAGGTGGAAGTTATGATCATGGGTTCAAGGCCCATTGGTGCATTAGTAACTTACCAATACTTAAAAAGAAAAAGAAAATTCTTAGAAGGGTTCAACAGATCATCATGGATATTGGTTCAGCTTACCATGCAAAGAATCTACTAGAAAACTCAAGTTTTCTTAATTCTTCTTTAATTATGAAAGAATACTAGGTAATTTGACATGCAATTTAGATGAACTCTAGATTGTTGCTTTGAAAAGCTAGTGTTGTTGAAGATATTCTTTAAATTTTAATTTAAAAATTCATATTTTTTCCTAACGTTTTTGACATTTGACGATCAATGGAAGGTTTAATTATTAAAAGAAAGAAAGAAATTGGAAATTTCAGAATTCACTGGTCTTGAAAAAATTAGAAGTATTTATCCCATGTCTTCTTGACTTACTGGCTCTTAATTTAAAATTATGCAACCAGTGGGACTTATGTGATAAGTTGGTTCATTAATCAACTGCCAGTGCCTTTCTTACACACATCCTATCAAATATTGGTCAGAAGAAGAAAAACATGTGGTTCTTGAGAATATAATTTTCTGTAAGAATGTTTCAATGAAGTTTATTATTTATCAAAAAAAAAAAGGTTTCTGTAAGAATGTCAATGGTTCTTGAGAATTTAATTTTCTGGAAGAATTTAAAATTTCATATTATTTGTTATTTTTTAAAATATTTTAATATTTTAGAATATGGAAATAAGTACATTATAAGAGTTGGCATCCTATGTTACTAAAGAAGAGCAGCGACGAAGTTGTTTTCAAGCTTAAGTGCTAATGAAGTGATCTTCATATCTTTTTCTGCTTATCTTCTACCTTATACTCCATAGAATATTTTGCATTCTATTTTTTTGTACTGAGCTTTTTGTTTATTCTTGGTAACCTTTTCTCCCCCTTCTCCCTTTATCCTTCTTCATTTGCATGTAAATGTTATATATGGTTGTATCATGACAATTTCTTTCGGGAAAAATATGCAGCCCCTTGTGGTTTCCCTCGTAAAACACAGAACCCCTCTCAAGTTTTAAATGCAACACTTAACACCCATATGGTATTGTTTTATGTGTAATGCAGTAAACATCTATAAAAATAAACAGTGAGCGCTCATGTGATGACATGTGGCCATATTTAGAGCTGCTCATGAGTTTTTTTTTTTTTTTTTTTTTTTTTTAAACGTACCACAAGAGGGTTTTGTGTTACACTCAAAACTCCCATGGGGGTTTAGTGCTACACAAGTAACGGTTTACACAAAACAGTACCACGTTAGGGGTTAAGTGTTACACTTAAAAACCTCAAGGGGATTCCATGTTTTATGGGGAAACCACATGGGGGGGTTATGTGTATTTTTCCTATTTTGTTTTGTTTTGATTGTTGTAACTACTTTCATGAAGTTATAGATTTAGATCTCATTTGTTCTTGGATATTCATTATAATTCTACATCTTTGGCAGGAGAATATGTTGGTCTTACGGGCACTAGGTTGGATGGTGCTGAAATGCTTGCATGTGGCCTTGCAACTCACTTTGTCCCCTCAGCGGTAATACTTCATCCTACTTTAATAACTTGATTTTAAGCATAGTGCTCAAAGTTCTCTTGGAGGGTGACTACCTTCTTTGGTTGAGGAATAATTGGACAATTACATTCATCAGCTTAAAAAATTAAGGAATTTATGGGTGACCCACCGCATGCAACTTACAAAAAAAAACAAAGTTAGAAACCAAAATTTCCTTCTTCAGCCCCTTTTTCTCCTCTTTTCTATTTTTCAACATCAATATCACTTCAAAAAATCACAACCAGGCCTCTAGTTTACATATGAAACTTTTCGTAAGATCTCTTTGATTTTGATTGGCTTAGATGAAGTTCTGGTAGATAAGAGGCACAAGGTTGAAAATGTTTGGACAGTAATATTCCTGTAAGTAGTTTAGGTTGCAACGGGCCAACGGCAGCAAGCCTCATCTGTAATGCTCTACAAAGTCCCACAATCCCTAGCCATCCTTGTAGACTCTCGAACTGAACCTAATTGCCAAGAAAACCTTCTCAAGCACTTCTCACATGCTGTAAAACCTAAAATTAAAAGGACAAAAGGAACTGAGTTCACATAGTGAGAGCAGAGGGTGGTGGGGTTGGTGGATGAATTTGTTGAGGAAGAAACCCAATGCCATGATTCAAGAATAAGAAAGGATTTTGTTGTTGTTTATTTTTATTATTATTATTATTATTACTTTTTAGGATCATTTGTTTAGTTAAAATTCAATTACCTTTAACACAAAAGGAGGACAACTTTTTGTTTTGGATACCAAGTACAGAAAACAAAGGAAACAAACAGATCAACTAAGAGGAGTTAGTACAGCTAGACCAAAATACATTCATGTAGGCATTGTTGATGAGGAATGGGTTTGCATGGATGAGAAATAATAGGGAAAAAAAAAAAACAGAAACCCTAGGTTTCACAACCTAGCTGTGGGTTTGGAACTTTGGATAAAGAAATTGTTAATTACACAGAAATGTACAAATGATGGAGTTTACATTCCCATCATTTGAAATCCCATCAATCCCAAATTTCATTGTTTGGATGTAGTTTAGATCTAACCAGAATTTGTAAACTCTTTGCACATATGTTGAATCAACTTATTTCATATCAATAACCTATTAAAAAGAATTGTATTAAAATAAATCACATCATAAATTTATTCTAATGACATTATTTCCTAATAGTAGTGATAGCATATCCTCATAAAAGTTCAAAAACATTTGAATACATAAAATAAAAATATTGAACTGGAACTTTATTAAACATAAGAAACTATTTCTCACTCTTCAAGGATATAAAATACAATTATGTTGCTTGGAAAATGAAAATAATTTATGGAAACACTTTATATTTGCTGAAAGGTAGATAAATTTTTTTTTTTAATTTTTAATTCTAGGATATACTTACAATCCCTACTTACTATCTGATAATTATCCTAATCTTTGGGCTTATTCCAATAACAGGAAATGCTATTCATGTGTAGTCCTCACCTCTCTCTTTCTTTGCCTTTTTTTTTTTAATATCTATTAATCATTTAAAAGATACTTATTCAATTTGAATGCCTTCTTATCTGCTTTTCATTATTGGCCAGAAATTGTCTTTGCTAGAAGAAGCACTGTGTAAGGTGGATTCGAGTGATCCAGCCATAATTTCTGCAATTATTGATGAATACTCCCAGCAACCATATTTGAAAGAGCAAAGTGCATATCACAGGTTACTTTTGCGTTTATAATTATAAATGTCCTCTACAGTTTTAGTTCATTAACTGTATTCCATGTATGGCAAGGATTTTCTATAATTGTGGAAATAACTGCTCTA
Source organism: Fagus sylvatica (assembly GCA_907173295.1). Classification (NCBI taxonomy): domain Eukaryota; kingdom Viridiplantae; phylum Streptophyta; class Magnoliopsida; order Fagales; family Fagaceae; genus Fagus; species Fagus sylvatica. Next base: position 21,059,896 of record OU015771.1, on the reverse strand, counting down.
GGTGAATGCTACTAAAATATAATTGTAAATCAAGAATGCACAGGTAATCGTGAAACTTCTTTAAGTGAATGCTCTTATGAAAAAAGCTCTATTGATATAATCAGATGTTTTTATCATCTTAGCGTACAACGATAGAGGAAAAACATCTCAAAGATTAAATGCTATAAAGTTTTATTAGAATTATTCTTTCTTTTTTAAAGAACTAATGTGTTCATTTTCTGAAATGCAAACCTTCCTATTTTTCCGCTGTCCAAGATCCTCAATTTTTTTAAAACAATTTCTCGATAAAATTAAAATCCTCATTTTTTTCGTGGTCACATGGCTACAGATTGAATGTCATTGATAGGTGCTTCTCTCGAAGAACAGTTGAAGAAATTATATCTGCCCTTGTAAGTTTGATGTTGAATTTTATCCATGTTGAGAAAATGAATGTGGTGTTCTCTTTGTTATGTGTCTTTGAAAAGGTTTCATGCATTGAGTAATATTCTTTTACTTTCGGTGTTCGCATGTTCATAGATATGATTTTTACCACCTATTTGACCTTGATCTTGTGCTTGCTATTGTAGGAGAGAGAGGCCTTGAATAATAAGGTTGCATGGACCTCTGCAACAATTCAGTCACTGAAGGGAGCATCTCCAACAAGCCTTAAAATTTCTCTGAGATCGGTAAGGGAGCAGCAAGCCTTAATTCTGTCATTCCAGTCAGTATTTAACTGCTAAAGAGATTGTGTTTAAGATATTAATTATGTAACACTGCATTTATATTCTTATCTAAGACCTCTGCTTGGTTAACTTGATATTGTTGTTAGCATCAGGTGAAAAGGTTTATGATGTTAATGAGTCATAACTCAATTGAATTAAAAGGAATTTTGGATAGGGGTCTGTTAAAATAATGATAACTGATCAAAAATTTTGGAGAAAGAGTTGGTTTCTCTGGAGTAAGAGAAGGAATTTTAGAAGACCCTAAAACCCTACATATTTTCTTCTACCAATATAGCCATCAAATAACTCATCAAACTACCTTTTAATTCCTATCAAAACTCCATAGCTCTTTCTTCAACAATTCTAAACCCTTAGATTGACAAATTTGCCTAACCCTAAACCCACCAGAAGCATACGTAGACAAATACCCCAATTTGTCCTACGTCAAGCACCCATGTCATTTCTCTCTAGAACAATCAATAAATTTATAATAGATTTGGCTCCGTTCCTGAGTGTTGGATATGAAATTGGTTTGATGCCTCAAATCTGCACCTGGCACATGTTCCTCAGTCCATGTGACTTGTGACATAGGTTAGCACTCGTCAATAAGTAATCAGGATGTGCTATGGCAATTGAAGTAGTTGAGTAAAATATTTTAGAAATTTTGGGCAGGGGATTGTGGTATAATTTGGAGGAGCATCCAGAAAAGAATCCTGTTAGATACTAAGAAAGAGAAATGTACTGTATTTTCTGGGTTGGTATGATTACCCTTTTTTCATGGCGAATATAATCTTGGGCGAATTACATTTAAACCCTATAGTTTAGGGGATGTAACAAATTAAACCTTATAGTTTCAAAGTAACAAATTAAAACCTATAGTTCTAAAAGTAACAAATTAAACCTTGAAGTTTCTAAAAATAACAATTCAAACCTCAACTTATTTAAGTACAACAATGATTTTATTTTTTGTTTTGATAAAAAAAATGACTATATATATATATTTTCCTGCCTTTATTCATAAAGGGAATGATATAGATTGATTAATAAGCACAATGCATTTCCATTTTTTTCGCTGTAAACATGTGAAGTCATTGCTGTCATGATCCTGCACAATAAACATTATCACTACGTGCATGAAAGCATATCATTTGAAGTATGAGCATGGCAATGTATGGATTGTTTCTTACTTGGGCTCCTAGCATGAAAGTGAGTTGGTTATCTGACATGATCCCCTTCATTGTATGGTTACTACTATAAAAGATATATAACACACCCGGATCTGGCCCTGTTAGACTTAGCAAATGGAACATTTGTGAAGGATAGTTAGTATATATAATGGAAAAAAGGGGTATCTGTTGCATGCCCATACTATCTAAACTACTATCTAAACTAAGAAATTGAGTTCCCTTAATAACTTTATAAACATAGACAAAATTAAGCAATCATCCAATTTATCTAAATCTTGTGAAACTGTTTCCACTTAATGTTTATTGTCTTCTTGCAAATAGATCAGACAAGGCAGGCTCCAAGGTGTCGGTCAATGCCTCATTCGTGAGTATAGAATTGTTTGTCATGTCATGCAAGGAAAAGTCAGCAAGGATTTCTTTGAGGTTTCAGCTTACTCAAATATTTTTCTTGTCTAATTTCTTCTTATGAGGATGATTTTATGACCTCCCCTTTCACCGTAGGGCTGCAGAGCTATACTGTTGGATAAAGATAAGAACCCAAAGGTAGACACACATTCTTTTTCTGTATCTTTGCATTTTCGATTTTTTCACTCTCGATGATTTTCATAAAAATAGATTTCTGTTGGTTTATTTTTCTCATTTAATCTGTCTCCCCCCACCCTCTTTCTCTCTCTCTCATTTTTCAGTGGGAACCCTCTAAATTGGAGCTCGTTAGTGATGGTATGGTTGACTCGTACTTCTCTATGGTGCATGATGAAGACTGGGAAGATCTAAAGTTCCCTACAAGATCCAATTTGCCTGTATTTGCCATTCCAAAGCTTTAATGTATGAAGGTGAAAAAGGGTAATTGTTATACCTAATTGATCCTAATAAAATGCATATCAACACAATGTGTAGAGACATTTATTTGACCACAATAATATTCTCATTAGCATCAGGCAAATTTCTGTAGTTTCTGGATGAGGTCAATCTTTGAACCAGAAATGTATGGGAAACTCCATTTATGACAATTGAGCTGCTATATAAAAGCAGGAACCTCATGTTGTAGTAGCTTAAGGTTCTGACAAAAGACTTATTCTTTTAGAATTAAATGAAACTAGTCGTAAACCCGTGCGATGCACGAAAAATGAATTAAAACTAAATCTAAAAAATTATTGGTCTAACTATGATTTTTATTGTCTTTTATATTTTATCTAAATATGAAAATTGATAATTATTAAAAGACATTTATTATTATTGTGTTTATATATAAAATATATTATAGTATTAGGCATTTAGTAGGATTGTGTTTATATATATGGAATAATATATTATTTCTATTAAAGAAAATATAATATGTCAAGATTCTAATGAGATGTTTAATTATAGAATAAAATTTAAATTCAATATAATATATATATATATATATATATATTAAAATAATGAGGTGTAAAATTGTGAGAACTCAAAAGCTTATTCAAAAGCTTATGTGGCGCAATATTATGAGGTCAACCAAAAGTCAAAAAAGCTTCGGTTTTACATTATAGTATAGATTCGTTTCATTAGTCATCCACCTCATAAAAACTTTGCATTTATAACAAAAATATTATTTCATTATCATGTGATAATGGGTAGATACATGCATTCCTATTTATTAATTATCTATAGGTGGAGTAATAAATATTTATGTACAATAACTTTCGTATGTTCTCCACCTAAATATTTATGTACAATGACGTCATATGGTTCTCTCTCTCTCCATACTTATATTTTAATTAATTTATAACTTTCCTTATTTGTCCTTTATTTTATTTTATTTTTAAATTGTTTGTCCTTATTTCTTTAATTTTTTAGGTAAATTACATTTTAAACCATATAATTTAGTGGTGTAACAAATTAAACGATATAGTTTTAAATAAAATAAATTAAATCATGAAGTTTCAAAAAGTAATTTTCTTTTAATTTTTTTTTTTGGATTAATAAGAAATAAATTAAACCTCAACCCATTTAGGTGGAATAATATTGTGTTTGAAGTTTAATATGAATTGATGGTTTAGTTTGTTACATTTTGAATTCACAAGATTTAAATTGTTACTTTTGAAACTATAAGATTTAATTTGTTACTTTTTAAAAACTAAGGATTTAATTTTTTTCCTTTAAAATTATAAGCTTTAATTTGTTACGTACCTAAATTATAGAGTATAAAATATAATATTTAAGCATCCATCATAACTGGTTAGTGAGAGTTTGAGAGGACAAGAAGTCAAGGAGTTGTATTCATGGGCGAAGCTACATTGTGACCTGAGTGTCTACTCATAACTTGGCCTAACCTAAAAAATGTTCTGACTTCTAAAAAAAATATATATAAACATTAGACTTGAAAGTTAAACTTTATGAATTATTTAAATTATATATATGAGTCACTTGATTATTCCTTTATCACATCATCTCATGTATCCACTATTTACTTTCAGTTTTTTCATTTTTTATTTCCCACGACATACACCCATCCCTTTAATTAATAATATTAATAACCACCCGTATAAAAGAGAGAAACAAGAAAGGTTTTTTTTTTTTATTTTTATTATTATTATAATATTTTCATATAAAATAATTCTTAAATGAAACAATAATCTACTCTCATGTAGTTAATAACAGGTTAATCTTTCCCATTAATGTTTTTTGATAGATTAAGTTACCTAACACCCGTTACTTTATCAAAACCAAAAGTCTATCCCCCTCTCTCTTTTTTTGGCTAAGATTCACACTTTTTACACAATTTTGTTTATAGTTAAAATTACATTTGAATTTATGATGTTTGCTCTATAATAATTAAGAACAAAATTTTTTACCAATTGAGCTAACAAGCTTCACAATTATGGTGCCCTTAAGATTAAATTTTTGGTTCCGCCGCAATAAGAAGGAAGGTGATTAAATTTCTAACTTCAGCCCTATTTGTATTACCAAAAAGAAAAAAAAGTATATGGCAATAATATATTTTTTTTAAGCATTCTTCCTAACGGATTAACGGGTATTCCTGAGAGTCTTAGACTCTTAGAGGACAACGAAGAGTTGTACTACACAACCCCAAAAAAACACCATATGGCAGCACGAATTTAATTCCAGCAGTGAAAGCAACGAACCACGCTTATCAGCAGGTTCTGCTGGATTCTCAGTTCACACTTTCCACAGGATAGAATCATGGCTCCACTCAATTCTACCAAGCCCGACAACGACCAGGTCTCTCCAGCTTGTTTATTTTTTTGATTTTCAATCTCATGCTATGTTATATAGAATTCACTTCATTTCATTTTCTTGCTCTGTTTGTTTGCTTAAAAAAATAAAAACTGAGGTGCGGGACTGTGGTTTTCATTTTGTTTATCTGTGTTTATAATATGGTTTCTCTCACGAGCCAAAGTTTCGCTTGATTTATCAAATTTTATTTTAATTTCCACACGCCTTCTCGGAAACCAAACAGAGTATTATCTCTTTCATGTCCATTCTTTTATAATATTTATTGGAGGATCAATGATTTTATAGACACACACAGTATAATACAAATAAATGATGATTGTTCTTTCTTTTTTCTTTTTTTAATTTCCCAAGGATGATATTTTTGTTTTTTTCACAGAGTTCCCCTCTAACCCACTATGTTGCGACTTATAAAGACTAACCACATGTACTTTTAGCCATATAATTTGTTTAAATAATACAGGTTAATAGTCTTATAAGTCACCATATAGTGGGTTGCAAGAAGATTCCTCCAAACCGTCTCGAAGGTAAACTCTCTTCTTTAAAAAATGAATTCATGAAACAGTTCTTTTGGCTGCATTACTATTAAGAATTTGATGTAGTTTCCAAATAATTTAAGTTATGCTGTTAATCCGTTAATCAGTCTGAAATTGCTTGATTTATGAATGTAGTTTCCTACTGGAAAAAAAATAATAATAAATAAAATTATAACTTGAAAAAATAACCAACTGGTTGCTTGGATAAAATTCCGTTTGAATTTGCAATAACCATAAATTTATTATTAGCCGAAGAAGACCCTGGCCAATCCATGCGGCAATGGAGACATCCTAAAGAGCATTGTGTTGGCACGTTTTGAGTTACTTATATACTTATTTCTTGTTTGACAGGTTCTGGTTGAAGAGAAGTTGACTACAAGAATATTGGTCTACATTGAATAGACCTAGGAAATTGAACACCCTTTCATTTCAAATGGTATCACACATTAATTATTGGATTCTTTCCATGTGTTTTCTTGCATTATCCTTTATATTATACTATCATGTTATGGTATCACATAACTAATTTGTACATTGAAGCATCTTTTATATCATTTATCGTATGCTTTATATATATATATAGTTTACCGTTTTCCTTTGTGCTTTCTTATTGTGTATATGCTATATATGCTGCCTGTTGCACTACTCTATACGAGAGGATCTAGGTTATGATAGCAAAACAATATTTACAAAATGTGAAGCTTTTCTTGGACAAATAACTATGAAATTACAAATGTACCATGTTTTCTTGAATCGCCCCTTACTTATATTGTTCTTTGAGGAACTTATAATGTTTTGAACAATAAATTATCACATATTCAAGTTTTTAATGTTTCACTTCAATGTATTGAATTTTCGCCCCAAGTGTCATCAGATGTTTGCAAGTCCATTTGGTCTTGTTCTTCCAGTTGAGGCTGTCTTCCTTTTAATCAACATATGGTGGAGCAAAAATGTCCCCTGCTCTTGCACTTCACAACCGTAGGAACAAAAAAATATTATGGAAGTTGGAGTGGGGTTACAAACTCAGCATAGTGTTTGGTTAGAAGTAACCTTATTTCATTTTATTTGGATAAAAATTATTAACTCTCGTGTCCATTTTATGCATTAGTTTCAAAAGACAACCTTTGGAAGGGGGACCAGGGGGTCAGTAGGGTGAACATTTATCTCTACAAATGGTTTTAAGTAGCCATTCTGATTGGGGTTTTCAGGTTCGATTGACATGTTGGAAAGCATGCATTATAGTACAACTATCTGAGCTTTGCTTTTGGTATCCAATACTTTGAGTTCATAATTACAAATGCCTGTTATGTTAGGATGTAAAGCTCTGTCTGCTATATGTGATGCTGTTTCCCTGTTTCAAAATTGATGGACTCATTGATCTATTTAATATAATTTCTGGAATATGGATGGTTCCCTATTTCTAGTCCTTTTGGTGGACCAACCTTATTCTGTTTATTTTTCTTTTTAAACATATATGCCCTTTTCTTATATTTTGGTATGTCAACTACAATTTTACCTGGGAAGTTTTTGCCATTTTCTTCATGGTATTCTGCTTTGTGTAAGATAATTTATACATAGCCATTTCAATACAGCAATACATGTGCATGAATAATGAAGTAACTAATTTGTATAACATGAAATCTGGACCTAGAGTTTAATGGTTCTATTTATTTTTTAAATTCTAGATTGCTCGGCTATTGGAACTTTTCGTTGCCTACGAGGAGGATTCTAATGTCAAGTTGGTAATCGTTAAGGTACTTTCATTCTACCAGATAGTCTTCAGTTCTTATCTTTAAAATGCATTCGAGATAAATCAGAAAGAAAGTCAGTCATAACTTTCTTACCATTTGAAAAAAAAAAAAATCAGTCGCATCTTGGAGTGAGAAATTACCAATTTTAATAATTGATCATTTTTTTGGCTGATGTTTTTATATTTATACAGTAGCATCTATTCATCCTTTGAGGGAGCTGTGTTGTCTGGTGACACTTTGTTTTAATAGATCCTCACAAATATATATTTGGGTAAATGACTGCATATTAAACTTAATCTTCTTGAATTAGATAGTGCTAATGCATCATTTTGATTTTTATTTTTTTGGTATGCATTTCTACCATAAGGATTTTGTTGTAAAATCAGCACCTAGTTATTATTTTTGGTTCTAACTACTAAGCCATCTTTGTGGTGGTGCAGAAGTAAATTTATTTCATTTTGGCTAAAGAAATTGATTGCCTCCTTTAGTCCTGTTCACAAACATGTTTGAAAAAGCAACCTTCTTAAGGTTGTTGACTTGCAAGAGTTGAAGAACTTAGTAAAAGTTGTTCATTTCCAGGATTTAAGAAAGTGTGCATTTGTGTTAGATAGGTGTTTTACTTTGTTTAATTAATGCTTCTCGTAAGTTAAAATTTGGACGTGCTACCTATTGTTTCAGACTTGCAAAGAATGCAAACTTTATGATTGTTATATCATCAGTGGTCATAATTTTTTAGGGAAAGGGAAGAGCATTTTGTGCTGGTGTTAATGTTGTAGCTGTGGCTCGTGATATTCATGAAGAAGGTATAGGTTCTTTTTGTCGCTTATTGGACTACCCACATTGATCATTGAGACCTAGAATATTCATGACGTACAACCTCAGATAAGGTTCATAGTTTAAATTTTCTACTAATGCTTTTTTCCCTTTTATGGTTCTATTGAGTCTTTAAGTCATCTCTTCTTTAGAAGATGCTCTATTTATGCAAGAGTCATTCTACAATACCCACACTCTTTTTGTGGGTATGGTACCTACTCAATTGATACCATCAAATGTGATATAAGTATTATCATATGTGATGTTGGTACTATTCAATGTAATGTTGGTACTATCTGATTTTTTATATATATTAATTTAAATAATAAATAAAAATGGTAAGTATTATTATATGTGAGGTAGGTACCATAATATGTGACATTGGTACCATCAATGTGAGATTTTATCAATTAGGAGTACGGTACCCACATGGGTATTGTAGAATTACCCTTTATTCAAATGTCAAGAATTTATTTTGTATAAGATTAATGGGCATCAATGCAAAGCCTATAATACTTTCTCCCGCCAAATTTGTTTGTAATAGGTAACTGGAGATTAGGTGCAAAATTATTTGAGAAGATGTTCATCTTAAATTACATTATGGCAACATATCGTAAACCCCAGGTGACCCAGTTTTCCATGAAGCGTAAATTTTCATGTATCTTTTATAATGACTTTTGTAGAGGCATTCTTGGTCAAGTGAGTTTTCGCATTTGTCATCTGCATGAATATATTTTTATTCTTACTGTTATCATGTAAACACTGTTGAAGGTTTCAATCCTTAATGGAATTGTCATGGGAGGTGGGGCTGGGGCTTCGTTACATGGTAGATTTCGGGTTGCTACAGAGAATTCGGTATTTGTCTCTCTTTATCTCTTGTTTAAACTTATGTAGCATTTTACTTTCTCCTTGTAAAGGATTACACACTTCCTGAGATTTTAGACAGAAATAATGTATTTTTATTATTATAGCTTATTCTATTGATGATTGTAGTTGTGAATGTCCAAATTATAATGATTGTAGTTGTGAATGTCCAAATTATGGAATTGAATATGTACTAATAAAAAAATATATATGGAATTGAATATGTTTGTTTATTTTTGTTGCTATTTTTACGTATGCGTTTAGTGAGTCTTGAGCTCATGACTTCGCCTTCTACCTTGTACTTCTGTTTGAACAAAGATCCCATTTGAGTGATCTCTTTTTCTGTTAGACGTTCTTGATGGAAAAAAATCTAATTGAAAGGTCCCATGGGGTTGAGTTGAGTTCATTTAATCAATAAAGTAGTGAGAATTCTCTTTATTTATTTTTAAATTTCTCTCTTAATTTAAAAGTGTAGGATTTGAATTGCTTTTGCCAATGGTCTTTGGACCAAATGGCATCTCCTCTCACCATAAATGTGATGGAGGAGGCTCAGGTTACTAGTCAATCCCTAATGGATACATGAGTTGTATTTGCATCATTAAAAAAAAAGGTCTTGAAGTGCTTCTTTCTCTGTTTATAGATGAGAATTGTAAATTTAGCAGCTCTAGATTCTTGGCTGTGATCAAACCAGCACTAATGTACTGGATTGCATTAGAATTCCAAAATAAGCATGCTTGGGCAAGTTGTAGTACTAGAATGAGGGACCTCCTGGGATGTCCTTGTGTTGCACCCCTCCTTTTTAAAGAAAAAAGTTCAAAGGAAACAATATAGTAGCTCTAGTTTTCTTGGTTAACATTCATTTTGATAATAGACTTGTTGCAGGTCTTTGCAATGCCTGAAACAGCTTTGGGACTCTTCCCAGATGTAGGTGCCTCTTATTTCTTGTCAAGACTCCCTGGATTCTTTGGTAATGCCTGTTATATCCTTGATCTAAAAAGTAACTCTTTGGATACTAATTCTTTCCAAAAGAAGGGGTGAAGTTCATTTTCTTCAGTAATTTGTAGCATTTTGCTTGGTATATTTCTTCAGCAGATAATTTTCTTGAGTAGTTCAATTCCTATTTTTAGGTTTTAATATATTATATAGGACAAGTTTGTTTGTAGCCCGTTTGCTACAACCCACTATGTGGCAACTTATAAGACCATCCACATGTATTATTTAAAGAAGTCACATGACTCATTAAATAGGTCATGTGACTTAAAATACACATGGATGATCTTATTAGGTGACACATAGTAGGTTGTAGTGAGCTGGCTATAAACTCACCTAATGGGTTGTAGTGAGCTGGCTACAAACCAGTTTGTAGTCAAACTCTATCCTATTATATATGACTGAGTGATACTGTAGTAAACTAGTATCTTGGTGAGAGAGCTATATATGCTTGGTATTGGACATGTGAATGAGAGAGGTGCATAATCTGTAGGTTGGAAGATTCATTGGGACTAAGTTTCTGGATGTAGAGATCAAGTTACCAATTCCTAGTGCAAAAAAAAAAAAAAAAAATGAAGAGGAAAAAAGTTATCAAGTACTCCGAGAATGGTTACAGCTTACCAGAAGTTGAAATAAAGAACTGGTGACTCAAGTAGTTCGAATAAATCAAATCTTAGAATGAACTTGCCAATGAGCTCTATTTCAAATAGCACGTCCTTCCTTTCTAAGAGCCGAATGGAAATTGAGATCATGGGTTCAAGTTGAACCCATCAGTGCATTAGTAACTTACCAATAATTAAAAAAACGAAAAAAGGAAAAAAAGAAAATTCTTAGAAGGTTTCAACAGACCATCATAAAATATTGGTTAAGCTTACCATGCAAATAATCTACTAGAAAACTTATGTTTTCTTAATTCTTCATTAATTATGAAAGAATACTAGGTAATTTGTCTTGCAATTTAGATGAACTCTAGACTGTTGCTTCAAAAACCTTGTGCTGTTGAAGATATTATTTAAATTTAAATTTTAAAATTCATATTATTTCCTAATGTATATTGACGATCAGTAGAAGGTTTAATTATTAAAAGAAAGAAAGAAATTGGAAATTTCAATTTGGGGGAAGATTCCTCAATAGGAATGAGAGTAAAGGACATCAACTAGATCGGGATAAGCGCATCGGAGAGTCCATTGCAGCTCTTGCTCTCTCCTAGGTATCAGACTACAACTGAAATAACAAAGGCTTTAGAGAGGCCACTGGCCGGTCTCAAAAAAATTAGAAGTGTTTATCCCATGTCTTCTTGATTTACTGACTCTTAATTTAAAAAATACGCCACCAGTAGGACTTATGTGATAAGTTGGTTCATTAAACAGCTGCTAGTGCCTTCTTTACACACATCCTATCAAATATTGGTCAGAAGAAGAAAAACATGTGGTTCTTGAGAATTTAATTTTCTGTAAGAATGTCAATGGTTCTTGAGAATTTAATTTTCTGTAAGAATTTAAAATTTTATTTTATTTGTTATTTTTATTTATTTAGTATCTTGTAATATTTTAGAATATGTAAATAACTACGTTATAAGAATAGGCATCCTATAATTACTAAAGAAGTGCAGTGGCGAAGTTGTCTTCAAGCTTAAGTGCTAATGAAAGGGTCTTCATATCTTTTTCTGCTTATCTTCTATCTTATACTCCATAGAATTTTTTGCATTGTTTGTACTGATCTTTTTGCTTATTCTTGGTAACCTTTTCTCCCCCTTCTCCCTTTCCCCTTCTTCATTTGCATTTATATGTTATATTTGGTTGAATCATGACAATTTGTTTTGGGAAAAATACACGCCCCTTGTGGTTTCCCCCCGTAACACACAAATGCCCTCTCAAGTTTTAAATGTAACACTTAACACCTCTATGGTAATGTTTTATGTGTAATCCATTAAATTTCCATGAAAATAGACAGTGAGCTGCTCATGTGATGACACGTGACCATATTTAGAGCTGCTCATGCGTTTTTTTTTTTTTTTTTTTAAATAAAACAGTCCCACAAGAGGGTTTTGTGTTACACTCGAAATTCCCAAGGGGGTTAAGTATTACACAAGTAACGGTTTACACAAAACAGTACCACGTAAGGGTTAAGTGTTACACTTAAAACCTCAAGGGGATTCCATGTTTTATGGGCAAACCACAAGGGGGTTATGTGTATTTTTCCTATTTTGTTTTGTTTTGAATCTTTTGATTGTTGTAACTACTTTCATGAAGTTATAGATATAGATCTCATTTATACTTGGATATTCATTATAATTCTAAATGTTTGGCAGGAGAATATGTTGGTCTTACAGGCACTAGGTTGGATGGTGCTGAAATGCTTGCGTGTGGCCTTGCAACTCACTTTGTCCCCTCAGCGGTAGTACCTCACTTTAATAACTTGATTTCAGGCATAGTGCTCAAAGCTCTTATGGAGGAATTGATTACCTTCTTTGGTTGAGGAATAATTGGAACCATAGTCATCAGTATTGTAGTACAATACGCGATACGTATTGTATGAAACAAATCGAATCGTGTACAAAAATTACTCTATCGTAAATGCATATCGGACATGCTCTTGAATCGTACAATACCTGCATGCGTATCGTGGATTACAGTGTATTGGACGATTCATAGACATATGGGTTTAAATTTGGTTTTTACTAAAAGAATTTCTTGGTATTGAGTCCAATAAGTTATTGGTCTTGTTTTTAACATAAAATCGTTGAGCCACTTGGTTGAGCCCAATGCAAATATGTGTCTATGAGTTTTTTTTTTTTTCTTCTCCGATTCCCTACGAAGTTTGGACCACACATTTGACACTTAACTTTTAGATTTGTTGTTGCCTATTTTTTTTTTTTTTTTAATATCTATTAATCATTTAAAAGATACTTATTCAATTTGAATGCCTTCTTATCTGCTTTTCATTATTGGCCAGAGATTGTCTTTGTTAGAAGAACAACTGTGCAAGGTGGATTCAAGTGATCCAGCCATAATTTCTGCAATTATTGATGAATACTCCCAGCAACCTTATTTGAAAGAGAAAAGTGCATATCACAGGTTACTTTTGCGTTTATAATTATAAAAGTCCTCTACAGTTTTTAGTTCATTAACTGTTTTCCATGTATGCCAAGGATTTTTAATAATAATTGTGGAAATAACTGCTCTAGGTGAATGCTACTAAAATATAATTGTAAATCAAGAATGCACAGGTAATCGTGAAACTTCTTTAAGTGAATGCTCTTATGAAAAAAGCTCTATTGATATAATCAGATGTTTTTATCATCTTAGCGTACAACGATAGAGGAAAAACATCTCAAAGATTAAATGCTATAAAGTTTTATTAGAATTATTCTTTCTTTTTTAAAGAACTAATGTGTTCATTTTCTGAAATGCAAACCTTCCTATTTTTCCGCTGTCCAAGATCCTCAATTTTTTTAAAACAATTTCTCGATAAAATTAAAATCCTCATTGTTTTCGTGGTCACATGGCTACAGATTGAATGTCATTGATAGGTGCTTCTCTCGAAGAACAGTTGAAGAAATTATATCTGCCCTTGTAAGTTTGATGTTGAATTTTATCCATGTTGAGAAAATGAATGTGGTGTCCTCTTTGTTATGTGTCTTTGATAAGTTTGCATGCATTGAGTGATATTCTTTTACTTTCAGTGTTCGCATGTTCATAGATATGATTTTTACCACCTATCTGATCTTGTTTTTGTGCTTGCTATTGTAGGAGAGAGATGCCTTGAATAAAAAAGTTGCTTGGACCTCTGCAACAATTCAGTCACTGAAGGGAGCATCTCCAACAAGCCTTAAAATTTCTCTGAGATCGGTAAGGAAGCAGCAAGCCTTAATTCTGTCATTCCAGTCAGTATTTAAGTGATAAAGACTGATTGGCTTGTGTTTAAGATATTAATTATGTAACACACTGCATGTATATTCTAATATTCTTATCTAAGACCTCTGCCTGGTTAACTTGATATTGCTGTTAGCATCAGGTGAAAAGGTTTAATGATGTGAAAAGGTTTTTCTCACCTTTGGTTAATGAGTCATAACTCAAGTGATGTAAAAGGAATTTTGGATAGGGGTCTGTTAAAATAATGATAACTGATAACAAAATTTGGAGAAAGAGTTGGTTTCTCTGGAGTAAGAAAAGGAATTTTAGAAGACCCTAAAACCCTGCATATTTTCTTCTACCAATATTGCCATCAAATAACTCATCAAACTACCTTTTAATTCCTATCACAACTCCATAGCCCTTTCTTCAACAATTCTAAACCCTAGATTGACAAATTCTCCTAACCCTAAACCCACCACAAACATACGTACGTCAAGCACCCATGGGCATTTCTCTCTAGAACAATCAATTAATTGGTAATAGATTTGGCTCCGTTCCTGAGTATTGGATATGAAATTAGTTTGATGCCTCAAATCTGCACCTCGCACATTTTCCTCAGTCCATGTGACTTGTGACATAAGTTAGCACTAGTCAATAAGTAATCAGGATGTGCTATGGCAATAGAAGAACAGTTGAGTAAAATATTTTAGCAATCTTGGGCAGGGGATTGTGGTATAATTTGGAGGAGCATCCAGAAATATATAGAGAATCAAGTTGGATACTAAGAAAGAGAAAAATACCGTATTTTTTGGGTTAGTATGATTACCTTTTTTTTTTTTTTATGGCCAATTTATTTTTGGTTTGATAAAAAAAAAAAATGGTTATATATTTTTTTCCTGCCTTAATTTATAAAGGGCATGATATAGATTGATTAATAAGAACAATGCATTTCCATTTTTTTCGCTGTATTTATGTGAAGTCATTGCTGTCATGATCCTGCACAATAAACATTATCACTATGTGCATGAAAGCATATCATTTAAAGTATGAGCATGGCAATGTAGGGATCATTTCTTACTTGGGTTCCTAGCATGAAAGTGAGTTGGCTATCTGACATGATCCCCTTCATTGTATGGTTAGTGGTTACCACTATAAAAGATATATGATACACCTGGATCTAGATAAATGTTGGCCCTGTTAGACATAGAAAATGGAACATTTGTAAAGGATAGTTAGTATATATAATGGAAAAGGGGGTATCTGTTGCATGCCCATACTATCTAAACTAAGAAATTGAGTTACCTCAATAACTTTATAAACATAGACAAAACTAAGCAACCATCCAATTTGTCTAAATCTTGTGAAACTGTTTCCACTTAATGTTTATTCTCTTCTTGCAAATAGATTAGACAAGGCAGGCTCCAAGGTGTCGGTCAATGCCTCGTTCGTGAGTATAGAATGTTTTGTCATGTCATGCAAGGAAAAGTCAGCAAGGATTCCTTTGAGGTTTCAGTTTACTCAAAAAATTTTCTTTTCTAATTTCTTCTTTTGAGGATGATTTTAAGACCTCCCCTTTTACCGTAGGGCTGCAGAGCTATACTGTTGGATAAAGATAAGAACCCAAAGGTAGACGCACATTCTTTTTCTGTATCTTTGCATCTTAGATTTTTTCACTCTCAATGATTTTCATAAATTTATGTCTGTTGGTTTATTTTGGTCATTTCATCTTTGTCTCCCCCCACCCCCATCTCTCTCTCTCTCTCTCATTTTTCAGTGGGAGCCCTCGAAATTGGAGCTTGTTAGTGATTGTATGGTTGATTCATACTTCTCTATGGTGCATGATGAAGACTGGGAAGATCTAAAGCTTCCTACAAGATCCAATTTGTCTGTATCTGCCATTGCAAAGCTTTAATGTATGAAGGTGAAAAAGGGTAATGGTTATTTATTAACTAAGAAAATTCATATCAACACAATGTGTAGAGACATTAATTTGATCGCATATCAACACAATCTTTCGAAGACCTTTTTGGTGCATAAGTTTTCTCACTTCTTCTCACTTTTGCCTTCTAGCTTAGATGTTTGAAGGCAACACATAGATCGCATCATTTTCTGGTTCAAGATTTAGTGTGTGTCTGGTTGCTTCCTCCCCAAACTCGACATTGTAAAGCACTCTGCATGCACCAAGTACAGCCCCACAGATTACCCCATTTGGTTCCATGGGCATTTCTTTGATGAAATCTTTAGCTTCCTCTAGAATCCTGCTTTGGATAAAAGGTCAACCATGCATCCATAGTGCCCCAACTTAGCTTCCTCTTGTGTCATTGAAATGTTGCCTACCTTCTTGATTCAACCCTGCATGGCTGCAAGCTGATAATACTCCAATGAAGTTTATATCATCTGCCTGTCTTTAGCATCAGAAGGAATTGAGCTAAAGCCTCCTCGCCAAGGGCATGAAGAGCAAGTCCTTGTATCATTGATAGCATTCCAATTGATATCTTTTGCTCATATGTCATCAAATACTCCACGAGCATTGTATCTCCACATTTTGAGTACATGTGATGTAGGACAAATAATTTGAGAAATAGATATAGGGAAAAGGAAGAGAAAACAAAACAAATCCTAGGAATCACCACCTAAAATCTGCTTACAAAATCCTAGGCATCACCACCTAAGGAGTGTTTGGCATCACCACCAAACAAAGAAGAGAAACATAATCTCTAATCAGAAAATTCTTATTCTTATTATTCATTGGCTGTTCAAATTATTCTTGGAGCCCTTTTTTATTTTATTTTATAGGATTCAGGGATTACATTAAGGCACTATTACATCCCATAAAATCCTTATAATAAAAGCTAAATTCAAAATTCAAAATGGAAATCCAATATCTAAAAATCCACCGCATCATACTCCCTTGGTTAGAGAAAACTCGACCTCGAGTTTTAAAGTGTGGATGGATGAGAATTTTGGCGCTAGATGCTTGCTTGAAGGCGGGGATCACTTTTGGGAGCACGGATAACAAAAGAGCCTTAGGGTTCACCACATCAATAAATATGTTGGAATTACAAAATCAATGTTGGGATGCAGTGTGGCAAATGAGACTGTCTCTTCTTCAACCATAGAAAACACCATTTTATGCACCATTGATGCAGCTTCCTACCCATACTCCAAATCCCTTAACTCTCCGCATGCAGATATAAGGCAAGCCATGGTCACATCATTAGGGTCTACCTCTTCTTTCTCCATTTCATCGGATCAAGATTCTCTAGAGTTCTTAGGGAACTTTATCATATAGAGTTCTGTAAATATTGACCTTTCCTTTCATAATAAAAGGTTTAGATGATGCCACATCACCAATCCACTAACATAACAATAAAATAATAGTTTTCTGAATAAACTTAAACTCTCTCGCGTTAAGTTTATCCGTTAAATGCTTTTTCTTTTTTCTTTTTTATTCCCCTCTTTCTCGCACTCTTTCTCCTTTAATCTCTGCGGTCTCTCTCTTTCTCTTCTGCTCTCATAGAACTCCCAATCTCTCCTCCGTTCAATGTTGGGTTAACTCAATTTGGTTAGACGGTGGGTGTAATGTTGTTCTTGGTGGGTGTGAATTGTTCTCAGGCAAGCGTGGTGTTGTTGTTTTCAGTGGGTGTGGGTTGTTATCAGGCAAGCGTGGTGGATATGGGTGGTTCTTAGGTGGCCGTGGGTGGATGTTCTCAGGTGGGAGTGGGTAATTACCATAACTATGGACTATGGAGTATGGATCACTAACGGATTTTTTTTTCTTGGTGCATTGGCATCTGAGTCTCGTGACGGCAGCACTCCGAATTGACGGAGGTGATCCAATGGGATTGGTGGTGGTGGGTTCAAGTACTCCTTTGGTCTCTAGTGCTGTGATTGCCTTAATAGATATTGTCTTTAAACATCTTCATGTGTATTCTGTAACAAAAGGCTATTATAAAGACATTATATATATATGGGGGCTGCTATTTCTTAGTTTGTATTTGTAGTAGTTCTGAAGGTAGAACGGAAGTAAATTATGACAAAAGAATCTTGCAATACACCATTGCGTTCTTGTCAAACTTCTCAGGATCAAGTTCTAAGTTCAAAATTCATAATTTAGTAGTCAAGAAACTAAATTCAAATTTTCCCAAGAGTTAAATAACTCTCTTATTTGGAGACCTTTCTAGATATTTATGTAGAAACTACCTCCACCAAAGTTTAGAAATCTTTGGAAGCAAATCTCATTGACCATTTGAGGGGGATTGGAGGGGGAGAGAGGTCTTTTGGCTATTTTCTTTTTCATTTATTTTGGTTTAACATGTGAAAGAGGAGGAGTTCTATGACTGTGAGAGCAGAAGAAAGAGTGCAGAGATTAAAGGAGAGTGTGTGCGAGAGAGACGGAAAAGAAAAAAAACAAAACCATTTAACGGATGAAGTTAAGGGAGAGAGTTTAAGTTTATTTGGAAACTATTATTTTATTGTTATGTTAGTGGATTGGTGACATAGCATCATCTGAGCCTTTTATTTTAAAAGGAAATGTCAGGATTTACAGAACTCTATATGATTGAGTTCTCTAGAAACTCTAGAAGATCTTGATTTCATTTCATCATACAAAAACAATGCCTCGATTGGGGTAATGGTTTTTGGCATTGCCACTGATCATTGTAGTCCAAACAAGTTGGTGCAATGGCAAGTACCTTCCACCAACAGTGATAGGTCATGGGTTTGAGTCCGGGAATTAGCCTCTCCAAAAAAATTGGGAATAAGGCTACCTATCAATCACCTTTCCTAGATCCCATAAAAGTGGGAGTTTTGTGCACTAGATACAACTTTTTTATTCTTGCAGAACCGATATCACCACAGGCTGCACACATATTAACTGATGTAGTTTCTATGTACAAGTCAGAATCAAGTACAAACCTGATAACCTGGCCATGTAAAGCCTTCCCTATACTAAAATCCAATAATTGGGCTCAACCTTTTAGCAAAGAAGGGAATGTGAATCTAAAAAGAAAAATATGTCCATCTTGTTCATCCCATATCATCAAAGAAAAACATATTTGTGGAAATGTAGAGTGTAGAAAATTAATCAAAACAAGAAATTACTCAAGTTTGGAAATTATACATGCATGCATGGTTCTTGCAAAGATAGGACCAATAAAGGTTCTTCTGGAATTGAGCTTCCTTTCCAATGCTAGACGAACTCCTTCCTTCAAGCTTCTCCCATGGGTTCCTCCCTCGATTTTCAAGAGTAGTTTGTGCTTAGTTAATGCCTTGTTACTTGATTGACGGTTGACAGTAAGGGTTTTGGATTGATTGTCTTGTGTTTAATGATTAAAGGTGGTTGGCATTATTTTGAGATGGTTTGAGGAGAGCGTCGGAAATTTCATGGCTCTTGCAAAAGTGTTGTTTTCAGAAAGGATATGCAAACAACCGAATGGTTCTCTCCAAATGTTGAATGGTGCCTATTATGTTGGGTATCCAACTCTATTTTATTGAGCTGGAAGGTCATGGTGTTTGATTTTAAATCAAATTTCATTTTTCAAAGCTATATTAATCTCTCATATTGATTGGATAAGCGTGCATATAAAAAAAGGGAAATGATTCTTTCACACCACGGTGTGAAATAATGTTTTCACACCACCACTAAAAGACAAACCGGCTATTCCTGAGTAGTTATTCCAAATTCCACTATCCTTGTAACCACCCATTTTTTCTTAAACTTTCACTCTCTCTCCTCCCGAAAGCTCTCTCTTCCTCTCCCTGAAATCTTTCTCCTCCTCCATTGATTTTCTGCTCCTCCTTAGCTCTGTCCTCATGAAGCCATGGATCTCTCTCCCCTGAAGGTTTTTCCTCTATTGAAGTTCTGTTCATCCAAAGCTCTCTCCTCATGAAGCCATGGCTTGGTTGATGTTTGAAGGTTTGGGTGTGGGTGTCAATTTGGTGTTTGAAAGAGTTGATTTCAGATCTGATTTGGGTTTAAAGATTTGGGTTTTATTTGGGTTTGGGAATGGTTTCAGATTTGATGTTTAAAGTTGGGGTTTGATTGTATTTGTAAGGGTTTGGATGATTTTGTGAGGGTTTGGAAATAATAAAAGTTGAACGTTTGGTTGATTAGGAATAAAACTTGTTGGGTTTAATATTTTTCTGAGGGTTTGGTTGATTTTGGTTGAGATTGGAAATAATAAAGTTTGGTTTTTTTTTAATTTTGAAGTGATTTTGGTTGGTTGAGATAAAAAATAATAAAATTGTTACAAAGATGCCAAGAAACGTGT
Organism: Fagus sylvatica; assembly: GCA_907173295.1. Lineage (NCBI taxonomy): Eukaryota > Viridiplantae > Streptophyta > Magnoliopsida > Fagales > Fagaceae > Fagus > Fagus sylvatica. The sequence goes on along the minus strand of OU015771.1, from coordinate 21,039,694 downwards.
TTAATAGATGCCAAGAAACATGACCAATTCGTATGAATATGTTTAAATGTTCATAAAATTTTCTAGAAAATGTGGACAAAAACATAAAATTATGGACAAAAACATGAAATTATGGATAACAAT
>OU015771.1:20965284-21039471 GCA_907173295.1 Fagus sylvatica | reverse complement strand
AGAACCAGCTGAGAAACATGGAAAGAAAAACAAACCCAAATGAGTTAACTAAGAGAGAAGACAAATGAATACCTGTCCAGCCATGTGTGCCAAGTACTTGTATAGTAAATATAGTACTAGTGATGACTGATATTGTTTTTTTATTTTTTATTTTTTTTGTGTTTATGTGGTCATAGGTTGACTTGAATGTGACAAATATGTTTGGAATGGCCACAAGTTTAAACTGTGATTAAAATGTGGACAATGTTAGGGTTTTCTGGACAATTTTCACATTTTCTGTATAATAGTGCTTCAATTGGCATACATTTTATACAGCATCCTTGTCTTGGCATTACTACTAGGGTAAAGATGATTAGAGTGCCAAAAACAGAAAGAATAAGAATTTGTTACATGTACAACACATGAAACTTGTTACTACATAATGGAATAGTGTGAATCCTACAATAAATCTATTGGTATCTTTGTGTGACATGCTGGCTTCAAGACATAGTGTCTTTGGATGAGCTTATTCTTGTTAGCATCTATCCTCTATATCTTCTTGTTTCTTTTAAAGTGAATGATTTTATGAGATATTCTAATTCTATGGATTTCCATTTTGCATGTGGCCAAGGCAATGGCGAGTATTGAAGCTGCACCTCGTATTCGCCATCAGTGCAGTGTTACCAAATTGATGGAGGTTAACAACACCTTAGCTGAAGAATGTAAGAGCCAGCTGCAAACCACTCCATTTGGGTGGTTGCTGAATCTCCACTGCAACATTGAGGCAAGTGGACGGATCCTTGAAGTGATGGCTACAAGGTGGAATGCCGATGCACGTGCATTCCAAGTGGGTGATAGGCTCATACCTTTCACCCTATATGACGTTGCCCTCATATTGGGGTTGCCTGTGAGGGGAGAGCCAATTGATTTGAACCAAGCTCATTCTGGGGGGTCTATGGTGGAGAAATTGTTAGATAGGCATTTGAAGACAACTTCACCAGACCGAAATAAATTGGTGACATTGCTCACCAAAACTTCCATACAAGTCCCAAATAGGGTTAGGTTGTACATTGCCCTAGTCTTTAGTTATTTTTTGTTTCCCACCACCTCCAAAAAAGTCAACCCAAGCCTCCTACCATTGCTTGATGATAGAGCCAACCTAGGTACATATGCATGGGGGAAGGCAGTGTATGACTTCTTGGTTAGTGGTTTAAGCCGCGCAGCTTCATCGATGCAAGCGAAAAAAGGTAGAGGCAACTTGCACATTCAAGGTTGCACTGCCTTGCTTCAGGTAAAATTTTTTTTATCCTCATTGTTTACTCCACAACCATTCTAAATTTTGTTTTATTCTTAAACTTGCCATTGATGTCATGATTTTTGCAGATATGGGCATGCGAGCACTTGGGGGTTGGTTCGAAGAATGCTGAAATTAACCAACCTTTCCCAAGATTTTTAGCATGGACGCACCAAAGAATGTATACTAAGAAGGCAAGCGAGGCCTTTAGTAAGAGTGCCAATGTAAGTATCTTACACTAAAGTTGCATACTAGTTTAATAAACATGTTAATATCTTATAAAGATCTTATATGTTAGTATTTTAGCGTTCTAATTCATATATCTTGTTGTTTGCAGGTGCTGTCCGTGCTTGTAGCAATGCCGTGGGAGCAAGACTTCAACGTGGTAGAAGAAGCCATGGAGACCTTGCAAGAAATCCCATGGCAGCTCGCACCCAATCATAGTGAGGGCTGATGGGGCTGGACCAAGCTCAATTCCTCAAGCGCCGTCCAATGAATTGCAGCTAGAGCTCCAAGCTGAGAGGGCTGAACGGGAAGCTCTAGCACGACAAGTTCGGCGCTTAAAGGACGAGCTTGACCATGTGAAGGGTTTGGTGGCCGCGGTCCTAGAGAATAGCCCCACTATTCAACAAAACCAGGCCGCAACCTCACAAAACCAGCCCCCACCCTCACCCTCACAAAACCAGCCCCAACCCTCACCAAACCAGCCCCAACCCTCACCCTCACCAAACCAGCCCCAACCCTCACCAAACGAGCCCCAACCCTCACCAAACCAGCCCCAACCCTCACCCTCACCAAACCAGCCCCAACCCTCACCAAACGAGCCCCAACCCTCACCAAACGAGCCCCAACCCTCACCAAACCAGCCCCAACCCTCACCAAACCAGCCCCCACCCTCACCCTCACAAAACCAGCCCCCACCCTCACCAAACCAGCCCCCACCCTCACCCTCACAAAGCCAGCCCCCACCCTTACCCTCACACAGCCAGCCCCCACCCTCACAAAGCCAGCTGCCCATTCAAGCCCCCATTGTGGACTTGCCAAGTTCACCGTCCAAGGTCCAAGCAAAGCTGCCAAGAGAGGCAAAGCTGCCAAAAAGAAGGCCAAGGTGGCGGTGGTGGACGTGGCAAGCTCACCATCAAAGCAAGACAATGCAGGGGAGGCAGCTGCAGCTATGGTGGATTTGGTGAGTTCACCATCAAAGGGGGCTACTAGTGTGACGTATGCAAGGGCGAAAACACGAGCCCACAAGAATCTAATGATAGTGGCCCCCCATTCGGAACCAGTTATAAATGAGGTACGTGTGTTGTGTAATGATAAACTTAATTTATGTACTCCATATGAAAATCACATATGAAACACTATGAATGACATATGAAAATCACATGTGAACTAACTTTATGTACTCCATATGTTGTTGCTTTATGTTGGATTCATATGTCATTTAACTTTATGTTGGGTTAAATGCTCATGCTTACTTTATGTTGGGTTAAATGCTCATGCTTTAACTATTTTTTTGATTAAAAATCACATATGAAATAACTTAATGTACTCCATGTTGAAAAATCATGAGCAGTGGGTGGATGCTCATTTCCTATACCAGCCAACAGCTGCTGATGAGGCTGTCTTGGCTGATTTTAGGAAGAAATGGGGGGCTCCGAAAAGGCGGGGCACTAGGAAAAGGTTGTAACAATCTCTTCTTTCAATTATGTAATGATTTATGAAGTGATTATCAATTTTACCTCATACTGGTTTATAACACGTTTAAAATTTTCTAGGCCCAACGAGGTTGATAGCAATGAGATGGCAATCTCGACCGACACATATGAGCTCACGGGTCGAGAGGTGTCATCATTGTTAGCTGATCAAGCTCAGGACGATGGTTCTAGGTGGATATCCACCGCGGTAATTACATATTCATTTTGCATTTTAGATCCTTTATTTATTGCATATTTGAGACATGAGTTTTACAATTCCACATCGTTTACTAAGCAAGTGTGACACACGCAGGTGGTGGACGCTTTTAGGGATGTCCTTATGCAAAAACTCACCCAAACCGGCCATCCTCCACCGTACATCAACTTCGTAATAAGCGTCCATGGCGGGGTAAAATAACAAAATTTCAACCTTGTTCATTACTTGTTCATACTTTTACACTATGCATGATGTCAATACAGTGAGCTCTTTCAACAAATAACTAACTATGATTTATGCAGACTACGATCTTGGGTATGGCTCCATCAACCTCAACACAAAGAGGGAAAAGAACAAGAAAGGGTAAACAACCCATCCAAGATGACCAGCCTCAACCAGAAGCCGTGTTCCGCCCTAGTTGGGTACGCTCAATGCCGACAAATTGCAACCGGGTAATTATAGAGACCTCCAACTTTCATTTTGTCAAAAACTATTGTTACATATCTATTTTCATGTGTATGACCTACCCTTTCGTGTTTCTTAATGCAGATTTTTGCCCCAGCATGGCACAATGGCCATTTTGTTATGATGGTTGTAGATTGTCTACAAAAAGTTTTCTATTTTTTTGATTCTTTGCCTACTGCAGCCCGTAGAGCTTTGGCACCAACATTGGTAAACACTTGTTTTTCATTTCAGTTTTCTTGCTAACCCAGTATTATATCCCACTGATACTACTTTTTGCTGCTTGCATCATAGAGAAAAGCTTTGGAGCAGATATGCATGGAGAACTTGAAGCATACGGATGTCCATACATGGCTCCTACAATACAAGGATGACATACCAACCCAAGATAAATATGCGTAAGTACCAATATCTATCATGACCTCAAATGTAATTGTTGCTATGTTGGTTCTGGGTTCACTTCAATGTTATTACCATTTACCAGAAAATGTGGACAATAATGTCCAAACTTAAAGATAATTGTCCACACTTTCTATGGATGTTATGGATGTTACATAGGTTGTTGGTACATGTTGGTTTCTATGGATGTTATGAAAAATAGTTACAAAAAAATATAAATAGCTTGTTGGATGTTATGGTACATGTTGGTTTCTATGGATGTTATGGTACATGTTGGTTTCTATGGTACATGTTGGTGTCAATTGAGAAACAGTACAAGAATCCAAAAACAGTCCTAAATAGCTTCATTTCAGAACATGGAACATGAAAACAGTTTTAGGGTGTACCTGCATCTTCATGATATCTTGTTTACTCATCCTTTCTGAGAGAGAGAGAGAGAGATAAATTTAATCAAAAAAGAAAGGAAATGGGTCTTTAGGGCTGAACCTGTAAGCTGAGAATAGTGAGACTTAAGAGGTGGGATAAGAGAGAGAGAGAGAGTGAGAGAGTTCAAGGGCAGTTGGTGAGCATTAAAACACTTATCTTTAAGCTTTGTCTTTCTGTTTCATGGTGTTTCATGGTTTTTTGAACTTTATTTTAACATGTTAGTTGCTCAAGCTACAAGAAATATCTTATAGTATATATAAACAATTGGAAATGGTTTTGCTGGACATTACTTTTTGGCTTAAAGTGGTTCATAGCCTAACTTGGCAATAAGGAAAGACATAATTTCCATAAATTATGTTGATCAATGCTGATTTTTATGTACTTTTGCCTCAATTTTTCCAGTTCCGACTGTGGCATTTTTATGTTGACATTCATGGAATCCTTGATTTTTTCAAACAAGATAGTCCAGTTCAAAGAGGTATGATTTCCACACCTTCATTTCATGATGCATTAATGCATTCATTTTAAGTCAAAACAACTAACCAATAATTTCTAAATCTCTTTTATGTTTTGTAGGCTGATTGCCCAAGAATAAGGGAACGCATTCTCCTAGAATTGTATTACACTTCCTTGCTGCCCAAAGCTGTACAAAGCTGAAACTGTGCTTGCGGCTGCCCAATTCTTTACCGGCATATAGTTGTTATGTTTTGACACATTTGTTATTTTTGTATTTACGTTTATACTTTTTGTATTTAAAACTCTATTCTTCCTATACTTGAGATTCTATTAAAGGTAGTGAACAGAAACAATATCTTTTTTTTTTTGTAAATGGAGTAAATAAATAAATGAAATGGTGGAATTGGTTGGATATTTTAGGTTACCCATGAGTTTCTTTTATATTTAATGTTACCAGGAGCAACCTATTGCCATTGGAATCTTCACATTACTTGTTGTGAAAGATATAAAAAAAGGATGTCTAAAAATGTTTCCCAAATTGTGGTGAAACTACATATGTTCAAACAAATACCCAGGAGCAAACTATTGCCATGTCTACATTGGAAATAATAAAATTTGGTTTTTTTTTATTTTGAAGTGATTTTGGTTGGTTGAGATAGAAAATGACAAAATTGTTACAAAGATGCTAAGAAACATGTTTAATAGATGCCAAGAAACATGACCAATTCATATGAACATGTTTAAACGTTCATACAATTTTCTGGAAAATGTGGACAAAAACATGAAATTATGGACAAAAACATGACATTGTGGACAAAAATTTCGAATCTACTTATGAACATTAAAGTGAACCTCATACAATTTTCTGGAAAATGTGGACAAAAACATGAAATTATGGACAAAAATATGAAATTGTGGACAAAAATTTCGAGTCTACTTATGAACATTTAAGTGAACCCAGAAATGTTCATACAATTTTCTGGAAAATGTGGACAAAAACATGAAATTGTGGACAAACATTTCGAGTCTACTTATGAACATTCAAGTGAACTCAGAAAGTGTATTTCATGTTTTTGTCCATAATTTCATTTTTTTTGTCCATAATTTCATGTTTTTGTCCACATTTTCCAGAAAATTGTATGAACATTTCTGGGTTCACTTAAGTGTTCATAAGTAGACTCGAAATTTTTGTCCACAATGTCATGTTTTTGTCCATAATTCCATGTTTTTGTCCACATTTTCCAGAAAATTACATGAACATTTAAACTTATTCATACGAATTGGTCATGTTTCTTGCCATCTATTAAACATGTTTCTTGGCATTTTTGTAACAATTTTATTAATTTTTATCTCAACCAACCAAAATCACTTCAAAATCAAAAAACCAAACTTTATTATTTCCAATCTCAACCAAAATCAACCAAACCCTCAAAAAAATATTGAACCCGACCAAACCTTTAACTTTTATTATTTCAAACCCTAACAAAATCATCCAAACCCTCATAAATACAATCAAACCCCAACTTCAAACATCAAAACTTCGTTATTCCCAAACCCAAATAAAACCCAAATCAAATCTTAAAATCCAAATCAGATCACGTCAAATCAACACTTTCAAACCCCAAATCTTTCAAACTTCAAACTTCAATACATGAAAAACCTTCGGGGGAGAGAGATCCATGGCTTCATGAGGACAGATCGGGGAGAGGAGGAGCAGAAAATTCGGGAGGAGAGAGCAGAGCAGAGCAGAGCAATCGGAAGGAGAGAGAAAATTTCAGAAAAAATGAGGAAAAATGGGTGTTTGGTTACACGGATAGTGGAACTTGGAATAACAAACCGGGGATAGCGGGTTTGTCTTTTAGTGGGGGTGTGAAACAGTAACTTTCACACAGGGTGTGAAAGAAACATTTCCCAATTATAAAAGTCCTCTACAGTTTTTAGTTCATTAACTGTTTTCCATGTATGCCAAGGATTTTTAATAATAATTGTGGAAATAACTGCTCTAGGTGAATGCTACTAAAATATAATTGTAAATCAAGAATGCACAGGTAATCGTGAAACTTCTTTAAGTGAATGCTCTTATGAAAAAAGCTCTATTGATATAATCAGATGTTTTTATCATCTTAGCGTACAACGATAGAGGAAAAACATCTCAAAGATTAAATGCTATAAAGTTTTATTAGAATTATTCTTTCTTTTTTAAAGAACTAATGTGTTCATTTTCTGAAATGCAAACCTTCCTATTTTTCCGCTGTCCAAGATCCTCAATTTTTTTAAAACAATTTCTCGATAAAATTAAAATCCTCATTGTTTTCGTGGTCACATGGCTACAGATTGAATGTCATTGATAGGTGCTTCTCTCGAAGAACAGTTGAAGAAATTATATCTGCCCTTGTAAGTTTGATGTTGAATTTTATCCATGTTGAGAAAATGAATGTGGTGTCCTCTTTGTTATGTGTCTTTGATAAGTTTGCATGCATTGAGTGATATTCTTTTACTTTCAGTGTTCGCATGTTCATAGATATGATTTTTACCACCTATCTGATCTTGTTTTTGTGCTTGCTATTGTAGGAGAGAGATGCCTTGAATAAAAAAGTTGCTTGGACCTCTGCAACAATTCAGTCACTGAAGGGAGCATCTCCAACAAGCCTTAAAATTTCTCTGAGATCGGTAAGGAAGCAGCAAGCCTTAATTCTGTCATTCCAGTCAGTATTTAAGTGATAAAGACTGATTGGCTTGTGTTTAAGATATTAATTATGTAACACACTGCATGTATATTCTAATATTCTTATCTAAGACCTCTGCCTGGTTAACTTGATATTGCTGTTAGCATCAGGTGAAAAGGTTTAATGATGTGAAAAGGTTTTTCTCACCTTTGGTTAATGAGTCATAACTCAAGTGATGTAAAAGGAATTTTGGATAGGGGTCTGTTAAAATAATGATAACTGATAACAAAATTTGGAGAAAGAGTTGGTTTCTCTGGAGTAAGAAAAGGAATTTTAGAAGACCCTAAAACCCTGCATATTTTCTTCTACCAATATTGCCATCAAATAACTCATCAAACTACCTTTTAATTCCTATCACAACTCCATAGCCCTTTCTTCAACAATTCTAAACCCTAGATTGACAAATTCTCCTAACCCTAAACCCACCACAAACATACGTACGTCAAGCACCCATGGGCATTTCTCTCTAGAACAATCAATTAATTGGTAATAGATTTGGCTCCGTTCCTGAGTATTGGATATGAAATTAGTTTGATGCCTCAAATCTGCACCTCGCACATTTTCCTCAGTCCATGTGACTTGTGACATAAGTTAGCACTAGTCAATAAGTAATCAGGATGTGCTATGGCAATAGAAGAACAGTTGAGTAAAATATTTTAGCAATCTTGGGCAGGGGATTGTGGTATAATTTGGAGGAGCATCCAGAAATATATAGAGAATCAAGTTGGATACTAAGAAAGAGAAAAATACCGTATTTTTTGGGTTAGTATGATTACCTTTTTTTTTTTTTTATGGCCAATTTATTTTTTGGTTTGATAAAAAAAAAAAATGGTTATATATTTTTTTCCTGCCTTAATTTATAAAGGGCATGATATAGATTGATTAATAAGAACAATGCATTTCCATTTTTTTCGCTGTATTTATGTGAAGTCATTGCTGTCATGATCCTGCACAATAAACATTATCACTATGTGCATGAAAGCATATCATTTAAAGTATGAGCATGGCAATGTAGGGATCATTTCTTACTTGGGTTCCTAGCATGAAAGTGAGTTGGCTATCTGACATGATCCCCTTCATTGTATGGTTAGTGGTTACCACTATAAAAGATATATGATACACCTGGATCTAGATAAATGTTGGCCCTGTTAGACATAGAAAATGGAACATTTGTAAAGGATAGTTAGTATATATAATGGAAAAGGGGGTATCTGTTGCATGCCCATACTATCTAAACTAAGAAATTGAGTTACCTCAATAACTTTATAAACATAGACAAAACTAAGCAACCATCCAATTTGTCTAAATCTTGTGAAACTGTTTCCACTTAATGTTTATTCTCTTCTTGCAAATAGATTAGACAAGGCAGGCTCCAAGGTGTCGGTCAATGCCTCGTTCGTGAGTATAGAATGTTTTGTCATGTCATGCAAGGAAAAGTCAGCAAGGATTCCTTTGAGGTTTCAGTTTACTCAAAAAATTTTCTTTTCTAATTTCTTCTTTTGAGGATGATTTTAAGACCTCCCCTTTTACCGTAGGGCTGCAGAGCTATACTGTTGGATAAAGATAAGAACCCAAAGGTAGACGCACATTCTTTTTCTGTATCTTTGCATCTTAGATTTTTTCACTCTCAATGATTTTCATAAATTTATGTCTGTTGGTTTATTTTGGTCATTTCATCTTTGTCTCCCCCCACCCCCATCTCTCTCTCTCTCTCTCATTTTTCAGTGGGAGCCCTCGAAATTGGAGCTTGTTAGTGATTGTATGGTTGATTCATACTTCTCTATGGTGCATGATGAAGACTGGGAAGATCTAAAGCTTCCTACAAGATCCAATTTGTCTGTATCTGCCATTGCAAAGCTTTAATGTATGAAGGTGAAAAAGGGTAATGGTTATTTATTAACTAAGAAAATTCATATCAACACAATGTGTAGAGACATTAATTTGATCGCATATCAACACAATCTTTCGAAGACCTTTTTGGTGCATAAGTTTTCTCACTTCTTCTCACTTTTGCCTTCTAGCTTAGATGTTTGAAGGCAACACATAGATCTCATCATTTTCTGGTTCAAGATTTAGTGTGTGTCTGGTTGCTTCCTCCCCAAACTCGACATTGCAAAGCACTCTGCATGCACCAAGTACAGCCCCACAGATTACCCCATTTGGTTCCATGGGCATTTCTTTGATGAAATCTTTAGCTTCCTCTAGAATCCTGCTTTGGATAAAAGGTCAACCATGCATCCATAGTGCCCCAACTTAGCTTCCTCTTGTGTCATTGAAATGTTGCCTACCTTCTTGATTCAACCCTGCATGGCTGCAAGCTGATAATACTCCAATGAAGTTTATATCATCTGCCTGTCTTTAGCATCAGAAGGAATTGAGCTAAAGCCTCCTCGCCAAGGGCATGAAGAGCAAGTCCTTGTATCATTGATAGCATTCCAATTGATATCTTTTGCTCATATGTCATCAAATACTCCACGAGCATTGTATCTCCACATTTTGAGTACATGTGATGTAGGACAAATAATTTGAGAAATAGATATAGGGAAAAGGAAGAGAAAACAAAACAAATCCTAGGAATCACCACCTAAAATCTGCTTACAAAATCCTAGGCATCACCACCTAAGGAGTGTTTGGCATCACCACCAAACAAAGAAGAGAAACATAATCTCTAATCAGAAAATTCTTATTCTTATTATTCATTGGCTGTTCAAATTATTCTTGGAGCCCTTTTTTATTTTATTTTATAGGATTCAGGGATTACATTAAGGCACTATTACATCCCATAAAATCCTTATAATAAAAGCTAAATTCAAAATTCAAAATGGAAATCCAATATCTAAAAATCCACCGCATCATACTCCCTTGGTTAGAGAAAACTCGACCTCGAGTTTTAAAGTGTGGATGGATGAGAATTTTGGCGCTAGATGCTTGCTTGAAGGCGGGGATCACTTTTGGGAGCACGGATAACAAAAGAGCCTTAGGGTTCACCACATCAATAAATATGTTGGAATTACAAAATCAATGTTGGGATGCAGTGTGGCAAATGAGACTGTCTCTTCTTCAACCATAGAAAACACCATTTTATGCACCATTGATGCAGCTTCCTACCCATACTCCAAATCCCTTAACTCTCCGCATGCAGATATAAGGCAAGCCATGGTCACATCATTAGGGTCTACCTCTTCTTTCTCCATTTCATCGGATCAAGATTCTCTAGAGTTCTTAGGGAACTTTATCATATAGAGTTCTGTAAATATTGACCTTTCCTTTCATAATAAAAGGTTTAGATGATGCCACATCACCAATCCACTAACATAACAATAAAATAATAGTTTTCTGAATAAACTTAAACTCTCTCGCGTTAAGTTTATCCGTTAAATGCTTTTTCTTTTTTCTTTTTTATTCCCCTCTTTCTCGCACTCTTTCTCCTTTAATCTCTGCGGTCTCTCTCTTTCTCTTCTGCTCTCATAGAACTCCCAATCTCTCCTCCGTTCAATGTTGGGTTAACTCAATTTGGTTAGACGGTGGGTGTAATGTTGTTCTTGGTGGGTGTGAATTGTTCTCAGGCAAGCGTGGTGTTGTTGTTTTCAGTGGGTGTGGGTTGTTATCAGGCAAGCGTGGTGGATATGGGTGGTTCTTAGGTGGCCGTGGGTGGATGTTCTCAGGTGGGAGTGGGTAATTACCATAACTATGGACTATGGAGTATGGATCACTAACGGATTTTTTTTTCTTGGTGCATTGGCATCTGAGTCTCGTGACGGCAGCACTCCGAATTGACGGAGGTGATCCAATGGGATTGGTGGTGGTGGGTTCAAGTACTCCTTTGGTCTCTAGTGCTGTGATTGCCTTAATAGATATTGTCTTTAAACATCTTCATGTGTATTCTGTAACAAAAGCTATTATAAAGCATTATATATAATATATTATAAAGACATTATATATATATGGGGGCTGCTATTTCTTAGTTTGTATTTGTAGTAGTTCTGAAGGTAGAACGGAAGTAAATTATGACAAAAGAATCTTGCAATACACCATTGCGTTCTGTCAAACTTCTCAGGATCAAGTTCTAAGTTCAAAATTCATAATTTAGTAGTCAAGAAACTAAATTCAAATTTTCCCAAGAGTTAAATAACTCTCTTATTTGGAGACCTTTCTAGATATTTATGTAGAAACTACCTCCACCAAAGTTTAGAAATCTTTGGAAGCAAATCTCATTGACCATTTGAGGGGGATTGGAGGGGGAGAGAGGTCTTTTGGCTATTTTCTTTTTCATTTATTTTGGTTTAACATGTGAAAGAGGAGGAGTTCTATGACTGTGAGAGCAGAAGAAAGAGTGCAGAGATTAAAGGAGAGTGTGTGCGAGAGAGACGGAAAAGAAAAAAAACAAAACCATTTAACGGATGAAGTTAAGGGAGAGAGTTTAAGTTTATTTGGAAACTATTATTTTATTGTTATGTTAGTGGAATTGGTGACATAGCATCATCTGAGCCTTTTATTTTAAAAGGAAATGTCAGGATTTACAGAACTCTATATGATTGAGTTCTCTAGAAACTCTAGAAGATCTTGATTTCATTTCATCATACAAAAACAATGCCTCGATTGGGGTAATGGTTTTTGGCATTGCCACTGATCATTGTAGTCCAAACAAGTTGGTGCAATGGCAAGTACCTTCCACCAACAGTGATAGGTCATGGGTTTGAGTCCGGGAATTAGCCTCTCCAAAAAAATTGGGAATAAGGCTACCTATCAATCACCTTTCCTAGATCCCATAAAAGTGGGAGTTTTGTGCACTAGATACAACTTTTTTATTCTTGCAGAACCGATATCACCACAGGCTGCACACATATTAACTGATGTAGTTTCTATGTACAAGTCAGAATCAAGTACAAACCTGATAACCTGGCCATGTAAAGCCTTCCCTATACTAAAATCCAATAATTGGGCTCAACCTTTTAGCAAAGAAGGGAATGTGAATCTAAAAAGAAAAATATGTCCATCTTGTTCATCCCATATCATCAAAGAAAAACATATTTGTGGAAATGTAGAGTGTAGAAAATTAATCAAAACAAGAAATTACTCAAGTTTGGAAATTATACATGCATGCATGGTTCTTGCAAAGATAGGACCAATAAAGGTTCTTCTGGAATTGAGCTTCCTTTCCAATGCTAGACGAACTCCTTCCTTCAAGCTTCTCCCATGGGTTCCTCCCTCGATTTTCAAGAGTAGTTTGTGCTTAGTTAATGCCTTGTTACTTGATTGACGGTTGACAGTAAGGGTTTTGGATTGATTGTCTTGTGTTTAATGATTAAAGGTGGTTGGCATTATTTTGAGATGGTTTGAGGAGAGCGTCGGAAATTTCATGGCTCTTGCAAAAGTGTTGTTTTCAGAAAGGATATGCAAACAACCGAATGGTTCTCTCCAAATGTTGAATGGTGCCTATTATGTTGGGTATCCAACTCTATTTTATTGAGCTGGAAGGTCATGGTGTTTGATTTTAAATCAAATTTCATTTTTCAAAGCTATATTAATCTCTCATATTGATTGGATAAGCGTGCATATAAAAAAAGGGAAATGATTCTTTCACACCACGGTGTGAAATAATGTTTTCACACCACCACTAAAAGACAAACCGGCTATTCCTGAGTAGTTATTCCAAATTCCACTATCCTTGTAACCACCCATTTTTTCTTAAACTTTCACTCTCTCTCCTCCCGAAAGCTCTCTCTTCCTCTCCCTGAAATCTTTCTCCTCCTCCATTGATTTTCTGCTCCTCCTTAGCTCTGTCCTCATGAAGCCATGGATCTCTCTCCCCTGAAGGTTTTTACTCTATTGAAATTCTGTTCATCCAAAGCTCTCTCCTCATGAAGCCATGGCTTGGTTGATGTTTGAAGGTTTGGGTGTGGGTGTCAATTTGGTGTTTGAAAGAGTTGATTTCAGATCTGATTTGGGTTTAAAGATTTGGGTTTTATTTGGGTTTGGGAATGGTTTCAGATTTGATGTTTAAAGTTGGGGTTTGATTGTATTTGTAAGGGTTTGGATGATTTTGTGAGGGTTTGGAAATAATAAAAGTTGAACGTTTGGTTGATTAGGAATAAAACTTGTTGGGTTTAATATTTTTCTGAGGGTTTGGTTGATTTTGGTTGAGATTGGAAATAATAAAGTTTGGTTTTTTTTTAATTTTGAAGTGATTTTGGTTGGTTGAGATAAAAAATAATAAAATTGTTACAAAGATGCCAAGAAACGTGTTTAATAGATGCCAAGAAACATGACCAATTCGTATGAATATGTTTAAATGTTCATAAAATTTTCTAGAAAATGTGGACAAAAACATAAAATTATGGACAAAAACATGAAATTATGGATAACAATATCCATACTTTCTGGAAAATAGTATAAACATTTTGAGTCTACTTATGAATATTCAAGTGAACCTAGAAAGTGTGGACAATTGTTCTTTAAGTTTGGACAATATTGTCCACATTTTCTGGAAAATAGTATGAACATTCGACTCTATGCATGAATATTCAAGTGAACCCAAAAAGTGTGGACAATTATTCTTTAAGTTTGGACAATATTGTCCACATTTTTTGGAAAATAGTATGAACATTCGAGTCTACGCATGAACATTCAAGTGAACCCAAAAAGTGTTTCCTGGAAATTTGATGGGTCTTGGAGATGTTTTGGACTTTAAAACACAAATTTGCCTCATGGAAATCTGGAATCGCGTTCAACTCCTTCGATGATGCAATAAGAATCATGATGGAGTCACTGCCTTATTAAAGTGGCCTGGATTTTTACATCCAGTGGCTTGGATTATTAAATTTTAAAATCGAGTGTACCCAGAAAATGTAGACAATGGTAATAGGTTGCTCTTGAGTATTTGTTTGAACATATTGAGTTTGACCACAATTTGGAGAATATTTTTAGATATTCTTTTTTTATATCTTTCACAATGAGTAATGTGAAGATTCCAATGGCAATAGGTTACTCCTGGGTAACATTAAATATAAAAGAAAGTTTATGTAATAGGTTACTCATGGGTGACCTAAAATATACGCAAATGTTTCCAACTAATTTCACTATTTAATTTATTTACTCCATTTACAAAATTATAAGATATTGTTTCTGTTGACTACCTTTAATACAATCTCAAGTATAGAAAAAATAAAGCAACCAAAATTTTAAATACAAAAAGAAGAAACGTATAGTAGAATACAAAAATAACAAATGTGTATCAAAACATAAAACTATATTTTGGTAAAGAATTGGGCAGTTTTAGGTAGCAAGCATGGCACAATCGATAGCGCTTTTGGCACTGGAAATTTAGCTTTCTACAGCTTTCGACAGCAATGATTGGTAATATAATTCTAGCAAAATGCGTTGCCGAATTCTTTAGCAATCAACCTACAAAACATAAAAAAACATTTAGAAATTATTGGTTAGTTAGTTGTTTTGACTTAAAATGAACGCATTAACGCATCATGAAATGAAGGTGTGGAAATCATACATCTCCAAACTGTACTATCTTGTTTTTTAAAATCAAGGATTCCATGTATGTCAACATAAAAATCCCACAGTCGGAGCTAGAAAAAATGAGACAAAAGTACATAAAAATCAACATTGATTAACATAATTTATGGAAATTTACTTCACTCAAAATTCAGATTCATAACATCCATAGAAACCAACATGTACCAACAACCAACATAGAAACCCACATGTTCCAACAACCAAAATAGCATGATGCAGAATGCAGCCAAGTTCCATTTGAATTATAATAATTAGTTAGTTACAAGCATTGTTAGTTAGTTACAAGTGACTAAGTCAGTTAGAAGCTATGAACCAATAGGAGTCTATCTAGTATTTGTATATCCCATAAAATGGATTCTTGTGTCAGTATAGGCAGTTAGATATTTTGTAAAAGAGACTTATAGCCTAGTGCTATCAATCCGAGAGTTTATCTCTTGAAGAGTTCTTTCTTCAACAAACCTGCCAAGCAACTTAGCTTTAATCTTACAATTTCATTTCTCTATTTCATTCTCTCCATCATAGCAACTAACATCTGAATTACATTGAAGTGAACATTCAAGTGAGCCCAAAAAGTGTGGACAATTATCTTTAAGTTTGGACAATATTGTCCACATTTTCTGGAAAATGGTATGAACATTCAAGTGAACCCAGAAACCAACATAGCAACCAACAATTACATTTGAGTTATCAACCAATAACCAACATCTCAATTACATTTGAGTTATCAAAACACTAACAACCAACATAGCAACCAACAATTGCATTTGAATTATCAAAACACATTAAAA
Organism: Fagus sylvatica; assembly: GCA_907173295.1. Taxonomy (NCBI): domain Eukaryota; kingdom Viridiplantae; phylum Streptophyta; class Magnoliopsida; order Fagales; family Fagaceae; genus Fagus; species Fagus sylvatica. Next base: position 21,023,497 of record OU015771.1, on the reverse strand, counting down.
AAGAATATGAACTTACTTACACAGTCTACATTAAAAGGCAAGAAAATTTTGAAGGCCAAATCATAAATTTCCATCTATGATTGATGAGAAATCCCTCAAGGCAGTACACTCAAATTTGTCTTAATATATTTGGGGTCATGATAGTTATTAGTACTTATGCGTAGCAAACTTGGTTTGGTATGTCCGTCTTGTGTTCTAGGAGCTATGTTTTGACATCCTCATGCCCCAAATTCTCTATGCATAGTTGTTCCAATACTTTTCGCTATGATGCAGGCAGCAGAAAGTAGTATCAGCAGGATTAACTAAGTTAATACTAGGTTAGATAGAAAATTGAAATGAAAAATAAGTGTTTACCAATATCGGCGCCCAAGCTCTATGTGTTGCACTAGGTAAAGAATCATAAAAATAGAATGCTTTAGCTAGACAATCTACGACCAGCATTACAAAATGGCCATTATGGCATGCTAGAACAAAAATCTGCATTAAGAAATATGAAAGGGTAGGTCATACACAGTTTTTTCAGAATAGATATGTAAAGCCATAATTTGACAAAATGAAGTTGGAAAAGTTCTGTAATTACCCGGTTGCATTTTTCCGGTATTGCACATATCCAACTACTGCGGAACACAGTCTCTGGTTCAGGCTGGTCATCCTTAATGAGTTGTTTACCCTTTTTTGGTCTTTTGTTTCTTTGTGTTGTTGTTGACCGAGCTGAAACTAGGATCGTAGTCTACATAAACCATAGTTAGTTATTTCGACAAAAGAGCTATCTGTATTAACATCATTCATAGTGTAAAAGTATCAACAAGTATTTGGTAAGGTAGAAATTTTGTTATTTTACCCCGCCGTGTATAGTTATTATATAGTTTATATACGGTGGAGGGTGGCCTCTTTTAGTGATTTTTTTTCATTAATAGATCCTTGAAACAATCCACCACCTACGTGTGTCACACTTACTTAGTAAACAATATGAAATTGTAAAACTGATGTTTCAAATATGCAATAAAGAATGGATCTAAAATGCAAAATGAGTATGTAATTACTGCGATGGATATCCACCTAGAACTGCCATCCGGTTCTTCATCGCCTAACGAGGATAACACCTCTCGACCCATGATCTCATATGTTTTGGTCGAGATTGCAAACTCATCGCGTTCAACCCTGCTGGCCATATCAAATTTTTTAGGAATTGTAAACCAGTATGAAATAATATATCTAATCACTTAATAAATCATTATATAATTCAAAGAAAGTAATTGTTACTACCTCCTCCTAGTGACCCACCTTGTCGCCAACGACCATTTCTTCCTTAAATCAGCCAAGACAGCCTCGTCAGTAGTTGTTGGCTGGTACAGAAAATGAGCATCCACCCACTGCTGAAAATATAGAATTAGAGCAACAATAATTGAAGATGTGGGCTGGTACAGACAATAAATTATGAAGAATTAAATATTTTGTGATTTTTAAACAAAAAAAAAGTTAAAGCATAAACCCAACATAAAGTAAACTTGCATTTCTTAAGTACTTTATCGTTAAACAACACACGTACCTCATTTCTGACTGGTTCCAATTCGGGGGGCATTATCATTACATTCCTTTGGGCTCGTGTTTTCCCCCTTGTATACCTCACAAATGTAACCCCCTTTGACAGTGAACTCACCAAATCCACCATTGCTCCCTGTTAGCCTCAAGGTTTCAATAATTATTAATTGGCTAATTAATCCAAGGACATTCATGTAGTTTTGATGATAACCATGATTTTAAGTTGTTCATTAATGATATTTTCATATGAACTAATGATTTATGTTTTAAAGCTTAATTTTGAGTATTGATTTAATTGGACCAAGATGGCCAATTCAAATATCAAGCAAATGCAAAGTTGATAAGTTGCAAATTCATTGAAGATCAAAGTCATCAAGACTCAAGACAAAGAAATCAAGCTCAAAGACAATGATCCGAGACATATGAGAAGTAAGAGTTAGGTTTTGTAAAGTTTATTAAGATTTGATCTTTAAGGCTCAACTTTAAAACCAACTTCAATTGAAAAATCTCTTAAAGTTTTCAAAGACAAACTTGATTGGTTGAAATTCAAATATAAGACAACCATATCAATTGAAAAATCTCTTAAAGTTTTCAAAGACAAACTTGATTGGTTGAAATTCAAATATAAGACAACCATATCAATTGAAAAATCTCTTAAAGTTTTCAAAGACAAACTTGATTGGTTGAAATTCAAATATAAGACAACCATATCAATTGAAAAATCTCTTAAAGTCTTCAAAGACAAATTTGATTAGTTGAAATTCAAATATAAGACAACCATATCAATTGAAAAATCTCTTAAAGTCTTCAAAGACAAATTTGATTAGTTGAAATTCAAATATAAGACAACCATATCAATTGAAAAATCTCTTAAAGTCTTCAAAGACAACTTGATTGGTTGAAATTCAAATATAAGACAACAATATCAATTGAAAAATCTCTTAAAGTCTTCAAAGACAAACTTAATTGATTGAAATTCACATGCAAGACAACCATATCAATTATGGTTGAAAAATCTTAAGAAGAAAAGTTTTCAAAGAAAGCAAATTGATTGATTGAAAATCAAGAAGAATGCAAGACAACATGATGGCTATAAATACTACCCTTTCTTCATTTCTAAACATCAAGCATACAAGAGAAATCAAAGATAGAAAAGATATCATCTTATACATCAATCCATCCTTCTCAAGCTTATATTTTCATATCATTCAAAATCCTTGATTGAAAATTTCTCTAAACACTTTTTGAGCCATATTGATCAAATCCTTGATATACTATTAGAGTGAGCATATTGTGTACAATTACTCTTTGAGAGAGCCTTATCTTGTACAACAAATACTTTGTTGAAACCATTGAGTGTTTTTGTTAGGGTTTTGGTATAAATCCTAAGTAGTGAAAAGGATTTTTCACTGGGTGGTTACTCTTCACCTTGTAAGGAAGATTTGTGGGTCTTGGTATAAATCCTAAGAGTGAAAAGGATTTTTCACTCGGTGGTTACTCTTCACCGTGTAAAGAAGATTTGTAACGGTTTTGATCTTCACCCGAAAGAAGATTGTCAAATTAGTGAATTTGGGAATCCTCGAGAAGTGATCTTGAGGCGGGGACGTAGGCAGGGAAGCCGAACCTCGATAACAATCACTGTGTTTGATTTTCTCTATCTCTATCTCTTACTTATTCAATTGCTTATATATGCTTGTGTTTGATTTTCTATCATATCTTATTGCAATTAAATTGTGTTCTTAAATTTGTTTTTGCTAATTGAAAATAGTTTTTAATTCCGCATTTAAATCGAAAAAGTTTGCCTCAACCTAAATCACCCCCCCTCTTAGGTTGATATTTGGGTAACACTCCCTTCGATGGTGAGCTGGCCAAGTCCACCATAGCTGCCTCCCCTTCATTTTTGGTAAGTCTGCCTCTCTTGGCAAGTTTCGATGGTGAGCTTGCCAGGTCCACCATAGTTGTAGCTGCCTCCCCTTCATTTTTGGCAGGTCTGCCTCTCTTGTCCCGCTTCAATGGTGAGCTTACCAAGTCCACCACGGCTGCCTTGGCCTTCTTTTTGGTAGGTTTGTCTCTCTTGACAGCCTTGGACGGTAAGCTTGGCAAGTCCACAATAAGGGTTTTTTCAGTAGGAATGGGTAGCTGGTTTTGTTCAACATCTTCTGGTGGCTGGTTTTGTTTTAAGTTTGGTTTAGGTGGGGGTTGGTTTTGTTCAACAGTGGGGCTAAACTCTATCACCGTGGCCAGCATACCCTTCAGATGGTTATGCTCATCCTCTAAGTGCTTAATATGGCGTGCTAGAGTTTCCCGTTCAGTCCTCTCAACTTGGAACTGTAGCTAGCATTGGTTGGACGGCATCTGAGTTGTATTGCTTGGTCCAACCCCACCAAGCCTAACGGCTGTGTACGAGCTGTCATGGGTTTCTTTTAAGGTCTCCGTGGCTTCTTGTACCACGAATTCCTGTTGCTCCCATGACATCGCTGCAAGCACGTACAGCACCTACAAATTGCACTATATGAATTAGAACAATGAAATACTAACTACCAACATCTTTATAAGAAACTAACATTGATATTAAGTTAGTACTCAATTTTAGTGTAAGATACTTACATTGTCACTATTATTAAAGGCCGCCATTTCCTTCTGACTAAACATTCATTGGTGGGACCATGCTAAGAATCTTGGGAAATGTTGGTTAATTTAAGCATGCTTCTCACCAATCCTCAAGTGCTCGCATGCCCAGATCTGCATAAATGATGACATTAATGGTAAGTTTAAGAATAAAACAAAAGTTAGAATGGTTATGGAGTAAACAACTCTAACAAAAACATTTTACCTGAAGCAAGGCAGTGCAACCTTGAATGTGCAAGTTGCCTTTATTTTTTTGTGCTTTCTTCGATGCTACAGCGTGGTTTAAACCACAAACTAAGTACTCGTACACTGCCTTCCCCCATGCATAACTACCTAGATTGGGTATATCATCAAGCAGTGGTAAGAGGTTTGTGCTGACTTTTTTATTGGTGGTAGGAAACAAACAATAGCTCAAGACAAGGGCCATATACAACCTAACCCTGTCTAGGACTTTTATAGAAGGTTTGGTGAGCAATGTCATCAATTTAATCCGTTCCGACCAAGCTGTCTTGAAATGGGTGACCAGCAATGTTTCCACCAACCCCCCCCCCCACCATAAGACTTATTGCAATCAATTGACTCCCCCGTCACGGGACCCCAATATAAGGGCAACATCATATAGGGTGAAGGGTATGAGCTTATCACCCACTTGGAATGCACATTCGTCGGCATTCCAAGTTGCAAGCATGACTTCCAGCATTCGTCCACTAGCTTCAATGTTGCAGTGTAGATTCCACAACCCACCCAAATGGAGTGATTCTCAGCTGCTTCTTACATTGGTCAGATAGGCTTTTGTTAACCTCCATCAACTTAGTGACAATGCAGTGATGGCGAATACGGGTTCGAAGTTCCGGGTTACTTACGGGTGTGTTGACATCAGTAGTAGCCATTACCTAGGCCACATGCAAAATGGAAATCCATAGAATTAGAATATTTCATAAAATCATTGATCATTAAAAGAAACAACAACCATGCATCAAAATCAATTCCATTTGAAACCCATGTCATGCAGTTACAGTTATGAAATGCAACAAGATATAGAATCTGAACTTGGGCTTTAAACTAAAACAACATGATATGAGTGGTTTCAAACCCTAACATAAATAGAATGATGTTTACAAGAAAAAAATTTGTATTTTACATTAACCCACAAACAAGAAAGAAATTGTACAGAAAACCCTAAAATTGCACAGAAAACTCTAAAATTGTCCAGAAACCCACAAATTGTCCATACTTATCTAACATGAACCAAAGTGATATTCTTGCATAGAAAACCCTAAAATTGTCTAGAAAACCCTAACATTGTCCACACTTAGCTAACATGAACCAAAGTCAAAATATTTCACAAACTTAGTCCAATCATAGTATCAACTCACAAAAAATTAAAAATCACAGAAGAAAATGGAAATGTAAACTGACCTTTATCTTTCGAATGTTGTTTCTTAGTTTCTTGTGTTGTTATGTCTACGGGTGCAAGGAAATAGATCACATTGGGGAAGTTTGAGTGTTTGAGAGGAGTGGACTTTGTGGTTGGGGATGTTTGAGAGGAACGTGAGGGACTTTGAAAAGGAAACCATGAAGAGAGAGAGAGAGAGAGAGAGAGAGAGAGAGAGAGGAAAGAGTGTTTAGAAGGAGAGTTTCAGTTTGGAAAAAACTGATATCGAAGAGAGAGAAGAGAGAAAAGAGTGTTCAGGAAGTTCTAAATGCTTAAAATGGAGTAATTCATGCAAGGCCTAAACGACGCCGTTTTTGGTAAAAAGTTTTCCCCCCAAAAGGCCAACATGACACCGTTTTTGGTAAAATGTTTCCCCCCAAAAGGCCAACATGACACCGTTTTGGTAAAAACTTTCCCACCTTGGAAAAACGTTGGACCAGCCCATTCTTTCTTTTTTAGTTTCTTATTTGTGAACAATTTGAACATTAATAAATGGGTTGGGTCCTTCAAAACCAATAGTCCATTTTCCCATTTTAATTTTATTAAAAAAATGGGTTTGGTTGGCCAATTAGTGAGTGGGTTTCGATGGGCTAATGGGTTTGGGATTTTTTTGCCACCCCTAACATTAATCTATAAAATCTTAAGCAATTAAATATTTAATCAATCAAATTAATTTACTTTTTTTGAATGACAATCAAATTAATTTACATGTAAATATTAATCAATAAATTACCAGAAAAATGTACATATTAATCAATAAAATATAATTACATGTAAATATTAATCAATAAAATATAATTATGTGTAAGTATTAAACTATTTTAAATTAAAAAAAAAAAGGAAGACAAAATATATAATATCTGAAATTTAGTTAGGGGGGCAAAATTATAATTCGACACTAACATACATACATATAATAAGATCTAATAACTTTTTTATATTAAAATCAGTAAAGGACAAAAAATTAAAAGATTATAATAAAAATATTTAAATTCCAAAAATATAAGTAGAACATTGGAATTGAGTAATTTAGATCTTAGTTATCAAAAAGTTATCTTGATATTTTATGTAATGTAATTATACAAACTAACGTATTAAAAACGTATGTCATACAATATTCTTAGTATTCGTGTTTACATTTGATAATCACCTTGGAAAAACACTCGTATTGTATATAACAAATATTGGTATGTACTACGATTACATTTTAGTGACATATTTAAACTGCAAATTCTAATGTTTTTCTATTAAGAATGCTCTATACAGTACTATATAACTAAGAATGGTCTATACACTACTACTGCTATGTTTTGGCTCACCATATATGTTTTTGAACAAACATTAATAGTTAAAGTATACGACAGTATATTAATGGCCATCTTCTATGTGAACAGGAGATCCTGATCCAAACGGGAAAGTGTTGAATGACTAGAATGGTTCCAATCAATACCCGATCTATAGCGGATAGTCTGCTTAGGGTTGATTCGAGGAAGAGACCAACACACAATCTATACCTACTACCACCGCCGGTTACCTCCACCACAAAACCCTTCTTCTCTCTTCCATGGTTGCCAACGGCGGCAGCGGTGGAGGTTTGATGTGTTATTTTGAATCGGCTAGCATTTTTTTATTGGACCATCTTCAGCACATTGCAGGAATTATATATTCAGCAATTGCACCTAATATGGTCTCACATCAGTAGTAGCCCCCATTTAACTAACTCTTTTGCTTACGTGTCAACCAAAGAGATTCTGCTTATATAATGCTCTCGGCGCATTTTAGCCACTGCACGCTAACTCTGTTTTGTTTGTCGTTTTAGATTCCTCTTTTTCTTTTCCTCTCAACCCTTCATACTCTTTTTCATTCTAACTTGTGCATACTTTCTAAAGTCACATTTTATTAATTTTTTTATGTTTTATGCAAATAATTATTAACTGTATTATTTGCAATATTTTTCTTGATAATAATATTTGAATGAATATTTGCATTTTTTCTCAATAATTATTAAATGTATTATTAACAACCAAATCTTTGTAACAAATTTAATGCTGCTAAGGTTATCTTATACTATTGTTATTTTTATAATACTAACATAAAATTGTGTTTATAACCACAAAAACAAACTATATAAAATGTATTCATAATCCTTGTATCAACTGTATTAATACCAACAAAGTTTTTTAAGTAACCTATGCAATTGCATAAAAAACCTGAATTGAGATCATGGGTTTACATGATTACACCCATGCAATTGACTTGAATGGTTAAGATTAAAAGTTTCAACATTCACTTTTAATCTCATCCCTTGAATAAAAAAAAAAATATTAAATCAACTTATCACTTTTTAATTTTACACGCTTATCTCAATCTAAATTATTGCATTTGCAATTACACTAGCAATTGGTTACATGGCATATCACTTCCTTTTAATAATTTTTTTTTTTACACAGTACTAATAGCTTTAACAGGCGACTATCTTAGCTAGTTTATAAACACTGATGTGATCTTCTGTACATAGGACACAGCAAGAGCATAATCAACCGAACTTGGAGTTGACTCTTCTCTTTTTGGAGGTGCTGACAGAGTTGCTGACGTCCCTACTGCTGCGCCCCTACTCTTACATGCTGCTGTCTTCTTGGGCAGTGAATTAGAACGTAGCTAAAGGTAGAGTCCTCAAGTGCTTCAGCCATACTACCAATTAGGCCATACCCGATCTTCCTTGCTTCTTAGCTGTCTGGAGGTAAGTTTTTCTTCATCTTTCTTCCATCTCAATTCGTGTTAGCTGTCTGAAGGTTGGCAGAGAGTATTAAATGCTTACCCACACTCTCAATCTCACTCCATCTCCTCTGCGTGTTAGTTGTCTGAACCAGTGGGATGTGATTTTGTTACGGGGCTGTGAGAAAATTTGTTGGTTGCAGTGACCGAGATTTAGTGGGGGTGCTGTTTGTTTTGAATTTTCCTCTCTCTATTTGTTTAACTTTGTTCATCCTTGAGGGCTCGGTATGCTATCTCTCTCTTTCTCTCTCTCTCTCTCTCTTTGTTCTTGATTTAATTCATCAATTAATATTTCAAAATCTTAATATTCAAAACCCTAATTACATCATATTCAAATTAAATCATATTGAAAACTTTAATATTCAAAACCCTAATTATGATTTATTTAACTTAAATAATATTCAAAACCCTAAACTTTTTTACATAACCTAATATATTATATGATTTTTTAATACCTTTACAGATGTCTACCTTATCAGTTAATAGTTCAATTAGAGATGGGCTGAGATTTAGAAATGTAGAATGTGGTTGTGGCCGAAGAGTATCGGTCAGGATTTCATAATCAAGTTTAAACAAAAACAAATTGTACTATTGTTGTGCTGCCAACCGATGTAGCTTCTTTTCTTGGTGTTTGCCCATCAACCAATGAGCTGGCTCTGAAAGAATGGATGAGGTATCACAAGCAACCAGTTCTAAATCCATGGTTAATGCATTACAATTGCTTGATGCATCACAACTGTTACTGGACTTGCATGAACTTCAGACAGAGATGCATGGCATGCGTGATATGGTCCAACCAGTACATCGTGATGACATCCAATCTTTGAATAAGTTGGTAACAACAGGACTTGCTGTAATTGTGGGCCTTATTGTTGTATTATGGTATCAAATTCAATAAATGTGTAGTGTAGTCGTGTAGTGTAGTGTAGTTATTAACAACCACTTTTTGTAATTAAACAATATTTGAATGAATGTGAATGCTTATTTGCACTCTTATTATCTCATCCAATGTATTGAAATGTTTGAACATATGGAGTCTTTACCAGAACATTTTTTAGTTTAACATTTAAGTCTGCCCAGAAAGTGTGGACAATTTGCATCAATGTGTAGACACTAATGTCCATACTTTCTTGCAATGGCCATGCAATTTTCATACAAATTCATGCAATTTGATGCACGTTTGAACACTAAACAGTCACGTGAACAGTGTTTTATGTGAACATTTTTTAAGGTGAACAGTGTAATTCATCCCCAGAAAGTGTGGACAATTTGATAAAAGTGTGGACAAAATTGTCCACACATTCTGTTAGAGACGTAAACAATGTTTTAGGTGAACAGTGAACTCTTCCCCAGAAAGTGTGAACAATTTGACCAAAGTGTGGACAAAATAGTCCACACCTTCTGTCATGACGTGAACAGTGTTTTAAATAAAAGTGTGTTACATGACATTGTAACTCTGCCTTGAAAGTGTGGACAATATGTATATGAGTGTGGACAATATTGTCCACCCTTGAAGAGTAATGGTAAACAGTATACGTGAACAATGTTCCTATTTACAAGAAAGTGTGGACAATTTTATTTAAGTGTGGACAATTTCTACAAACTTGGTGCACAATATCATATTACCCAAAAACCTATCTTACCCAGAAACCTGTCTTACCCAAACCACTTTTTGCAAACTTGGTTCACAATGTAGCTCTTACATAACTTTCATAAAATTACAATATTCATGAAATTCACCATGACCTGAATACATAACAACTTAGAACAACCCACTAGCAATAACTCAAATATGTATACACTTCCATTATCATTGCATTGGGACCACAAAATACATTAATTTTCCACTCTAGTTACAAACAATACAATCAATGAATGTATATTAATGAAGTGAAAGGAACCAACACTTTCTCTTTCCTCTTGCAAAAACAACAAGGCTAAGGATATAGGAGATTGAGACGAGTCCTTCCATGATACAAAAAACTAACTACCAACGTATCCTTCCATAATACAAAAAAAGAGGATCGTTTAACAAAAAAAATAAAATTTATTTATATATATCTAATCAAGTAAGGTTTGAGGCTTCATCTTTGTATCCATGAGCTTGACTCCATTACATTGACTGTAAAAGAAAACGTGGTACAATAAGTATACAATAAATAGGATTCAATAACCATTTATTCCACATTACAAATATCTTTACCTCTAACACAAAGCTGTGGGAAAGCATTAGATTTATCAAGTCTATAACTCCATCATTTGAATGTGACATGGACATTGGATATTCCTACAATACAAAAAAAAAAAAAAAAAATCAACCATAAGCCCAAAAATAACATCTCTGTTACATATGAATAATAACAGTGCAAATCACCTATACTTACCATGTTTGATGTAGAGCTGTCTCCATAAGCACTACCTCCAACCTAGGCCATCTAATCATAATTAAACCAAAATTAATAAACAATAATAGACTAGGATATTAGAAGAAGTGTGGTCTTTCAATTATGTACCTCAGTAGTTGATGTAGATTGAGCAAGATTCCTAGCAGCGACAGTGTTCCTTTTCTTCTTCGGTTTTGAAACCGCTTCCTCCATTGATGACTTCAGCCGTTTCGTCCTAGGTCGACCCTTACGCTTTACAACCATAGGACTCCTTACAACTTCAGTCCTAACAACATCAGAAGTAGCTCCACCACTATTCTTTCTCTAAGACAATGGCTGTTTATTACATGAACGAAGAAAGTTGTCTTTCAAATCAATTAACAACTTTTCTAGAACATTGAAGTTCTTTACAGACTCAGCCCCTATCTCAAGCACACCGACTGTTAGTCTGTGCAACTTCTCGTACCTTTCCAAAACAGGGTTATGTTGTACATCATCTATACAAGTGGAGACATAAGTGTATTTTCTTTTAATATCCTTTCTCCATCGGTCTAGTATATACCTATCAGGGAGTACAGTCACACTTTCCTAGGAAAGCACAAATAAGGCATGCCTACATAATATGCCTTTAAACTCAAACATCCGACACACACAACCAACCAAGCATTCAGAGCTACTGAATCTAACTTCAAAAAACCTCACTGTCGCCGCTTCGTCTTGAATCTTGTATTTCACCTCTTCACCACCTCTAACAACCTCCTTTACGATACAACCCTGTCTTCCAGAAAATTCTATTCGCACCCGCTTAAAAATCTCATGGGTGTAAGCTTCTTGGAATTGTTTCTCCATAGGAGATGATGACGAACACTCCAGCTTGCCTTTGAAACACTCAAAATATGATAAAATCTCATTTTCTACCTTATTTCGCAACGCATTCTCGAATTGCTCCACAAATACTTTCAAGGTTGTAGAGCTATGTAAGTAACCATCAAAGAAGGCATTCATTGATTCCAAACGCTAGGTTGACGACATTCCCGCAAAGAAATTGGAATTGAGAAACGCAGGAACCCATCACTCCCGTTCCTCATATAAGTTAGCCAACCACTCATTTTCCTCAAGATGATGTGAAGTAATGGTATGATTCCATGACTTTTCAAACTCTTCCATTGTCATTGAATGATGCACGGTTTTAAGCAAATAATACTTTATATCTTGATAAGCTTCCAATCCAGCGAGCTTCATCGGCAATTTCATCGTAATATGCCAAATACATCGATGATGAATAGTTTCCGAAAAAACTATTTCAATGGCCCACCGCATTGCTTGGCATTGGTCTGTGATAATGGCTTTTGGAGCAATGCCACATATACTTTGCAACCATTGCCTAAATACCCAAACAAACGAATCTGTGTCTTCACTGAACAATAACCCACAACCAGGTATAATAGATTCACCATGATGATTAATTCCAATAAAATGGGCGAATGGCATATCATACTTGTTTGTTAGAGATGTGGTGTCGAATGTGATCACATTATGGAAGGATTCGTATGCTGCCCTATTCCTCGCATCAACCCAAAAAACATTCCGCACACGTAGCTCATCATCCAAATCCAATGCATGGTAGAAGTTAGAATTTTTACCTTGCATCCTAACGAAATAATTGTGGAAGGCCTGTTCGTCACCCTCCCTACACTTTAAACAACGTTCCTTATCGAGAAAGTTGCGAACATCTTTCTGATTATAGGTCACATTCTCATAACCCCCTACTTCAACGATGGAAGATTTAATACTACTATTTACCCTAACACTGGCATTTTCATTGATCAAGAGTCTCCTCCTTGTATCCGTGCTTATATGTTGAAAAGTAGCAAAATGCTTGGATTTACTTGGACTCAAATCATGATTATGATTCTCAATAAAGCCCAATATCCTCCATTTCCGATCGGTACTATCCATCGAAGCTTTGATCTCAGCTTCACACGAATTTTTTATTGTCGACCTTTTCTTGGAAGCATCATCAACCGAACTACTGTATGTTCCCTCTCGATTACACTTTAAGTTTATGTAAGAAGTCTCAGTGAAACCCTTATTTTTCCTTGAATTCTTTATCATTGTTGCAAATCCTTTCGAATAAGCATAATTCTTATAAAATTCAGTGACTTCTAGAAGTGAACCAAAATCCATTCCAACCCTTGGTTCAATCACCGAATTCCTCAATACACTCTCCGGTGTATCCTGCATGTTTCCCTCAACAGGCTATGGTAAATCCTCCACAACACTAGTACTTGCAGTAAAGAATCTAACATCATCCATCTCTGATGTACTCATGACTGCAACAACCTATAAGCTGAATACCAAAGTTAATAATGACATATAATGTAAACTCTACCAAATAATTTACCATGTACCAATACTGATATACAACCTAAACCTAAAGTATTACATTGTGACTACTATCAATAACAGAAAACATTCAAACACACCAACACACACTCACTAAAATTATCATTAAACAATAATGTGAAAAAACCCATTAAACATCTATAGCCATGATACAACAATGATGAATATTTTACTACAACTAAAACAATATCCACAACAAGCATAATTTTTTTTTTTTTGGGTACAGATTTTCAGTAAACTAAATTTAAATAATATACACAAGCAACAGAAAAGAAAAAGAGAAAGAAAAATGGATACCACGTGAACAGTGGCACTGAATACACCAGTGTAATGCTGCTCCAAAACTCACGTCAAATGCTGCTCCAAAGCTCAAACGGCGGTCTCTGTCTCTGCTCCAAATGGTGTCTCTGTTTCAAGTTCAAGTTCAAGCTCAAGCTTCTACAAAAATGGCAGCAACAGAAAATGGTGTATATGTTAACAGTGTCATTATTTCATCAATATTGGTAGAAAATATTAATTCCAGAGCTTCAAAAATCCAACCTTAGTTTTCTTTCCGACTGTCCAGCTCTGTTTTATGCTTCCAGTGTTAATTTTTTCCTTAGTTTTCTGCACCCATGGCTTCTGCTGCATGCTTAAGTGAGGGAGAAATAAGTGAGAAGCGCTTATCAGCTGCTTCTCACTTATTTCTCCCTTTTTTACAGTGTTTGGCAACCCATTTAAGCCCATTTTTGCATAGTTTAGCTGATTTTTAGTTGTGGGGCCCGTGGGATCCTTTGCTATATGTGGACCAATAATGTTCATGCACATCCATGGTGTGAAAACACTGTTTCACACCATGGTGTGGATTTAGAACCGCCCTAAAAAAAATTGATGCAAAGGCTGAAAGTTCGTGACATGGCATAGAAGTGTTGTTTGGGGGCCTTTGAGTGGTTCATCTTTAATTGTCTCGATTTTCTCCAATTTTATTAAATTAAATATGAATTTAAACCTGATTTCTAGCCACTTTTGGGTCAAACAATGCAAATTAATATCTAGAAAATTTTAAATCTTAATTTCAAAGATAATCAATTAATTAATTTAAAAAAAAAAAAAAAAAAAAACCTATTTTTCCAAATCATGCATACACACTCTTACATTTAAGTTTCAACTAGTGACATATTGACATGTAAGTATTTATAATTGATTTTGGGAACCAATTATAATTAATTGCAAGTAATCACATGTGGTTGAACCCTAAATTCAAGAATGCATTTCATCCGTTAAAAATTGACATTGCTTGATCTTGAGATTTAATGGTCCGAATTAAGCACTTGAGGTGTCATTTTAATCGTTGAGATTTGTGGATTTGATTTTAATTAAGCACCAGTTCATCCAACGGTCAAAATGACACTTTTATCTTTACGATGTGAAATTATGTTTTGGCCCTTGGTTTAGGTTAAAAGGCGGTTGCAAAATAAGGTGTCTACATCAATAAAGATGTACTTTTTTGAGATTTTCTTAATTTTCCTCTTTAATTAAATTAATTAGCAACTTCATTGTATAATACTCTCGATTTAGGAGGTATAACATTATCAGTTGAGTAACCATTTTGAGGATTAACTTTTCGACCCTTTTAGGTCGTGGTTCTAACAATCATTAGGAAATGGAACTCCCCTTTTTCAATGTGCTTACATGGAAAGAGACCTCTCATTCAAACTAACTACATGCGTGTTAGACCTCAGAATGAAGCCTAAGGTGTATGGGAGGAGGAATATGATACGATGAGTATAGAAAAATGAGTTCGTCCAGATACGACGTACCAAAGTATGTCCTAAATGGACAACCGTTACACACCCATAAAACTCCCTTAATTTCCTCACTAATGTGACCGTTACACACACATAAATTCCCTTAAATACTACCATTACGCCATTTATACCTGACATTCATCAGTTATATGAATCTTAGCCTATATAAGGCCAACCAAGTCACCTGAACCAGGTACGCACAAAAACCTATGAGAAATCTCTCTCAATTTGGGAAATATAAAGATTATTTGCTAACTTAAGCATCAGAGCCTCCCCTCCGGGGCCCACCCCGGCAAAGTCTTCAATTATGGTTTTCTTCTTTGTAGATATTGACGACTCGACTTGTTTGTGCAACTGACGATGAAAATTCACGCATCATCAGTTGGCGCCGTCTGTGGGAACGAAAATTCCTTATACAAATATTGCACAATCAAGATCGAACATACTGGATGGGATCTCTACTTTCCCTTACTTTCCCAACCATTAGAGATACAGGCACCGCAAAACTGCGGTCTTCTTAGCCTTCCATGGCGTCGACGACCATGACGTGCCATGGAACCCAAAGAGACAAAGCCATCAAATCAGAATTTGAAGAGGCGTTATTCCTCTCCATTGTTGTCCCTAGACAAGACCGAAATAGCCCTATGCGCTATGATTAGGTCCGCTCAGCATGGATTAATAAGGGGTGCCCCAAATGGATAAGACTATGGCAGTTGAAGCGATGACCCTAATGGAGGTATTAGGTAAATGGAGAAAAGCAAAAACATAAATTCTCCACGCCATTCATCTCCCCCTACCAGGTTCAATCTCGACCCATTACATTTCTCTTATTTGCAATATTACCTCCTCTTTTAGCTGCTGTTAGTTCAAAAACTATGCTGCATTGTTTTAGCAATATAAGAGGAAGTAGTTTCTAGAGAATCCGAACCAAACACTATTACTAAAAGTCAAAACTTTACATAAGTTACTTCAGTAATTAGACCATGAATTGGTTAAAAAAGAGAAACATTAATTGTGAACGATCAATCCGGATTACAAGGCAAAACAAGGTAAGAACCTCAATGTTGATAGGCCTTTCTATAAATTGCCCAGATTGAAAAATGGCCGGCCCTAACATATTGATTGCTCGAATATAATTCACATGTACAAACTTGTATTGAAACAAATCTGAAAAGATATTCTTTTATTTATTTCCCATATGTATCAATACATTGACCTTGAGTTATAATTACATATATTGGTGTTCAAAAGGAAAATGTTGGCAGCCCCATGAATTAAGATTTATATTAGTGAACTCATTCATTAGACCCAATTGACTCATAAACGGTCTGTAGGACTAGCTTTATGTTTATGGACACCAATTGGCGTAATTGTATTGTAACATTCATTGCAATCAATTTGATTTAATCCAATTTAAAGTTACGTTTTCCATATGAATACTAAACCCCTCTACATATGCATAAATAATTGCAAATAAACTATTCATTGGAATATATCTGTCTATCGATAATTTTTCTCCTTTATGAGTAAAAAATGTGTATAAGGCACAAAACTTTCATTTTGTATTTAATTACCCGAGAATTCCCACGTTGACGACTTCAATCAGTGTCGCTGGGAGTAAGGGTGGCCATTTGTGTTCACGGGGCGGGTTCGTGTCGGGTTGGCTCATATATTTCGACTATTTGGGTCAACCCGAACACGACTCGTTTATTAATCATGTCGGGATATGTCAACCCTAACACGACTCGTTTATTAAACGGGTTGACACGACACGACTCGCATAACCCATTTAATAAACAAGTCGTGTTGGGTTGACACGACCCGACACAACCCATTTGACCCAAATTACTCAAAATGACTTATACAACCCATTTGACCCGAATTTCACAAAATGACCCACACAACCCATTTGACCCGAATTACACAAATTGACCTGTTTAATAAATCATGTTTAATAAATCATGCAAAAGCAAAAGTAAAACTAAAACTGACCGAATTATACATTTATACATTTACAAATAACAATAAAAGATGTGACTAAAATTACTTTCATAAAATAAAATAACAAACCAACTAACCAAGTTCCAAATTAAAACAATAATTAAAAAATTATAAGTCCAAATACTAAGCTAAATAAGTAAATATGCATAAGTCTTGGTGTAAAGACTAAATAACATAATAAAACCAAATATTAAGCTAAATATACACCCACAAAGTTTTGGTGTAAAGGAAAAATTAGTAAATTACAATTTACAAAGGGAAATAAAAAAACACTTCTTCATCCAGCTTTTTTTGCATCGAAACAGTGGTTGCCTTAGTTGGTTCCTTCATCACTGCAATCATCCATAAGGCCAATATGTTCATCATTAGCAATAACATATAATAAACCAACAAAACTACTAACTTAGCATCAAGTTCTACTTCTAAAAATAACACACCTAATAATAGTTCATACCATGTCAGCATTAGAACCCATTGATGGAGGTTCATCATTGTTCTCTTTGTTGATATCCATCTTCATGATATCTTCAGTTAGATCATCCAATTGAGATTCTGCAAGATCTACATCAAAACATGAATTCAAACATTAAGAATTTAGCAAAAGTATTATAAACACTAAATATTAAGACCCAATGTTAAAACAAGAAGTTACCTTTATCTCCATATAACCAATCTCTACTGCAAATAAGTGCCTCAACAACATCAGGTTTCAATGCACTTCTAAATTGATCAATGACTCGTCCCCCAACACTAAAAGTGGATTCTGAAGCAACAGTAGAGATAGGAATACTCAAAACATCACGAACCATAGCAGCTAGTTCAGGATATCGAAATTGATTTCCTTTCCAAAAAGAAAGAATATCTAGCTTTGCATTCCTATCCATCCTTGGTTCTTCCAAGTAAAGCTCCAATTGAGTTTTTTGTGTTTGCCCAACAACATCATCACTTTCAAAACAATCAAATTCCTCCAAGTAAAACAATAAAACAAATGTTATTTCAAACTAAATATACATAGTAAAATATTAAATAATTCACAACATAGAAAAAATAACATACTTTCATCACAAACATTGTCTCCTTGCTAAAAGACTTGAATTGGAGGTCTTGAACAGCTTTACCACGGTTATTAGTTGTGCTTGAAGGTGTAGGAACATTACTCACATATTCCCCAAAAAGAGCAAATAATTTTTCACGAACCTTCAAATACTCATATGAACCACCAACTCCATAAAGCTTTTTATAGCAAAAATCTATGAATTGAAGCTTAAAACGAGGGTCCAAAATAACTGCTATAGCTAACACTACACTGAACTCTGACCAATATTTCTCAAACTTCACAAGCATTTGTTCCGCCATTCTTCTCACATACTCATCCTCACTCTCACTACCTTGCTTCAAAGTTAAATACACCATGAAAACTTGTGGAAAGTATAAGTTGGCTGTTGGATATTTGGTGCCAGAAAAGACACACGTAGCATCATAAAAAACAGACAAAAAAGTACTGATTTTTTCCGCCTTATTCCATTCATCAGCAATGGGACAATGCTTAAAATTAGAGTCAGTTAACTCTAAATGATGAAAAGCACGTCGATAAAAAATAGCACTCTCAAGCATAAGAAATGTCGAATTCCACCTAGTAGGAACATCTTGCCTTAACCCTTTCTTACCATCCAAAGACATTTGTTTAACAGAATCAAAAAACTTAACTTTTCTCCCTTGTGATCCTTTAACATACTTAATGCATTCACGAATTTTTTGTACAACACCATCAATTTCCTTCAAACCATCTTGTACTATCAAATTGAGAATATGAGCACAACAACGAAGATGAAATAAATCACCTTGACAAACAAGTGCTTTCTTAATATTTAATTGAGTTCTCAACATGTCAACAGAAGTATCATTGGATGAAGCATTATCCAATGTCACAGAAAAAACCTTATTCTCAATGCCCCACTCACATAGCAAGTTATAAATTTTTTCAGACAAAGATATACCATTATGTGGTGGCGGCATTAAACAAAAATTCAAAACCCTCTTATGCAAGACCCAATTTTTGTCAAGAAAGTGTGCAGTGAGGCACATATAACCATCGGTTATTATTGAGGTCCACAAATCAGATGTTAAACTAATTCGGCCTGGAGCTGATTTCAACATAGATTTAATTCTATCTCTCTCTCTCTTATATATCTTAAGAGTATCAGCCTTTGCAGTATTTCTAGTGATATGTACTACATCAGACCGCAGGTAAGAAAATATTGCTCGTACACCAACATACTCAACAAATCGAAATGGTAAATCATGCATAACAATTGCAGCAACCAATAATTCTCTAAATGTGTCAGGATCAAATTTAGAGGAACTTACTGACATTGATCCATCTTTGTTACCAAGTAAAAGCTGGGCAACATCGTTTGTGCGTTTTTTGTAACAACTTTCGACATGCCACTTTAGAGTTCCAGTACCATAGGAACCTGGACTCACATATTTATTTCCGCACTTCTTGCATTTGCAGTAGGGCTTATCACCATCACCCTTAGCTGGAAGCATCTCAAAGAAAGCCCAAACAGCTGAAGTCTTCCTTCGTTTTGCCTTCCTCTTTTGAGTCCCCACTATAACTGGAACATCTTCTAGTTCAACTTCAACCAAGTCATCATCATCTTCATCTACGTCTACTAATTTATCAACCGGATCACTGGTGCCTCCCATTACTTCCTCATTTTCCATCTGAAAACATAAAAAAAATCAACCACCAACATTAAACAAATTAATCTAGAATTAAAAAAAAAAAAAAACAAAAAAAAAAAAATACCATATTTGTAGATTCAGCCGATGAGCAAGCAATGGTGATGTGGGTGGCGGCGTGGCGCGGTGAGAGAGAGACCGGCGAGGGAGTGACCGACTGACCGAGTGAGAGAAGTTGAGAACTGAGAAGTGAGATCTGTCGGCGAGGAGTGAGGGAGGCGGAGAGGACGGCGGCTCGGCAAGGGAGTGAGAGTGGTTGAGACTTGAGAGGCCGGGGTTGATCGTTGGCTCGACGAGTGTCACAGAGAGAGAGAGAGAGGAGGCGGAACCGAGGAAATGGAGGTTGGAGGAGGAGGCGAGGAGCTGGGCTGTTGGTGCTGGAGGCGGAACCGCGAAATGGAGTGGAGGAGGAGGGAAGCTGGGCTGCTGGTGCTGGAGGCGGAACCGACGAAATGGAGTGGAGGAGGAGGCGAGGAGCTGGGCTGCTGGTGCTGGAGGCGGAAATCCAAAATGGAGATGGGCAGACGGCAGAAAATTGAAATGGGTAAATGGGAAAAAGGGAAATGTAAAATTGGGTATTTATACCTAGGGTTTATAAGGGTATTTTAGTAATTTTAATACTAATTTAATCGGATTTATACGGGTTAGACGGGTTATACGGGTTGACCCAAATAACCCGTTTATTAAACGGGCCTATACGGGTTCGACCCAAATATGACCCGAACCCATTAAGCCCCAACCCAAACCCGCGAACTTCGTGTCAGGTTCGTGGGTCGTGTCAAATATTGCCACCCCTAGCTGGGAGTAAAACTTCTCAAATATACTCTTGGGAATATTACATAAAGGCATATTATTTCATAGAAATATATTCTCATAAATTGAGTCATTATTTGAAGGCTAGTTATGCAACACAATTAAATTCTATAGTAATTAACCTTTGAAAATAACCCAATTGGTGGCCTTGCACAAAACTGGAGACTATCGTTGCGGTTCCTATAAACCTTTCTTCAAGGTTCCTATTATGTGCTCAGGTAGCACTAAAACATTATTTCAACTTATTGATTATGGCTAGAAACTTAGCCAATTAAAAAAAAAAATTCTAATATCAAACCAGCCACTATTAGCATTTCGTGATTAAAGATGAAATACTTATATATATAGAAACATATATAGATATGTGCATTACTACAATGAGAGATTAAGAATGAGGTTTAGCTTGGTCTACATCTCTCTCACTCGCGGACAACAAAAATCTATTCTTATAATGCCTCAAAAGAGCCTAAAAAGCCCGGTAACCATTTGGTTGGTTCACCGGACCCACCATGGATATTTTGATTTATGTATTCTTAGCAATAATACGTATATCACTCTCTCAATCCATCATCTTTCATTATGCCTTCATTTACAGTATTCACATACATATTGAATGTTATGACCCAAAAACAAAAAAGTTCTTTTTTAAAGTTTGTCATTTGAAAGCTACCGAGATGAGCAGTAGTCCTAGAGGCAAAGACGAACTTAACCCAAAAAAAAAGAGCTTGATAAAATTCTCCAAGCTCGATAGACCAGATATCAACGAGAAAATAGAAAAATCAAGTGCCCTTAATAAGAGGAAGGACAGATTGCGAGATTAAGGAGATCAAGCAAGCATCAAAGCTAACAGCTTCTCGCTTCACACATGCTGACAAGCGCATTAAAAGCCCCTACTAGGTCACCTGTTTAGATATAAACCATATGATTGGGTGCGTGATTCCTTAGCAAGCAAAAGACCCCACACGTGAGAAGTGGAGAACACTAATACCAAGTAACCTCCAAGGTAATTAAATCTCTATCTTTGTTTCATTCTCTCTATACCTGTTAATTGCGGGCATGAATTATAGCATGAATCACATGGACTTTTCAATTTTAGTTTAATCACATATTTAGAGTTTTGAAAATTAAATAAAATAATTTATTTCCTTTGGCAATAACATAAATAATGGAAAGAATGAATTAAATTTCCTAGGAAAACTGCTAAAAAGATATAATATGTTAAAGTAGTCAACTATAAATGATTAAATATTGTTGAAACTTCAAACAAATTCAGTAAAAATTCAAATTCATTTGAATTGAATTGTTTTGATACCTACACTTGATCGGTCTTGAAGTAATATCTCACATCTAAAGCCCTTTATGGTTGAACTTTTAATTGTTTAAAAATGCGTATTTTATTTAATCAATTATTACATTACCATGCTTTCATCCTAATATGAATTAGCATCTCCTAAGATCTAATCATTTCCAAATAATAAATAAAAGGGGAGAGAAAGAAAGCCAAGTTACAGCTAAGTACACCCATTAAATATTATTGACTTTATTATGTCTCAAGCTATTTTTCATGAATAAATAGCTATGAAAATCTACCGTTAGTTAAATTTCTTGCAAATACATAAACATATATGTGCTACTTGAGGTAAATTGCAAGATGAATAATGTCCTAGGCTGATTAGCCCGCCAAGATGAGCACGAAAAACAAATTGGTTGTTGGACCAATGATGAAAATATCACAAGGTATGAATTCAATTTGCGTCCTCCAAACGAAATTTCTCTTACGTCTTGTAAAGGATGATACCATCGTCCACATCATGGCTCCAAAAAAAATTTAGATGTAGAAAATCTGAGTACCCGCTATGCTCAGTCGACCAAAATCACTAGCATAATAAGCTCGTGTAGTCCCCTAAATGGACAATAATAAGCATTTGTACAAAAAGCAAGTGTAGTGTCCAAAAAACACGTGTATTGAAAGCATGTGTATGGACGATCAAAAGCACTTGCACCAAAAACAAGTGTTCGTGTCCATAAAACATGTATACAAACGCACGTGTACGGACGACCTTAATCACTTGCACCAAAAACAAGTGTCCGTGTCCATAAAGCATGTGTACAAACGCACGTGTACGGACGACCTTAAGCACTTGCACCAAAAACAAGTGTATTGTCCAAAAGCAGGTGTACCAAAAACACTTATATGGACGACAATAAGCACTTGTACCCAAAAAGCAAGTGTAATGTCCAAAAGCACTTGTATAGACGACAATAAGAACTTGTACCAAAAAGCAAGTGTAATGTCCAAAAGCAGGTGTACCAAAAGCACTTGTATGGACGACAATAAGCACTTGTACCAAAAGGCAAGTGTAATGTCCAAAAGCAGGTGTACCAAAAGCACTTGTATGGACGATAACAAACACTTGTACCAAAAAGCAAGTGTAATGTCCAAAAAACACATGTACTAAAAGCATGTGTATAGACGACAATAAGCATTTGTACCAAAAAGAAAGTGTAATGTCCAAAAGCAGGTGTACCAAAAGCACTTGTATGGACGACAATAAGCACTTGTACCAAAAAGCAAGTGTAATGTCCAAAAGCAGGTATACCAAAAACACTTGTATGGACGATAACAAACACTTGTACCAAAAAGCAAGTGTAATGTCTAAAAAGCACGTGTACTAAAAGCATGTGTATGGACGACAATAAGCACTTGTATCGAAAAGCAAGTGTAAGTGTCCAAAAAGCACGTGTACTAAAAGCATGTGTATGGACAACATTAAACACTTGTACCAAAACGCAAGTGTAAGTGTCCAAAAAGCACGTGTACTGAAAGCATGTGTATGGACGACAATAAGCATTTGTACCAAAAAACAAGTGTAATGTCCAAAAAGCACGTGTACTAAAAGCATGTGTATGGACGACAATAAGCACTTGTACCAAAAAGCAAGTGTAGTGTCCATGAAACACATGTACTAAAAGCATGTGTATGGACGATCAAAAACACTTGTACCAAAAAGCAGGTGCCCATGAAGCACGTGTACTAAAAGCATGTGTATGGACGATCAAAAACACTTGTACCAAAAAGCAAGTGCCCATGAAGCACGTTTACTAAAGGCATGCGTATGGACGATCAAAAACACTTGTACCAAAAAGCAGGTGCCCATGAAGCACGTGTACTAAAAGCATGTGTATGGACGATAAAAAACACTTGTACCAAAAAGTAGGTGCCTCTGAAGCACGTGTACTAAAAGCATGTGTATGGACGATCAAAAGTACTTGTACCAAAAAGCAAGTGCCCATGAAACACATGTACTAAAAGCATGTGTATGGACAATCCAAAAACACTTGTACATAAAAAGCAAGTGTCCATGAAGCATATGTACGGACGACAAAAGCGTCTCATTCTCCGCCTAAGAGGCATTCGCTCATCCAAAAACCATGCACCTCATCTCATCTACTAAAAGCATGTGTATGGATGATCCAAAAACACTTGTACATAAAAAGCAAGTGTCCATGAAGCATATGTACGGACGACAAAAGCATCTCATTCTCCGCCTAGGAGGCATTCGCTCATCCAAAAACCATGCACCTCATCTCATCTAGAGATACCTCGTCAAGAAAGCCAAATGTTTCAAAGTCCTTAATACGGAAAAGGGAACAACATACCCACCATGCAAGGAAAATAAGGTCATTTCCAAAGTACTTGGGGCACCTGACATTCCAAAGGCCGTCCAACCTAGAGCGGATAAACGACCTTGGAATGGGGGGCTTCTGATGAGTATAGAAAAATGAGTCGTCCAGATACGACGTACCAAAGTATGTCCTAAATGGACGACCGTTACACACCCATAAAACTCCCTTAATTTCCTCTCTAATATGACCGTTACACACACATAAACTCCCTTAAATACTACCGTTACGCCATTTATACCTGACATTCATCAGTTATATGACTCTTAGCCTATATAAGGCCAACCAAGTCACCTGAACCAGGTACGCACAAAAACCTATGAGAAATCTCTCTCAATTTAGAAAATATAAAGATTCTTTGCTAACTAAAGCATCAGAGCCTCCCTTCCGGGGCCCACCCCGGTAGGGTCTTCGATTATGGTTTTCTTCTTTGTAGGTATTGACGACTCGACTTGGCTGTGCAACTGACGATGAAAATTCACGCATCATCATGATACATAACCCTTTAGTTCATTGAGGTCCTTGTAACTAAGAATCAAATGGATACCTTAAGCCTTGAAGGCCCCCCAAGTCTATCTTAGGACCACAAGTGTGGCAAACCTTTTCTAAAGCGAGTGGACTTGAAAAGTAAAAACAACCAAAGTAATAAAGGGGAAAGCAAAAATGTACCCAATAACAAAGGGAGGAATGATGGGCACTTCGAAGAACAATGACGAAGAAATGAAGAGCTGGAGAACTGAAAACCAAGAAAAAAACTCCTAGCAAATGTAAATCCCCCACAGTCGAATGTGAACCAAATGAATGCATCCATGCTCGGTCATGTTGATTTGTTGAGCTAGCAATTCGTCCATCCATAGTGGCATCCATGCTCAGTCATTTAACACTCATTCTAGTTTAGGCATCAGACTTGCGTGGTGCTTTTCATTCTACGAATATGATAGATTTTCGTGGACTCATTTTTATTTTTATTTAAAAAAATAATAATTTGATAATTGGAGAAATGGAATTTAAACAGGTTCACCCCACAAGGAAAAACAAACAATCCCTCTTTTTTTTGAAAACAAACAATCCCTCTTATAATTAACAATGCCACCACTTAAATTACAACTACAAAATTTGTGGCAAATAATGGCAGTGCGTCATATGTTTAATTTGCAATTGTTAACATGATTCGCATCAGGAGGACCATTATTACGCAATCACAACGATAAAGACACATGCAGTATATATAAGGAAAAAAAATAGTCAGTATCACTGACGTGGCGAAAAATTGAACAAAATGGTGTAAAAATCAGCATAAGCGAAGAATAGAGAAGAAAGGAAAGCGTAACGAACAAAATCATCATGTCCGGACCGGTATGCTTTAAAAACCATTGCTAGTATAAATTCTCTCACTTCACACAAAATCCCAAATCCAAAAATCAATAACAGAGAGGAAATGGATAACGAAAGGCTATTAGAGAGAGAGAGGTACCAGATGGACCAGATTCGAGAGCTCGATCTCGAGGAATTGCAGGTCGAAGAGGTCGATGACTCCTCCGACGATGACGACCTTCATGCCACGTAAGCCCCCTCATCTTCTCCATTTTCATTTTTTATTCTTTTTCCGGTACTTGATTTTTTTACACAGTTTAACCCTAGCTTGATTTGCAAATCTTCTTTTTCGCTGAATGTTTAAATTTGGAAATTTATGATAACTTTCATAGCATATGAGCATTAATTTCCTAGTGAATTGAAAAGTTAAGATAACGCTCTGTTGATTTCCTTATGCGTATTTTGATTTGGATTGAAGTGGTTATGGCGGTGCTGGCTCAACTGGTGAACTTACATTCAATACCTGTTTGGCTTCATTACATACATATCTTGGCGGTACGCATATTTGTGTTGTGTTTTATGGTGCTCATACAAACTATCTATGGTTTAGTGATATAATATATGATGTCACTGGCTGCATATAACAGAGGTGGAAGACACTCATGGTAGGATGGCTTTCTTGGAAGGCGGTGCTATCTTGAACCTCCCACTGTTTTATCTTGAAGGTATTTGTTTATTTATTCAATTGTCTGATACTGGTTGTGATTTTCAGTTCCACTATCAACCTGGTTGGTTGTCTATTAGAAATTTATCCATAGAACAAACTTAGTCATACTTGTTTTTAATGGGAAACAGATGGAGATTTGAAAAATCAAAAAAACTTTCTGGAATTTGAGGAAGTATTGTGTTACTGGGTCTTTTTAAATAGAAATGGGTGTGTCTATATCTATATATATATATATATATATAAAATTTCTTATTCATTCATGCGCCGTTATGCTGTAAGGGGTTGTGCAGTATCATGCATAAGTTTTAGGGTAAACTATTGTTTTCATTCCTAAACTTTGCATAAAATTCGTTTTTTGTTCCTGAACTTTTTTTTTTAAATGATGAAATTCATGTATAAAAACGAACTTTTCAAAAGTTCAGGAATGAAAAAAAATTTCATGCAAAGTTTAAGAACGAAAACAATAGTTTAACCTAAGTTTTAAATCAGTTGTCATTCACTCTAAGCTTAAAAAACAATTTAATTAAGTACCATCAGTCTTGCAAGTTTTAAGACCTAATGCCCTAGTCAGATTGCTGAGTTGTATGATGCATCAAATTTTCATCTAGTGTCTTACTCTCATGGATGCCGTCATAGTCATCTTCCTTTATGTCCACTTATAGCTTTTTTTCCTAAAGGGAAATTGAGACCTTGCCGTTTGATATATGTCAGGAGTTGTTCTGTTCCCAGAGGCCACCCTTCCTCTAAGAGTTATCCACCCAAATTTTATATCTGCCGTAGAGAAAGCGTTGACCCAAGTTGATGCTCCTTATACTATTGGTGTGGTGGGTGAACTTCTTACGATTGATTTATACTTGCTCTTATCTCTGTTTGGGATTTCTACCTTGAGGTTTCGTCTAAAGTTTTGACAAGGTTTTGAAATTTCTTCAGGTCCGTGTTCATAGGGATCCTGATAACGGGAGACCAAGGTTTGCAACCATTGGGACGACAGCAGAGGTTATACTACAAAACCTTGCAGCTAATTTGCTCTCTTTTCTTTTTTGATTGATGAGGATGTCACTAATATGAGTGCATGTCTGATTCTTATAATCTTGTTGTGATTTTTGAGGATTGCCATATCATGTGTTTTGTGCATTTATATGCTATCAAATGTTAAAGGCAATTCTTCATCAAAAAACAAAAAACAAGAGAGAAAAAGGAAGAAAGTGAAAAAGAATAAAAAGTAGTGAATTTCCTTTTCTAATTAGCAAGCAAGGATAGGTCAATGCGTATGCAATTGTTAAAAAAATGTGTGCAAAGGCTTTTCTAGTTAGAGAGAGGATGCTGAATGGCCATGACCAGAACTTGCATGGTCAAATTAAATTTTGGAAAGAAAATATGATGTTCAGTACACAGATGTGTTTTGCAGAAGGATGCTCTTTTCTTGTACTTTCCAAGATTACCAGGCAGTGGTTATTCTGAGACTGTTGCATAGAGGATTTTGATTATGGTTTTTATTATTCATTTGATGTGGAATGATGTAATTAGATTGGATAATGAAGAGCCTGGAAAGATGTTTCTACAGAAACTGTAGATGTGGGACAAGAAGGGTTGAGATGCTATTTTCATATGTTTACCAAACAAAGCTAGAGATACGGTGAATAATGGATAAAGATAGGGAACTGAAGGAACTTTAAAAAAAAAAAAAAAATGGAATAATCCTCTAAGCACTTTAGAGAATATCTCTTTCTCTTGTCATATTTTAAATCCAAACAAAGTTGTGCTTTGCAGTGAAAGCTGAAAAGGAAAACATAGACAAAAATTTCTTGAAGAATAGTTTTAGGGTTTTGTCAGTGTTGGTAAAAGCGTGCTTAAAGCACCAGGTCTTTAGTGCTTTTTGCATCTAAAGCGAAATACATTTGTAATGTTTTTTTAAAGATTTTTCAATAAGCGTGAAGCACTCTTTTTTGAGCATTTATTTTTATTTTTTATAAATATTCTAGTTATTAAATGTAACCATGAGATCTTAATAGTATTGATATATACCCTTTGTTTCTTATACAAAGTTCAAATTTGTTGTATGATATGATACACATAAGCCCACCTCTCTCTCAACTCCTCATTACAAATTCTGGAATAAAATAAAAATATCTATTGGGAACACTCAATCTCACCACCACACAACACTAGAGGAAGACTCCAGAGTCAAAGATAAAGTTTCCCTTTCCCTTCATGAGTGCAGCTTGGGTGTCCAATAAGCCTGCTAGCAATGCGCCTCTAGCGACGTGAGCTAGAGAAATTTTATACTTGTGGGATTGTTTATTGAGTGTGCTATATTTTAGGCTCTAATGTTTGTTATGGAATAACTTATACTTTTGCCAAACTCACTTTTATAGATTCGGCAATACCGGCGGTTAGAGGATGGTTCACTGAACGTGGTTACTCGTGGCCAGCAGAGATTTCGTTTAAGGAGACGTGGGATTGATGTGGAAGGGGCAGTTACGATCATATTATGCTTGAATGATGTTTTTTTTTTTTTTTTTTTTCTCTCTTTTGTTGCCTATATTAGTATGGCTTATTAGGGGTAAAATTTTCATCTTTTTAGCCTTGCGGAGAGGTCCAAATTATCCAGGAAGATCAGCCATTAAGGACTCCATGTGATGCATTGGGAAAATTGACACCATTAAGTAATCTTCGGACCCATAGTCTCTCACGTATACAGCCTTCAATTGCTTCTCGTCCTAAATTGCATCAATCTAGGGATGAGGACAATGTTTCAGAGTCAAATTCTGAAGAAAGCTTTGAGGGTGCGCTATCCCTCACAGAAAGGAGAATCCACCATTCTGCTGTTGATTCTTGTTATGGGTATGATATAATGGATGAATCAACAAGCAGTGATGATGACAAATTCTTGTGTGAGTCAGGACCTAAAAGACTCTGAATCCATAGGATCATTGCATTCAAACAATGAGAAACAAATTGAAAATGCTGAGTTAGGTTTGGGGAGTAGTTCCACATCAGGAAGGCAATCTTGCAAAGGAGAAGAGATAGGCGGGTGGAAAAAAATGGATTTCGACCAGTTCCGCAGAGTTCCGAGAGCGTTCTGGCCCTATTGGGTATACCGTATGTATGATTCATATTGCCTAGCTGAAAGGGCTTCAGGTAGTTTTGATTTTCTTTTGTTCATCCCCCTGCATTCTTTTTGCCATTTCTTAGTTTTAATTTCTTGACTTCAATTGTGGTTGAGTATTGTAGCTCAAGGTCTACATTATGAAAATACCTTAGTTCATTCCATTCCAATAGCATAAGATATGTCTTGCCATCATCATTTTTATTGTTAAATGTTACCTGTAATTAAAGTCAAAGGACACTGGTATGGTTCAGGTTTGATCCCTCTATGAAGCATTTGAAGCCTTTCTAAATGTGATTGTAGTCCATTTATAGAATATATAAGAAACATTTTGTTATCCATGGAAAGAGACAAATCTGCAAAATGCTGTTGAATTTTGTAGAATCAACCTGTTTCTCTTAGATGAACAAGAATACTTCCTTCTAAAAAAAAAACTGTTTAGTCTAGCAGACCACACCTCATGAAGGGGAGGTCACTAGTTCAAATCTTCCCTTCCTCCTCCTCCTGGGGCCAAAACTTACCTATTTTCCCTGACATCCTCCTATTTGGTTGCTTGGTTCAGGTGGAAAATTGTAGTGGCTAAAAGTGGTCAGATATTATGAACAGGGGGAATTCTTCCTGTTCATTATGTCTTTACTCAACTTGGTTTGCATCCTGTTTTTTAATCTCACTGAGTGATACTAATATTTGTGCACTGGTATTTTGCAGATATGTGGAAAAAGATAGTTGGAGCATCCAGTATGGATGCTCTTGTTAGGAAGCCTGGTCTTTTGTCATTTTATATTGCCAGTAAAATCCCGGTTTCAGAATCTACAAGGCAGGAGCTTCTGGAGATTGATGGGATTTCATATAGATTGCGTCGGGAAATTGAGTTACTTGAGAGCGTCAATCTCATTCGATGTAAAAAGTGTCAGGTAATAATATGGTCTGGCTTCAAAACTCTGTGTGTGTGTGTGTGTTCATGCACACGCACACGCACACGCATGCAGCTGCCAAACGAAGATGCAATGACTCTAATTGCCCAGCTATTAGTTATATGATTTACTTTTTCTTTGATGCAGACTGTAATTGCAAGGCGGAGTGATATGTTGGTCATGTCTAGTGAAGGTCCTCTTGGTGCTTATGTGAACCCACAGGGTTATGTGCACGAGATAATGACTCTCTACAGTGCAAATGGATTAGCACTAATAGGGCTACCAGAGACAGAATACAGCTGGTTTCCTGGGTATGGGATTTCCTTTATTCTCTTTTTGTCCATGTGACTTTTTTGAAAAATATCTACTTGTCCATGTTTCCAATGAGCTCTAGCTCAAATGTTATCTCCTCTCCTTTGTAAGAGCAAGATGGAGGGTAAGGTTGTCGCGTGTCAGTTCAAAACCATCAGTTGCATGTTGTTGGAACCTTTAGAGGGTAACTTACCAATAGAAAAAACTAAAAATAAAAAGTAAAGTGATTGTGTGCTAAGGGCCAATGAGAAGTGTGCTTGGAACCTTTAGAGGCAACCAGGGACCTGATGATGTTGCATGTATTGACATGGATACCCCCTCTATTATCACCTGTTCATAGTCCTGGTATTTTGTGTGTGCATAATGATTTAAAGTTTGCGATTCCCCCTCTACCTCAATTATCACTTGTTCATAGTTTATTGAGTCGTTAATTTCCTAATCATATAAGCTTATGCTTGCTATTTCAACCAATATGAGTGTAGAAGTGATCTGTGGTATGGTTTTGATGCAAATCTTATGAGGTCATTGTCATCTGAGTTGCTAAACTGGCAATTTGGCAAAAATTTTGCAGGTATGCATGGACAATCACTGACTGTGTCACCTGTGAAACCCAAATGGGGTGGCTATTTACAGCCACAAACAAGAAGTTGAAGCCTAGATCGTTTTGGGGGATTAGGAGTTCCCAAGTTGCGGATGACATGCAGTAACACTGAAAATTTTAGGTGCTTCCCCTCAATTTCTAGACACTATGTAATGAGATCAATGTGTATATGGCTTCTTGTGTCTATCTGGTTATTGATTCCTGTGTCAGCAATTTTCTATGTATCTTGTTAGAATAATATGATAAAATGATTATATTCACTCTTACCTAATAGCTTGAGCTTTTTTAGGCTTAAGTACAAGTGGTAGAAATTTCAGTTGTCGAGCCTCGCTTAGTGAGAGAAGTTTGGGCTCACGTTTGAAGGAGAGTGTTTGACTAATATAGGCAAGCCTAATAGCTTAAGTGATGTAGCACAATAAACTCTCGAAAGAGGGCTCGGTGTTTGAGGAAACAAAAATGATGGAATTTAAGAATCACCACCTTAAGGTTTGTTTGGAATCATTACCAAGCAATGAAAATAGAAAAATAAACTCATAATGAGATTACATCATATATGAAATTAGAATAAAATCCCTGGCATGAATTAGTGTAAATCGGTATCAATCTATCATTAAGCTTTAAGAGGAGTGATAATTTATCATATCTTGTTCAAAATAAATCATTGGCTTTCAGTTGATGGTGATGTCCATCACAAACTCGTAAATAAATGTTGGATCAAGATTGCTCATGTCAAATTTGAGTCGTGATGCATTCAAAAAAATTTCTGGTGAATTTTATTGTTATGTTGGGAATACTTTCTTGGTCAGACATGGCTTTGAGTGATTCTTGGTGTCCACTCTATACATTTAGATACACTTTCCGCTTGTAATATATGGTACCTGGTATCTGCCATAACTTTTCGACAAACCAGTTTTTGTAGAACCAGGTTTAAATGCAGAAACAAGATAAAACTTGTTAGATTTCGTAAAAATTGGAATACACAATGACACAGTAAGAATGTATTTGCAACAACGACCCAAAAGTAGGTAGTTTGCATTGCACTTTGTTCAGATTGTATTAGTCAGATAAATTAGACAGGAAGCTTGATACAAGGTACAAACCAACATCACTCTTTTAGAAAGAAACTTTATTTTATTTCCAAAACATAACCATCCCAATGGCACATGCCCTTTCAGCACCCGTCTAACATTTGTGCCCCCACACATCAGTCAATTGGCATCAGAGTATATAACCATAATGAATCTTTCTGATACATGAATATTATTCATTAGATATGGAATATGAAAACATTGAGTCAATTAAAGACCCCCACCCAAAAAAAAAAAAAAAAACTCCCTTTTTTAAAACTATAATTTATGAACTAGAGGACTAAAGAAGAAACAATCACTGGAAATAGATAAATAACGGAAACACTAGAATCTCATATAGTTCGCAGATTACAAAGTGCAGGAATTTTAACGAAAGCTTCGGTAGACTGGGCTATACATGCAGCTCTCTGCATACTTAACAAGATCCTTAGGTTGAGGGAGACGAGAAGCAAGACCTAGAAAGCAATCACATTATATAGCATTATTAAAAAGTTGAAGGCATCTTTTGAACAACCTGAACATATCAGAAAGAAACTCACCAAGTTCATATGCCTTAGCAGCGACTTTAGCAGCAATGTGAGCAGATATCTTTCTGATATTGGAGAATGGTGGGTAAATCAGTCCCTTATCGAAGTTTTCCTGTGCCACTTGCACAGCCAAAGCTTCCGCTGTTACAATGGAAAAGATGGAAGTAGTTAAACCATTACCATTCATACAAAACAAATGAAAAAATGAAAAGAAGAAAAGACGAAAAACAATGAAGAAGAATGTGTCCTTATAAGTTATTCTTCTTTTCAGGTTTATTTTTTCATGAAACACAATTGCATAGTTATATACTATATTTGTAGAGCACCCTAATTTTGAGGTACAACTGTACATGTTCAAATTTTAGTGGGGGTGCAAAGGTGAGTATTGTTGCCAAATTTGTATTTTAACATTTTGGCTATCAACCCATTTTTCTCCCCAAGTTCCCATTGATAACCACTTTCAAATGATTCCTACATATATCTATATATGCATCATCGTTAATAATCCTTCATAGGTACTTACAGGCTGCCAAAAGCATGTCATCATGCACACGAATTGCACCAGACATGATCAAACCCAAACCAAAACCAGGAAAGATGTAAGCATTGTTGGCCTGAATGAAATGAATAAGAAGTAAGTCCATAATATCTTTATAAATTTCAGGTGAATTGGGTCATTTACAATAACATGATATAGTTAAGAACCTGGCCAGGCACAAAAACTTTCCCATCATACTCAACAGGGTCAAATGGGCTTCCACTAGCAAAGATTGCTCGACCCTGCATATTGATAGAGGACAAAGGTGAGAGATGGTAAAAATGAGTTTGCTAGTTCATCTAGCCATGATATCCATCATCATATGCAAGATAGGAGGTGTCTTGAATTAAAAACCCAAGAAAAAGAACTATAGGTTTTTACCTTACTCCATGTATAAGCTTCTTCAGCTGTACACTCAGACTGTGAAGTTGGGTTGGAGAGAGCAAGGATAAGAGGTTTCTACAAGTCAATCACCAACATCAGTGTCAGATTCTTTCTGTCAGATTTTATAAATATATTAAGAGAGATGCTAAGGACTCGTCATTTTTCACAACTATTGACATGACATGTTATGATTGGAGCAACATCATTTTTATCTAGATCCGCCACTAGCATCGTTTTTATTATGCGCCAATTACAACAAGCCATGTTATGAAAAATATTGTGTCGATAGACTTATTGATATATTAAAATAGAGCAAGAGAGAGAACCTTATTGAAAGATGACATGGCCTCAACCACCTCCTTTGTAAAAGTTTGTCCTACTCCGGAGGATCCTATCAGCACTGTTGGCTTGATTGCCTGATAAATTGGAATTATAATGTAAGAAAAATCCTTATAAGGTATTCTTTTATAAAAATGAAGCATTATCCAAGACAGTTTTCATACCTTGACAGCATCTAAGAGCCCCTTAACAGGTTCATGCTCATGAGCCCAAGGCTTCTTAAAGTGTTGAAGTGACTCCACCCGAGAGCTAACAATCAGTCCCTGCAACCAATTTAACACACCTGTTATAAGTGATTAAAAGAACCTTGCCAAGCATGGAATTCAGATGAGTTTTATATTACCTTTGAGTCCACAAGCCAAATCTTCTTGCGAGTTTCTTCCAATGGAGCTTTTGTCTGCGAAGAAAATAAAGCATAATTAATCACAAATGCTTTGCTGAAGAAAATGAAAAACGATATGAGGAGAAATTAATACCTGTTTTGAAATCTCAAGTGCTATAAGCTCTGCTATACCAGTTCCAGCCTTCAATAGAAAAGGGACAAAAGTGAGAAAGAAAGAACAGCCAATCAGATAGTATATATATATATATATGAACATAAACAAGAACAGATGATATCCATCTATGCAAGTGTATGTATACATTAGAAAATAGAACCAGAGAAGGAGACTAAAGTAGGTAAACTCAGCTAGTAAGATGTATTAAAATGTAGAACATTAGAATTATAACTTTAGTTTGAGCAGTGAGAAAAAGAAAGGGAATAAAAAAAAAAGAGGAAATCTCTTAAGGAAAATATGCTTGAGCCTCACTTCTCCAGCACCCAGGAATAAGAAAGTGTGGTCAGCTAAGGTTCCACAGACTAATTTCAGAGCTGCAATAAGCCCTGCTAATACCACTGATGCTGTACCCTGAATCAAATTGAAAGAAATCACATTTAGAAAAACATTCTTCAAATTGAAAATAAAAAGGCGAACAGTTAAAAGGTTTTTGAACGTGTTACCTGTATATCATCATTAAAGACAAGATGCGTTGAGCGGTACCGTGTCAACAGCTCAAATGCATTATGGTTAGCAAAATCTTCAAACTGAGAAAAAAAAAAAAAGTTGAATTTTAGGAAAACAATACAAACATGTGAAAAAACTCAGAAGTTCAGAAAACTAAAAAATAGTTGTTAAAATGATATAGACCTGTATGAGAACTTTCTCCCCATAGTTCTGTTTAGCTGCACGCATGAACTCATCTAGAAGCTCAGCATATTCCTAAATAAATAAATAAAGTGAAAACCCATCTCAACAAAACAGAATCTACATATTTCATAATAGTTTTTAAAATAGTTAAACATATTGCTGTCAAAGGAAGGAGACAAGAATATTGTAATACCTGCCCAGTTGCCCTCTTATGCCTAAGACCAATGTAAAACTCATCCTTCAACAGCTTCTCATTGTTTGTGCCAACATCAATGGTTACAGGCAAACACTGTAGACAATAAATACAGATTATAAATTATCAGTATCAACAGTGAACCGTTATATTACTTGGTCAAGCTGTTGAAGAAATAACTAATCTAGGTCCAACTTGCAAGGCATATAACTTTCAAGTCTTCAGAAGTGAAATTTATGAAATTGTAATCACCATGCAACAGAAGTGTGGCCATTACATACCGACTTGGGCCCAATTTTACAAGAAGACATAAACAAATTTAGGATAAGGGAATCTGTTTTTTTTTTCATTGCTAAGTAACTCACACAGACATGAACCCAAGACCTCACCCACCAGCCCATTAAGGCGGAACTGCTATTTGACCCAGGTAATCTTCATTGCTAAGAATAATGTGAAATTTGGGAAAGAAATATTGATTTATGCAATTAATTCAAACCTTATTTGCAATCTTTTTGCTGCATCTAATTCACTTGCAAATTATGATACTGCAAAGGATATATTTGGTAATGACTGATCAAGTATTTGAGTATTATTTAGAGCTTATTTCAAAACTATTGCAAAAATTAACACCAAGAACCTTTACTTTTAATTCATTAAACTAAAAGTCTTGATCAATAAATAAAAGGAACATAAGAAGAAACTATGTAAAAGTCCATCAAACAAAAGGGAGAGCAGTTAGATAGTGCTTACTGATGAAGGACGAACTCCTCCTAGTGCTGTATATAAAGAAAGTTTTCCAACAGGAATTCCCATTCCCTGAAAAAATTGAAATGATCATGTCAAAGAAGTTGATTGTAAACTAAATGTGAGATGAGAATGGTGATTATCTATACAAATTGAAATTCAAACTGAATCAGACATGCCATACCTGGCAACCAAGATCTCCAAGCCCCAATATACGCTCACCATCAGTCACAACAATGACTTGGATACTCTTCTCCGGCCAATTTTTCAAGACTTCAAGAATCTTCCCCCTAAAAAATTGAATCATTCATTATCAGCTTCAATGCTATGCAGAAGATTGAAAACAGAAATAATGCCTTCAGAAAGTATACTTCTCTTTCAAACTGATGTAAAGGCCCTGGGGACGCCTAAAAATACTCCCATATTTCTGGCAAGCCTCACCAACAGTTGGAGTGTACACAACTGGAAGCAGTTCCTCAACATTATCAATCAGAAGCTTGTAAAACAACCTTTCATTTCTCTCCTGTACAATACAACAAAATTGCACTAGAAAGCTTCAGTAGTAGTTACTTAAAATATTGGTTGCACCACATCAATCAGGACTAGTTATCGCTACTCCTATATTTTATCCAAATTTCATCTATTCAGAGGCATGAGGAATACTTCATTCCTCCAATAACAGAGTGCAACACCACTACATAGAGTCATAGAAAGCAACTGCCCTCAACTTCATCCATAGAGCAAATGAACAAAGGATGCTTTTACAATTGACGAGTAGAGACCCTTCTGTTGTGGGATTTGGATTAATATCAAAAAATTGAAGAGTATTCTTTTATAGTTAATTATCTCAGATATATTCACCAGTTGATAACAACAACAATACCAACCAAACTTTAGTCCCAAAATTTGGGGTTGGGCTACGGATCCTAGTCAGGGTTGGCCACATGAATACTTTTTTGTCATCTTATTCTATCCGAAGTTATACTCCTTGTTACTTCCTTAATTGATTTACCAATTCAGAAAACAATGTAAATTAGGAAGGGGAACAATTACCTGAAGATCCATCAGGGCCATGTACCTATGCAATGGAACATCATATTGGCGAAGATTATGCATTAACCTTTTTTCCTAAACACCATAAACGCAACAAGAATAAGCACCAATTATTAAATTAGCAACCCCCCAAAAAAAGCATTATACGGGTAAGCCCAAATTTTCTAATTATCAAAAACGAAGACAATGACATTCAAGTTACCTGAAGATCCTGAGTGAACTCTGCTGGAGGCAGAAGGCCACGCAAGTAATGAGCATCTCTCTCCTTCTCATTGAAGGATAGCCCTTTGTTGTGGCGTGGATCCCGCAGCAAGGTATACCCACTGTAACACAAATTAATCGCTTAATTATCAAAAATTCATATTCTGCAAAGTTTATGGTTTTAGCAAGCAAGAAATAAAAGAGACAAAAAGGAAAAGAAAAGAAGTACCATGAAGAAACAAACTAGTCATTGTAATTGTAACCGGTTAGTCAATATAACAGGAACAAAATTGAAAGGAAAACGATGTGAAATGAACAAGAAAGGTAAGAAAATATAATTATTTGATTCATTAAGCTCAAAAGAAAAACCATAAAATGGCACTGAACCAAAAATTTAACAATAACCGTAGGATTGTTTCTTCTATATATACTAATAAAATTTGTGATGAATCATGAATAAGGATTTTTCCCAACACACAAACACAAAAATAAATAAATAAAAAATAAAAAATAAAACTTTATTTTTCATATGTATACTTTATTCTATCACTTGCCCATCAGAAATTTAAATGCAAATTAAAACCCAAAACAAAAAGCTGCAGAAAACAACAAAAAGGTTCTAGCTTTAAGAAGCAAAAGTTATTTTAAAAATAAAAAATAAAAAAATTCCTTTTGCCAGAAAAAAATAAATAAATAAATAAATCCAAGGAGAGAATTAACAAACATCAATGAAAGAATCAAAATGAACATTGAAACTCCACACAATGTGGATACAATACAGCCAAAAAAAAAGCAAAACCAAGTGCAGACAAACAAATAAAATAGCAACACTATATACTCCATAATAATCTTTGTGGTCTCTATGTCTCACCTAGCAACAGAGACAGTCCAGGGAGTGACAAGCTGATCTTCTGTGGCACTATCCTCGCCGTACACGTCCTCAACACCTCCTCCATAACCAAACTTAACCTCTTCCACCACTGAATGATCACCACCGTTCCTCATCTCCTTCATTGTACTCTCCATCAATGCAAATACCTTCCTCACTCCTCTTCCAATACCTACCACTCTCTGCAAATACCACAATGCTTTACAACAACAAAAAACAAACCAACCCAGAAACCAAAAAAAGGCTTTGCTTTGTTATTCAAAACCAAACCCTCTTTTTATAGCTTCCTTTTCCACTGTTTGGTTCGTGTGTATTGCACAGGGTTGAAAAACACGACTTGGGTTTCATTCATTAATTGTCAAAGAGAAATAGATTAAAAAAAACAACGTGGACTACCACCACCACATGTATAAAACGAATCCTGAAAATCTTATAGTATTTTTTTTGTCAGAGAGAAATGAAATTTTACTAAAATTACAACGTTATTTTTGTACCAGAATATTGTGTCTGTTCAACGCTATCATAATGTAGGAACGTGTGAAAGGAAAGCAAAAGAATATTTACTCCAACTCCGCGTTCTTTCTAGAGAGAGAGAGAGAGAGAGAGAATTAAGGAGAAATATAATTAATTAAAGACAATGAAAATCTATTATTTTTGTTAAGGAAAAATAAAACAGCTCCTATATTACACGAAATCTTTTGGGTTGTGACTGGTGGAGGGTGTTGAGAATGTGTACGGTAAGGATAATGCCACGGAGGATCTACTGGTCAACCCGTAGACTGTCTTTGTTGCTAGGTTAGAGTCTTCCATTTTCGTTTTTTAGTGACATTTTAACTTCCTTTCTATTAATTCTTCCGTGTCATACAAGAAAATAAATCTGTCACTGTACGAATTTATAGCTTGAAAGCCATATTAAGTTATCAATTCCGTTTTAGGTGGTATTTGGGTAATAAATAAGATTTATTAAAGAATAATTTAACAATTTAATTATCACATTCTTCACTATTTATTCAACTCCCAATAATGAAAATATAATCTGAAAAGTGAAAATTATTAAACGACAGAAAATAGAGGTATGTAACAATATATCTAACATATATTATATATATATATATATATATATATATATATATATATATATTGCAAGTTATACCATATCAATTAAAACAAAATAATAAGATTTTAAAGATCCTTACATAAAACTATAAAAAGATAGAACACCAAACTTGAAGTATACTGCATACAATAGCATCAAATTTCAATTATTGGGTTTTTTTTTTAATTCAAAGTATTTATTTTAAATTAATTTGTCCATGAACAGAATGCATTTTTCTTGAGAGAGAGAGAGAGAGAATATAAGTGAAAGTAGAAAAAAAAAAATTAGAAATGATAAGAAATGAAGATATAACTACAAAAAATAAAAAATAAAAAAATTATGAATGCCAAAATAGGGATATTGGGTAATACAAATCAATAGATACCAATTTGAGCCGGGTGGAACATGGGTTGAGTCTATCGGGTTAAAGCAAAGGGCAGCTGCAACACGTGCTATGACCGAACCAGATGGATTATTGGCTGTGCATAAAGCTGAGAAGAAGGGGGTGTTGTAGCTGCAACACGTGCTATAACCAACCTTATTTTAGTGCTCAT
Organism: Fagus sylvatica; assembly: GCA_907173295.1. Lineage (NCBI taxonomy): Eukaryota > Viridiplantae > Streptophyta > Magnoliopsida > Fagales > Fagaceae > Fagus > Fagus sylvatica. The sequence goes on along the minus strand of OU015771.1, from coordinate 20,983,527 downwards.
ATGTTCACGATGGACCCCATGCCTTTTTGTGTGAATGGACTAGCCATTGCTCTCTTTTTTCTTTTTTTCTTTTTTTTCTTTTTTTGATAACCTTGGGTGTCCGGGTCAGCTTACGCGTACCTCAACTAATCCCACGAGATCCGTGCACCGCACCCTCGAAAGTTTCCCTACACAAATCAGGGTAAATCGCTGGCTTTTTCACCAGGGGGTGTGGCCCCAAGAGATTGATTGCACCCAAGAGGTGTTGAACCTTGGACCTTGAAGGGAGCAAACCTTCAAGTCCAAGGCCTTCACCACTTGCTATTGCATTGTTGTTTTGATACGCCCTTTCATTATTGACCTAACACGGCCTTGAAAAAACATTGAAGACATAGGTTTCATGACTTTGTTCTAACTTAATCGGAGAAACATTTCATCTTAGATGTATTGTTGTACAATCAAGATATCTAAATTTATATTTTGGAATTATTATTTGGTATGAATTTTTTTACAATTTATGATCATTTGGATTTATAATAGAAAAATTTTAAAAATTAAAAAATAAGAAGAGAAATGTAGCCCAACAAATCACTTATTATGTGAAATTGTGAAGAGGAATCGTCCAAAACCCTCTATCCTCAATTCCTCATCTACACAATGATCATTGGTTGCATAACAGGCTAACACGCCTACTACACATCCTGTTTATGAGTATAACACTACAATCATTAAGAGAGGTGTGGTAAAGGTTTCCAATGACTCTTATAAGTCAAAAATAACAACCCGCCAGAGGTATGTGAGTAATTCCATTAAAGAATTCTTTGAGTGCACTTGAGTGTAACTGATTTAGGCATCGAAAGATCTTTTACCAACACTAAACCGGTATCGCATTGATCATCATTGGTTGTGATTTTGTTGCAGATTCTTAACTTAGCCAAGAAGACTTAAATCCATCATTTTCGTCAATAAAAAACATTTAAATTTCAATTATTTTTTATCTAAATGAATCGTTAGAAAAATTGAGATTTACCGTGTGCATTTTATAATAGGCAACTAAAGATTTTGCACCGGGTATATTGTACGTGATAACTTTTAAAACAATACTCATTTTTTATTTCTATTTTTGTTTTTACAATAAATTTAAGAAAAAAATGAACTAATAAAGCTCTAATCTTTAAATAAATAAAAATCAATTGTCACTCATCAACACCAATTTAGAATAAGTATCTTATAACTTAATTGGTATTACTTGTTCTCCATTACGAAAACAACCACGATTAAATCCCTTTTCTCCAATTATCACATTGAAATTACCAACAACAAAAAAAATATAAAAAAAATTCAGATTTTACGTCTATTATTGTCAAGAATTCATTGCTCATGGGTCATAAAAAAATAAAAAATAATTAGTCTTATGACTTTGTAAGCCATTGACGACCTTTTGTTTTAATTTACGATTTTTTTTTAATAATCAGTAATTTACGATTTGTTGGTAGGCTGAAGTTGTTTGTTGGTGACTCTGACTATTAGACTTCTTTGAAAATCAACTGGAAACCACAGATCCAGTGGTCTGGACCTGGTCATTCCTACCCTGCCACTTCTGGGCTCTTGACTCCGACTAAAAGTCTAAAAGTATGGTCGCACAACTTTTTTTCAAGTTTAGTTTAGAACGGTTGAAGTGACTATTTTTTATGATAAGCAATAAGAAAATGTGGACGGTGGGTTATATAGGAAAATTAGTTTATTAGTGTAAGACTCATATATATCCAACTTCAAATTGGTTTGGAATTTTTATTCTTGTTAATTAAAATTTCAAACTTATGAATCGTTTCAATTTTTCATCTATTTTCATTATTTATTTATGTTATTTTAGTCCGTAACGAAATAAAGAAAAATAGATTGTTAATAAATTTTTATGTTTAACCTAAGTAATCAATTTGAATTTTTGACAATTTCTCACTCAAAATGAAACTTTCGATACTCCAATGGTTGCCAAAATTAATTTATGAACAGACTTTTTATAGAAAGCATAGTTTAATCAATGGTTTTCCACTTATATATGCTCAGTTACTGCCTAAAGGAACAAAAATAAATAACATAGATGTAAACAAGTCTTAAATTGAAAGAATTCATTTGTAACTTATAATTGACAAAATTAAAAGTTGGAACCTAGTCTAAAAATAGTATAAATTTTGGACATTTTTATATAATTTCCCCTAAAATTTATTAAAATAATTTGAATATTACAAATTTTACTATAAAAACTATACAAATTGACGTGTCAATTTTTAAACACAATAGAAAAAATAATTAAAAATATAATTATCCAGTAGATGAGGTAACATTAATTACATTCAATTTTTTAAGATATTTTTAATAAATTTTTTAATAATTTTAGTATTTTTCAAATCAAGAGGTGGCATTACTCTTTTCAAATTCACCGTAAGCGTTCAGATTGTTTGTTTCGTTCAGACCGAAAGTTCTACTTTGGAGGGCATAAATAACGAACACCTTTGCTCTTTTCTATTCAACGTTGACAGGCATAAATAACGAACATCTATGCTCTTTTCGTCAAATATACACATAGTCCATACAATTATAGAATTATTCTTGAATTCATTTTCTCCCAAGTCAAAGCCTTTTTAGTTTTTAATTTGATTAATATACTTCTCCTTGAACAAATCAGAGAGTTGAATTTGAAGAGTTGGTAGGAGCCTATAACAATTCTTTCTTGAATGTTTTATTCAGGCAAAATAATAATAAAAATACAAAATTTTACTTTAAAGAAAACGGTAGACCTAACTTCTTCTTCTTCTTCTTTTTCTTCTTTTTTCCTAAAGTGAATTATTTAGGCTAAAATCCAAATTACACATCTAAATTTGGGTTAATTGTTCATATAAAAAGGGTTAATTGTCATTTTCGTTTTCTGTTTTTTAACCCAATTTCATCTTTTAAGTTCACATTTACTGTGAATGGTCATTTCCATATTCTGTTCCATTTAAAAAACAGTTGTTTACTATAAAAGCATTAATCAATTCATGCATTAATGGATGACCACTTCGATTTCTATTACTTGTGGGTTTCTACTACTTGAGTTTTCTCTTCATTTATAAAATTGTCCGTTGGAGTGATTTATATTAATGATTGGCTTAATTACCTATTTTTTCTTTCTTTGATGAATCTAAGTGTTCAAATGAGCTTACGCACACCTCGATTAATCCTAGAAAGGGACACGTAACACCCTTCTAATCACATGTACTGCGATAGTTAATTATGTATCTTTTGATTGTCCTTTCTGAAGGAAACATATATGCATACAATGTACACACATATAATTGAGTTTCTAATGTGTTACCTTTTAGGTTTTGTGAGTAAAACCTAGTATACCTCTTTGCAGTGGAATTAACGAACCAGCCTTCTTCCCACGTGCTTCGTGTTTGTACCGGTCAAGTGAAGATGCCACAAAGTCGAGCACTTCACCTACGTCCACAGACCAAATCCTAAGGTTCGTTGATGGAAACCCTAAGACAAAGAGAAAGGAGATGAAAGATACTGTGTTTTGTGTCTGTAGACTTTTAGCGTACATTTTTCTGTCTGAATATTGCAATTTTATATTGCAATATTGTAAACCCTAGTCTTAAGGTTTTGTCTTAATGGACTGCCCACATGGGCGCCTATTTGGGCCAGCCCAATGGCCCAAATGCCAACAGACTCCCACTCGACCATAGTGGGTAAACCAATAATCATCTCTCATTTGCTTCCATCCATTTGTCTTACATATACAACAACAAAATGGTCCGTGCGACCGACAAGCCCAACCTGCAAGGCTGGGACACTACAACCAAGCTCCATCAAAACAAGCATAGTGTAACCCCTAAATAAAAACGGCTTGTTATGCCCCAGACTTTCTGATCACATCAGATTGAGTATCTTCTAATCCCTTATGAGTTTCAACAAACTCAGAACAATACTCAACCTTTCTCACGAAATCACTTAGTCTTGTACCCACATTCATGCCCTAGACTCCTAGAGTCAACATGAATTCCGGACGTAGGCACTAGACTGAGATGTGTTATCAGATTGTCTTCCCTTTGCCCTAATGCCACTCAACTTTGGTTCGACGCTTCTCCCGATCATGTCCCTTAAAGCCGAATAGTCCATGGCTATAGGCAACATGCCAAAGAAATAGTCGTCAAGCCTCTGTCTTGTAACACAGTCAAAAGTCACATAGGACACAATTCTATCGAGATCGGACTCACACGGTGAGGAAACATGGACTTATTCTCTCACCTCCCTATCTTGTGGTCGTTGCGAGCACATGTGGTATGGTCACATGTTGTGGTGGACTTCTCCTCCATTCTAAGGGGAGCGTATGTCATAAATGCATCCTGATATTTCCACCACACGGATCTTAGTCCAGTCGCTCCTAGCGCCTGACTTGAATTCTTCATCAGCCCGCTTTCCTTAAGCGTCTGAGAGAATTCACACCCAGCTTCTCCAAGCTGCATGATCATGGGAAGGAATCATGCATGGTCTCATATTCTCAAATGCAGAACTCATATCAGTCCAACTGATGCGACAAACAAATTTTGGTGTTTTCCTTCTTCTAGCTATGCAAGCATTGAAGGCCTTTGCACACTTCCCTAAGTGTCAAAGAATACCATGTCTCATCTTCGCCCATTACCCAAGTGTCGAAGGCAGTCGCTCGCGTGAGTGAGCCGACCTAAGCCTGGTGACATACCTATCACATCACGTTATACAGTCTTGTGATGTACGTGTGTATATATGCAATTAACAAGGATAATAAATGCATGCCAGATGTTATTAATGTTCCAAACATCATGTAAAAAATACAATATCCTTCAAAAGCAAATACAACAAGTCTGAGCAATATGAAATCAAACTCTACGCAACCCTAATCCCTTTATGTGACTATGAAAGGGATCCTTAGCAATGGGTTTCGTTAGGGGGTCTGCTAACATGTTTTTGGTAGAGATATGCTCTAAGAACACTTCTTTCTTTGCAACCATGTCTCGAATGTAATGATACTTGATCTCAATGTGTTTGGTTTTTCCATGATATTTCGGATCCTTTGCGTAAGCAAGAGCAGCCATGCTGTCACTATAGATTGTAACTGGATCCATAGCACTGGCAACGATATCTAAACGCTGAAGGAATCTACATAACCAAACTGCTTCTTGAACTGCTGCGAAACATGCTACATATTCAGATTCCATCGTGGAGAGTGTGACATATGACTGTTTCTTGCTACACCAAGTGATGGCCCCGCCACCTAGCAAGAAGGTATAACCAAAGGTTGATTTGCGCTCATCTAGGTCACCTGCCCAATCGACATCACTATATCCTCTTAAGCGCAAATCCCTTCCCTGGTAACACAACATGTAATCTTCAATTCCATGTAAGTACCTTAGAATCCTCTTCACTGCCTTCCAATGAGCAGGTCCAGGATTACTCTGGAATTTACTGACCAGCCCTACTGCAAAGCAAATATCCGGGCGCGTACACAATATTGCATACATTAGGCTACCAATTGCATTTGTATAGGGTACTCGAGCCATGCTCTCAATTTCTACCTGAGTCTTAGGACACATCTCACTACTTAGTGAGTCGCCCTTCCCAACATGAGTATCAATGGGTTTGCAATCCTACATGTGAAACCGCTCAAGTACTTTCCTTATGTAAGTCTCTTGGGACAAACCAAGGAGCTTCTTTAAACGATCTCTGAGGATCTTGACACCAAGCACAAAGCTTGCCTCACCCATGTCCTTCATCTCAAAAGTTGAGGACAATCATTCCTTGATAGTTTTGATAAACTCCTTGTCGTTTTCAGCCAATAGTATGTCGTCTACATATAACGACAAAATGATAAAGCTTCCTTCAGATCTCTTCACATAGACACAATGGTCCTTTTCAATCATCAGGAAGCCATTGGAAATGACCTCCTTATGGAATCGTTTGTACCACTATCTAGAAGACTGTTTTAGCCTGTAAAGGGACCGATTGAGCCTGCAAACCTTACGCTCTTGTCCCTTTACTACAAAACCAATGGACTGATCCATAAAGATCTCTTTATCCAATTCCCCATTGAGGAATGCAGTCTTCACATCCATTTGGTGAAGTTCAAGGCTTAGGCTTGCTACCATGGCTAGAATAAGGCGAATAGAGGCAAACCTCACCACAGGGGAAAAGGTTTCCTCGTAGTCTACACCTTCCTTTTGGGTATAACCTTTCGCCACCAGTCGGGCCTTATACTTATCTATGGAACCATCTGCCTTCCTTTTGATTTTGAGAACCCATTTGTTCCCAATTGACTTCCTTCCAGGAGGTAGATCTACAAGTTCCCAGACTTGGTTTATCCTCATAGACTCCATTTCATCTTTCATGGCATTCATCCATTCATTGCATGCAGAGGATGACATAGCCTCATCATATGACCTAGGCTCCGTGTCATCTTGCGCAGCACTAATGAAGGATTCCCCTTCAATTTCAAAGCGTCGGCACGGAACATTTCCATGCTGACTTCTGCGCAATTATGGGTTTTAGAAGTCATCTTCTTGTAGTTGTGGGTCGCTCCCACTAGGAGTGATCTCTCTCCCACTATCCCCAGGATTAGTGGCTGGAGTATCATCCCATGACTCTACCATCTCGTATAGCTCCAAGCCTTGACCCACATCTCCCCTGCTAGGGAAATCATTCTCCATGAATTCCACATCACGTGACACAATCTCAGTTACTCCCCCATCTGGATGCTCACCCAACATCACGTAGCCCTTAGATTAATCAGAGTATTTGATAAATACACATTTATTTACTCTAGGGCCCAATTTTCCATGTTTATGGGTAGCATTGTGGACGTAAGCTGCGCACCCCCAGGGACGCAAATTACTTAAATCTGGTTTTTTACCAGACCACAACTCATATGGAGTGGAAGGTACTGATTTGGAGGGCACTCTATTTAGGATATAGGTTGCAGCCATCAATGCATCCCCACAAAATGATATTGGAAGGTTGGCCTGTGCCATCATAGACCTTACCATGTCTAGTAAGGTTCAGTTCCTTCTTTCCGCTACACCATTTTGTTGTGGAGTTCCAGGAATCGTTAATTGCCTACGAATCCCCTTATTCTCACAGAGCTCTCTAAATTGCTCAGGTAAATACTCGCATCCACGGTCAGTTCTCAGAGTTTTAATGGTTCTCTCCATTTGGTTCTCAACCAAATTCATGAATCATCTAAAGCAATCCAATGCTTTTGACTTGTAAGAGACTAGGTACATATGACCATAACGTGTGAAGTCATCTATGAATGTGATGAAGTAAGAGGCCCCGTGCCTTGCCCTCACATTCATTGGGCCACATACATCAGAATGGATCAACTCTAAGGGAACAGTTACCCTAACACCTTTTCCAAAAGGCTTTCTAGTTGACTTTCCAGCCAGGCAATGCTCACAAGTTGGTAGGTTGACCTTAGCAAGTGGACCTAAAAGTCCTCTAGCTAACCTAGTCATCTTATCTTGTCCAATATGTCCCAACCTAGCATGCCAATTTATTTCATCATGATCATTTTGAGTCAACAAGGCAAATGAAAAATCATAAGCAGAGCAATCAATATCCAAATGAAACAAAGGATCATCTGAAATAAAAGCATGTCCAAAACAAGTGGACCCAAAAAAAATGTCTACAGAACAACCATGAAAACCAAAACTGAAACCAAGTTCTAACAAAACATTAACTGAAAGTAGGTTCTGCCTCATTCCGGGCGCATAAAGCATGTCATGGAGTAAGAGGGTGCGTCCATGATGCAACTGGAGTTTGTAAGTGCCAATCCCAAACACCTCCACTCTTGACTCGTTCCCCATACGCATCTATCTGCTGCCAGCTGGAACTTGACGGTACTCTACGAACCCAACTCTATTTCTCGCTACATGGTCTATTGCTCCTGTGTCTACAATCCAATCAAGGATATAGTAAGCAATCAGTACTTGTGATGATGCTACATAACACACAGTGCGAGAGGATGGGTCAAAAAGTACCTTCTTCGGCTCAATGCAATCACGAGCGAAGTGACCAACTACTCCACAGTTAAAACACGCTTATTCAGCTTGTTTCCGTCCACCACGCTTACCCCTTGGGCGCTTGGTGGTATTGGCTCTCTTTAGGGGTTTTCCTCCATTCTGACCTCGCTGGGGTGCTTTTTCATAACTTTTGCGCTTGGCCTTAGATGCTTGGCACTGGCCATGTCTAGCAAAGAAGGCAGAACTCTGTCCTTGCGTCACACGACGCTCTGCCTCAAGCTCAAGATGACGTGACAAGTCCTCAAGCGTTTGAATGCTCTCATTGTGTGTCATGTTGAGCTTCATTTGTTCCCACGAGTCAAGGAGTGAACGGATCACAGCCTGGATCTACTGCTCATCAGTCAGATTATTCCCAGCAGCCTTCAACTCGTGAACCATTGCTGACATTTTCCTCAGATGCTCCTGCATGGAATCACCACGCTACATCCTGAAGGTATCAATTTTCAATGTCAGCGCGCACAGTCGAGTGACCGTGGTCCCTCCAAATTTTGCCTTCAAGGCAATCCACATGTCTTGGGCAGTACCATAGCTCTCAAACTCGCCAATAAGGTCGTTATGCATGCTGCTTAACATGGTAAAGCGTGCACAACGATCCTTCTTGCACCAGCTTTGGTATGCTTCCAAGTCTCTGCGATTCTGAGCATTGTTCCCTTGCTGAGGCTCTTCCATTGAGTTGGTCAAAGTCTCCAAGACTTCCAACTCATCGAGGAGGTACTGGATCTTACGATGCCAGATATCATAGTTCTTGCCATCCAATTTCTCTCCTCGGTTCAAGTCAGCAACAACAGTCTTTGATGCCATCATTACATTCACACACACATGGTTTAGGACATTGTATTCAGGCAAGCATAAGAAAAATATACACACAATCATTTTTGTAGCATCAAACTAAATCAAACATGGCATCTCACACAAGACATAAAATCGAGACATCGCTATGCTCAGAATCATCTTTCATGCGCAAGTGTTACACTACCATGATTAATTTATTTGTTGCACAAAAATCTTCATGGGAGGGTCCAACCTCTCCACCATGGTTCCCATTAACATTATAATATTGCATAATACCTATATGCATTTTCCCATAATATTCTAAACTTTTAATAATTTTCTATAATATTTTAATCATTCATTAAATACAATGAATATCATGGAAAAATTCAAAAAAAAATCCCAAAAATATGGAAAAATAAAAATTTCATGCTTCCCATGTCTACACATAGAATGGTCCATCCATACACAATTTCCAAATTTTTAATAATTTTCTATAAATTTTTATTCAATTTCAAGAGACAATAAAAATGATAGAAAATTATATATCCCATAAAAAAAATCATGAAAATTTGTAGTTTTGTTCTCTGTGCATATATTAACATACCAGTTCATCAACTAATATTTTTCTCACATCTTTTTCAATTTTCAATAATTTTTAATTATATACCAAGAACAATAAAAAATATTGAAAAATAAAGGAAACAATCAAATAATTCTAGAAAAATATTAGTTTTGCACATTTTAAATATCTTAACAGATTAGAATAGCTTTCCAAAATTTTCTACAATTTTCTGGAATTTTCCTCAATTTTCTACATTTAAATGCAAAATTAACAAATTTTGTATTAAATAATATATATGCCAAAATATCTCACCTCCCATACTAATGGGTGCTCTCAACTCCCAGAGGAGAGTACAAAAATTTTTAGGTCCAGAAAGTACCTCACTCTCCGCCACACGCGCGAGTGGTCCTCCAAGGTTAATATTTTTATTTAAAAAATAATTATTAATTATTTTTTATTACCATAAAAATTATTAAAAATTTTATTAAAATAAAATAAATTATTAAAGTCACAACGGAGGAAACCGAGGCCGAAAGAATCTCGGGTTGAGTCTCACGCTCCACCACGCGCCACTAGGTGCGAGTGGGGGAGCCCCCACCTCTGGTTTGTCATCAACCTTTGGCCTAGGGTTTTTCCGAAAAACCCTAGCCGCCGGGCCTATTTCGGACCCCCATATCTCTCTCTGTAGAGCTCCGTTTTTGGTGGTTTTTTCGCCGTTGGAAAGCTTATTCAACATACTACATAATAGAATAAAAAATCATTCAAAATATAATGGACATACATATTGAACATAAAATAAGATATACATGCTGCAAAATCACACCGAAAAAATGGACATATTGAACATAAAATGTAAAATACATGCATATGAAAAACTAATTGATTACACATGTCCGAATCATGCAAGGTTTGTTGCAATGTAAAATGGCATATACTCCATTGGGTCACATGTCAGGAGTAAATCATCCATTAGTATTTGTTGCGTTTGGTGAATCCAAGCCAGGGACGATTCCATGTCACCAATTTGGATCGTGAGGCCGGTCCATTAGTCCCAACCATTGGTGTGGCAGGGATTACCCAACGGAAGCTCAACCGGAGAATTTTGCCCAACAATGGTGAGAACCCGAAATGGCCATTATGGCCAACAATGGTAAGAAAAATTTGATTTTCTCCCTAAGAAAGTCCTCTATGAAGTCTGGCTCTAAAAACACAAAGAATAAAGCCTATACACTCTGATACCATTGATGAAGGAAATTGATGTTAGGCATACAATGTACACACATATAATTCTTAGTTTCTAATAGTGTTACCTCTTAGGTTTTGTGAATTAACAGTAAAACCTAGTATACCTCTTTGCAGCGGAATTAACGAACGTGCTTGTGCCTTCTTCCCACGTGCTTAAGTGAAGTGCTTGTGCCGGTCAAGTGAAGATGCACACAAAGTCGAGCACTTCACCTACGTCCACAGACCAAATCCTAGGGTTCGTTGATAGAAATCCTAAGACAAAAAGAAAGGAGATGAGAGATAGTGTGTTTTGTGTCTACAGACTTTTAGCATACGTTTTTTTGTATGAATATTGCAATTTTATATTGCAATATTGTAACCCTAGTCTTAGGGTTTTGTCTTAATAGGTTGCCCACTTGGGCGCCTATTTGGGCCAACCCAATGGCCCAAATGCCAACACTTTCATTATGATTCAATGAGGCACCTTGGAGAGAGTCCTCATTCCCTCTCACAGGGAGTACATCCTAACATAGGATCCATGTGTAGGACCCACACCCCCTGTAAGAGGGGAGAATGGAGATGACTCATCCAAGAGGACCTACAAATTTCTCGAGACCATGGTCCCTTAGCTTTTTAAATTTCTCCTCCCACCTATAATTTTTATAAAAATTAAAAATTTATATATAAAATTTAACTATTGGCTCCCCTAGATTTAAAAAAAATTGTACTACATTTTATATAAAATGTCTAATACATCATTTTTTTTTTTTTTCTCTTATTACTCTGATCAAATAGATAACTTACTAATTCAAATTATGTTCAAGGTATTTTCTAAAAGATACTTGTCAAGTTCATGCAATGGTCGTGTTTCCGCCATACCTAGCTATCAGCAAATTTGGTTGCCCATTCTCTCACCATAAAAGCTAAGACTATAGTTTATAGATCTTGTTGGGCTGATGCTATGCCCTATAATATTTCTAGTGTACTATAAGTTGAAAAAATATATCCTTAAATTTTCCTTAAAAATAGAAGATGATATTTTCCTAAAAATTAATAAGTTTATATAAATTATTAATGTATTATTTTTTCCTCTTGTTACACTTATACTATACGTAGCTTATTAAACCAATGCATATTCAAGATATATGTTCCTCTAAATAGATAAATAAATATTTTTAATAGAAATGTTTTTTATTTTCCAAAAACAATACCCTTCTTTTTATGCACCGGCCTTTGAAAGAAGCTGATGTAGTACTTTTAATGGGAATTCAAGGCATTGAGGTGGCCAAGGAGAGTTCAAATATTGTCATTTTGGATGAAAACTTTAATCTGTGGCCATTGTTTTAAGGTGGCGAAGATGTGTCTTCAACAACATTTAGAAGTTCATTCAATTCAACTCACTGTAAATGTTGCTGTTTTTGTGATCAACTTTGTGGCAGGCTGTTTCAGCTGGTGAAGTCCCATTAACAGCAGTTTAGTTATTATGGGTGAATTTAATTATGGACACATTGGGTGTTCTAGCTCTTGCCATAAAGAAGTCTACCAAAGAGCTGATGATGAAGCCACCACTGGTCGGACTGACCCACTTATTACCAACATTATGTGGAGAAACCTTTTAGCCCAAGCTTTTTATTAGATTGTAGTCCTATTGACCTTGCAATTCAAAGGTGAATTAATCTTCAATGTGACTGAGAAGGTGAATGACAATTTGATCTTCAATACTTTCGTCCTTTGTCAAGTCTTCAATGATTTCAATGCAAGAAAGCTCGAGAAAAAGAACATAATTAAAGGGATCATTGCCATAACCATAGTCCTTCAAGTGGTTCTCGTAGAATTTTTTAAGAAGTTTGCAAATACAGAAAGGTTGAATTGGGGGCAATGGGCGCATGCATTGGAATTGAAGTATTATCTTGACCAATGGGTTGGATTGTCCAGTGGATACATATTCCACAGAAACCATTTTTCAGCTACCTAAAGATAAAAAAGATATAAGATCTTCCAACAACTTCTTCAAAGTCCTCTTCAACGACGGGCATTCTTTGGATTATATCCAATATACCTTCGTAGCAATAATTTCTCTATAATTTTCTAAGCCGGTATCTGATCCCTTGTAAAATTGTAGTTCACTTAGTAGCATTTGAAATATGTTAGTATTGTTGTATTTTTACAAAAATATTTTATTCATTTATTCCTTTTCACAATTCTTTCCCCTAAAGAGTTGACCAAATCTAGGATTTGTTTATACCATAGTGTAACTTATGAATGATATCATGCTGTTAGATCATTCAAATAAAGCTTTTATTGATAAATTTTTGAAGTAAGAAAGATTACATCTAGTGGGGGTAGTACTTTTCTTTCTTTTTTGTTGTGGGGGGGTGGGGGGTGTGAATAGAGTACTTTTTTAAAAAATTATTATATAAAAAATATATATATATATATATACAATTCGAACACAATGTAATCATTTTCACATTCCCAAGTTTGTCGTATGAGAATCCTCTAAATAGAGAACTAGCAAAGGTTTAACTAAATTTATATGAACCTTCTCTCTACCAATCATAGTGATTGTTACTGGTAATCAAAACAAAGGGTTAGATTATTCTTCGATTTCATAATAGGATTTTGTAAAAACAAATCACGAAGATGCAAAAAACTTAGGAAATTTGGGTTTGTCAAAACCCGCATTGGGAGAGCACAATTTTGAGAGATCTTCTCATCCTCACTCATGGAAAAAGATGCCCTTTTTGTTTTTGTTTTATGGCATTCACTTTGATAGGAATAAGTTCACCAACGATTTTTCTAGGTCCCAAGTAACTATTATTATTATTATTATTATTTTTCTTTTTACTTGTTCCCTTCACTATTCTCTCTTTGGTTTATGATAAAGTTGGGGATGTTAGATTTGTTAAGATTTTGACATTCTCGCATTTAATTTAGGAGAAGGAAGGATGTGGTAGAAAAAAATGGGACAAAGTGAGAAAGTATCCAAGCTTCATTGAAAGTGAAAAATTTGAAGTGATTGTGTGGATTGGTTAATATTTTGTCTATATATATAAAAAATAAAAATTAATTTAAATTTATCTAGTCAGTTTCGTGTTTGCCTTTGGTCTAAGCTTGCGAGTGTGTGTGGTTTATTCTTTGTATGAGAAATTTTTTTATAGGTTCAAGTGTGGCCTTAGATTTGGGAGAGGTAGGCAATAAGAGGGGAAGGGTATTTAAGTAATTTTAATTGTAAAAATGACATTTTTATCATTTAATTGGATAAAGGTCACGTGACTGCTAAATTTAACCTCGAAATGGACAATGGGAGTGTTATTTACAAAGTTTATTATAATTGGGATGGTGATTACACATTTTTTATAATTTGGGATGTAAAATGCAAATACTTCCATAATTCAAGGTGGATTTCTATAATTAATTTGAGATTTTAATAAATTAGACCTAAAAAAGAATAAGATTATAAAAAAATTGAACCGAAATAAGTTGGAATATATAATCTTATCAATAAACCGTAATGAACATGCACTAAGTTTAATTGCACATAATCTCATTGACACTTCGAGTGAAAATGTCTATGCACGCGTTAGACATATTTCTTTATTTATTTAATTATAAAAAAAAAAAAAAAGAAAAATTAGATACTTACTATATATATATATATATATATATATATATATATATATATACTTTAATCAAATATTAATTAACCTTATTAGTTATTTCAAACTGATCTATAACTTTTCTCTAAAAAAAATAAAGGAAAACATAAAATAAAATAAAAAACAAAAAAACATGACTGCAACAGCTGAGAGTATAAGACCTTTGACTTGAAAATCCAAAGCCCTTGGATTAAAAACAGATCGAACGGTGAGATTTTAAACAAAGTCGAACGTTGGAGAGAGGAGCGCATTTTATTACAAAAAGGCCATTCACTCCTTGGTTCTTCTTATTATTCGGTACTCATTACAGAGACAGAGACTGAGAAAAAGACCCAGAAGGAACATTGCTCAACCAATCAGAAATGGCTTTAAGGCCCATTGTTCCACCACAACCTAGAGGTATTACTTTGCTCTCTCTCTCTTTCTCAATTCTTTTGAGGATTAGTGTGCTTTTTCTTTGTGAATATGAGTTGGGGTTTTTGATTAATGGGGTTTCTTTTATTGGAATGGTTCATTGATATCAATTATTATGGTACAGATTTGATTACTTTCAATGGGTAAATTTGTTTTGTTTGGGTTTGACTAAAGAGTTTGATTTTAATCTTCAGTTCTTCTTTCGTTGTTTTCCATTCTGAGTGCCTTCATTCATTGCCTCTTTTATCATTTTCCTATAAATAAATAAAAAAAAAATTCTTCTTTCGTTGTTTTCTTTCCCCTTTGTAAATAACACTCCCACTATCCATTTAGAGGTTAAATTTTGCAGTCACGTGACCTTCGTCCCGTTAAATGATAAAAATGTCCTTTTCACAATTAAAATTACTTAAATACCCCTCCCCTCTTATTGCCTCCCTCTCCTCAATCTAAGGCCACACTTGAGACCTATAAAACTTTTTTCTCGTATAAAGAGTGAACCCCATGCACACTCGCAAGCTTAGACCAAAGGCAAACACGAAACTGACAAGATAAAATAAAACTAATTTTTATTTTTTAAATATATCGACAAAATGTTAACCAATCCACACAATCACTTCAAATTTCCACTTTCAATGAAGCTTGGATACTTTCTCACTTTGTCCCATTTTTTTCTACCACATCCTTCCTTCCTTCTAAATCTAAATGCGAGAATGTCAAAATCTTAACTAACAAATCTAACATCCCCAACTTTCTAAACCATAAACCAAAGAGAAAATTGTGAAGGGAACAAGTAAAAAAGAAAAATAATAACAGTAATAATAGTTAGTTGGAACCTAGCAAAGTCCTTGATGAACTTATTCCTATATGTTATATTAATATTTAAATTAAAGGCTCTATAAGGTATTATCTTCCTAACAAATAGAATCAGAGTTCATGGTGGTTGTGGTAAAGTGAGAGAAGGTTATAAAGGTCACTTCCGCATATTGAGCAAGGACAAGTCCCTTTCATAGTTAGAGAAGGGAATGGGTGTGTGTACTTGGAGCTTAAGAGTGTATGAATGACAAACGTTCATGGATGGTGTACGAGAGGCCTATGGATGATGCATAAGATATAGAAAAAGGCTATAGGCATGAGGGAGCTAGTAGGACTTATTTGTGGCCCAAGAAAAAAGGTCTCAAAGTCTAGAGAGAGAAAATGACTCACACGTGAGGGTGAGATTATTGGGTATACACCATGGATGATACACAAAAAAGAAAAGAAAAAAACCATAGGCATGGAGGAGCTAGTAGTACTTATTCGTGGCCCAAAATAGAGGTCTCTAAGCCCAAAGAGTGGTAATAACTTACACGTGAGGGAGACATTGTTGTGTATACACGTGTAAAAGGAAGTCTCATATGGAGAAAGAGTAAAGATGTTGAGGAATTTATATAACATAACGGGGCCGAAATCCATAGGCTTAAGCTTTTGGGTAAAGTCATGTCCCTATATATTATATTAACTCCTTAATTAGAGACTCATCAAGGTGTTATCTTCTCAACAAATGCTATCAGAGCCCATGGTAGTGTGCGGAAACGTTGAAAGCTTATGCAAAAATGTTCACAATGAGTGGTCCTAGGTAACCAAATACCTAGAAAAATTCACATAAAATATCATGCACATTGAAAGCTTCAAAAAAGTGCAAATTACAAAATTCAGATGTTTGTGACTTCTCGAAATTGAGTAATTCATGGAAATGCTTGTGGCGCAAGCTTTAAATTCATCTTTTATATGAACCACACGAGATTTCACTTTACAAAATCTCCTCCTACAAAATTTCAAACTCTTCAGTCTAATCCCAAACCCTCACTGTCACCCTTAATCGCAATCGCAATCTATTACAACTGTCACCACATTTCACCCACCATTTGTCGCCTAGTATGTCAATTGTTTTTTTTATTGTTGTTGCTAAAAGCCTAGTATGTCAATTGTTGCTTCTTCTTGTGCAACGACAACACTACCTTGTGCTCATCTTTCTCTGTGGCTTTGCGAACATAGTTTTGAGGTTATATTTTGCTAACTCTACTCTTTTTTTTTTTTTTTCTTCCCTTGTTTTTGAGTGATATTTGTTATGTTTTTATATATATATTTTTACGTATATTTAATCTTCAATAAACATAAACATTTTGATTTGATTTTTATGGTGGTTATCTCAACCCTTGCGAAGAGGTGATATTTGTTATTTGATTTTAGGTGATATTTTACGTATACTTTATAAACATTTTTTTATTATATTTAATGGTCTTATAACCGAAGACATTTGAAGGTGATAATGTAACTTTACCATTTTTCTGATGATATTTAATCTTGTAACCCATTATAGCTGTTTTTGTTCAATGGTGAGCTCCTTGCAAAGACAGTTAGGAGTTGATATTGCTGCTAACTTTATTATTTTTTTATGTACATTTAATCTTTTAACTCATTATGATTTTGTTGTTCTAATGGTGATCTCAACCCCTTGAGAAGACAGTTTGGATGTGATATTTGCTAACTTTACTTCTTCTTTTTCTTTTTTTTTAATCTTCCAACCCATTATGATTTAGTTTGTTCTGATGGTGATCTCAGTTGGGTACACACGTGTGAGTGGAAGTCCCACATGTACTAAAACTAAAAAAGTTGAAGAGTTAATATTCATAACTAGGCCAAAACTCATATGCTTTAAGCTTTTGGATAAACTTGTGTTCCTATATGTTATATTAATGTCTCAATTAAAGGCTCCCCAAAATCTCCCCAACAAATGGTGCCAGAGCTCATGGTGGCTCATGGTGATTTGCGGCAATGTGACAAGGTTATGTAGGTCCCTTTCGCATATGGAGTGGGGACGAGTCCCTTTTGTAGTTAAAGTAGGGAAGGGGTGTGTGTATTTGGAGCTTAAGAGTGTAAGGATGACACACGTTCATGGATAGCGTACATAAGGCCTATGGATGATGCACAAAAAAAAAAAAAAAAATCCCATTGGCATAAAAGAGCTGGTAGGACTTATTCGTGGCCCATGAAAAGAGGTCTCGAAACCTAGAAAGAGGTAATGACTCACACGTGAGATAGAGATTGTTGGGTATACACAATAGATGATGCACAAGGAAAAAAAATAAAATAAAATAAAAATAACCCATAGGCATAGTGGAGAAAAGCGGCTGTTGGAGTTGCTTACCATATCCCATTATTTTATTGTAAATGTATGTTTTGTGAATGCCTTAACTTACGTATGATTAGAACAATTGGATTGTGTTGAAAAAACATATCACGTGTTAAGCATGTTTGAGAACATTCGGGCCAACGCCCTTAGTTTAGGCTAGATTCAAAACACTCGAGCGAATGCCCCAAAAATTTAGAATTCATTATGTTTGAGATTTTGATGGCACAACTGTATCATATGTGTCATGAATGAGCAGTTTTTTTTTTTTTTTTTTAACCTTTATGTCTTTCTTTTCTTTATCTTGATTGTGATGTGATTGATCGTTGGAGCTCTTGTGGACAACTTTAAACATGTGTTAAAGCTAAA
>OU015771.1:20942430-20965184 GCA_907173295.1 Fagus sylvatica | reverse complement strand
TGCATCGATGAAGCTGCGCGGCTTAAACCACTAACCAAGAAGTCATACACTGCCTTCCCCCATGCATATGTACCTAGGTTGGCTCTATCATCAAGCAATGGTAGGAGGCTTGGGTTGACTTTTTTGGAGGTGGTGGGAAACAAAAAATAACTAAAGACTAGGGCAATGTACAACCTAACCCTATTTGGGACTTGTATGGAAGTTTTGGTGAGCAATGTCACCAATTTATTTCGGTCTGGTGAAGTTGTCTTCAAATGCCTATCTAACAATTTCTCCACCATAGACCCCCCAGAATGAGATTGGTTCAAATCAATTGGCTCTCCCCTCACAGGCAACCCCAATATGAGGGCAATGTCATATAGGGTGAAAGGTATGAGCCTATCACCCACTTGGAATGCACGTGCATCGGCATTCCACCTTGTAGCCATCACTTCAAGGATCCGTCCACTTGCCTCGATGTTGCAGTGGAGATTCAGCAACCACCCAAATGGAGTGGTTTGCAGCTGGCTCTTGCATTCTTCAGCTAAGGTGTTGTTAACCTCCATCAATTTGGTAACACTGCACTGATGGCGAATACGAGGTGCAGCTTCAATACTCGCCATTGCCTTGGCCACATGCAAAATGGAAATCCATAGAATTAGAATATCTCATAAAATCATTCACTTTAAAAGAAACAAGAAGATATAGAGGATAGATGCTAACAAGAATAAGCTCATCCAAAGACACTATGTCTTGAAGCCAGCATGTCACACAAAGATACCAATAGATTTATTGTAGGATTCACACTATTCCATTATGTAGTAACAAGTTTCATGTGTTGTACATGTAACAAATTCTTATTCTTTCTGTTTTTGGCACTCTAATCATCTTTACCCTAGTAGTAATGCCAAGACAAGGATGCTGTATAAAATGTATGCCAATTGAAGCACTATTATACAGAAAATGTGAAAATTGTCCAGAATACCCTTAAATTGTCCAGAAAACCCTAACATTGTCCACATTTTAATCACAGTTTAAACTTGTGGCCATTCCAAACATATTTGTCACATTCAAGTCAACCTATGACCACACACACACAAAAAAAATAAAAAATAAAAAAACAATATCAGTCATCACTAGTACTATATTTACTATACAAGTACTTGGCACACATGGCTGGACAGGTATTCATTTGTCTTCTCTCTTAGTTAACTCATTTGGGTTTGTTTTTCTTTCCATGTTTCTCAGCTGGTTCTACAGTAATTTCCAACTCAATCAGATTGAGCTAACCCAACTTGCATAAACCAATTTTGGTTCTAATTTGACCCCCAAAGTCAAATCAGTGCCAGTCTCTTAACCCATATAAATGTTGTGTATGTTTATATATATAACCAATATAGACTAAATCCAACAATAAACCGCTTAATTCACACTAAATGCAATTTCAATTATATTTTCCTGCACCACATAAACAGAAGCTGTTTGATCATATAAGAAAGAGAAAACACATATTACAAATGATTGATCTTAGCTAATTGGTTATATATATAACAGCAAAATCATTGCTTAAAAGAATTGGATATAACAGCAAAAATCATTACAGCAGAGAGGAACAGAAAGCCACAAGTGTAGATGTAAGGCTCTTGATAGTGTCTAAGATATCATAAAGATTAACATTAACAGTGTTGGTGAAAGTGTGAGGTGCAGTCAAGTGCAAAGTGCAAGTGCAAGTGCCTTCTAAAGAGAACATTAAGTGAAAATTGTCCAGAATACCCTTAAATTGTCCAGAATACCCTAACATTGTCCACATTTTAATCACAGTTTAAACATGTTTTGTTTTATTTATCTTCTTCATGGAACTCTCTTATTCCTTTATATATGCTCATACAACAATATCCATTAACTGAAATCAGTAAGGAACTTGCCACTGGCTAAGAAAGTAATAGCTTTTAACTAATTTCTGAAATGAGCTTCAATTCAATATAACAATATTCTCAAACACATAGCAAACACATAGGTGATGGAACTAATCATACCCTAGAAGGTTCCCAGAAGAAATGTGGCTCCCTATTATACATATAGGTAGAAAAAGGAAAAGAAAAAAAAGCACAATTATATTAATTAGGTTCCACATCATAACACCAGCCATTATAGGATTGACATTGAAGTGGGGGAGGGATGCATCACAATCCTGGTGTGGTTCGCAGAGAATATGCTCATCTCTTAAATCATTTCTTTCTTACCATTATGAAGTGGAAAAATTGTGTAGTGCTATAGACAACACCAACATAATGATCAAATTGATGGAGTAAAAGATATACTCACCTTAGAGTAGTCATAAAAGATAGGATTTTTTATACCACATCATTTACATCATCACAAAGTTCTTTGGGGAACTATAGACTCAAATCTCACCTTCATAAAAGAAATTTTTTGTTCTTTGGGTCTTGAAAGATAGAGATAATTAAGGTTGAAACAATTGTCTCTTTAACTATGGTCCTAATGGACATCCGAGAAAGAGAGACATAAAAACTCATTCTAATTCAAGCACAATGTGGAACAGAAACATGACTTACATGTACATTTTTGGAGGAAAACAGTATTTCAACCAAACTGAGTTGATTGTCTCTTTAGGGGACATCCGATGTAAAGGACTGTTTTTTTATTTGATGAGTAAGGTTGTAAATTTCATAGTCCAACCAAGAAATGCAATATTCTAAGCTAGGGCCTGCATTTAGATTTGAGTATTTTAATATTTAAAACCTTGTATGAATCATGTAAAGTCTAACTGTGCACATATATTAAGAATAAGATTTGAGTATTTGAATAGCAATTACTTGTATGAACCATGTAAAGCCAAACTGTGCACATATATTAAGAAAGACAAACAAATATCAAGGACAAGCTTAACAATTTCCAGCAAACAATGCAACACCAAGTTTGTCATGTTGACAGCAAGGCAGGAGACAGAAAAAAGTGATTGCAGAAAGTACAAGACTAAGCTATCATGTTCAGAAGTAAATTTTTTGGATGGATTTGAGCTTCAATAACATGTACATTTAAAATGATGATCTGTAAACCATAAAATCATCACCAGAGGTCCAGAACCACAAAAACATCCACAAGCAGAACAAAGCTCCTCAATCCTCCACATAGTTGTTTGTATAAAAAGAATATATAACCATCTAAGTTTATTTGCAACACTGCTGTTAAGAATCTTACTTGTATGATGCTAATCAAGTTTCTTTTCTTCACCCTCTAATACTGACAAGCTAGCAAATGTAAAAACTTCCACTAGAATGAATTTAATGGACAGAAATAATTATTGAGAATCAAACTAAAACAGATCACATAAATGAAATTTAAAAAAATTAACAAAGTGACTACACAAAACCCTAAGATTGTCCACAAAACCCTAACATTGTCCACACTTAGCAAATTCCTCAACCAAAGTCAAAATATTTCACAAAATGGCAAGCATAGTATCAACTCACAAAAAATTAAAAAATGACAGAAGAAAATGAGTTTGGGCTCTCACCTTTCTCTTTCGAAGATTGTTTCTTACTTCCTTTTGCTTTTGTGTCTACGGGTGCAAGGGAATGGGTCACGCTGGGGAAGTTTGAGTGTTTGATAGGAGTGTAGTTTGTTCTTGGGAATGTTTGCACGTGAAGAGAGGGAGAGGAAAGACTGTGACAGAGGAGAGGTTCAGTTTCAGTTTCTAACAGTTACACTTTTGTTTGTTGTTTGTTTGTTTCAGTTTCGAAGAGACAGAAGAGAGGGCGTCGTGTACTCGTGTTGAGGAAGCTTCTGACATGCAGGCTCGAAGAAACGACGCCGTTTGGGGACCACTTTCCCCTCAAAAGCCCAAAAACGGCGCCGTTTTGGGGACCACTTTCCCCCAAATGCCCAAACACGGCACCGTTTTGGGGACCACTTTCCCCCAAATGCCCAAACACGGCACCGTTTTGGGAATTTTTATTTCCCCCCAAAAGGCCAACACGGCAGCGTTTTGTAATGTTTTATTTCCCCCCAAAAGCCCAACACGGCAACGTTTTGGCCATTTTAATTTCCCCCCAAAAGCCCACACGACGCCGTATTGGCCATTTTTTTTCCCCCCAAAAGCTCACACGACGCCGTTTTGGGGACCAACTTTCCCACCAAATTGCCCACGTTGGACCCGCCTTCTTTCTTTCTTTTTTTGGTTTGCTTTCTTTCTTCTTTCTTTTTTGGTTTGGTTTAAGTGGATTAATGGGTTTGGGCTTTTGTTTTTGGCATGTTAATATATTATATATTGGGTTATTATATAATAATGGGTTTGGGCTTTTTAAGTAATCTTATATTTTACTGTATAATATGGGTTATCATATGACAATGAGTTTAGGCTTTTTAATAACCTTATATTATGGGTTATCATATGATAATGGGTTTGGGCTTTTTTCAGCATCAGATAATATTAATATATATATTATGGGTTATTATATGACATTGGGTTTGGGCTTTTTTTGTAACCTCATATATTAATGTATGTATTAAAATATTAAGTAATTAAATATTTAATCAATTAAATTAATTTACATGTAAATATTAATCAATAAATTACCAAAAAAATGTACATATTAATGAATAAAATAGTTATGTTATTTTTTTAAATTAAAAAATATATATATATATATAATATATATATATATATATATATATATAATATCTAAATTTTAGTTAGGGGGAAAAAATTATAATTCGACACTCGACACTAACATACATACATATAATAAGATCTAATAACTTTTTTATATTAAAATCAGTAAAGACAAAAAATTAAAAAATTATAATAAAAATATTAAAATTCAAAAAATATAAGTAGAACATTGGAATTCAATAATTTAGAACTTAGTTATGGAAAAGTAACATTGATATTTTATGTAATTTAATTATACAAACTAACGTATTAAAAACGTATGTCATACAATGTTATTAGTATTTGTGTTTACATTTGATAACCACCTTGGTAGTACGATTACATTTGAGTAACATATTTAAACAACAAATTGTAATATTTTTCTACTTAGAATCATCCATATAGTAATGCTCCATACAGTACTATATAACTAAGAATTGTCTATACACTAGTACTACTTCGTTCTGGCTCACCATATATGTTTTTGAACAAACCCGTATAGTTAAAGTATACGACAGTATACTGATGGTCATCTTCTATGTGAACAGCAAATCTGATCCAAACAGGAAAGTGTTGGATATTTCTTATGGTTCCAATTAACACCCGATCTATAGCGGATGGTACGGTTAGGGTTGATCCGAGGAAGAGACCAACACACGATTTATACCTTCCCTTGTAGCTAACTATAACTTAACCATTGAATATATAAGATATAATTGATGATGACGACACATGATAGGAGGTTATTCTAATGGAGAAGAGGTGGATGACTAAGATGACACATGTTTTCCAAATATACTCTATGCATAATATCAAAAAAATTGTTATGTTATTATTATTTTTGCTAAATTACATTATATTACTTGTATAAGTTAAGAATACTTTCTAAAGTTCCATTTTAATTGAAGTTAACATTTTATCATTTATAAATGAAAAAAGTTATATATTGTAATGAAGAAATTCATAAATTAGTTAACAACAAATATTGATCTAACATATTCAACCATGATTATTACAATTTCTGAATCTAACATACACAAAATACATTATTGTACCTTTTTTTCAAATTATTTTTTCATTTTCTCATTCTGAATACATTTTTTTTCACGTATTTTAAAATTACAACTTCTGAACCTAACTTATACATACTTTTTGAAGTCACATTTTCTTAATTTATTTTTTACATTTGATGTCAATAATTATTAACTGTATTATTTGCAATCTTTTTATTAATAATAATATTTGAATGAATATTTACAATTTTTCTCAATAATTATTAAATGTTACAAAATTTCTGCGAAATCTTTATAACAAATTTAATGCAACTTTTGTCAATAATTATTAAATGTATCTTCTACTAATGTTCTTTTTATAATACTAACATAAAATTGTGTTTATAACCACAAAAGCAAACCATATAAAATGTTTTCATAATTCTTGTATGAACTGTATTAATACCAGCAAAGTTTTTTAAACAATTTGTTTGTTAAGATTAAATTTTATAAATAAATAAAATACATTTTTAAACATATAAAATGTATTCATAATTCTTGTATGACTTGAATGGTTAAGATTAAAAGTTTCAACATTCACTTTTAATCTTATCCATTAAATTTTATAAATAAATAATATCCATTAAATTTTATAAATAAATAAAATATTAAATCAACACACAATACTAAATCTAAATGCAAATTTGCATTGCAATTGAACTAGCAATTTGTTTGTTATTAGAGCATTCCCAATGGACGTGCTAAAAGGTAAAACAAACTCAAATATAGCCCACAACCACAAAAAAGGCCTCCCAACGGACATGCTTCACGTGAGCTAAAATAAGTTTTTGCTATAGTTGCAAGGCATTTATGCCTTGCACTGTTCATTTGCCATTTCTATTTTTTATTATTTTATCTTCTGTTCCGCTCCTTTCTCTCTCTTCCTTTTTTCCCTTGTTTTTTTTCCTTTGTTCTGTTCCGCTCCTCTCTCCCGTGGCTGTCAAGCTCTTTTTTCCTTTCTTCTTTTTGTCAAGATATATATATATATATATATTTTTGTCTTGGACCTCATTAATAATACATGTATTGCTACAATGAATGTTGCAACTTCATTTTTTCTTTCACAATGAATGCTATGGGTAGTTACTCATTCATGAAAAAATTAAAAATTTATCAAATGAGACTTATTAAAAAAATATTTAATATATATTATACTATAGAAAATATAGATTATAAAATTTAATAAACTAGTTTTATTAATGATTATATATGGGCATATATATATGACTTTTAGAGGAAATAATAAAAAATAAATAAATAATGAATATTTAATTGAAATAGAGTTGAGAACAGAGAATCGGATGTGAGTGTTTTTTAAAATGGTAAGTTAAAATAGAAAAAGTAGGGTTTTAAACTAAATTTTAGCTTAAATTTTAGCATGTCCATTGAGAATGCTCTTACACGGCAGATACTTCCAAGGAACTTTGGACCAGACTTTTTACACAGCACACGTTGTTTTCATGTGATTTTCTGAGCAGAAGATGTGATCTTCTGAACACAAGGACACATCAATGTGGGTCCATTAAATAAAAAAAACATTAAATCAACTTCTCTCATGGGACACGGCATGGATATACTTCTCCTAACTAAAGACTTGAACAGTATCACTCTAACAACAGCCAGCCAGCCCAATCTTAGCTGGTTAAAGACGGGCTGATGTGATCTCTTCTAAACACACTTTGTGCCAATCCCATCACCTGAACTGTCCTCTCCTTCGAGCTGCACGTCCCTGCTGCAGTGTTCTTCGGCTAGAAGGTAGAGTCCTCAAGTTGTTTCAGCTACAAAAACCCCCTCAAGTTGTTTCAGCTACAAAACCCGAACTTCCTTCTTCTTCTTAGCTGTCTGCCTCTATGTTTTCTTAATCTTTCTTCCATTCTCTTTTCGGGTTTGCTGTCTTTGGGTTGGCAGAGAGCATTAAATGCTTACAAGACTTCTCAATCTCACTCCATCTTCAGACTTCTCAATCTCACTCCATCTTCACTGCGTGTTAGGTGTCTGAACAGTGGGATGTGATTTTGTTACTGGGCTGTGACCAAATTTTACTGGGTTGTGACCGAAATTTGGTGGGGGTGCTGGTTGTTTTCAATTTTCCTCTTTTGTTCAATCAACTTTGTGAATACGGTATGCTCTCTCTCTCTCTCTCTCTCTCTCTCTCTCTGTTATTAATTTCATTTCTCAAATTTAAGATTAATATTCAAAACCCTAATTACATCATATTCTATTCAAATTAAATCATATTGACAATTTTAATATTTAAAACCCTAATTATGTTTTATTCAACTTAAATAATATTTTTATCAAAAAAAAAAAAACTTAAATTCAAACCCTTAATATTACCCTAAGCTTTTTGACATAAACTAATATATTATATGATTTTTTAATAACCTAATAATATAAATTCATATTTTAATACCTTTGCAGCAAACATGTCTTCCTCATCAGTAAATAGTGCAATTAGAGATGGGCTGAGATTTAGAAATTTAGACTGTGTTTGTGGCAAAAGAGCATCAGTTAGGATTTCAGAATCAAGTTTAAACAAAAACAAATTGTATTATTGTTGTGCTGCCAACCGATGCGGTTTCTTTTCTTGGTGTTTGCCCATCAACCAACGAGCTGGCTGTGAAAGAATGGAAGAGATATCACAAGCAACCAGTTCTAAATCCATGGTTGATGCATCACAATTGCTTGATGCATCACAACTGTTACTGGACTTGCATCAACTTCAGTCAGAGATGCGTGGCATGCGTGATATGGTCCAACCAGTACATCGTGATGACATCCAATCGTTGAAGAAGTTGTTAACAATAGGACTTGCTGTAATTGTGGGCCTTATTGTTGTATTATGGTATCAAATTCAATAAATGTGTAGTGTAGTCATTACCACTTTTTGTAATTAGACAATATTTGGTTGAATGAATGAGGAAGCTTATTTGAATGAATGTGAATGAATGAATGTAGTGAAATGTATTCAATGAAATGTGTTGTGTACCAGAAAAATGTTTATTTTAAATGTTAAGTCTGCCCAGAAATTGTGGACAATTTGCATCAATGTGTGGACATTAATGTCTATATTTTCTTGCAATGGCCATGCAAATTCATGCAATTTGATGCACGTTAGAACACTAAACAGTCACGTGAACAGTAAAATTCATCCCCAGAAAGTGTGGACAATTTGATAAAAGTGTGGACAATTTGTAAAAGTTGGACAAGTTTGTCCACACTTTCTGTCAGATACGTAAACAGTGTTTTACGTGACAGTGAACTCTTCTGATAAAAGTGTGGACAATTTGAACAAAGTGTGGACAATTTTGTCCACACTTTCTGTGAGATACGTAAACAGTATTTTATGTGAACAGTAAACTCTTCACAAAAAAGTGTGGACAATTTGAACAAAGTGTGGACAAAATTGTCCACACTTGAACAGCATGGTAAACAGCATACGTGAACAGTACACGTCAGCAGTAACGTGAACAGTCTACGTGAACAGTCATATTGGTCTGAAAGTGTGGACAATTTTGTTAAAGTGTGGACAAAATTGTCCACACTTGAACAGCATGGTAAACAGCATACGTGAACAGTACACGTCAGCAGTAACGTGAACAGTGTGAACAGTCATATTGGTCTTCAAGTGTGGACAATTTTGTTAAAGTGTGGACAAAATTGTCCACACTTGAAGAGCATGTAAACAGTATACGTGAACAGTCTACGTGAACAGTATTCATATTGGCCTGAAAGTGTGGACAATTTTGTGAAAGTGTGGACAATTTTGTTAAAGTGTGGACAAAATTGTCCACACTTTCTACAAACTTGGTGCATGGTACCATATTACCCAGAAACCTGCCTTTACCCAGAAACCAACCCAGAAACCTGTTTTAACTTAGCCAATTTCTGCAAACTTGGTTCAAAGTATACCACTAACATAACTTTCATAAAATTACTATATTCATGAAATTCACCATGACCTGAATACATAAAAAACTTAGAATAACCCACTAGCAATCACTCAAATACGTATGCACTTCCATTATCATTGATTGGAACGACAAAATACATTAATTATCCACTCTAGCTAAAAACAATACAATCAATGGGTGTATGTTAATGAAATGAAAGGAGCCTACACTTTCTCTTTCCTCTTGCAAAAACAACAACGCTGAGGATATACAAGATTGAGACGGATCCTTCCATGATACAAAAAAACTAACTACCAACGCATCCTTCCGTAATACAAAAAAAGGAGGATCGTTTAACAAAAAAAATATATATATATATTTACATATATCTAATCAAGGAAGGTTTAAGGCTTGGTCTTCGTTTCCATGAGCTTGAGTCTGTGACATTGACTGTAAAAGAAAACATGGTACAATAAGTATGCAATAACTAGGATTTAATAACCAATTTTTCCACATTACAAATATCTTTACCTCAGACACAAAACTCTGGGAAGGCATTGGATTTGTTAAGTGTATAACTCCATCATGTGAATGTGGCATGGACACTGGATATTCCTACAATACAAAAATATATATATATATATATATATATATTCAACCATAAGCCCCAAAATAACATCTTTGCTACATATGAATAATAACAGTGCAAATCACCTATACTTACCATGTTTGATGTAGAGCAATCTCCATAAGCACTACCTCCAACCTAGGCCATCCAAACACAATTAAACCAAAATTAATAAACAATAATAGACTAGGATATTAAAAGAAGTGTGGTCTTTTAATTATGTACCCCAGTAGTTGATGTTGAATGAGCAAGATTCCTAGCAACGGCATTGTTCCTTTTCTTCTTTGGTTTTGAAACCGCTTCCTCCATTGATGACTTTAGCCGTTTCATCCTAGGTCGACCCTTACGCTTCACAACCGTAGGACTCCTTACAACTTCAGTCCTAACAACATCAGGAGCAGCTCCAACACTATTCTTTCTCTGAGACGAGGGTTGTTTACCACATGAACGAGAAAAGTTGTCTTTCAAATCAATTAACAACTTTTCTACAACATTAAAATTCTCTACAGACTCAGCCCCTATCTCAAGCACACCGACTGCTAGTCTATGTAACTTCTCGTACCTTTCCAAGACAGGGTTATGTTGTACATCATCTGTACAAGTGGAGACGTAAGTGTGTTTTCTTTTGATATTCTTTCTCCACCTGTCTAGTATATACCTGTCAGGAAGTATAGTCACACGTTGCTGGGAAAGCACAAATAAGGCATGCCTACATAATATCCCCCTAAACTCAAACATGCGACATACACAGCCAACCAAGCATTCAGAGCTATTGAATCTCACTTCAAAAAGCTTCCCTGGGCATGCTTCATCTTCAATCTTGTATTTGACTTCATCACTACCTCTAACAAGCTCATTTACTATACAACCTTGTCTCCCAGCAAATTCTAGTCGCACCCGCTTAAAAATCTCATGGGTGTAAGCTTCTTGGAACTGTTTCTCCATAGGAGATGATGATGAACACTCCAGCTTGCCTTTGAAACACTCAAAATCTGATAAAATCTCTTTTTCAACCTTATTCCGCATTGCTTTCTCGAATTGCTCCACAAATACTTTCAAAGTTGTAGAGCTATGTACATAACCATCAAAAAAGGCATTCATTGATTCCGAACGTTGGGTTGACGACATTCCCGCAAAGAAATTGGAATTGAGAAATGCGGGAACCCATCGCTCCCGTTCCTCATATAACTTGGCCAACCACTCATTCTCCTCAAGATGATGTAAAGTGATGGTATGATTCCATTTTTCTTCAAACTCTTCCACTGTCATTGAATCATGCACGGCTTTAAGCAAATAATGCTTTATATCTTGATAAGCTTCCAATCCAGCAAGCTTCACTGGCAACTTCATCGTAATATGCCAAATACACCAACGATGAACAGTTTCCGGAAAAACTATTTCAATGGCCCGCCGCATTGCTTGGCATTGGTCTGTGATAATGGCTTTTGGAGCAATGTCACACATACTTTGCAACCATTGCCTAAATACCCACACAAACGAATCCGTGTCTTCACTTGACAATAACCCACAACCAAGTATAATAGATTCACCATGATGATTAATTCCAATAAAAGGGGCGAATGGCATATCATACTTGTTTGTTAGATATGTGGTGTCGAACGTGATCACATCATTAAAGGATTCGTATGCTGCCCTACTCCTCGCATCAACCCAAAATACATTTCGCACACGTAACTCATCATCCAAATCCAATGCATGGTAGAAGTTAGAATTTTTAGCTTGCATTCTAACGAAGTAATCGTGCAAGGCTTGTCCGTCACCCTCCTTACACTTTAAACGACGTTCCTTTTCAAGAAAGTTGCGAACATCTCTTTGATTATACGTCATATTTTCATAACCCCCTGCTTCAACGACGGAAGCCTTAATACTACTATTTATCCTAACACCGGCATTGTCATTAATCAAGAGTCTCCTTCTTGTATCCGTGCTTATAT
This sequence comes from Fagus sylvatica, assembly GCA_907173295.1. NCBI lineage: Eukaryota > Viridiplantae > Streptophyta > Magnoliopsida > Fagales > Fagaceae > Fagus > Fagus sylvatica. The sequence goes on along the minus strand of OU015771.1, from coordinate 20,953,002 downwards.
GCCGAAAAGCAGCAAAATGCCTAGATTTACTAGGACTCAACTCATGGTTATGATCCTCAATAAAACTCAATATCCTCCATTTTTTATCCGTAATATCCATCGAAGCTTTGATCCCAGCTTCACACGCATTTTTTATCGTCGACCTCTTCTTGGAAGGATCATCAACCGAACTACTGTATTTTCCCTCTCGGTTACACTTCAAGTTTACATAAGAAGTCTCACTAAAGCCCTTCTTTTTTCTTGAATTCCTTGTCATTGTTGCAAATCCTTTCGAATAAGCATAATGCTTATAAAATTCAATGACTTGTTGAAGTGAATCAAACTCCATTCCAACCCTTGGTTCAATCACTGAATTCCTCACACTCTCAGGTGTATCCTCCTGCATGTTTCCCTCAACAGGCTGTGGTAAATCCTCCACAAAACTATTACTCGCACCAAAGGATCTAACACCATCCATCTCTTGTGTACTCATGACTGCAACAACCTATAAGCCAAATACCAAAGTTAATTATAACATGTAATGTAAACTCTACCAAATAATTTATCATGTACCAATAATGATATACAACCTAAACCTAAAGTATTACATTGTGACTAGTATCAATAACAAAAAACATTCAAACACACCAACACACACTCACTAAAATTATCATTAAAAAATAACATGAAAAAACCCATTAAACATCTATAGCCATAATACAATAATCATGAATATTTTGAAAGTGTGGACTACAAGTTTGGACCTAAAACAAGCATAATTTTTGAAAAAACCCATTTTGAAAAAACCCATTTTTTTACAATAATCATTTTTTATAAAACAAGCATACATTTTTTATTACAACAAAAATATGTACAGATTATCACTAAAAATAAACTTAAATAATATACACAACTAACAAAAAAGAAAAAGAGCAAAAAAAAAAAAACATACCACGTGAACAGTGCAGTCAATGCACCAGTGCAATGGACCTCCAAAACTCCAAAACTCACGTTAAATGCTGCTCCAAATCTCAAATGTTGGTCTCTGTCTCTGCTCCAAATGGTGACTTTGTTTCAAGCTCAAGCTCAAGCTCAAGCTACAATGGCAGCAACACTGTTTTACAGAAAAAGGTTTCTATGTTTAAGATTACTGTTTCATTATTATTGGCAAGAAATAATAAGCACCAAAACTTCAAAAATCCAACCTTAGAACTGGCTTGATCTTCTCGGCTAAGTTGTCTTTTTTTTTTTTTACTTTCTGCTTGCTATGGACGTGTGTTTCAGTTCAGGGAGTCAGAGTCATGCTGAAGAAGAAGAAGAAGACAGGCGGGAAAAAAAATATAGTTGCTGTGGGGCTGTTAGGTGTTAGGTGTGGGCCTCTCTCACGTGCTTTGTCATGCCCTATTTTTAGCCAAATTTTTAGTGTGTTTGGCAACAAAGATAATGCATTCTTCATTAAAATAGCTGATTTTGCACCTATGGGACCCGCAGCACTGCTTGCTGCCGTGGCCCAATTATATGCTGCCACAACCATGGTGTGAAAACACTGTTTCACACCATGGTGTGAAAGCAGCAGCGCCCTATCTTTTATTTGCTTTAAGGTGCCTTTCCATTCTATCACCAGTTTTTCTTTGAGTTTGCTTTGTCTTGGGCATCATCTTCTGTGGCCTTAGCCATTATGTAGAAATCAAATCAACCCAAGTTTATTTGTTTCTATTTGAGACAAACATAATTAAGTTATACCTTTATGCAAAATACACGGATTTGCGATTATTTATTTACATATCAAAACTTGTTATCGAGGGTGTTTAATTATTTTTTTATTAGCTACCATATGTCCATCTACCATGATTGTTGTCCACCTTTCAACAAAATGGATGTTCCATGAGTAGTTTAGAATCACTAGATCCATCTAGACTTAGTTTGTACTAAAAAGAAGCGTGGCAAACGAATCTGCTAAATCGACATTTTAAAATCGGGTACATCATTATTTCTTTTTCCCTTCCACAGAGGGTATACATTATATAAATAAAATTAAGCTTATATTAAGTAGTTTAGTATAAATTATTTTTTTTAAAAATTGAATAAATAAAAATATAATTGTATTTTAAAAAATAAAGTTTTAAAAACTTTAAAAAAAAAAAAAAAGCAAGCCAAACTTGTATTAATTTTCCACAACAATGGGATGGGTACCCCACATGAAAGTTTGAATTCAAAAAAAGCGATTGTATATATTTATTTGATATTTAAGCACAATTCTTTTGTTCGTTAGGAAGAATTATGTCTCTGACAAATTTAAATTGTACAATGTCTTTTCTCCCCTGCAATAGTTTAAATCATGTGCATGGTGTTCCACAATATACGCCTAGGGGTAGCATCATACCCAATGGAGTGCCCTCACAATCAAATCCCTACGAAATCAAATGGTCAAAAATCAATTTGATTGGAATCACAAAAAACCCCTCCACTCTTGCCCATCTAATACAAAGTTACAAAATTACACTAGTACTTCGCATAGAGTAAAAAGAAAAAAAAAAAAAAAAAAAAAAAAAAGACCAAAAAAGAAATAAAAATCAAAGAAAGCATATTTGGTTATCAATTTGTAGAAATCCAGAAGGCCAGGGCTTTTCTTTTCAATTCTCTCCACAGATCTCAAAATTCCTTCTCACCCAACCCTAATTTTCTAAAATCTGAGACATAGTAAAAGGTATTGAATTTGTTGAGAGAGATCAAAATAATTTGATGATTCTAGAATCAAAGACAACTTGAGCAGCAAGGCCTGTTTCTCTTCATGGACCACTACTACGCTTACGATGCCTGAGCTGCGTAGCGGAGCACGCAGGAACCGGGCACCCAACAACCCTGACCCGAACCCGATTATCCAACCAGACGCCAACGGTAATAAGCTAACTGTACGAACTCGTCAGAGAAGAGGAACCGGACAGAACCGTAGGGATAATAGTAATAGTAATAATAATAAGAAAGGGAACGACGCGATCGAAGGCGTGGATGAGAGAAATATCGTGAAGGCAAGGAGAGGCGGCAAAGTCATTGAAACGAAGTCGTTCAAGGACAAGGAAAAACAAGAAGAAGAGATGGATGAGTACGATAGTGGCGGCCGGAGCGGCGATAAGGGTCCCGCTGCCGACGATGAGGGCTCCACTGCTCCTATCCCTGAGAAGGTCTCTCTCTCTCTCTCTTATAATTTTTTCCTAGTTTATTTTTGTTTGATTATTTTATTTAAATAAATTGTTTAGTTTCTGTTTGGATGATGAGAAACCAGAGGAAAAGAGGAGGAACAGAGTATTTGTTTGTGGTTTTGTGTTTATCTGTAGTTTTGTATCTGAACTTTTGAAACATAAAGAAATTATGGCTTTTGAAGAGTGAGGAGAGCTCAGCTTTGCATCAATTATTTTTGTTTTTGAATTTTGGTCTTTTTTGTTTTTTGTTCTCCAATTTGCTTAAGGTTTTGATAGTTGCATTGGCTGTACACTTTGAGGATACTTTTCTCTTTCACTTGTGAATTGGTTTTTAGACTCTATTGCGAATGTGATATGCAACACGAATCAGTTTGCTTCTGTGTGTTCTTTGTTTGATTGCAAAATATTTCAGTTGGGGGGAACTTGATCGCGTGAAATCGTTGTAAAATTTACAAAAACTCAGCGAGGAAAGGCAATTTCGCGACTTGCCATAGTGTTATGCACCTGCATCTGTGAGTGAGTGATCGTTTTATTGTTTGGTTTGTTTATGACAGGTCCAAGTGGGTGGTTCCCCCATGTACAGAATAGATAGAAAACTAGGCAAAGGAGGCTTTGGACAAGTGTATGTTGGTCGACGCATGGGTCATGCTAGTTCAAGTGAAAGAACTGGCTCTAATGCTTTAGAGGTATGTCATATAGTATATATGTTCAATCTGCTTACTCTGCTAATTTTATCTCATACTTTTTGTGTTAACATGTCTGCTTCATCTCTTTAATATCTTTTTTTTTTCAGGTAGCTTTAAAATTTGAGCATAGGAGTAGCAAAGGTTGTAATTATGGACCGCCATATGAGTGGCAAGTTTACAAGTGAGGCCCCTAGCAGTGCTTGTTATATGTTTGTTTTGTGCAATGCATTCTCACTGTAAAGTTTTACTATATATATGGTTATAACTGTTACTTTTAACTGTTTTTTTGTGCAGTGCACTCGGTGGCAGTCACGGTGTTCCACGGGTTCATTTTAAAGGCCGGCAAGGTGACTATTATGTCATGGTATGTGTTGTTTTCTGTAATATGTTCCTTTTGATTTTATAGTAGTGAAGTGATAGTTTCGTAGTTTTGGTTTAGAATGTGTTATGATAACCCTATATTGCTTCCAGGTTATGGATATACTTGGGCCAAGTTTGTGGGATGTCTGGAATAATAACTCACACACGTAAGCTTCTTTTTGAATTTCATGGCTGAAGTTCATTGATCATTTTATTTGCTTATGAATTGATCATCTTTGGTTTATCTAATGTTTACTTCTTTCTCTTAACTACAGGATGTCTATCGAAATGGTTGCATGTATTGCCATTGAGGCTATCTCCATATTAGAGAAGATGCACTCTAAGGGGTGATACTTTTATCTATATTCTGATTATGATGTTCTGTTTCTTTACTACAAATATAAATGATTTCGTTTTTAACAGATTAGGCTTTATTTTTTATGCTAGGATTTCCCATTTTTTAGAGAGTTAGATCCTATAGATACGTTATGTGGATAACAATCATAACATCAATGTCCATGGTGGAATCCCACCCGGATTTTTTGTAGGGACCTCTTTATAGCACGTGATGGAGGACTGTTGAATAATGTTCTGGTTAATTGTGAGTGATGGTTGAAGGGCAATTGTTCTCTTGGGCCCATCTGCCATTACATTAAACAAATTGAGACAGTATTCCAGAATTATTTCACTTAAACTGGCTAGCTGCTTCATAAAAATAATAATTGGAACCAATATAGGATCACTAGTGCTTGAGTGGTTTCTCATTATTGCAGTTTATGTGTTGTTATAATGTTGCTGCTGATGTCACTGGCAGATATGTGCACGGGGATGTAAAACCTGAGAATTTTTTGCTTGGTCCTCCTGGAACTCATGAAGAGAAAAAGTTATTTCTTGTGGACCTTGGATTAGGTAATTGTTAAAAATACCTTTTCCTTCCTGCGACATTTGTTACTAGCCCACAAAGTTGAATTACTCCTGATACCTTGTTATTCTCTATGTCTTGACCTTACAGCCACTAAGTGGCGAGATAGCGCCACTGGCATGCATGTTGATTATGATCAACGTCCAGATGTTTTTAGGTAACCTACAACCTGTTTATTTAATTGACTATAAGTCTGCTTAGGTTAGATGTTTGTGGGACTTTTATAACTTACTGCTGTATGAAAATTTGATCCAGGGGAACGGTTCGGTACGCTAGCGTGCATGCTCATCTCGGTAGAACTGGTAGCAGGAGAGATGACTTAGAATCTCTTGCTTACACACTCATTTTTCTTCTCCGTGGTCGGTTGCCATGGCAAGGATATCAGGTTCCAAGTATTCAAATTTCAGTGTGATTAGGTTTGTGTTGTGTAATTACGTTTGTCCATCTAACATGATGTTTTCTTTAGGGAGAAAATAAAGGATTCCTTGTTTGCAAGAAGAAGATGGCCACTTCCCCAGAAAGTCTCTGTTGCTTTTGTCCTCAGCCTTTTCGGCAGTTTGTTGAGTATGTGGTGAATTTGAAGTTTGATGAAGAACCTAACTATGCAAAATATATCTCCCTCTTCGATGGGATTGTTGGTCCAAATCCAGATATCAGGCCAATAAACACAGATGGTGCTCAGAAGGTACTTTTAATTTTCTTGCATCTGCATTTTATGGTTAACTGATTATTGAGCTAGAAAATTTTCTAACACTTAGTTTAGAGTTATCTAACATTTATCATTTTTTGTTATTCTGAAGCTTATATGTCAGGTTGGACAAAAGAGAGGACGATTGACCATGGAGGAGGAAGATGATGAACAACCAAAGAAGAAGATACGAATGGGTATGCCTGCAACACAGTGGATTAGTGTTTACAATGCTCGCCGGCCTATGAAGCAAAGGTATGTGGTTGAAGTTACTTGTTAAGCTTGTCACTTGTCAGGTATCTGACAGTAGGATGAGAGGTTGATGTTTTCATCTTCTGTTGCAGATATCACTATAATGTGGCAGATGTAAGGCTCTCCCAACACATTGAGAAAGGAAATGAAGATGGATTATTTATCAGTAGCGTGGCTTCATGTTCAAACCTTTGGGCCCTTATTATGGATGCTGGCACTGGCTTTACTGATCAAGTTTATGAACTCTCACCCTATTTTCTTCACAAGGTTGCATGTGTATTATTTGAATCTAGGACAGTTGTCTATGACATATAAAATCATACTTGTTGGTTAAATGCATTGCAGTTGTGTGACTTCAATGTATAGATGTTAATAACTAGTGTGTATAGCCTTTAAACCTTGTTTTAAGTCAACAAATTAATCTTGTCTGTTTTCTTATTCTGTGAAGGAATGGATTATGGAACAATGGGAGAGGAATTACTACATCAGTGCAATAGCAGGGGCTAACAATGGAAGTTCACTAGTTGTAATGTCTAAGGGTTAGTCAAAGTGTCTTTAAGCAGGAATAATTTTAACAGAATTTTATCTGCCTATCTTAACTTCTATCACTTCATTGAATTTAGGAACTCAGTACTTACAGCAGTCTTATAAAGTCAGTGATTCATTTCCGTTCAAGTGGATCAACAAAAAATGGAGGGAGCAGTTTTATGTTACTGCCATGGCAACTGCTGGAAGTAGATGGGCAATTGTTATGTCTCGTGGTGCAGGATTTACTGACCAGGTTTGTTGGATTTCTCGATCTCTGCTCACTTTGAATGCCATGTAGTGGTATAGAAAAATAAATGTTATTTTTGTAAATAATTTCAGGTTGTGGAACTAGATTTTCTCTATCCTAGTGAAGGTATTCATCGAAGGTGGGACAATGGTTACCGCATCACATCAACTGCAGCAACTTGGGACCAGGCTGCTTTGGTTCTTAGTGCTCCAAGAAGAAAACCGGCCGATGAAACTCAAGAGACTCTTCGAACTTCTGCTTTTCCTAGTACACATGTCAAGGTGGACTATTTAGATTTATTATTTTCTCCCTATATGCTTCATGTCCATAATTTATTTCTGAAACTAAAATTTGGACATGGTGTTTGTGCAGGAGAAATGGGCAAAGAATCTTTATATTGCATCTATTTGCTATGGTCGAACTGTTTCATGAACCACCAGAGTTCTTTTGGGATGGCACTTATGTTATCTTGACCCTCTCCCCATAACCCACGCTCTTAACATCTACTGCTCCTTGTTGGGAACCAAGGATCCACTCAATGCAAATTTACCAATCATGGAATTTTGGAGTTGATGTATGCTTAACTCTTCTCTATTGCCGCCATCACATAGCATCTGTTACAAACACCAGTGCACTGTCTTTCAATTGTGTCAAAATGCGTATGAGGCTAGTTTTAAATCATATATGGTCCACCTGAGATGGGGGTTTTTACCTATCATTAAAAAGTTTGTATAGTTTTGAACAATAATCACATGGTTGAAGGCATGTGCACAGGTCATTCTGAATATTGATGGTATTTTTGGAACGTACAATTATGATTTTGCCGGGGGGCTCTGGACATTCTCAGCTGTTCAGCCTGTACTTAGTCCTTTTTTATTTATTTTTTTTAAGTTCTCCTTTTTGGACTTGAAGATACATCTGAGATATCTGAATTTGACCTGAAAGAAAGTGGTTGTACACTTTGAGTAACTGTTTGTAATTCTCTCCTTAATATTATTGTTCTTCATGCTATAATATACTTGCATACTTTTGCAATTCCCTATGACCAACTTGTCTAAGTAATGCAAGTGCTATTTTGTGTGTAACAATCATGGAACTGGTCTTTTTTTTTTCTTTTCTTTTTTCTCTCTTCCTAAAGCACCACTATTATTTATTTATTTATTTATTTATTCAGGACAATTCTTTATCAATGTGTAATATGACACTGGTGGTTCCTATGATTTAGATTTTGGACTAGTCACCCTGTATACATATTATTATGCTGATGATCAGATCAATTTCAGAAGTGATCGTTTTTTTCTTCTTCGTTTGTAATAGGTTTCTTTGTATCTGCACACGTGTGCATTTGTCTATTTTATAGTGCATAGTCACAGACAGACATGCAGTCATTTATGACTAGTGCTAATGTGTATTGCATGTGACTTTATAAGAGGCAGCAGCAGTTGTCTATTTGCTGATGCTGTGGTCAGTTGCGACAAATTTTAATTTTTTTGAAAGTTAAAAATGAGAGAATTCTTCTTATACTCTCGAGTCAGTTGCAACTAATATTGTCATTAGATTCAAACATCAGTCTATTTTCTTGGCCTTCTATGAAATGCTGGTGTCGATATTTTAGACAGGTTGTTGGGCACTGATAATTATTGCTCCATGCTGGTTGTTTATCTTCGTTTACATAAAATTTGGCAATGTGAATGTGCTATATTTCAGTGTACTTCAGTATCAAAGATTAGATAGTAATTTTGCTCAAGATATTGGAAGCAGAAGCATAGAAGGCAAAGCTCCTTTGTATCCATGTAAGAATTAAATAAGTTCCAGTCCACTTGGTAAGTCCTGGGAGTGTCACTGGGAAACTTATGTAAAGTTCTTTGATGTGCAGTTTGTGGATGCATTGTTCTGATAGTTTAGGAGCTGAGTATGATTGCAGTATGATTAACCAAATTTAATTTTATATTCAGGTACCTCATGATATTGTTTTGGGTTAACTATAGCAAGACGATCCTTACACTGGTAAAGCATCTGCCTTTTACTTGTTTGCATTATGCCTGTAGATCACTCGTTATTTCTATAAGAGATGGGGAATACGAGGAAAAAGTCTTGTATTCAAGGTCTTTTTATATGGCATATGGAATCCGACTGTACTGAGATCTACTCAAAGGTGGTTAAATTCCTTCTTCATCTACAATGGTGCTATGCAAACGTGGATTTATCACTGCAACGAAGGGTATGGAATTTTTTGTTCCCAATATGGTATTCCCCCCCTCCACACCCCCCCCCCCCCCCCCTCCCCCCCCAAAAAAAAAAGTATCTTAAAATGCCATAAGAAACTAGACTTATCTTAAAATACATTTAACATCTGAGTTTGGTTCACTTCGTTACTAATGTCGTACACCTAAATTCAATGACATCAATATGCAGTTCGCATTTTTCTTAACAAAAAAAGATGAGTTACTATCTGGGAGCCAGGTGAATCTTTCTGTACCCTTGTAGAGAACATTTTCAATTTTCTCCTGTCTAAAAAATTTGTTTTCTTCTTTCCTTTTGTTCTAGGGATACTGGTTAATATATCAACCATTTATTTCGGTTGGAAGGATGCCTGTTTATATGGTCCTAGAGTTAGAGGTTCCATCATGCGGAGTATTTCTCATGAATCATGGTGTTAAATTGTTAGTGTGGATGTAAATCTCACAAACTCTTAGGTGTGTGTGATATTGAGATTAAGGGGAGAGAAAGGGACAGGTGGATCTGTCATGGACACAACTCTATGTTGTAAGCACAACACTAGTAAATATTAAGATATTAAGGGTGTTTTTGATGTATGTGTCAATGAACTGATGTGAAATGAGTGGGGTTTGCTTACTTACTGGAGGTTTTGCATGTCAAGGTGATTATTTGTTTCTAATTGTTTCTCTTTCAAATTAATGGGAAATTAAACTGGGTACATAGAAATCATTATTTTAGTTGGTGTGAGATGTGGTAAAGCATGTTGTTGGATGCTCTGCTTGGAGAAGTACATTAAGGAAAGTGAACATTATGGGTCACATAATCTTGCTAGGTTAAAAGTGGATTGACTTTAGGTTTATTATCAATTAAAAGATATTATCTTTTACTTGCCGAGAGACAGTAGGAGATGCTTTTATATTTTGAATCTTTGCTTTTTACTAGTTTTGATCCTCCACTAAACTGAGTGAAGCTTTGCGAGGTCATATTCTTTTCTTGTCTTGTCAGCTACCCAATTTAGAAGTAAGGTTTATCGAGAAAATGCGTAATACTTGAACAGAAACTGAGCTTTCCTGCCAACCTATAAGGTGGGACCATCTGCGAGCTTTGGCATGATATATCTTATTAAAATTTATAGTCTTGCAAAATTGAACTTCTTTCTTATATATGCAGGTGTTAAAAATAATGACTTCTTTATGGTAATTGAATCCATCAAAGTGCTGATTTGTAGGAGCTAGGGTTGCCAATGACCTTTATACCATTGCTATATGGCTAATGAGTATCTTGAAGGCAAAGTGGTAAATGGGTTTCTCCATATCATATCTAGAGAGATTCAATTCACATTGGGTCATTTTAGTTACAGCAGGAATGACGAACTGCTGTAATGTGATCCTATTCCAATGTGGTGTCTTAATACAGAATATTGTCAAAGTTCTGCTACCACATCCAATGTGTACTCTGCATCAAGCTTGCGAGCCTTGGGTGGGTTTCTT
>OU015771.1:20648610-20942330 GCA_907173295.1 Fagus sylvatica | reverse complement strand
AGCACTTGTATAGACGACAATAAGAACTTGTACCAAAAAGCAAGTGTAATGTCCAAAAGCAGGTGTACCAAAAGCACTTGTATGGACGACAATAAGCACTTGTACCAAAAGGCAAGTGTAATGTCCAAAAGCAGGTGTACCAAAAGCACTTGTATGGACGATAACAAACACTTGTACCAAAAAGCAAGTGTAATGTCCAAAAAACACATGTACTAAAAGCATGTGTATAGACGACAATAAGCATTTGTACCAAAAAGAAAGTGTAATGTCCAAAAGCAGGTGTACCAAAAGCACTTGTATGGACGACAATAAGCACTTGTACCAAAAAGCAAGTGTAATGTCCAAAAAGCAGGTATACCAAAAACACTTGTATGGACGATAACAAACACTTGTACCAAAAAGCAAGTGTAATGTCTAAAAAGCACGTGTACTAAAAGCATGTGTATGGACGACAATAAGCACTTGTATCGAAAAGCAAGTGTAAGTGTCCAAAAAGCACGTGTACTAAAAGCATGTGTATGGACAACATTAAACACTTGTACCAAAACGCAAGTGTAAGTGTGTAACCAAAAAGCACGTGTACCAAAAAGCACGTGTACTGAAAGCATGTGTATGGACGACAATAAGCATTTGTACCAAAAAACAAGTGTAATGTCCAAAAAGCACGTGTACTAAAAGCATGTGTATGGACGACATTAAGCACTTGTACCAAAAAGCAAGTATAGTGTCCAAAAAGCACGTGTACTAAAAGCATGTGTATGGACGACAATAAGCACTTGTACCAAAAAGCAAGTATAGTGTCCATGAAACACATGTACTAAAAGCATGTGTATGGATGATCAAAAATACTTGTACCAAAAAGCAGGTGTCCATGAAGCACGTGTACTAAAAGCATGTGTATGGACGATCAAAAACACTTGTACCAAAAAGCAAGTGCCCATGAAGCACGTGTACTAAAGGCATGCGTATGGACGATAAAAAACACTTGTACCAAAAAGCAGGTGCCTATGAAGCACGTGTACTAAAAGCATGTGTATGGACGATAAAAAACACTTGTACCAAAAAGTAGGTGCCTCTGAAGCACGTGTACTAAAAGCATGTGTATGGACGATCAAAAGTACTTGTACCAAAAAGCAAGTGCCCATGAAACACATGTACTAAAAGCATGTGTATGGACAATCCAAAAACACTTGTACATAAAAAGCAAGTGTCCATGAAGCATATGTACGGACGACAAAAGCGTCTCATTCTCCGCCTAAGAGGCATTCGCTCATCCAAAAACCATGCACCTCATCTCATCTACTAAAAGCATGTGTATGGATGATCCAAAAACACTTGTACATAAAAAGCAAGTGTCCATGAAGCATATGTACGGACGACAAAAGCATCTCATTCTCCGCCTAGGAGGCATTCGCTCATCCAAAAACCATGCACCTCATCTCATCTAGAGATACCTCGTCAAGAAAGCCAAATGTTTCAAAGTCCTTAATACGGAAAAGGGAACAACATACCCACCATGCAAGGAAAATAAGGTCATTTCCAAAGTACTTGGGGCACCTGACATTCCAAAGGCCGTCCAACCTAGAGCGGATAAACGACCTTGGAATGGGGGGCTTCTGATGAGTATAGAAAAATGAGTCGTCCAGATACGACGTACCAAAGTATGTCCTAAATGGACGACCGTTACACACCCATAAAACTCCCTTAATTTCCTCTCTAATATGACCGTTACACACACATAAACTCCCTTAAATACTACCGTTACGCCATTTATACCTGACATTCATCAGTTATATGACTCTTAGCCTATATAAGGCCAACCAAGTCACCTGAACCAGGTACGCACAAAAACCTATGAGAAATCTCTCTCAATTTAGAAAATATAAAGATTCTTTGCTAACTAAAGCATCAGAGCCTCCCTTCCGGGGCCCACCCCGGTAGGGTCTTCGATTATGGTTTTCTTCTTTGTAGGTATTGACGACTCGACTTGGCTGTGCAACTGACGATGAAAATTCACGCATCATCATGATACATAACCCTTTAGTTCATTGAGGTCCTTGTAACTAAGAATCAAATGGATACCTTAAGCCTTGAAGGCCCCCCAAGTCTATCTTAGGACCACAAGTGTGGCAAACCTTTTCTAAAGCGAGTGGACTTGAAAAGTAAAAACAACCAAAGTAATAAAGGGGAAAGCAAAAATGTACCCAATAACAAAGGGAGGAATGATGGGCACTTCGAAGAACAATGAACGAAGAAATGAAGAGCTGGAGAACTGAAAACCAAGAAAAAAACTCCTAGCAAATGTAAATCCCCCACAGTCGAATGTGAACCAAATGAATGCATCCATGCTCGGTCATGTTGATTTGTTGAGCTAGCAATTCGTCCATCCATAGTGGCATCCATGCTCAGTCATTTAACACTCATTCTAGTTTAGGCATCAGACTTGCGTGGTGCTTTTCATTCTACGAATATGATAGATTTTCGTGGACTCATTTTTATTTTTATTTAAAAAAATAATAATTTGATAATTGGAGAAATGGAATTTAAACAGGTTCACCCCACAAGGAAAAACAAACAATCCCTCTTTTTTTTGATAAGACAAACAATCCCTCTTATAATTAACAATGCCACCACTTAAATTACAACTACAAAATTTGTGGCAAATAATGGCAGTGCGTCATATGTTTAATTTGCAATTGTTAACATGATTCGCATCAGGAGGACCATTATTACGCAATCACAACGATAAAGACACATGCAGTATATATAAGGAAAAAAAATAGTCAGTATCACTGACGTGGCGAAAAATTGAACAAAATGGTGTAAAAATCAGCATAAGCGAAGAATAGAGAAGAAAGGAAAGCGTAACGAACAAAATCATCATGTCCGGACCGGTATGCTTTAAAAACCATTGCTAGTATAAATTCTCTCACTTCACACAAAATCCCAAATCCAAAAATCAATAACAGAGAGGAAATGGATAACGAAAGGCTATTAGAGAGAGAGAGGTACCAGATGGACCAGATTCGAGAGCTCGATCTCGAGGAATTGCAGGTCGAAGAGGTCGATGACTCCTCCGACGATGACGACCTTCATGCCACGTCATTTCCCTCATCTTCTCCATTTTCATTTTTATTCTTTTTCCGGTACTTGATTTTGTTACACAGTTTAACCCTAGCTTGATTTGCAAATCTTCTTTTTCGCTGAATGTTTAAATTTGGAAATTTATGATAACTTTCATAGCATATGAGCATTAATTTCCTAGTGAATTGAAAAGTTAAGATAACGCTCTGTTGATTTCCTTATGCGTATTTTGATTTGGATTGAAGTGGTTATGGCGGTGCTGGCTCAACTGGTGAACTTACATTCAATACCTGTTTGGCTTCATTACATACATATCTTGGCGGTACGCATATTTGTGTTGTGTTTTATGGTGCTCATACAAACTATCTATGGTTTAGTGATATAATATATGATGTCACTGGCTGCATATAACAGAGGTGGAAGACACTCATGGTAGGATGGCTTTCTTGGAAGGCGGTGCTATCTTGAACCTCCCACTGTTTTATCTTGAAGGTATTTGTTTATTTATTCAATTGTCTGATACTGGTTGTGATTTTCAGTTCCACTATCAACCTGGTTGGTTGTCTATTAGAAATTTATCCATAGAACAAACTTAGTCATACTTGTTTTTAATGGGAAACAGATGGAGATTTGAAAAATCAAAAAAACTTTCTGGAATTTGAGGAAGTATTGTGTTACTGGGTCTTTTTAAATAGAAATGGGTGTGTCTATATCTATATATATATATATATAAATTTCTTATTCATTCATGCGCCGTTATGCTGTAAGGGGTTGTGCAGTATCATGCATAAGTTTTAGGGTAAACTATTGTTTTCATTCCTAAACTTTGCATAAAATTCGTTTTTTGTTCCTGAACTTTTTTTTTTAAATGATGAAATTCATGTATAAAAACGAACTTTTCAAAGTTCAGGAATGAAAAAAAATTTCATGCAAAGTTTAAGGAACGAAAACAATAGTTTAACCTAAGTTTTAAATCAGTTGTCATTCACTCTAAGCTTAAAAAACAATTTAATTAAGTACCATCAGTCTTGCAAGTTTTAAGACCTAATGCCCTAGTCAGATTGCTGAGTTGTATGATGCATCAAATTTTCATCTAGTGTCTTACTCTCATGGATGCCGTCATAGTCATCTTCCTTTATGTCCACTTATAGCTTTTTTTCCTAAAGGGAAATTGAGACCTTGCCGTTTGATATATGTCAGGAGTTGTTCTGTTCCCAGAGGCCACCCTTCCTCTAAGAGTTATCCACCCAAATTTTATATCTGCCGTAGAGAAAGCGTTGACCCAAGTTGATGCTCCTTATACTATTGGTGTGGTGGGTGAACTTCTTACGATTGATTTATACTTGCTCTTATCTCTGTTTGGGATTTCTACCTTGAGGTTTCGTCTAAAGTTTTGACAAGGTTTTGAAATTTCTTCAGGTCCGTGTTCATAGGGATCCTGATAACGGGAGACCAAGGTTTGCAACCATTGGGACGACAGCAGAGGTTATACTACAAAACCTTGCAGCTAATTTGCTCTCTTTTCTTTTTTGATTGATGAGGATGTCACTAATATGAGTGCATGTCTGATTCTTATAATCTTGTTGTGATTTTTGAGGATTGCCATATCATGTGTTTTGTGCATTTATATGCTATCAAATGTTAAAGGCAATTCTTCATCAAAAAACAAAAAACAAGAGAGAAAAAGGAAGAAAGTGAAAAAGAATAAAAAGTAGTGAATTTCCTTTTCTAATTAGCAAGCAAGGATAGGTCAATGCGTATGCAATTGTTAAAAAAATGTGTGCAAAGGCTTTTCTAGTTAGAGAGAGGATGCTGAATGGCCATGACCAGAACTTGCATGGTCAAATTAAATTTTGGAAAGAAAATATGATGTTCAGTACACAGATGTGTTTTGCAGAAGGATGCTCTTTTCTTGTACTTTCCAAGATTACCAGGCAGTGGTTATTCTGAGACTGTTGCATAGAGGATTTTGATTATGGTTTTTATTATTCATTTGATGTGGAATGATGTAATTAGATTGGATAATGAAGAGCCTGGAAAGATGTTTCTACAGAAACTGTAGATGTGGGACAAGAAGGGTTGAGATGCTATTTTCATATGTTTACCAAACAAAGCTAGAGATACGGTGAATAATGGATAAAGATAGGGAACTGAAGGAACTTTAAAAAAAAAAAAAAAATGGAATAATCCTCTAAGCACTTTAGAGAATATCTCTTTCTCTTGTCATATTTTAAATCCAAACAAAGTTGTGCTTTGCAGTGAAAGCTGAAAAGGAAAACATAGACAAAAATTTCTTGAAGAATAGTTTTAGGGTTTTGTCAGTGTTGGTAAAAGCGTGCTTAAAGCACCAGGTCTTTAGTGCTTTTTGCATCTAAAGCGAAATACATTTGTAATGTTTTTTTAAAGATTTTTCAATAAGCGTGAAGCACTCTTTTTTGAGCATTTATTTTTATTTTTTATAAATATTCTAGTTATTAAATGTAACCATGAGATCTTAATAGTATTGATATATACCCTTTGTTTCTTATACAAAGTTCAAATTTGTTGTATGATATGATACACATAAGCCCACCTCTCTCTCAACTCCTCATTACAAATTCTGGAATAAAATAAAAATATCTATTGGGAACACTCAATCTCACCACCACACAACACTAGAGGAAGACTCCAGAGTCAAAGATAAAGTTTCCCTTTCCCTTCATGAGTGCAGCTTGGGTGTCCAATAAGCCTGCTAGCAATGCGCCTCTAGCGACGTGAGCTAGAGAAATTTTATACTTGTGGGATTGTTTATTGAGTGTGCTATATTTTAGGCTCTAATGTTTGTTATGGAATAACTTATACTTTTGCCAAACTCACTTTTATAGATTCGGCAATACCGGCGGTTAGAGGATGGTTCACTGAACGTGGTTACTCGTGGCCAGCAGAGATTTCGTTTAAGGAGACGTGGGATTGATGTGGAAGGGGCAGTTACGATCATATTATGCTTGAATGATGTTTTTTTTTTTTTTTTTTTTTCTCTCTTTTGTTGCCTATATTAGTATGGCTTATTAGGGGTAAAATTTTCATCTTTTTAGCCTTGCGGAGAGGTCCAAATTATCCAGGAAGATCAGCCATTAAGGACTCCATGTGATGCATTGGGAAAATTGACACCATTAAGTAATCTTCGGACCCATAGTCTCTCACGTATACAGCCTTCAATTGCTTCTCGTCCTAAATTGCATCAATCTAGGGATGAGGACAATGTTTCAGAGTCAAATTCTGAAGAAAGCTTTGAGGGTGCGCTATCCCTCACAGAAAGGAGAATCCACCATTCTGCTGTTGATTCTTGTTATGGGTATGATATAATGGATGAATCAACAAGCAGTGATGATGACAAATTCTTGTGTGAGTCAGACCTAAAAGACTCTGAATCCATAGGATCATTGCATTCAAACAATGAGAAACAAATTGAAAATGCTGAGTTAGGTTTGGGGAGTAGTTCCACATCAGGAAGGCAATCTTGCAAAGGAGAAGAGATAGGCGGGTGGAAAAAAATGGATTTCGACCAGTTCCGCAGAGTTCCGAGAGCGTTCTGGCCCTATTGGGTATACCGTATGTATGATTCATATTGCCTAGCTGAAAGGGCTTCAGGTAGTTTTGATTTTCTTTTGTTCATCCCCCTGCATTCTTTTTGCCATTTCTTAGTTTTAATTTCTTGACTTCAATTGTGGTTGAGTATTGTAGCTCAAGGTCTACATTATGAAAATACCTTAGTTCATTCCATTCCAATAGCATAAGATATGTCTTGCCATCATCATTTTTATTGTTAAATGTTACCTGTAATTAAAGTCAAAGGACACTGGTATGGTTCAGGTTTGATCCCTCTATGAAGCATTTGAAGCCTTTCTAAATGTGATTGTAGTCCATTTATAGAATATATAAGAAACATTTTGTTATCCATGGAAAGAGACAAATCTGCAAAATGCTGTTGAATTTTGTAGAATCAACCTGTTTCTCTTAGATGAACAAGAATACTTCCTTCTAAAAAAAAAACTGTTTAGTCTAGCAGACCACACCTCATGAAGGGGAGGTCACTAGTTCAAATCTTCCCTTCCTCCTCCTCCTGGGGCCAAAACTTACCTATTTTCCCTGACATCCTCCTATTTGGTTGCTTGGTTCAGGTGGAAAATTGTAGTGGCTAAAAGTGGTCAGATATTATGAACAGGGGGAATTCTTCCTGTTCATTATGTCTTTACTCAACTTGGTTTGCATCCTGTTTTTTAATCTCACTGAGTGATACTAATATTTGTGCACTGGTATTTTGCAGATATGTGGAAAAAGATAGTTGGAGCATCCAGTATGGATGCTCTTGTTAGGAAGCCTGGTCTTTTGTCATTTTATATTGCCAGTAAAATCCCGGTTTCAGAATCTACAAGGCAGGAGCTTCTGGAGATTGATGGGATTTCATATAGATTGCGTCGGGAAATTGAGTTACTTGAGAGCGTCAATCTCATTCGATGTAAAAAGTGTCAGGTAATAATATGGTCTTGCTTCAAAACTGTGTGTGTGTGTGTGTGTGTTCATGCACATGAACACGCACACGCATGCAGCTGCCAAACGAAGATGCAATGACTCTAATTGCCCAGCTATTAGTTATATGATTTACTTTTTCTTTGATGCAGACTGTAATTGCAAGGCGGAGTGATATGTTGGTCATGTCTAGTGAAGGTCCTCTTGGTGCTTATGTGAACCCACAGGGTTATGTGCACGAGATAATGACTCTCTACAGTGCAAATGGATTAGCACTAATAGGGCTACCAGAGACAGAATACAGCTGGTTTCCTGGGTATGGGATTTCCTTTATTCTCTTTTTGTCCATGTGACTTTTTTGAAAAATATCTACTTGTCCATGTTTCCAATGAGCTCTAGCTCAAATGTTATCTCCTCTCCTTTGTAAGAGCAAGATGGAGGGTAAGGTTGTCGCGTGTCAGTTCAAAACCATCAGTTGCATGTTGTTGGAACCTTTAGAGGGTAACTTACCAATAGAAAAAACTAAAAATAAAAAGTAAAGTGATTGTGTGCTAAGGGCCAATGAGAAGTGTGCTTGGAACCTTTAGAGGCAACCAGGGACCTGATGATGTTGCATGTATTGACATGGATACCCCCTCTATTATCACCTGTTCATAGTCCTGGTATTTTGTGTGTGCATAATGATTTAAAGTTTGCGATTCCCCCTCTACCTCAATTATCACTTGTTCATAGTTTATTGAGTCGTTAATTTCCTAATCATATAAGCTTATGCTTGCTATTTCAACCAATATGAGTGTAGAAGTGATCTGTGGTATGGTTTTGATGCAAATCTTATGAGGTCATTGTCATCTGAGTTGCTAAACTGGCAATTTGGCAAAAATTTTGCAGGTATGCATGGACAATCACTGACTGTGTCACCTGTGAAACCCAAATGGGGTGGCTATTTACAGCCACAAACAAGAAGTTGAAGCCTAGATCGTTTTGGGGGATTAGGAGTTCCCAAGTTGCGGATGACATGCAGTAACACTGAAAATTTTAGGTGCTTCCCCTCAATTTCTAGACACTATGTAATGAGATCAATGTGTATATGGCTTCTTGTGTCTATCTGGTTATTGATTCCTGTGTCAGCAATTTTCTATGTATCTTGTTAGAATAATATGATAAAATGATTATATTCACTCTTACCTAATAGCTTGAGCTTTTTTAGGCTTAAGTACAAGTGGTAGAAATTTCAGTTGTCGAGCCTCGCTTAGTGAGAGAAGTTTGGGCTCACGTTTGAAGGAGAGTGTTTGACTAATATAGGCAAGCCTAATAGCTTAAGTGATGTAGCACAATAAACTCTCGAAAGAGGGCTCGGTGTTTGAGGAAACAAAAATGATGGAATTTAAGAATCACCACCTTAAGGTTTGTTTGGAATCATTACCAAGCAATGAAAATAGAAAAATAAACTCATAATGAGATTACATCATATATGAAATTAGAATAAAATCCCTGGCATGAATTAGTGTAAATCGGTATCAATCTATCATTAAGCTTTAAGAGGAGTGATAATTTATCATATCTTGTTCAAAATAAATCATTGGCTTTCAGTTGATGGTGATGTCCATCACAAACTCGTAAATAAATGTTGGATCAAGATTGCTCATGTCAAATTTGAGTCGTGATGCATTCAAAAAAATTTCTGGTGAATTTTATTGTTATGTTGGGAATACTTTCTTGGTCAGACATGGCTTTGAGTGATTCTTGGTGTCCACTCTATACATTTAGATACACTTTCCGCTTGTAATATATGGTACCTGGTATCTGCCATAACTTTTCGACAAACCAGTTTTTGTAGAACCAGGTTTAAATGCAGAAACAAGATAAAACTTGTTAGATTTCGTAAAAATTGGAATACACAATGACACAGTAAGAATGTATTTGCAACAACGACCCAAAAGTAGGTAGTTTGCATTGCACTTTGTTCAGATTGTATTAGTCAGATAAATTAGACAGGAAGCTTGATACAAGGTACAAACCAACATCACTCTTTTAGAAAGAAACTTTATTTTATTTCCAAAACATAACCATCCCAATGGCACATGCCCTTTCAGCACCCGTCTAACATTTGTGCCCCCACACATCAGTCAATTGGCATCAGAGTATATAACCATAATGAATCTTTCTGATACATGAATATTATTCATTAGATATGGAATATGAAAACATTGAGTCAATTAAAGACCCCCACCCCAAAAAAAAAAAAAAACTCCCTTTTTTAAAACTATAATTTATGAACTAGAGGACTAAAGAAGAAACAATCACTGGAAATAGATAAATAACGGAAACACTAGAATCTCATATAGTTCGCAGATTACAAACAAAGTGGAGGAATTTTAACGAAAGCTTCGGTAGACTGGGCTATACATGCAGCTCTCTGCATACTTAACAAGATCCTTAGGTTGAGGGAGACGAGAAGCAAGACCTAGAAAGCAATCACATTATATAGCATTATTAAAAAGTTGAAGGCATCTTTTGAACAACCTGAACATATCAGAAAGAAACTCACCAAGTTCATATGCCTTAGCAGCGAAGAAACTCACCAAGTTCATATGCCTTAGCAGCGACTTTAGCAGCAATGTGAGCAGATATCTTTCTGATATTGGAGAATGGTGGGTAAATCAGTCCCTTATCGAAGTTTTCCTGTGCCACTTGCACAGCCAAAGCTTCCGCTGTTACAATTGGAAAAGATGGAAGTAGTTAAACCATTACCATTCATACAAAACAAATGAAAAAATGAAAAAAAGAAAAGACGAAAAACAATGAAGAAGAATGTGTCCTTATAAGTTATTCTTCTTTTCAGGTTTATTTTTTCATGAAACACAATTGCATAGTTATATACTATATTTGTAGAGCACCCTAATTTTGAGGTACAACTGTACATGTTCAAATTTTAGTGGGGGTGCAAAGGTGAGTATTGTTGCCAAATTTGTATTTTAACATTTTGGCTATCAACCCATTTTTCTCCCCAAGTTCCCATTGATAACCACTTTCAAATGATTCCTACATATATCTATATATGCATCATCGTTAATAATCCTTCATAGGTACTTACAGGCTGCCAAAAGCATGTCATCATGCACACGAATTGCACCAGACATGATCAAACCCAAACCAAAACCAGGAAAGATGTAAGCATTGTTGGCCTGAATGAAATGAATAAGAAGTAAGTCCATAATATCTTTATAAATTTCAGGTGAATTGGGTCATTTACAATAACATGATATAGTTAAGAACCTGGCCAGGCACAAAAACTTTCCCATCATACTCAACAGGGTCAAATGGGCTTCCACTAGCAAAGATTGCTCGACCCTGCATATTGATAGAGGACAAAGGTGAGAGATGGTAAAAATGAGTTTGCTAGTTCATCTAGCCATGATATCCATCATCATATGCAAGATAGGAGGTGTCTTGAATTAAAAACCCAAGAAAAAGAACTATAGGTTTTTACCTTACTCCATGTATAAGCTTCTTCAGCTGTACACTCAGACTGTGAAGTTGGGTTGGAGAGAGCAAGGATAAGAGGTTTCTACAAGTCAATCACCAACATCAGTGTCAGATTCTTTCTGTCAGATTTTATAAATATATTAAGAGAGATGCTAAGGACTCGTCATTTTTCACAACTATTGACATGACATGTTATGATTGGAGCAACATCATTTTTATCTAGATCCGCCACTAGCATCGTTTTTATTATGCGCCAATTACAACAAGCCATGTTATGAAAAATATTGTGTCGATAGACTTATTGATATATTAAAAAGAGCAAGAGAGAGAACCTTATTGAAAGATGACATGGCCTCAACCACCTCCTTTGTAAAAGTTTGTCCTACTCCGGAGGATCCTATCAGCACTGTTGGCTTGATTGCCTGATAAATTGGAATTATAATGTAAGAAAAATCCTTATAAGGTATTCTTTTATAAAAATGAAGCATTATCCAAGACAGTTTTCATACCTTGACAGCATCTAAGAGCCCCTTAACAGGTTCATGCTCATGAGCCCAAGGCTTCTTAAAGTGTTGAAGTGACTCCACCCGAGAGCTAACAATCAGTCCCTGCAACCAATTTAACACACCTGTTATAAGTGATTAAAAGAACCTTGCCAAGCATGGAATTCAGATGAGTTTTATATTACCTTTGAGTCCACAAGCCAAATCTTCTTGCGAGTTTCTTCCAATGGAGCTTTTGTCTGCGAAGAAAATAAAGCATAATTAATCACAAATGCTTTGCTGAAGAAAATGAAAAACGATATGAGGAGAAATTAATACCTGTTTTGAAATCTCAAGTGCTATAAGCTCTGCTATACCAGTTCCAGCCTTCAATAGAAAAGGGACAAAAGTGAGAAAGAAAGAACAGCCAATCAGATAGTATATATATATATATATGAACATAAACAAGAACAGATGATATCCATCTATGCAAGTGTATGTATACATTAGAAAATAGAACCAGAGAAGGAGACTAAAGTAGGTAAACTCAGCTAGTAAGATGTATTAAAATGTAGAACATTAGAATTATAACTTTAGTTTGAGCAGTGAGAAAAAGAAAGGGAATAAAAAAAAAAGAGGAAATCTCTTAAGGAAAATATGCTTGAGCCTCACTTCTCCAGCACCCAGGAATAAGAAAGTGTGGTCAGCTAAGGTTCCACAGACTAATTTCAGAGCTGCAATAAGCCCTGCTAATACCACTGATGCTGTACCCTGAATCAAATTGAAAGAAATCACATTTAGAAAAAATTCTTCAAATTGAAAATAAAAAGGCGAACAGTTAAAAGGTTTTTGAACGTGTTACCTGTATATCATCATTAAAGACAAGATGCGTTGAGCGGTACCGTGTCAACAGCTCAAATGCATTATGGTTAGCAAAATCTTCAAACTGAGAAAAAAAAAAAAAGTTGAATTTTAGGAAAACAATACAAACATGTGAAAAAACTCAGAAGTTCAGAAAACTAAAAAATAGTTGTTAAAATGATATAGACCTGTATGAGAACTTTCTCCCCATAGTTCTGTTTAGCTGCACGCATGAACTCATCTAGAAGCTCAGCATATTCCTAAATAAATAAATAAAGTGAAAACCCATCTCAACAAAACAGAATCTACATATTTCATAATAGTTTTTAAAATAGTTAAACATATTGCTGTCAAAGGAAGGAGACAAGAATATTGTAATACCTGCCCAGTTGCCCTCTTATGCCTAAGACCAATGTAAAACTCATCCTTCAACAGCTTCTCATTGTTTGTGCCAACATCAATGGTTACAGGCAAACACTGTAGACAATAAATACAGATTATAAATTATCAGTATCAACAGTGAACCGTTATATTACTTGGTCAAGCTGTTGAAGAAATAACTAATCTAGGTCCAACTTGCAAGGCATATAACTTTCAAGTCTTCAGAAGTGAAATTTATGAAATTGTAATCACCATGCAACAGAAGTGTGGCCATTACATACCGACTTGGGCCCAATTTTACAAGAAGACATAAACAAATTTAGGATAAGGGAATCTGTTTTTTTTTTCATTGCTAAGTAACTCACACAGACATGAACCCAAGACCTCACCCACCAGCCCATTAAGGCGGAACTGCTATTTGACCCAGGTAATCTTCATTGCTAAGAATAATGTGAAATTTGGGAAAGAAATATTGATTTATGCAATTAATTCAAACCTTATTTGCAATCTTTTTGCTGCATCTAATTCACTTGCAAATTATGATACTGCAAAGGATATATTTGGTAATGACTGATCAAGTATTTGAGTATTATTTAGAGCTTATTTCAAAACTATTGCAAAAATTAACACCAAGAACCTTTACTTTTAATTCATTAAACTAAAAGTCTTGATCAATAAATAAAAGGAACATAAGAAGAAACTATGTAAAAGTCCATCAAACAAAAGGGAGAGCAGTTAGATAGTGCTTACTGATGAAGGACGAACTCCTCCTAGTGCTGTATATAAAGAAAGTTTTCCAACAGGAATTCCCATTCCCTGAAAAAATTGAAATGATCATGTCAAAGAAGTTGATTGTAAACTAAATGTGAGATGAGAATGGTGATTATCTATACAAATTGAAATTCAAACTGAATCAGACATGCCATACCTGGCAACCAAGATCTCCAAGCCCCAATATACGCTCACCATCAGTCACAACAATGACTTGGATACTCTTCTCCGGCCAATTTTTCAAGACTTCAAGAATCTTCCCCCTAAAAAATTGAATCATTCATTATCAGCTTCAATGCTATGCAGAAGATTGAAAACAGAAATAATGCCTTCAGAAAGTATACTTCTCTTTCAAACTGATGTAAAGGCCCTGGGGACGCCTAAAAATACTCCCATATTTCTGGCAAGCCTCACCAACAGTTGGAGTGTACACAACTGGAAGCAGTTCCTCAACATTATCAATCAGAAGCTTGTAAAACAACCTTTCATTTCTCTCCTGTACAATACAACAAAATTGCACTAGAAAGCTTCAGTAGTAGTTACTTAAAATATTGGTTGCACCACATCAATCAGGACTAGTTATCGCTACTCCTATATTTTATCCAAATTTCATCTATTCAGAGGCATGAGGAATACTTCATTCCTCCAATAACAGAGTGCAACACCACTACATAGAGTCATAGAAAGCAACTGCCCTCAACTTCATCCATAGAGCAAATGAACAAAGGATGCTTTTACAATTGACGAGTAGAGACCCTTCTGTTGTGGGATTTGGATTAATATCAAAAAATTGAAGAGTATTCTTTTATAGTTAATTATCTCAGATATATTCACCAGTTGATAACAACAACAATACCAACCAAACTTTAGTCCCAAAATTTGGGGTTGGGCTACGGATCCTAGTCAGGGTTGGCCACATGAATACTTTTTTGTCATCTTATTCTATCCGAAGTTATACTCCTTGTTACTTCCTTAATTGATTTACCAATTCAGAAAACAATGTAAATTAGGAAGGGGAACAATTACCTGAAGATCCATCAGGGCCATGTACCTATGCAATGGAACATCATATTGGCGAAGATTATGCATTAACCTTTTTTCCTAAACACCATAAACGCAACAAGAATAAGCACCAATTATTAAATTAGCAACCCCCCAAAAAAAGCATTATACGGGTAAGCCCAAATTTTCTAATTATCAAAAACGAAGACAATGACATTCAAGTTACCTGAAGATCCTGAGTGAACTCTGCTGGAGGCAGAAGGCCACGCAAGTAATGAGCATCTCTCTCCTTCTCATTGAAGGATAGCCCTTTGTTGTGGCGTGGATCCCGCAGCAAGGTATACCCACTGTAACACAAATTAACGCTTAATTATCAAAAATTCATATTCTGCAAAGTTTATGGTTTTAGCAAGCAAGAAATAAAAGAGACAAAAAGGAAAAGAAAAGAAGTACCATGAAGAAACAAACTAGTCATTGTAATTGTAACCGGTTAGTCAATATAACAGGAACAAAATTGAAAGGAAAACGATGTGAAATGAACAAGAAAGGTAAGAAAATATAATTATTTGATTCATTAAGCTCAAAAGAAAAACCATAAAATGGCACTGAACCAAAAATTTAACAATAACCGTAGGATTGTTTCTTCTATATATACTAATAAAATTTGTGATGAATCATGAATAAGGATTTTTCCCAACACACAAACACAAAAATAAATAAATAAAAAATAAAAAATAAAACTTTATTTTTCATATGTATACTTTATTCTATCACTTGCCCATCAGAAATTTAAATGCAAATTAAAACCCAAAACAAAAAGCTGCAGAAAACAACAAAAAGGTTCTAGCTTTAAGAAGCAAAAGTTATTTTAAAAATAAAAAATAAAAAAATTCCTTTTGCCAGAAAAAAATAAATAAATAAATAAATCCAAGGAGAGAATTAACAAACATCAATGAAAGAATCAAAATGAACATTGAAACTCCACACAATGTGGATACAATACAGCCAAAAAAAAAGCAAAACCAAGTGCAGACAAACAAATAAAATAGCAACACTATATACTCCATAATAATCTTTGTGGTCTCTATGTCTCACCTAGCAACAGAGACAGTCCAGGGAGTGACAAGCTGATCTTCTGTGGCACTATCCTCGCCGTACACGTCCTCAACACCTCCTCCATAACCAAACTTAACCTCTTCCACCACTGAATGATCACCACCGTTCCTCATCTCCTTCATTGTACTCTCCATCAATGCAAATACCTTCCTCACTCCTCTTCCAATACCTACCACTCTCTGCAAATACCACAATGCTTTACAACAACAAAAAACAAACCAACCCAGAAACCAAAAAAAGGCTTTGCTTTGTTATTCAAAACCAAACCCTCTTTTTATAGCTTCCTTTTCCACTGTTTGGTTCGTGTGTATTGCACAGGGTTGAAAAACACGACTTGGGTTTCATTCATTAATTGTCAAAGAGAAATAGATTAAAAAAAACAACGTGGACTACCACCACCACATGTATAAAACGAATCCTGAAAATCTTATAGTATTTTTTTTGTCAGAGAGAAATGAAATTTTACTAAAATTACAACGTTATTTTGGTACCAGAATATTGTGTCTGTTCAACGCTATCATAATGTAGGAACGTGTGAAAGGAAAGCAAAAGAATATTTACTCCAACTCCGCGTTCTTTCTAGAGAGAGAGAGAGAGAGAGAGAATTAAGGAGAAATATAATTAATTAAAGACAAGGAAAATCTATTATTTTTGTTAAGGAAAAATAAAACAGCTCCTATATTACACGAAATCTTTTGGGTTGTGACTGGTGGAGGGTGTTGAGAATGTGTACGGTAAGGATAATGCCACGGAGGATCTACTAGTCAACCCGTAGACTGTCTTTGTTGCTAGGTTAGAGTCTTCCATTTTCATTTTTTAGTGACATTTTAAACTTCCTTTCTATTAATTCTTCCGTGTCATACAAGAAAATAAATCTGTCACCGTACGAATTTATAGCTTGAAAGCCATATTAAGTTATCAATTCCGTTTTAGGTGGTATTTGGGTAATAAATAAGATTTATTAAAGAATAATTTAACAATTTAATTATCACATTCTTCACTATTTATTCAACTCCCAATAATGAAAATATAATCTGAAAAGTGAAAATTATTAAACGACAGAAAATAGAGGTATGTAACAATATATCTAACATATATATATATATATATATATATATATATATATATATATATATATATATATTATTATATTAAGTATACATATCAATTAAAACAAAATAATAAGATTTTAAAATTAATATCTTCATTACTATAAAAAGATAGAACACCAAACTTGAAGTATACTGCATACAATAGCATCAAATTTCAATTATTGGGTTTTTTTTTTAATTCAAAGTATTTATTTTAAATTAATTTGTCCATGAACAGAATGCATTTTTCTTGAGAGAGAGAGAAGAGGAGAATATAAGTGAAAGTAGAAAAAAAAAAATTAGAAATGATAAGAAATGAAGATATAACTACAAAAAATAAAAATAAAAAATAAAAATTGTGAATGCCAAAATAGGGATATTGGGTAATACAAGTCAATAGATACCAATTTGAGCCGGGTGGAACATGGGTTGAGTCTATCGGGTTAAAGCAAAGGGCAGCTGCAACACGTGCTATGACCGAACCAGATGGATTATTGGCTGTGCATAAAGCTGAGAAGAAGGGGGTGTTGTAGCTGCAACACGTGCTATAACCAACCTTATTTTAGTGCTCATATGTTCACGATGGACCCCATGCCTTTTTGTGTGAATGGACTAGCCATTGCTCTCTTTTTTCTTTTTTTCTTTTTTTTCTTTTTTTGATAACCTTGGGTGTCCGGGTCAGCTTACGCGTACCTCAACTAATCCCACGAGATCCGTGCACCGCACCCTCGAAAGTTTCCCTACACAAATCAGGGTAAATCGCTGGCTTTTTCACCAGGGGGTGTGGCCCCAAGAGATTGATTGCACCCAAGAGGTGTTGAACCTTGGACCTTGAAGGGAGCAAACCTTCAAGTCCAAGGCCTTCACCACTTGCTATTGCATTGCTTGTTTTGATACGCCCTTTCATTATTGACCTAACACGGCCTTGAAAAAACATTGAAGACATAGGTTTCATGACTTTGGTTCTAACTTAATCGGAGAAACATTTCATCTTAGATGTATTGTTGTACAATCAAGATATCTAAATTTATATTTTGGAATTATTATTTGGTATGAATTTTTTTACAATTTATGATCATTTGGATTTATAATAGAAAAATTTTAAAAATTAAAAAATAAGAAGAGAAATGTAGCCCAACAAATCACTTATTATGTGAAATTGTGAAGAGGAATCGTCCAAAACCCTCTATCCTCATCTACACAATGATCATTGGTTGCATAACAGGCTAACACGCCTACTACACATCCTGTTTATGAGTATAACACTACAATCATTAAGAGAGGTGTGGTAAAGGTTTCCAATGACTCTTATAAGTCAAAAATAACAACCCGCCAGAGGTATGTGAGTAATTCCATTAAAGAATTCTTTGAGTGCACTTGAGTGTAACTGATTTAGGCATCGAAAGATCTTTTACCAACACTAAACCGGTATCGCATTGATCATCATTGGTTGTGATTTTGTTGCAGATTCTTAACTTAGCCAAGAAGACTTAAATCCATCATTTTCGTCAATAAAAAACATTTAAATTTCAATTATTTTTTATCTAAATGAATCGTTAGAAAAATTGAGATTTACCGTGTGCATTTTATAATAGGCAACTAAAGATTTTGCACCGGGTATATTGTACGTGATAACTTTTAAAACAATACTCATTTTTTATTTCTATTTTTGTTTTTACAATAAATTTAAGAAAAAAATGAACTAATAAAGCTCTAATCTTTAAATAAATAAAAATCAATTGTCACTCATCAACACCAATTTAGAATAAGTATCTTATAACTTAATTGGTATTACTTGTTCTCCATTACGAAAACAACCACGATTAAATCCCTTTTCTCCAATTATCACATTGAAATTACCAACAACAAAAAAAATATAAAAAAAATTCAGATTTTACGTCTATTATTGTCAAGAATTCATTGCTCATGGGTCATAAAAAAATAAAAAATAATTAGTCTTATGACTTTGTAAGCCATTGACGACCTTTTGTTTTAATTTACGATTTTTTTTTAATAATCAGTAATTTACGATTTGTTGGTAGGCTGAAGTTGTTTGTTGGT
The DNA here is from genome assembly GCA_907173295.1 of Fagus sylvatica. NCBI lineage: Eukaryota > Viridiplantae > Streptophyta > Magnoliopsida > Fagales > Fagaceae > Fagus > Fagus sylvatica. The sequence goes on along the minus strand of OU015771.1, from coordinate 20,923,486 downwards.
GACTCTGACTATTAGACTTCTTTGAAAATCAACTGGAAACCACAGATCCAGTGGTCTGGACCTGGTCATTCCTACCCTGCCACTTCTGGGCTCTTGACTCCGACTAAAAGTCTAAAAGTATGGTCGCACAACTTTTTTTCAAGTTTAGTTTAGAACGGTTGAAGTGACTATTTTTTATGATAAGCAATAAGAAAATGTGGACGGTGGGTTATATAGGAAAATTAGTTTATTAGTGTAAGACTCATATATATCCAACTTCAAATTGGTTTGGAATTTTTATTCTTGTTAATTAAAATTTCAAACTTATGAATCGTTTCAATTTTTCATCTATTTTCATTATTTATTTATGTTATTTTAGTCCGTAACGAAATAAAGAAAAATAGATTGTTAATAAATTTTTATGTTTAACCTAAGTAATCAATTTGAATTTTTGACAATTTCTCACTCAAAATGAAACTTTCGATATTCCAATGGTTGCCAAAATTAATTTATGAACAAACTTTTTATAGAAAGCATATTTTAATCAATGGTTTGCCACTTATATATGCTCAGTTACTGCCTAAAGGAACAAAAATAAATAACATAGATGTAAACAAGTCTTAAATTGAAAGAATTCATTTGTAACTTTAATTGACAAAATTAAAAGTTGGAACCTAGTCTAAAAATAGTATAAATTTTGGACATTTTTATATAATTTCCCCTAAAATTTATTAAAATAATTTGAATATTACAAATTTTACTATAAAAACTATACAAATTGACGTGTCAATTTTTAAACACAATAGAAAAAATAATTAAAAATTTAATTATCCAGTAGATGAGGTAACATTAATTACATTCAATTTTTTAAGATATTTTTAATAATTTTTTTTAATAATTTTAGTATTTTTCAAATCAAGAGGTGGCATTACTCTTTTCAAATTCACCGTAAGCGTTCAGATTGTTTGTTTCGTTCAGGCCGAAAGTTCTACTTTGGAGGGCATAAATAACGAACACCTTTGCTCTTTTCTATTCAACGTTGACGGGCATAAATAACGAACACCTTTGCTCTTTTCTATTCAACGTTGACGGGCATAAATAACGAACATCTATGCTCTTTTCGTCAAATATACACATAGTCCATACAATTATAGAATTATTCTTGAATTCATTTTCTCCCAAGTCAAAGCCTTTTTAGTTTTTAATTTGATTAATATACTTCTCCTTGAACAAATCAGAGAGTTGAATTTGAAGAGTTGGTAGGAGCCTATAACAATTCTTTCTTGAATGTTTTATTCAGGCAAAATAATAATAAAAATACAAAATTTTACTTTAAAGAAAACGGTAGACCTAACTTCTTCTTCTTCTTCTTTTTCTTCTTTTTTCCTAAAGTGAATTATTTAGGCTAAAATCCAAATTACACATCTAAATTTGGGTTAATTGTTCATATAAAAAGGGTTAATTGTCATTTTCGTTTTCTGTTTTTTAACCCAATTTCATCTTTTAAGTTCACATTTACTGTGAATGGTCATTTCCATATTCTGTTCCATTTAAAAAACAGTTGTTTACTATAAAAGCATTAATCAATTCATGCATTAATGGATGACCACTTCGATTTCTATTACTTGTGGGTTTCTACTACTTGAGTTTTCTCTTCATTTATAAAATTGTCCGTTGGAGTGATTTATATTAATGATTGGCTTAATTACCTATTTTTCCTTTCTTTGATGAATCTAAGTGAACAATAAATTTATGAAGTTTCTCTGCCCCTAGGGTCTAACCCTAGCCGCCAGTAGAATATCGTCCTTGTCACTGTACAAGTCTCTAGTCCCCTCCCGTGGCTTAGTCATAGGTAGGTCGGAGAGTTCTTTTTCCGTTGAGTTTCTTCTCCTCAGGTCAGTCACTCTGTTTGTCTGTACCTTTCTCTTTTCTGCATTATTTTTTACTCTAACAATGGACGAAGTTGATAGCTTATGGCAACGTCTATCTCTGAATGATAAAGAAGACAATGTTTTTGATCTCTCGTCTGATGCTCAACCTGATAAACCTACTCTTGCGGCAAAATTCTATACTCGGAGAGTGATCAATGTTGAAGCCATTGCACGCACCTTCAAACCTCTTTGGCAAACCCGTAAAAGCTTCTCTATTCAAGATGTGGGAGATAATACGGTTTTGATTGAGTTTGAAGAAGCAGCAGACTTGGAACGTGTCCTTCTTGGAGAGCCTTGGTCCTACGATAAATATCTGATTGCTTTTCACCGTTTAAGCCATGAGATTGCAGTTGAAGACCTGCCTTTTCATCTGGTGGATTTCTGGGTACAACTCCACAATCTCCCCGTCCTTAGTATGAAAAGGAGGGTAGCAATAGCCTTGGGTGGATACATTGGAGAAGTTCTGCCAACATCACTCCAGGAAGAAGAAGCAGGGAACGGGAAATACATGAGAGTTAGAGTTCGGGTGGATATAACTAAACCTCTTTGCCGAGGAAGAAAGATTGGCCTTGGTAATGGTACAGAGGGATGGGTGTCTTTTCAATACGAGCGCTTGCCGAATTTCTGTTACTGGTGCGGAATACCAACACATGGTGAGCGGGATTGCGAGGAGTGGTTGAGAACTCCAGTTCATCTCAGAGAGAAGCCTATGGAGTATGGTATTTGGCTAAGGGCTGCTGGAGAGAGAATAACCCGTCGAGTCCAAATTATTGTAGAAGGCAGTAACCGCCGTGCCAATGGAGTCAGACGGAATCCTGCTGCTTCACCCAAACCCAACCCGCCACCTCCCCCACCCCCAACCACCAGTCCTCCGTTTGCTGACTCTCCTATTACTGATATGGAAGTTTCTGAAAATCTGGTTCCAGATCACATTAATGCGGATCCTATGGGTGCAAATCCCATGAGTTTCGAAGACAAATTGCGGGAAATTGATGTGGCAATCAATTATAAGCCCGTAAATAGTGGAGTACATATGTCAAATGAGAATTTCCATATGGAACCCGTAATACCAGCTGAGTCTCACGAGTTATATATGGGCCCATTGAACCCCACTACCCATCCCAACCAAACACGAGCCCCTCTAAGTGAAATTTCCAACCAATGGACCACTCCCGAGAAACAACCCAAGCCCAAACCAGGTTCATGGAAAAAGAAAGCCCGCTCAAAGGCCCCAACCACCACTACCTCTCCTATTATCCTGGCTGAAAAAAGAAGCAATACAGAAGCTTTCCAAGCACCTGTAACAGAAGTAAGGCAAACCAAGACCGCGCGTCTTTTCCAAGATGATTTACTATCGATGGAGGCTGGATTCCAGCCCCACCGGAGCCAATGAATTGCCTGAGTTGGAACTGTCGTGGGCTTGGGAACCCATGTACAGTTCAAGAACTCACTCGCTTGGTGCGAGTTAAAGCTCCCTCGGCCGTTTTTTTGATGGAAACATGGTCGAACGAGGATTATCTCAAAATTCTCAGATGCAAATTACAGTTTAGCAATAAATTAGTAGTACGTAGCAATAAAAAGGGTGGAGGTTTAGCCCTGTTTTGGAGTGATGATTTGAATGTATTCATCAAAAGCTATTCATGTAGTCATATTGATGCCGTAATCAATGAAGGAATGTCTGATGCTTGGAGACTTACAGGAGTGTATGGTGCTCCAGAAACCCACAACCGATCGGAGACATGGGATTTGATCCGTAGACTAGATGGACTTTACCTGCTCCCATGGTGCTGTTTGGGAGACTTCAATGAAGTGGTAAAGCTTGAGGAAATGCATGGAAGACATTTAAGACCAGATCGCCAAATGCAAGCCTTCCGCAATGTGTTGGACGATTGTGGATTGGTGGACCTCGGGTTCAATGGGTTTCCTTTTACATGGTGCAATAACAGAGACCCACCTAACACGACATGGGTGAGATTGGATAGGGCAGTGGCAACCACGGACTGGCTGATGAGATATCCCCGTGCTCGGGTAGACCACTTGGATGTTATCAAATCTGACCACAAGTGTTTGTGGCTGGTGTGCGAGCCGAAGAACAGCAGAAATCCGAAACGAAGACCATTTTGCTTTGAGGAGATGTGGCTGTCAGATTCGGGGTGTGAACAAACCATAATGGAAGCCTGGAGCAACACAAGACCTGGCACGGCAATGTTTCAAGTTTCGCATAAGCTTAAAGAGTGTAAATTCCAGCTGGGGTCATGGAGCCGGGAGAACTTTGGAAATATTGGGAAGAAAATAGAAGAAACGAAGAGTGAACTTAAGCAAGCTGAAGCCTCGGCCCTCCATGGGATCAACCATAATTATCTCCAATCCTTAAGGAAAAAGCTGAACTCACTGTTTGAGAAAGAAGAAAAAATGTGGCGGCAGCGGTCTCGATCTCTCTGGCTTGCAAATGGGGATAGGAACACAAAGTACTTTCATAGCAGAGCAACTCAGCGCCATAGAAGAAATCATATACACGGGTTGAAAGATGATATGGATAAGTGGCATGATACTAATGACGGTATGGCTTCTTTGCTTATAAATTATTATACTTCTCTGTTCTCTACCTCCCATCCTGATCAGATTGCCGAAGTTGTGACACATGTTCCTCATGTGGTAACTGAAGATATGAATAAAGCTTTGATCAGAAAGTTCACAGCCCCTGAGGTTGAGTTAGCTTTGAAGCAAATGGCCCCGACAAAGGCTCCAGGACCCGATGGTATGCCCCCTGTATTTTATCAGAAGTTTTGGCATGTAGTTGGAGGGGATGTTACAAAGGCAGTGTTATCTTGTTTGAATTCTGGTCGGATTTTAAAGTCTATAAATCACACATTCATATCTTTGATTCCCAAAACAAAAAATCCAGAAAGAGTGACTGAATTCCGACCAATTAGCCTGTGTAATGTGATCTATAAGCTGATTTCCAAAGTCTTAGCCAATAGATTAAAACTCATACTCCCTCAGGTTGTTTCAGATTCTCAAAGTGCGTTTGTTCCAGGTCGACTGATCACTGACAATGTCTTGGTGGCATTTGAAACTTTACACTATATGCATCATAATAAAATTGGTAGAGATGGAGCTATGGCCTTAAAACTCGATATGAGTAAGGCATATGACAGAGTGGAATGGTGTTTCCTTGAAAAAATCATGTCTCAAATGGGTTTCCATAAAAAATGGATCTCCATTATGGTTGAATGTATTAGCACTGTCTCATACTCTATTTTGGTTAACGGTGAACCCCATGGCTATATCCAACCATCTAGAGGTTTACGCCAAGGGGATCCACTATCACCCTACCTTTTTCTATTGTGTGCAGAAGGGCTCCACTCTTTAATCCAAAAGGCAAACATGGATGGTGATATCCAAGGAATTTCCCTGTGCAGAAATGGTCCGAAAATTTCTCACCTATTTTTTGCAGATGATAGCCTCTTGTTTTCCAAAGCCACTCCAAATGCCTGTGAGAAAATACAAGGAATTTTAGCTCAATATGAAAAAGCTTCAGGTCAGCAGGTTAACAGAGACAAAACTACTATCTATTTCAGCAAAAACACCCCAGAAGCATCTCAACATATCATTAAGGAGGCTCTTGAGGTTCCAATTATCCGTCAGTACGAGAAATATTTGGGGCTCCCCTCTCTTGTAGGGAGAAATCGAGCTGCAAGTTTCTCCCAAATCAAGGAAAGAGTCTGGCAAAAATTGAAGGGGTGGAAAGAGAAGCTTCTATCTCAGGCAGGACGTGAGATACTCATTAAAGCAGTTGCTCAGGCCATCCCCACTTACTCTATGAGTTGTTTTAAATTACCTGCAAAGCTTTGTAATGAGCTAGAAGCTATGGTTCGTCGATTTTGGTGGAGCAATAACCCAGAACATCGTAAGATCCATTGGGTGGCTTGGAGGAAGTTATGTCAACCAAAATATAAGGGAGGTATGGGATTTCGTGATATTCGAAAATTTAATGATGCTTTACTTGCAAAGCAGGTTTGGCGTTTACTCCATGACACTAGCTCCCTATTTTACCGTGTCTTCAAAGCCAAGTTTTTTCCCCATGGCAGCATCTTAGATTGTCCCACTACAACCCGCGGATCATATGCATGGCAAAGCATTCTTAAGGCGAGAGATGTGATTCTGAAGGGAGCCGTTTGGAGGGTGGGAAATGGACAAAGTATAAACATATGGGATCAACGTTGGTTTCTGGAAGAACACCACAGGAAGATAATCACACCGAGCCCCACCATACTTCGGCACTATACAGTGGATCAGCTCATAATCAAAACTCAGATGACATGGGACACTTCTCTTATTGATAACCTTTTCTGCTCATATGATGCCGAAGCCATCAAGCAGATTCCTCTTAGCAACCACTACCATGCAGACAAAATTATATGGCCAAGTAATACCAATGGCGAGTACACAGTGCGAAGTGGTTACAGGTTTCTAGTTGAGGAAGCGGATAAGAGCCTCCCTGGTAGTTCTATGCCTAATCCTCTTCAAGATATTTGGAAGTCTATTTGGTCCCTCAAAATCCCAAGAAAGTGTCAGCTGTTTGCATGGAAAGCTTCCCGTGAAGCTCTTCCCACAAAACTGAATCTCCAGAAACGTCAGATTCCAGTTGGTACGACATGTGAAATCTGTGGTGAGAAGGATGAAGATGCTCTTCATGCCCTCTGGAGCTGCAAGCATTTGCAATCGGTGTGGAGTAAGGAAGTGTGGGCCCAGACCTTTCAAAATTCTCCAACGATGGACTTTGCTGATCTCCTTTCGAATGTTCTTCACCACGGCAAGGATTCAGAACCAGAACTCTTCATTATAATATGCTAGGCTTTGTGGCAGAGAAGAAATAAGCTTCGGCTTAATCAAGAAGTGGTCTCTATCAACCACGTTGGCGTGCAGGCAAAATGCTATCTTGAGGAGTATAGGAGGGAGAAACGAGCCCAGCAATCCCAATCCTCAGCCAGCTCTAGCGGTGAGATGGATCCCATCGAGGAAGCACAAGTATAAAGTCAACTATGATGGGGCAGTCTTTAAGGAGACTAATGCAGCAGGAATTGGTGTTATTGTTCGAGATTCTTCTGGTCTAGTTATGGCCTCTCTAACCCAAAAAGTCCGTTTCCCGCATTCGATTCCGAGCATTGAAGCTTGGGCAGTGAAAAGATCAATCCAATTTGTCCTCGAAATTGGCCTAACCGATGCAGAGTTTGAAGGTGACTCCCAGACTATTGTTGCTGCCCTCAATGATCCCAAACCCAGCTTAGCCCCCTTCGGTCTTCTCATTACAGATGCCAAAGTTCTGGCCAGCAAGCTCCAAAGCTTTTCCTTTTCTCATGTCAAGCGGCAAGGCAATCAACTTGCCCATGCTTTAGCCCGAAAAGCTCTTTATTGTAATAGTCTTGAGGTCTGGATGGAATCTGTTCCACCAGACCTGAACCATCTTTATTTGTCAAGTTTAAACCTTTCTTAATAGAAATCTCATCTTTTTCTCAAAAAAACAAAAAAAAAAGTGTTCAAATGAGCTTACGCACACCTCGATTAATCCTAGAAAGGGACACGTAACACCCTTCTAATCACATGTACCGCGATAGTTAATTATGTATCTTTTGATTGTCCTTTCTGAAGGAAACATATATGCATACAATGTACACACATATAATTGAGTTTCTAATGTGTTACCTCTTAGGTTTTGTGAGTAAAACCTAGTATACCTCGTTGCAGCGGAATTAACGAACCGGCCTTCTTCCCACGTGCTTCGTGTTTGTGCCGGTCAAGTGAAGATTCCACAAAGTCGAGCACTTCACCTACTTCCACAGACCAAATCCTAAGGTTCGTTGATGGAAACCATGTCCAAAATAAGTGAACCCCAAAAAAATGTCTACAGAACGACCATGAAAACCAAAACTGAAACCAAGTTCTAACAAAACATTAACTGAAAGTAGATTCTACCTCATTCCGGGCGCATAAAGCATGTCATGGAGTAAGAAGGTGCGTCCATGACGCAACTGGAGTTTGTAAGTGCCAATCCCAAGCACCTCCACTCTTGACTCGTTCCCCATACACATCCATCTGCTGCCAGCTGGAACTCGGCGGTACTCTACGAACCCAACTCTATCTCTCGCTACATGGTCTATTGCTCTTGTGTCTACAATCCAATCAAGGATATAGTAAGCAATCAGTATTTGTGATGATGCTACATAACACACAGTGCGAGAGGATGGGTCAAAAAGTACCTTCTTCGGCTTAGTGCAATCACGAGCGAAGTGACCAACTACTCCACAGTTAAAACATGCTTATTCAGCTTGTTTCCATCCACCACGCTTACCCCTTGGGCGCTTGGTGGTATTGGCTCTCTTTAAGGGTTTTCCTCCATTCTGACCTCACTAGGGTGCTTTTTCATAACTTTTGCGCTTGGCCTTAGATGCTTGGCGCTGACCATGTCTAGCAAAGAAGGCAGAACTCTGTCCTTGCGCCACACGACGCTCTGCCTCAAGCTCAAGATGACGTGACAAGTCCTCAAGCGTTTGAATGCTCTCATTGTGAGTCATGTTGAGCTTCATTTGTTCCCACGAGTCAGGGAGTGAACAGATCACAGCCTGGATCTGCTGCTCATCAGTCAGATTATTCCCAGCAGCCTTCAACTTGTGAACCATTGCTGACATTTTCCTTAGATGCTCCTGCATGGAATCACCACGCTGCATCCTGAAGGTATCAATTTTCAATGTCAGCGCGCGCAGTCGAGTGACCGTGGTCCCTCCAAATTTTGCCTTCAAGGCAATCCACATGTCTTGGGCAGTACCATAGCTCTCAAACTCGCCAATAAGGTCGTTATGCATGCTGCTTAACATGGTAAAGCGCGCACAACGATCCTTCTTGCGCCAGCTTTGGTATGCTTCCAAGTCTCTGTGATTCTGAGCACTATTCCCTTACTCAGGCTCTTCCATTGAGTTGGTCAAAGTCTCCAAGACTTCCAACTCATCGAGGAGGTACTGGATCTTACGATGCCAGATATTATAGTTCTTGCCATCCAATTTCTCTCCTCGGTTCAAGTCAGCAACAACAGTCTTTGATGCCATCACTACATTCACACACACATGGTTTAGGACATTGTATTCAGGCAAGCATAAGAAAAATATACACATAATCATTTTTGTAGCATCAAACTAAATCAAACATGGCATCTCACACAAGACATAAAATCGAGACATTGTTATGCTCAGAATCATCTTTTATGCACAAGTGTTACACTACCATGATTAATTTATTTGTTGCACAAAAATCTTCATGGGAGGGTCCAACCTCTCCACCATGGTTCCCATTAACATTATAATATTGCATAATACCTATATGCATTTTCCCATAATATTCTAAACTTTTAATAATTTTCTATAATATTTTAATCATTCATTAAATACAATGAATATCATGGAAAAATTCAAAAAAATCCCAAAAATATGGAAAAATAAAAATTTCATGCTTCCCATGTCTACACATAGAATGGTCCATCCATACACAATTTCCAAATTTTTAATAATTTTCTATAAATTTTTATTCAATTTCAAGAGACAATAAAAATGATAGAAAATTATATATCCCATAAAAAAAATCATGAAAATTTGTAGTTTTGTTCTCTGTGCATATATTAACATACCAGTTCATCAACCAATATTTTTCTCACATCTTTTTCAATTTTCAATAATTTTTAATTATATACCAAGAACAATAAAAAATTATTGAAAAATAAAGGAAACAATCAAATAATTCTAGAAAAATATTAGTTTTGCACATTTTAAATATCTTAACAGATTAGAATAGCTTTCCAAAATTTTCTACAATTTTCTGGAATTTTCCTCAATTTTCTACATTTAAATGCAAAATTAACAAATTTTGTATTAAATAATATATATGCCAAAATATCTCACCTCCCATACTAATGGGTGCTCTCAACTCCCAGAGGAGAGTACAAAAATTTTTAGGTCCAGAAAGTACCTCACTCTCTGCCACACGCGCGAGTGGTCCTCCAAGGTTAATATTTTTATTTAAAAAATAATTATTAATTATTTTTTATTACCATAAAAATTATTAAAAATTTTATTAAAATAAAATAAATTATTACAGTCACAACGGAGGAAACCGGAGGCCGAAAGGAATCTCGGGTTGAGTCTCACGCTCCACCACGCGCCACTAGGCACGAGTGGGGGAGCCCCCACCTCTGGTTTGTCATCAACCTTTGGCCTAGGGTTTTTCCGAAAAACCCTAGCCGCCAAGCCTATTTCGGACCCCATATCTCTCTCTGTAGAGCTCCGTTTTTTGTGGTTTTTTCGTCGTTGGAAAGCTTATTCAACATACTACATAATAGAATAAAAAATCATTCAAAAAAATGGAGTATTGAATAAGATATACATGCCGCAAAAACACCGATTACACATATTGAACATAAAATGTAAAATGGCATATCTAATTGCACACATGTCCAAATCATGCAAGGTTTGTTGCTATGGACTCCATGGGTCGTGAGGAGTCCATTAGTACCATTGGTGTCGCCGGAAGCTCACCGGAGAGCCGCCGGCGGTGAGAACCCGAAATGGCCATTATGGCCAACAATGGTGGAAAAATTTGATTTTCTCCCTAAGGTCCTCTAAGGCTCTAAAAACACAAAGAAGAAAGCCTATGACTCTGATACCAATGAAGGAAACATATAGGCATACAATGTACACACATATAATTGAGTTTCTAATGTGTTACCTCTTAGGTTTTGTGAGTAAAACCTAGTATACCTCTTTGCAGCGGAATTAACGAACCAGCCTTCTTCCCACGTGCTTCGTGCTTGTGCCGGTCAAGTGAAGATGCCACAAAGTCGAGCACTTCACCTACGTCCACAGACCAAATCCTAGGGTTCGTTGATAGAAACCCTAAGACAAAGAGAAAGGAGATGAGAGATAGTGTGTTTTGTGTCTGCAGACTTTTAACGTACGTTTTTCTGTCTGAATATTGCAATTTTATATTGCAATATTGTAAACCCTAATCTTAGGGTTTTGTCTTAATGGGCTACCCACTTGGGCCAGCCAAATGGCCCAAATGCCAACACTTTCATTATGATTCAATGAGGCACCTTGGAGAGAGTCCTCATTCCCTCTCACAGGGAGTACATCCTAACATAGGATCCATGTGTAGGACCCACACCCCCTATAAGAGGGGAGAATGGAGATGACTCATCCTGGAGGACCTACAAATTTCTCGAGACCATGGTCCCTTAGCTTTTTAAATTTCTCCTCCCACCTATAATTTTTATAAAAATTAAAAATTTATATATAAAATTTAACTATTGGCTCCCCTAGATTTAAAAAAAATTGTACTACATTTTATATAAAATGTCTAATACATCATTTTTTTTTTTCTCTTATTACTCTGATCAAATAGATAACTTACTAATTCAAATTATGTTCAAGGTATTTTCTAAAAGATACTTGTCAAGTTCATGCAATGGTCGTGTTTCCGCCATACCTAGCTATCAGCAAATTTGGTTGCCCATTCTCTCACCATAAAAGCTAAGACTATAGTTTATAGATCTTGTTGGGCTGATGCTATGCCCTATAATATTTCTAGTGTACTATAAGTTGAAAAAATATATCCTTAAATTTTCCTTAAAAATAGAAGATGATATTTTCCTAAAAATTAATAAGTTTATATAAATTATTAATGTATTATTTTTTCCTCTTGTTACACTTATACTATACGTAGCTTATTAAACCAATGCATATTCAAGATATATGTTCCTCTAAATAGATAAATAAATATTTTTAATAGAAATGTTTTTTATTTTCCAAAAACAATACCCTTCTTTTTATGCACCGGCCTTTGAAAGAAGCTGATGTAGTACTTTTAATGGGAATTCAAGGCATTGAGGTGGCCAAGGAGAGTTCAAATATTGTCATTTTGGATGAAAACTTTAATCTGTGGCCATTGTTTTAAGGTGGCGAAGATGTGTCTTCAACAACATTTAGAAGTTCATTCAATTCAACTCACTGTAAATGTTGCTGTTTTTGTGATCAACTTTGTGGCAGGCTGTTTCAGCTGGTGAAGTCCCATTAACAGCAGTTTAGTTATTATGGGTGAATTTAATTATGGACACATTGGGTGTTCTAGCTCTTGCCATAAAGAAGTCTACCAAAGAGCTGATGATGAAGCCACCACTGGTCGGACTGACCCACTTATTACCAACATTATGTGGAGAAACCTTTTAGCCCAAGCTTTTTATTAGATTGTAGTCCTATTGACCTTGCAATTCAAAGGTGAATTAATCTTCAATGTGACTGAGAAGGTGAATGACAATTTGATCTTCAATACTTTCGTCCTTTGTCAAGTCTTCAATGATTTCAATGCAAGAAAGCTCGAGAAAAAGAACATAATTAAAGGGATCATTGCCATAACCATAGTCCTTCAAGTGGTTCTCGTAGAATTTTTTAAGAAGTTTGCAAATACAGAAAGGTTGAATTGGGGGCAATGGGCGCATGCATTGGAATTGAAGTATTATCTTGACCAATGGGTTGGATTGTCCAGTGGATACATATTCCACAGAAACCATTTTTCAGCTACCTAAAGATAAAAAAGATATAAGATCTTCCAACAACTTCTTCAAAGTCCTCTTCAACGACGGGCATTCTTTGGATTATATCCAATATACCTTCGTAGCAATAATTTCTCTATAATTTTCTAAGCCGGTATCTGATCCCTTGTAAAATTGTAGTTCACTTAGTAGCATTTGAAATATGTTAGTATTGTTGTATTTTTACAAAAATATTTTATTCATTTATTCCTTTTCACAATTCTTTCCCCTAAAGAGTTGACCAAATCTAGGATTTGTTTATACCATAGTGTAACTTATGAATGATATCATGCTGTTAGATCATTCAAATAAAGCTTTTATTGATAAATTTTTGAAGTAAGAAAGATTACATCTAGTGGGGGTAGTACTTTTCTTTCTTTTTTGTTGTGGGGGGGTGGGGGGTGTGAATAGAGTACTTTTTTAAAAAATTATTATATAAAAAATATATATATATATATATACAATTCGAACACAATGTAATCATTTTCACATTCCCAAGTTTGTCGTATGAGAATCCTCTAAATAGAGAACTAGCAAAGGTTTAACTAAATTTATATGAACCTTCTCTCTACCAATCATAGTGATTGTTACTGGTAATCAAAACAAAGGGTTAGATTATTCTTCGATTTCATAATAGGATTTTGTAAAAACAAATCACGAAGATGCAAAAAACTTAGGAAATTTGGGTTTGTCAAAACCCGCATTGGGAGAGCACAATTTTGAGAGATCTTCTCATCCTCACTCATGGAAAAAGATGCCCTTTTTGTTTTTGTTTTATGGCATTCACTTTGATAGGAATAAGTTCACCAACGATTTTTCTAGGTCCCAAGTAACTATTATTATTATTATTATTATTTTTCTTTTTACTTGTTCCCTTCACTATTCTCTCTTTGGTTTATGATAAAGTTGGGGATGTTAGATTTGTTAAGATTTTGACATTCTCGCATTTAATTTAGGAGAAGGAAGGATGTGGTAGAAAAAAATGGGACAAAGTGAGAAAGTATCCAAGCTTCATTGAAAGTGAAAAATTTGAAGTGATTGTGTGGATTGGTTAATATTTTGTCTATATATATAAAAAATAAAAATTAATTTAAATTTATCTAGTCAGTTTCGTGTTTGCCTTTGGTCTAAGCTTGCGAGTGTGTGTGGTTTATTCTTTGTATGAGAAATTTTTTTATAGGTTCAAGTGTGGCCTTAGATTTGGGAGAGGTAGGCAATAAGAGGGGAAGGGTATTTAAGTAATTTTAATTGTAAAAATGACATTTTTATCATTTAATTGGATAAAGGTCACGTGACTGCTAAATTTAACCTCGAAATGGACAATGGGAGTGTTATTTACAAAGTTTATTATAATTGGGATGGTGATTACACATTTTTTATAATTTGGGATGTAAAATGCAAATACTTCCATAATTCAAGGTGGATTTCTATAATTAATTTGAGATTTTAATAAATTAGACCTAAAAAAGAATAAGATTATAAAAAAATTGAACCGAAATAAGTTGGAATATATAATCTTATCAATAAACCGTAATGAACATGCACTAAGTTTAATTGCACATAATCTCATTGACACTTCGAGTGAAAATGTCTATGCACGCGTTAGACATATTTCTTTATTTATTTAATTATAAAAAAAAAAAGAAAAAAGAAAAAAAGCATTAGTCATACTTAACCATTTTATATATATATATATATATATATATATATATATATATATATATATATATATATATATATATATATATATATATATTTAATCAAATATTAATTAACCTTATTAGTTATTTCAAACTGATCTATAACTTTTCTCTAAAAAAAATAAAGGAAAACATAAAATAAAATAAAAAACAAAAAAACATGACTGCAACAGCTGAGAGTATAAGACCTTTGACTTGAAAATCCAAAGCCCTTGGATTAAAAACAGATCGAACGGTGAGATTTTAAACAAAGTCGAACGTTGGAGAGAGGAGCGCATTTTATTACAAAAAGGCCATTCACTCCTTGGTTCTTCTTATTATTCGGTACTCATTACAGAGACAGAGACTGAGAAAAAGACCCAGAAGGAACATTGCTCAACCAATCAGAAATGGCTTTAAGGCCCATTGTTCCACCACAACCTAGAGGTATTACTTTGCTCTCTCTCTCTTTCTCAATTCTTTTGAGGATTAGTGTGCTTTTTCTTTGTGAATATGAGTTGGGGTTTTTGATTAATGGGGTTTCTTTTATTGGAATGGTTCATTGATATCAATTATTATGGTACAGATTTGATTACTTTCAATGGGTAAATTTGTTTTGTTTGGGTTTGACTAAAGAGTTTGATTTTAATCTTCAGTTCTTCTTTCGTTGTTTTCCATTCTGAGTGCCTTCATTCATTGCCTCTTTTATCATTTTCCTATAAATAAATAAAAAAAAAATTCTTCTTTCGTTGTTTTCTTTCCCCTTTGTAAATAACACTCCCACTATCCATTTAGAGGTTAAATTTTGCAGTCACGTGACCTTCGTCCCGTTAAATGATAAAAATGTCCTTTTCACAATTAAAATTACTTAAATACCCCTCCCCTCTTATTGCCTCCCTCTCCTCAATCTAAGGCCACACTTGAGACCTATAAAACTTTTTTCTCGTATAAAGAGTGAACCCCATGCACACTCGCAAGCTTAGACCAAAGGCAAACACGAAACTGACAAGATAAAATAAAACTAATTTTTATTTTTTAAATATATCGACAAAATGTTAACCAATCCACACAATCACTTCAAAATTTCCACTTTCAATGAAGCTTGGATACTTTCTCACTTTGTCCCATTTTTTTCTACCACATCCTTCCTTCTCCTAAATTAAACGCGAGAATGTCAAAATCTTAACAAATCTAACATCCCCAACTTTCTCATAAACCAAAGAGAAAATTGTGAAGGGAACAAGTAAAAAAGAAAAATAATAACAGTAATAATAGTTAGTTGGAACCTAGCAAAGTCCTTGATGAACTTATTCCTATATGTTATATTAATATTTAAATTAAAGGCTCTATAAGGTATTATCTTCCTAACAAATAGAATCAGAGTTCATGGTGGTTGTGGTAAAGTGAGAGAAGGTTATAAAGGTCACTTCCGCATATTGAGCAAGGACAAGTCCCTTTCATAGTTAGAGAAGGGAATGGGTGTGTGTACTTGGAGCTTAAGAGTGTATGAATGACAAACGTTCATGGATGGTGTACGAGAGGCCTATGGATGATGCATAAGATATAGAAAAAGGCTATAGGCATGAGGGAGCTAGTAGGACTTATTTGTGGCCCAAGAAAAAAGGTCTCAAAGTCTAGAGAGAGAAAATGACTCACACGTGAGGGTGAGATTATTGGGTATACACCATGGATGATACACAAAAAAGAAAAGAAAAAAACCATAGGCATGGAGGAGCTAGTAGTACTTATTCGTGGCCCAAAATAGAGGTCTCTAAGCCCAAAGAGTGGTAATAACTTACACGTGAGGGAGACATTGTTGTGTATACACGTGTAAAAGGAAGTCTCATATGGAGAAAGAGTAAAGATGTTGAGGAATTTATATAACATAACGGGGCCGAAATCCATAGGCTTAAGCTTTTGGGTAAAGTCATGTCCCTATATATTATATTAACTCCTTAATTAGAGACTCATCAAGGTGTTATCTTCTCAACAAATGCTATCAGAGCCCATGGTAGTGTGCGGAAACGTTGAAAGCTTATGCAAAAATGTTCACAATGAGTGGTCCTAGGTAACCAAATACCTAGAAAAATTCACATAAAATATCATGCACATTGAAAGCTTCAAAAAAGTGCAAATTACAAAATTCAGATGTTTGTGACTTCTCGAAATTGAGTAATTCATGGAAATGCTTGTGGCGCAAGCTTTAAATTCATCTTTTATATGAACCACACGAGATTTCACTTTACAAAATCTCCTCCTACAAAATTTCAAACTCTTCAGTCTAATCCCAAACCCTCACTGTCACCCTTAATCGCAATCGCAATCTATTACAACTGTCACCACATTTCACCCACCATTTGTCGCCTAGTATGTCAATTGTTTTTTTTATTGTTGTTGCTAAAAGCCTAGTATGTCAATTGTTGCTTCTTCTTGTGCAACGACAACACTACCTTGTGCTCATCTTTCTCTGTGGCTTTGCGAACATAGTTTTGAGGTTATATTTTGCTAACTCTACTCTTTTTTTTTTTTTTTCTTTTTTTACGGTGATCTCAACCCCTTGTGATGACGGTTTGAGGTGATATTTGTTATGTTTTTATATATATATTTTTACGTATATTTAATCTTCAATAAACATAAACATTTTGATTTGATTTTTATGGTGGTTATCTCAACCCTTGCGAAGACGATTTGAAGGTGATATTTTCTAACTTTACCATTTTTTTATTATATTTAATCTTATAACCCATTATAATGTTTTTGTTCTGATGGTGAGCTCAACTCCTTGCAAAGACAGTTAGGAGTTGATATTTGCTAACTTTATTATTTTTTTATGTACATTTAATCTTTTAACTCATTATGATTTTGTTGTTCTAATGGTGATCTCAACCCCTTGAGAAGACAGTTTGGATGTGATATTTGCTAACTTTACTTCTTCTTTTTCTTTTTTTTTAATCTTCCAACCCATTATGATTTAGTTTGTTCTGATGGTGATCTCAGTTGGGTACACACGTGTGAGTGGAAGTCACACGTGTGAGTGGAAGTCCCACATGTACTAAAACTAAAAAAGTTGAAGAGTTAATATTCATAACTAGGCCAAAACTCATATGCTTAAGCTTTTGGATAAACTTGTGTTCCTATATGTTATATTAATGTCTCAATTAAAGGCTCCCCAAAATCTCCCCAACAAATGGTGCCAGAGCTCATGGTGGCTCATGGTGATTTGCGGCAATGTGACAAGGTTATGTAGGTCCCTTTCGCATATGGAGTGGGGACGAGTCCCTTTTGTAGTTAAAGTAGGGAAGGGGTGTGTGTATTTGGAGCTTAAGAGTGTAAGGATGACACACGTTCATGGATAGCGTACATAAGGCCTATGGATGATGCACAAAAAAAAAAAAAAAAATCCCATTGGCATAAAAGAGCTGGTAGGACTTATTCGTGGCCCATGAAAAGAGGTCTCGAAACCTAGAAAGAGGTAATGACTCACACGTGAGATAGAGATTGTTGGGTATACACAATAGATGATGCACAAGGAAAAAAAATAAAATAAAATAAAAATAACCCATAGGCATAGTGGAGAAAAGCGGCTGTTGGAGTTGCTTACCATATCCCATTATTTTATTGTAAATGTATGTTTTGTGAATGCCTTAACTTACGTATGATTAGAACAATTGGATTGTGTTGAAAAAACATATCACGTGTTAAGCATGTTTGAGAACATTCGGGCCAACGCCCTTAGTTTAGGCTAGATTCAAAACACTCGAGCGAATGCCCCAAAAATTTAGAATTCATTATGTTTGAGATTTTGATGGCACAACTGTATCATATGTGTCATGAATGAGCAGTTTTTTTTTTTTTTTTTTGAACCTTTATGTCTTTCTTTTCTTTATCTTGATTGTGATGTTGATTGATCAGTTGGAGCTCTTGTGGACAACTTTAAACATGTGTTAAAGCTAAAAATGTTCGAAAAAAAAAAAATCCTTTTTTTCCTGAGACAAAGTGTCGATCAGGAAACAACTTTCCCTAATCAGCACATTGGCCAAGTGTTGAAGTGTCGATCAACACTTCATCTTCCTTAATTGGCAATTGTTCTTTTCATTTTTTTAACTCTTGCTCAAAAATTTATTTATTAACCAAACACATTCCAAAACGATTGGAAACCTTTCAAGATTAATCAAATAAAGTCAGAATTTCAACCAAGATAATCTTAAGCAAGTTTTTAATTAAAGCTATTTTTGATATGCTCCTTTCGAATGGATTACTACTATTTTTTTACATGAAATGTATCATTTCATTCTTCCTAACTCACGACATTATACAATTTGTCATCAATAAATTTAAGGTTTAATTTATTACCTTCTAACTCAATTATCTAACAAAGTTGCCCTAGTCCTCTACCATTACGGGCTTAGAGCATCTCCAGGAGTAGTTCAAATCTACTCTGTATCTCTATTTGTTGAGAATAAAAGAAAAAAACCGGCTCCAGCAGTCGTCCAAATGCACTCTTCAACTTCAAATTTTTTTACAAAGTGTACAGTAGCCTTTCATTTTTGAAAGGCTACTGTACACTTTGTATTTATTAAAAAATCAATTTCTCTCGGTGGGGACCACCGACTAGTCTGATATTTCATCAGAACTTTTTCTCTCTCTCCTCTCATTTCATCCGAAACTTTCTCTCTCTTCTTCTCATTTCCTCTCTGTTCTCTCTGCTCTCTCTTCTCTCTTTGCTCTTTCGGTGGTTGGGCTTTCTGTTGGGTTTTCTGTTGAAGCACGAAACGGTGTGGCTTGGGCTTGCCGGCGTGGTGTTGGTTGACGGCGGAGCACTTGATTCGGTGGTTGGGCTTCCCGATCTCGGCGTGGTGGTGGTTAACGGCGGAGCACTTGATTCGGTGGTTGGGCTTGCTGGCAGAGCACTTGATTTTTCTGTTAAAGCACGGCGTGGTGGTGATTCGGTGGTTGGGCTTGCTGGCGTGGTGGTGGTTGGGTTTTCTGTTAATTTTTCTGTTGAAGCATGGCGTGGTGGTGATTCGGTGGTTGGGCTTGCCGGCGTGGTGGTGGTGGTTGGGTTTTCTGTTGATTTTCGGCTTGTGCTTGGGTTTTGCCGCTTGGGTTTCGATGCACAGCGTGGTGGTGGTTGACGGCTTGAGCTTGGGCTTGGGCTTGGGTTCACGGCGTGGTGGTTGGAAATGGGTTTGGGTTTTTGGTGGTGGAGCCGTGGTTCTCGGCCTGGAGGTGGTGGAGCCGTGCCAGATCTGGGTTTTTTTTTTCTTTTTAATTCTTTAGTTTTGAAACTTTGGAATTTGACTGTTTGGTTGCTGAGAAATTAATTTTGTGGTGATTTTTGTTAGGTTTGTGGTGGTTGATGGTTGATTTACGGTGGTTGTGGTGGTGGTGGGTGGGAAGGATTTGTTATGGCAGTTGGTTATTTTTTGGGAAATAATAATAAAGAAGAATAAAAAGTATAATATTTAAATAAGATAAAAGAATAAAAAAATATATTTAAATAGAGTAGAAAGTAAAATAGAGAGTACTGTTAGAGTAAAAATAAATAAAGAGTTGTTGAATAATATAAATATAGAGATAAGTTTAAAAGACTACTGGAGATGACCTTAAAGCAGTGCGCTTTTAGAAATGAACCTGCCCTACAGGCATAATACATCCCTATGCCTGTGCTACTGACACCCAACAGGCAGTCTTGTTGCTCTTGACCAATACTCTTGACCAATGAAAAGAAAGAAAGAAAACAAAAAAAGCAGAGGCAGTGATCATCATTTAATTTTTTTTTTTTGGAAATCATTTCATCAATCAATCAAATCATTTTTTTATATATAAAAAAAGACAGCCTTCGTAGCTAATTGGAGTGCTATAGTGTACTGATAAAAAAAAAAACTGATAAAAAAGGAGTGCTGTAGTGTAGTGTAATCCTGTTGGCTTCATGGTACTAACCAAAAAGGTAACACAAAAATTAAATAAAATAAAATATAAAACCCAGAAAGAACTCCAAAAGACGCTTTAAACGGTAAAATTAAAACCAGTTCTTGGGTTTCTAACCAAACAGAACTTAGGGTTTTTCCCAGAGACAAAGACAGAGAGAGAGAGGATTCATGGATCGTCTTCGTCCACGAGAAAGGCAGGCCTTTTCTGGCTTTACCAAGGCTGAGGTAATCTATTTCTCTTCTATTTTTCTTTTTTAAAAAAATTATTTATATGAATACTTTTATCTTTGTATTGATTGATTTCTGTGATTATGCACAAATATCAGAGATTGTATGTTGTACAATGCCTTTTAAAAAAATTAATTAATTTTTAACTAAATGTGTTACTGAGAATCTCTTTGTGGAATTCTGTTCATAATGACATATATTGTGGCCTCAAACACAAATAAGTCCTAATTTTGAAACATGAGAATCTTCCATGGTTTTTGAAACACAGATAAATCTTGGGTTTCTAACGTTGTATGGGAATTTTAGGATTTGAAGAGTTAATGTGGTTATGATATTGTGTTTTGTTGTGATTGTAGAGTCTCAATTATTGAATTGTGCGCTTAGATTAGCTAGGTCATAAAGAACCTTGTTTCCTATTTATTTTATTTTCTATTGCTGCAATGATTTTTAGTGATGGTACCCCCCCTCCCCTAGATTTAGTGATTTTGTTTTGTATTTGGTTTGTGCATTAGGTTGTTTGTACTTCATTTGTGTTTTATATATATATTTTCTTGTTTTGATTATTACCTATGAATGAGAGTTACAATTGCAAAGAGAGAGAATCAACGAAATGAAATCTACAATAAGGCCTAGAATCCATGTCCGTTGGGGGGTACATAGTTGGGATATCATTGTTTGCTTTTGCTAAATGATACTAATGATGTCCGTTCAATCATTTGGTTTGAAGTTGTGATCTCAATTTGGAGATAATTGGTTGAAAGTAATGTCATTTTCACCTAATGTTATAAAATCTTGTATAAAAATGGCAAAATAAGCAAAGGAGAACAATAGAATTGGATTTTTTTCCCCATTTCTTAAATGCTGTCAATTCTGTCTTTTGGGTATTTCAAAAGCTGCACTGTCCTCAATTTCAGCATTTTTCTTTGTTGACATTATGTTCAATTGTTTTTTCTTTTTGTTATTGCTGTATGCTAAAAAGCATCATAAATTTTATCTGCCCCAAACCTTGCAAACAGATGGAAAAAATGGAGAAATTGCTAAAGGAATCAGGAGAACAGTTGCTGAAGCGAGAATCATGTCAAAGAATTGCAAAAGGTTTTAAGTGAGTCCCATTTCATGTATATCTTAGTTGCTTTGATTTAATTGATGGAGGATACTTATATATATATATATATATATTTTTATATAAACAATAATGGATGAAGGATGAGGTCGTGGGTAGACACACTAGGTGTGTGTGTGTGTTTAACTTAACAAAGAAAAAAAATGCTTGTCTAGGTGCTAAGCCTTTCACTTTGCATGTTATGTCTCTGCAGTCGCTCATCTGGTCGTGCTGGGAAACCTATTGTTAAATGGACGGAGGTTATTGCATTATTCTATTCTTTCTATTTTCCCCCTTTACTATACTCTACTCTAGGATAGGATTATTACTAATTTGCTGCTGCCATAAAGACCTGTTGTGTTTATGTCATAGGTACATAGTTGGTTCCAAAATTGGCAGCAAAATGTAGGTCTTTTCAAGTGCAATCCTACAAGTATCAGCAAGGAAGATTTGGAACCCCAACCACAAACGAATGGGCATTTTCAACTGGAAGCGTCTAAAAGTTTGTCTGTGCTCCCAAAAGCTAGCCCTTCTAACAGGACAGATGAAAGCTTGGAAATGCCTAAAGGTTTATCACATAAGTGCTTACTGCTTCTTTTCTGTTTTGTCCATGCTTTTATGTAAGATAATATTTGGTGCAATTATCAGATCTTTTATGTCTTACTCTTTATGTTGTGTGGTTTTTATATACAAATTCACCTCTCTCTCTCTCTCTCTCTCTCTCTCTCTCCAGCTGGCTGTGTGTGTAGACTGCAGATTTTGAAGAGATTAACTCTTTATGTGTCATATATCCTGGCTTTGAGTTTTATGAAAAACGTGGGGACCCTTCTAGTATTGAACTCCTGGTGCCTTATTAATACTGTTATACATACAGCAATGCATCTGCGAATGCAGAAATTAATGAAAGAACTGGAGATGATAATGGATATGGATTGAAGCAAATGAAGATGAATAACTTAATATACTTGTAAAATGATAAAGAAAAGAAAAGAAGGGATGAATGGCTTAATATATGAAAAATGGCTGAAAAAGTGTACTATTCAACTTAATATGGTCAGAAAGCGTACCATTGGCATAACTCCTCAACATGCAATCTCAGTTGTAACATTTACAAGTTATATATAGTCAAAATTTTACTTATAAAATAAAAACATATAGTCAGTTGTCAATACTATAGTAAACTGCCCTAAGCTATTGTTGAAGAATCTTTATGCTTTTGGATTGCTCTACTATGTTGTAGGAGATATTTATTTTATCTCTTTTGTGATGTTTCCATCAACATGATTTAGTAATTAGTTGTAAAAATTGCTTTATGATATTCGATAGTAATTATAAAACATGCTCATTGAATGAATGTAGTTGAATTGAGGATGTTGTGATGGATGTGCGGTACATCTGGACAGTTCTTATGACTGGCTTTTACTTATTAGTCCACTTCTAAATTATTGGTAGTCATCTTGTTTTTGAAAATGGGCTTTTGCTTTTTTCATATGGGGTTCTTACAATTGGTAGTTATCTTACTTTATAAACAAGTTAGAATTTATGAGTTATTAAGTGTTTATGTTTTGTAATCTTTGTTTCTACTTACCAGCCACCTAGTGAATGACATACCACATTGGTTTTCATGAAATTGAACTTTTTTGCTGTAATCTTCTGTAGAAGATAGTTCAAAAGCAGGAGAAAGAATCCCAGATAGTTCAAAAGCTGGAGAAAGGATCCCAGACATATTAGAGTTGGAATTTGAGGCAAGGTCATCAAAGGATGGGGCATGGTAAGCATACATATAAGCTAGAGTATTTTTTTCATTACTTTGTTAGAAACTTTAAGCTGATCATTTAATATTTTCATATTACTTTGTTGAATGCCTCGTTGTATAGTTTATTATTGCCCTGTTGTTTGCAACCAGTATATTTAAAGGTCAAAACATGATACAAGGTCTTTTTATCATTGAAAAGGCTTATGGCATAAGCTCTTTATATATTTAGTAATATAGGTTAAATTATGTTTATGCACACAGGGTTCCCCTTTCTAATAATATTCTTCATATTACCTATAAAAAAAAAGGGGTGGGGGGTTAAAATATGCATCGGAAAATATATTTAAGTATAAACGGATTATAATAAATATAAAAATGAAGTATTTGAACCTTTTTAGACAACTCAGGAGAACAGTAGCAGAATTAAATGAAGACTGTATTTGGGCCAAGAGCTTTGTAACCTAACTGGTTGGCAGCTCTTGGTATTCTCTAAAGGAGACATTCAGGGTTCAAATCCCCTTCCTTTAACCATCGAAATATAAAAAAAAAAATGAAGACTGTATTTGGAAATAACAAAACAAATAGATCATGGATCATTATAGACATAGTTAAAAATAATTTTAAGAAAAGAATTTATAAAATTTGGAAGTATTTGAACTTCTTATTACATATTTCATGACTAGCACAATCAATTCCAGAAAATGTGCAACATTTTGTCATGGATTAAGTTATATGAAGATTTTAGAGATAACAAAACAAACAGAGCATGAATCATTCTAGCAATGTAATTAATAAAACGAGTTAAACAGACAGATGTGTAATTAGGAAGTAAGATAATTTTGAACTCTAACTTCAGATGGCTCCTCCTCTTTCTTATAATAAATAATAGGGTGATCAAGTTGTGAGTTCAGACCCACTGGAAGTATGTGTATCTAACCGAAAAAAAAAGAAAGTCATAACGAATGAAACTCAGTTAATCAATCCACTCAATGAAGCTGTAATCTGAACTACAAGGAGCCAGATTATTAATCACTTCAAATAGCAAAATCAAAATTATAGTTCATAGTGTCAGGCATCTGAGGCTCACTTACAACTTGTAAACTAAAAATGCCCGAAAAGTATAACTTACTTTTTAGCCTCAATGCTTTTTTGTTATTATCCAAAAAGAATCTTTTTTTTTTTTTTTTTTAATATATTTATAAGTAATTACCATTTGTATTAATAATCAAAAGGAGTACAACAGTTCTTTGGGACAGTGGGGTACAATGGGGATACAACACTCTACTATAAAAGAACACTCAGACAGAATATGTAAATTCTACAATCATTTGGTCTATCCAGATCCAAAAAAGGGTTGCCTTGTTTAAATAACCTCCTTTTGAGGTAGGATTTGGGGCAAAGCGGGCAAGTGTTATAAAACTGGCTTTATAGTTTCAAAGTAATATTATAATCTATTGAAACTGGCAACTTTAACATAATTGTACATATGAAGATTATAGAACTTGTCCCAGATAAATTTTGCTGGCTATCTCCTTGATAACAAATTAGCAATAATCAGGGTCCAACAGAAAGTAATTAGTGGATATAATTATAATATATATATATATATATATATATGTAATGTGTGTATATTTCCTTTATGGTGTTTTTAACTTAGTTAAAACTTTCCCACCTTTTAATTTCAGTCTTCTGCCTTTGCAGGTATGATGTCGATATGTTCCTTGCTCACAGGTTTCTTTGTACGGGCGAAGTTGTAAGTCATTATATCATAATTTTTGCTTCAATTGTCTAAAATGATAACTGAATTAAAAAAATGGTCAAGATTTTCATGGCATGGTGGTATGGGCCTTTGGGAAGGGTTAGTGGTTTAGAGCTTTTTGAGATACCCCCCCCCCCCCCCAAACCTACCCATGCCAACCCCAACGTGCGCCCAATTTTTATTTTTACTTTCATGTAGAACATAGTTAGGACTAATGAATACTAAAAAGTAACCAGTCACTTATGCACTTTTTTCTACCTAAATGCTTTTGATAAATTTTGTCAAAGGAAGTTCATGTCAGATTTATTGGATTTGGTGCTGAGGAAGATGAGTGGGTCAATGTGAAAAAGGCAGTGCGGCAACGCTCCGTTCCTTTGGAGCATTCAGAGTGTCATAAAGTGAAGGTTGGGGACCTTGTCCTCTGCTTCCAGGTGATTCTAAATGCATTGTTTTATTTTAGGGTGTTCTAGCCTCTATTCTTAGTAGCCCATCTAAATTACCAGTGTGAATTGAATTTCAGGAGAAGAGAGATCAAGCAATCTACTATGATGCTCATGTTTTAGAAATCCAAAGGAGACTTCATGATATAAGAGGCTGCAGGTGTCTTTTCTTGCTTCGATATGATCATGACGACTCTGAGGCAAGTATTGTTTATTATGGCATCATTATTTTTCAATTGCTTTGCTCCATTGAAAGTAAATTACAAAAAAAGCTCACTTATCAGCGTTCCTATTTTTCTGTTACTTTGCCCAATGAATAAGAACGAGAAAGCTCATTACATTTAATATGCTAACTCTCTTTTCACCAGGAACGAGTTCGTTTGAAGAGATTATGTCGCGTGCAGTGCTAATTATTTTAGCTGATCTTTAAAATCACATTGTCCTTTTTGTCTGCGAGTTGCATAGGAATATGGATACCTTTAGGGGCAGTTAGACATTAAGGGACAATATATGGATACCATGAAACCAATGTGGGGGCTAAGCTTTTGGGTAAATCTTTAGCTCAGTCCTTTTTATGTTGGAGCTGGGTAAGGATATGAGAACCCAAGGAACATATATACAAGGAAGCTTGTGCTGGTATGATTACCATGTATCTGCTATTGTGATTGCAACCTTACCAATTGATCGCACATCTGCAATCACAATAGCTGTTGTAGTACCGTTTTACCATATTTTTCCCCCACATTGTCGTTATTTCAATCATTCAGTGTACACATTTTAACGGTTCTAATGCAAGATTGCTTTTACCTATTAAGCAGATGTCAGCAATTTTATTTTAAGAAGTCAATTTGAGAGCAGTTCTGGGAACATTTGGAGGGGAAACCCCCTGGACATGCTTGATCAATGTATTTTAATGGAATCATCACTAGTTAAGAATCAATATTTTCACTTTCAAGTAGGTATAGAAACTACGTCAGATCACCATATTGAATGCCGTCTTAAAATCAGCCGTGATATAATTCTCTTAAAAGAAGTGGAATAATCGATTACTTAGGTGTTGGGCATCTATTTCTGAAGTGAGCCTAGACTTCCCCTTAGTTTGAATCTGTGAAACCCCAATGTTTGGATGGAGGGGAAGGAGAGGAGGGTACATGAAGAAAAGGGATGGATGAGGCTTTTTAAGTGGGGGGAAGGATTTGAGGGGTTAGATATCATTCCAAACCAAATGGGGGAAATTTGAACGAAGTAGAGGTTAGATATCATTCTAAAAGAGTTCAATTATCAATTATATTTTTATGATATCAATTGATATTTATTTTGTTAAAATTAGCTAACGTGGGTTATAATTATAAATTTATATGATCACTCATTCCGCTCTCATTTCTTTATTTAATTTTTAAAGGACAATGTTTGGGTTATAATGGTCTTATAAGCTGCCACGTAATGAATTATAGCAAGCTAGTTATAAACTGGTTTGTAATCAAATTTTGTCCATTTTTAAAATATTCAAACAAATGGAAAAGAAATCAATTCCCTTTCTCATTAATTTTTAAAACATTCAAACAAGAATAATCATTTTCCTCCACTCTACTCTCCTTCCAAACCATCAAACATAGCATAAGATTCCAATTGAGAGGAAAGGAAAATAGAGATGTGGTAAACCGGATCAACGGATTGAAATGTATCATAGGGATAAGATTTTGCAAACGTTACACAACACAACGAGTCCTTTCAAAAAGCATTGTGTACCAAAAACCTCAAAATCAATGATTGTGTTTACCAAAAACAAATGATAGAAAGCATGTTTAAGGAATTTAGAGGTCCACCAAATTTTTCATGGTATTTATGGTCAAGTGCCTATAGCCACCAATCCAGAAGTTACTTTTTGATCAACCTGCTCTAAAGGACTATCAACTAAAGGTCATAAAATCAATCCAAGTGCAAGTGAGTGCTTGACAAAATCAATCATCATGCATATACCCACCTGGAATATATTTAAGCTATCACCTACTTCTCTATCTCCAAATAATTATTCAATATTTCTAGAATATAATAAATATGTTCCCCCTCCCCATCTTACTAATTAAATTTATAATAAAACCCATCATTGATGTAAAAAGAAGAAGTATGTATTTATTGTGTTCCAAGAGTATTGAACAATTTTTCCTCAAATGTGCAAAGATTTCAAATGAAATAAAACTTCAGGCAAAGCCAACTTTATGGATGTCACCTTTGGCTTCTACAATTGCTTCTTCGCCAGAGCACAATGGAAATCTCGGTCAACTTTAACGCATTTCCTCTTTCATTTTTTTCTTTTCTTAAAAAAAAAAAAATCTTTTTTTTCCTGCTAAGGAAATATATTTATTTTTATGCTTAAAATTTTTTTTTTTTTTTTTTTTTTTTGCTGAATTTGATTTGCTTCAATCCTCTGTTTGGTTGTTGGGAATACTCTTTCAAGAATTTTATCATTTACAATGCCTGGAGAGTCTGATTTGTGCTTATTAGTTTTTAATATTTCAACAAGGATCAAGTACCTGACTCAACCTGAGAAGAAATTTGGATGGGCAGAGCAAAACCAATTTGGGAAGGGCAGGGGCAGGCCAATAAGAAACCCACCCAAGGCTCGCAAGCTTGATGCAGAGTACACATTGGATGTGGTAGCAGAACTTTGACAATATTCTGTATTAAGACACCACATTGGAATAGGATCACATTACAGCAGTTCGTCATTCCTGCTGTAACTAAAATGACCCAATGTGAATTGAATCTCTCTAGATATGATATGGAGAAACCCATTTACCACTTTGCCTTCAAGATACTCATTAGCCATATAGCAATGGTATAAAGGTCATTGGCAACCCTAGCTCCTACAAATCAGCACTTTGATGGATTCAATTACCATAAAGAAGTCATTATTTTTAACACCTGCATATATAAGAAAGAAGTTCAATTTTGCAAGACTATAAATTTTAATAAGATATATCATGCCAAAGCTCGCAGATGGTCCCACCTTATAGGTTGGCAGGAAAGCTCAGTTTCTGTTCAAGTATTACGCATTTTCTCGATAAACCTTACTTCTAAATTGGGTAGCTGACAAGACAAGAAAAGAATATGACCTCGCAAAGCTTCACTCAGTTTAGTGGAGGATCAAAACTAGTAAAAAGCAAAGATTCAAAATATAAAAGCATCTCCTACTGTCTCTCGGCAAGTAAAAGATAATATCTTTTAATTGATAATAAACCTAAAGTCAATCCACTTTTAACCTAGCAAGATTATGTGACCCATAATGTTCACTTTCCTTAATGTACTTCTCCAAGCAGAGCATCCAACAACATGCTTTACCACATCTCACACCAACTAAAATAATGATTTCTATGTACCCAGTTTAATTTCCCATTAATTTGAAAGAGAAACAATTAGAAACAAATAATCACCTTGACATGCAAAACCTCCAGTAAGTAAGCAAACCCCACTCATTTCACATCAGTTCATTGACACATACATCAAAAACACCCTTAATATCTTAATATTTACTAGTGTTGTGCTTACAACATAGAGTTGTGTCCATGACAGATCCACCTGTCCCTTTCTCTCCCCTTAATCTCAATATCACACACACCTAAGAGTTTGTGAGATTTACATCCACACTAACAATTTAACACCATGATTCATGAGAAATACTCCGCATGATGGAACCTCTAACTCTAGGACCATATAAACAGGCATCCTTCCAACCGAAATAAATGGTTGATATATTAACCAGTATCCCTAGAACAAAAGGAAAGAAGAAAACAAATTTTTTAGACAGGAGAAAATTGAAAATGTTCTCTACAAGGGTACAGAAAGATTCACCTGGCTCCCAGATAGTAACTCATCTTTTTTTGTTAAGAAAAATGCGAACTGCATATTGATGTCATTGAATTTAGGTGTACGACATTAGTAACGAAGTGAACCAAACTCAGATGTTAAATGTATTTTAAGATAAGTCTAGTTTCTTATGGCATTTTAAGATACTTTTTTTTTTTTGGGGGGGGAGGGGGGGGGGGGGGGGGGGGGGGGGGGTGTGGAGGGGGGGAATACCATATTGGGAACAAAAAATTCCATACCCTTCGTTGCAGTGATAAATCCACGTTTGCATAGCACCATTGTAGATGAAGAAGGAATTTAACCACCTTTGAGTAGATCTCAGTACAGTCGGATTCCATATGCCATATAAAAAGACCTTGAATACAAGACTTTTTCCTCGTATTCCCCATCTCTTATAGAAATAACGAGTGATCTACAGGCATAATGCAAACAAGTAAAAGGCAGATGCTTTACCAGTGTAAGGATCGTCTTGCTATAGTTAACCCAAAACAATATCATGAGGTACCTGAATATAAAATTAAATTTGGTTAATCATACTGCAATCATACTCAGCTCCTAAACTATCAGAACAATGCATCCACAAACTGCACATCAAAGAACTTTACATAAGTTTCCCAGTGACACTCCCAGGACTTACCAAGTGGACTGGAACTTATTTAATTCTTACATGGATACAAAGGAGCTTTGCCTTCTATGCTTCTGCTTCCAATATCTTGAGCAAAATTACTATCTAATCTTTGATACTGAAGTACACTGAAATATAGCACATTCACATTGCCAAATTTTATGTAAACGAAGATAAACAACCAGCATGGAGCAATAATTATCAGTGCCCAACAACCTGTCTAAAATATCGACACCAGCATTTCATAGAAGGCCAAGAAAATAGACTGATGTTTGAATCTAATGACAATATTAGTTGCAACTGACTCGAGAGTATAAGAAGAATTCTCTCATTTTTAACTTTCAAAAAAATTAAAATTTGTCGCAACTGACCACAGCATCAGCAAATAGACAACTGCTGCTGCCTCTTATAAAGTCACATGCAATACACATTAGCACTAGTCATAAATGACTGCATGTCTGTCTGTGACTATGCACTATAAAATAGACAAATGCACACGTGTGCAGATACAAAGAAACCTATTACAAACGAAGAAGAAAAAAACGATCACTTCTGAAATTGATCTGATCATCAGCATAATAATATGTATACAGGGTGACTAGTCCAAAATCTAAATCATAGGAACCACCAGTGTCATATTACACATTGATAAAGAATTGTCCTGAATAAATAAATAAATAAATAAATAATAGTGGTGCTTTAGGAAGAGAGAAAAAAGAAAAGAAAAAAAAAAGACCAGTTCCATGATTGTTACACACAAAATAGCACTTGCATTACTTAGACAAGTTGGTCATAGGGAATTGCAAAAGTATGCAAGTATATTATAGCATGAAGAACAATAATATTAAGGAGAGAATTACAAACAGTTACTCAAAGTGTACAACCACTTTCTTTCAGGTCAAATTCAGATATCTCAGATGTATCTTCAAGTCCAAAAAGGAGAACTTAAAAAAAATAAATAAAAAAGGACTAAGTACAGGCTGAACAGCTGAGAATGTCCAGAGCCCCCCGGCAAAATCATAATTGTACGTTCCAAAAATACCATCAATATTCAGAATGACCTGTGCACATGCCTTCAACCATGTGATTATTGTTCAAAACTATACAAACTTTTTAATGATAGGTAAAAACCC
Source organism: Fagus sylvatica (assembly GCA_907173295.1). NCBI lineage: Eukaryota > Viridiplantae > Streptophyta > Magnoliopsida > Fagales > Fagaceae > Fagus > Fagus sylvatica. The sequence goes on along the minus strand of OU015771.1, from coordinate 20,892,421 downwards.
CCATCTCAGGTGGACCATATATGATTTAAAACTAGCCTCATACGCATTTTGACACAATTGAAAGACAGTGCACTGGTGTTTGTAACAGATGCTATGTGATGGCGGCAATAGAGAAGAGTTAAGCATACATCAACTCCAAAATTCCATGATTGGTAAATTTGCATTGAGTGGATCCTTGGTTCCCAACAAGGAGCAGTAGATGTTAAGAGCGTGGGTTATGGGGAGAGGGTCAAGATAACATAAGTGCCATCCCAAAAGAACTCTGGTGGTTCATGAAACAGTTCGACCATAGCAAATAGATGCAATATAAAGATTCTTTGCCCATTTCTCCTGCACAAACACCATGTCCAAATTTTAGTTTCAGAAATAAATTATGGACATGAAGCATATAGGGAGAAAATAATAAATCTAAATAGTCCACCTTGACATGTGTACTAGGAAAAGCAGAAGTTCGAAGAGTCTCTTGAGTTTCATCGGCCGGTTTTCTTCTTGGAGCACTAAGAACCAAAGCAGCCTGGTCCCAAGTTGCTGCAGTTGATGTGATGCGGTAACCATTGTCCCACCTTCGATGAATACCTTCACTAGGATAGAGAAAATCTAGTTCCACAACCTGAAATTATTTACAAAAATAACATTTATTTTTCTATACCACTACATGGCATTCAAAGTGAGCAGAGATCGAGAAATCCAACAAACCTGGTCAGTAAATCCTGCACCACGAGACATAACAATTGCCCATCTACTTCCAGCAGTTGCCATGGCAGTAACATAAAACTGCTCCCTCCATTTTTTGTTGATCCACTTGAACGGAAATGAATCACTGACTTTATAAGACTGCTGTAAGTACTGAGTTCCTAAATTCAATGAAGTGATAGAAGTTAAGATAGGCAGATAAAATTCTGTTAAAATTATTCCTGCTTAAAGACACTTTGACTAACCCTTAGACATTACAACTAGTGAACTTCCATTGTTAGCCCCTGCTATTGCACTGATGTAGTAATTCCTCTCCCATTGTTCCATAATCCATTCCTTCACAGAATAAGAAAACAGACAAGATTAATTTGTTGACTTAAAACAAGGTTTAAAGGCTATACACACTAGTTATTAACATCTATACATTGAAGTCACACAACTGCAATGCATTTAACCAACAAGTATGATTTTATATGTCATAGACAACTGTCCTAGATTCAAATAATACACATGCAACCTTGTGAAGAAAATAGGGTGAGAGTTCATAAACTTGATCAGTAAAGCCAGTGCCAGCATCCATAATAAGGGCCCAAAGGTTTGAACATGAAGCCACGCTACTGATAAATAATCCATCTTCATTTCCTTTCTCAATGTGTTGGGAGAGCCTTACATCTGCCACATTATAGTGATATCTGCAACAGAAGATGAAAACATCAACCTCTCATCCTACTGTCAGATACCTGACAAGTGACAAGCTTAACAAGTAACTTCAACCACATACCTTTGCTTCATAGGCCGGCGAGCATTGTAAACACTAATCCACTGTGTTGCAGGCATACCCATTCGTATCTTCTTCTTTGGTTGTTCATCATCTTCCTCCTCCATGGTCAATCGTCCTCTCTTTTGTCCAACCTGACATATAAGCTTCAGAATAACAAAAAATGATAAATGTTAGATAACTCTAAACTAAGTGTTAGAAAATTTTCTAGCTCAATAATCAGTTAACCATAAAATGCAGATGCAAGAAAATTAAAAGTACCTTCTGAGCACCATCTGTGTTTATTGGCCTGATATCTGGATTTGGACCAACAATCCCATCGAAGAGGGAGATATATTTTGCATAGTTAGGTTCTTCATCAAACTTCAAATTCACCACATACTCAACAAACTGCCGAAAAGGCTGAGGACAAAAGCAACAGAGACTTTCTGGGGAAGTGGCCATCTTCTTCTTGCAAACAAGGAATCCTTTATTTTCTCCCTAAAGAAAACATCATGTTAGATGGACAAACGTAATTACACAACACAAACCTAATCACACTGAAATTTGAATACTTGGAACCTGATATCCTTGCCATGGCAACCGACCACGGAGAAGAAAAATGAGTGTGTAAGCAAGAGATTCTAAGTCATCTCTCCTGCTACCAGTTCTACCGAGATGAGCATGCACGCTAGCGTACCGAACCGTTCCCCTGGATCAAATTTTCATACAGCAGTAAGTTATAAAAGTCCCACAAACATCTAACCTAAGCAGACTTATAGTCAATTAAATAAACAGGTTGTAGGTTACCTAAAAACATCTGGACGTTGATCATAATCAACATGCATGCCAGTGGCGCTATCTCGCCACTTAGTGGCTGTAAGGTCAAGACATAGAGAATAACAAGGTATCAGGAGTAATTCAACTTTGTGGGCTAGTAACAAATGTCGCAGGAAGGAAAAGGTATTTTTAACAATTACCTAATCCAAGGTCCACAAGAAATAACTTTTTCTCTTCATGAGTTCCAGGAGGACCAAGCAAAAAATTCTCAGGTTTTACATCCCCGTGCACATATCTGCCAGTGACATCAGCAGCAACATTATAACAACACATAAACTGCAATAATGAGAAACCACTCAAGCACTAGTGATCCTATATTGGTTCCAATTATTATTTTTATGAAGCAGCTAGCCAGTTTAAGTGAAATAATTCTGGAATACTGTCTCAATTTGTTTAATGTAATGGCAGATGGGCCCAAGAGAACAATTGCCCTTCAACCATCACTCACAATTAACCAGAACATTATTCAACAGTCCTCCATCACGTGCTATAAAGAGGTCCCTACAAAAAATCCGGGTGGGATTCCACCATGGACATTGATGTTATGATTGTTATCCACATAACGTATCTATAGGATCTAACTCTCTAAAAAATGGGAAATCCTAGCATAAAAAATAAAGCCTAATCTGTTAAAAACGAAATCATTTATATTTGTAGTAAAGAAACAGAACATCATAATCAGAATATAGATAAAAGTATCACCCCTTAGAGTGCATCTTCTCTAATATGGAGATAGCCTCAATGGCAATACATGCAACCATTTCGATAGACATCCTGTAGTTAAGAGAAAGAAGTAAACATTAGATAAACCAAAGATGATCAATTCATAAGCAAATAAAATGATCAATGAACTTCAGCCATGAAATTCAAAAAGAAGCTTACGTGTGTGAGTTATTATTCCAGACATCCCACAAACTTGGCCCAAGTATATCCATAACCTGGAAGCAATATAGGGTTATCATAACACATTCTAAACCAAAACTACGAAACTATCACTTCACTACTATAAAATCAAAAGGAACATATTACAGAAAACAACACATACCATGACATAATAGTCACCTTGCCGGCCTTTAAAATGAACCCGTGGAACACCGTGACTGCCACCGAGTGCACTGCACAAAAAAACAGTTAAAAGTAACAGTTATAACCATATATATAGTAAAACTTTACAGTGAGAATGCATTGCACAAAACAAACATATAACAAGCACTGCTAGGGGCCTCACTTGTAAACTTGCCACTCATATGGCGGTCCATAATTACAACCTTTGCTACTCCTATGCTCAAATTTTAAAGCTACCTGAAAAAAAAAAGATATTAAAGAGATGAAGCAGACATGTTAACACAAAAAGTATGAGATAAAATTAGCAGAGTAAGCAGATTGAACATATATACTATATGACATACCTCTAAAGCATTAGAGCCAGTTCTTTCACTTGAACTAGCATGACCCATGCGTCGACCAACATACACTTGTCCAAAGCCTCCTTTGCCTAGTTTTCTATCTATTCTGTACATGGGGGAACCACCCACTTGGACCTGTCATAAACAAACCAAACAATAAAACGATCACTCACTCACAGATGCAGGTGCATAACACTATGGCAAGTCGCGAAATTGCCTTTCCTCGCTGAGTTTTTGTAAATTTTACAACGATTTCACGCGATCAAGTTCCCCCCAACTGAAATATTTTGCAATCAAACAAAGAACACACAGAAGCAAACTGATTCGTGTTGCATATCACATTCGCAATAGAGTCTAAAAACCAATTCACAAGTGAAAGAGAAAAGTATCCTCAAAGTGTACAGCCAATGCAACTATCAAAACCTTAAGCAAATTGGAGAACAAAAAACAAAAAAGACCAAAATTCAAAAACAAAAATAATTGATGCAAAGCTGAGCTCTCCTCACTCTTCAAAAGCCATAATTTCTTTATGTTTCAAAAGTTCAGATACAAAACTACAGATAAACACAAAACCACAAACAAATACTCTGTTCCTCCTCTTTTCCTCTGGTTTCTCATCATCCAAACAGAAACTAAACAATTTATTTAAATAAAATAATCAAACAAAAATAAACTAGGAAAAAATTATAAGAGAGAGAGAGAGAGACCTTCTCAGGGATAGGAGCAGTGGAGCCCTCATCGTCGGCAGCGGGACCCTTATCGCCGCTCCGGCCGCCACTATCGTACTCATCCATCTCTTCTTCTTGTTTTTCCTTGTCCTTGAACGACTTCGTTTCAATGACTTTGCCGCCTCTCCTTGCCTTCACGATATTTCTCTCATCCACGCCTTCGATCGCGTCGTTCCCTTTCTTATTATTATTACTATTACTATTATCCCTACGGTTCTGTCCGGTTCCTCTTCTCTGACGAGTTCGTACAGTTAGCTTATTACCGTTGGCGTCTGGTTGGATAATCGGGTTCGGGTCAGGGTTGTTGGGTGCCCGGTTCCTGCGTGCTCCGCTACGCAGCTCAGGCATCGTAAGCGTAGTAGTGGTCCATGAAGAGAAACAGGCCTTGCTGCTCAAGTTGTCTTTGATTCTAGAATCATCAAATTATTTTGATCTCTCTCAACAAATTCAATACCTTTTACTATGTCTCAGATTTTAGAAAATTAGGGTTGGGTGAGAAGGAATTTTGAGATCTGTGGAGAGAATTGAAAAGAAAAGCCCTGGCCTTCTGGATTTCTACAAATTGATAACCAAATATGCTTTCTTTGATTTTTATTTCTTTTTTGGTCTTTTTTTTTTTTTTTTTTTTTTTTTTTTTCTTTTTACTCTATGCGAAGTACTAGTGTAATTTTGTAACTTTGTATTAGATGGGCAAGAGTGGAGGGGTTTTTTGTGATTCCAATCAAATTGATTTTTGACCATTTGATTTCGTAGGGATTTGATTGTGAGGGCACTCCATTGGGTATGATGCTACCCCTAGGCGTATATTGTGGAACACCATGCACATGATTTAAACTATTGCAGGGGAGAAAAGACATTGTACAATTTAAATTTGTCAGAGACATAATTCTTCCTAACGAACAAAAGAATTGTGCTTAAATATCAAATAAATATATACAATCGCTTTTTTTGAATTCAAACTTTCATGTGGGGTACCCATCCCATTGTTGTGGAAAATTAATACAAGTTTGGCTTGCTTTTTTTTTTTTTTTAAAGTTTTTAAAACTTTATTTTTTAAAATACAATTATATTTTTATTTATTCAATTTTTAAAAAAAATAATTTATACTAAACTACTTAATATAAGCTTAATTTTATTTATATAATGTATACCCTCTGTGGAAGGGAAAAAGAAATAATGATGTACCCGATTTTAAAATGTCGATTTAGCAGATTCGTTTGCCACGCTTCTTTTTAGTACAAACTAAGTCTAGATGGATCTAGTGATTCTAAACTACTCATGGAACATCCATTTTGTTGAAAGGTGGACAACAATCATGGTAGATGGACATATGGTAGCTAATAAAAAAATAATTAAACACCCTCGATAACAAGTTTTGATATGTAAATAAATAATCGCAAATCCGTGTATTTTGCATAAAGGTATAACTTAATTATGTTTGTCTCAAATAGAAACAAATAAACTTGGGTTGATTTGATTTCTACATAATGGCTAAGGCCATAGAAGATGATGCCCAAGACAAAGCAAACTCAAAGAAAAACTGGTGATAGAATGGAAAGGCACCTTAAAGCAAATAAAAGATAACATAATGTGATAAGAAATAGAGAAATATGAAGATTACAAGTATGCAGCTTCTATAATACTTCTGTACAAATAGAGAGAAAGGTACCCATCATGAGGAGAAAGGTGAGTGTTGGGACATGGAGTCTACAAGATTTGGCATTGTTGTAAGTGGGATTTTTTTTAGATAATAATGGACAGGCTGGTCAATACTGATGAAACTTACTCCAAGGGTTGGAGCCGAACTAATCCGAGCAGAAATACAATAATATTCGAGCAAACTGAAGTACCTAAATCCTGTAAAGTAGACAATGACACAAACTCTCAGATGGTCTTGGTTAACCCAGTGGGGGCTGACCTATAACTCTCTGATGATTTTGTTAATAATTTCATAATCAAAAGAACTTGTATAAACAGGAAATATTCTTTAAGATTTTTCTCTCAAATCAAATATTGTAATTCGAGGAACCCCTTTATCATTGTTTTTCACTCTATTTATACCCTCTATTTTTCAGAGATATTTTTCTTTCTTTTCCTTATCCTCTTCCTCCTTCTTTTTCCCATGCCATTAATGCCTGTCATTTACAGCTCATTTGCATCGTTTACCCCCCATTTGATTTGTAATAATTCTGACATTAACTTGATATTTAGTCTACATTTAATGATATTGATTTTAACTTGATATTTAGTTTACATTAAATGCGGTATTCTGGAATAACCTTATTTGCCTTGTCACCAGCTTGAACCTTCCACAATTATGCTAAACGAACCGAACAACTGTATGGTATAGTGTCTGTTCGGTCATGATCCGAACAGACAATGTTAACTCCCATAATAATATTTTCCAAATAGTGTTTTACCCCTCCAATTACCCCCTGATTTCGGCTTCCTCGAGTAACTTCTAAGGGAGTTGGAATCAATTAACACAATCCCCAAAAACGATTTTTAATGAGCCGTCGCCTGATTCACGTTTTTCCAAGAAAATCCGAAAAGGCGGAAAGATTGGGGGGAAAACTTCCCCCCTTTATGAAACGGATACAAATTCCTAAACCCCCCTGAAAATTTGTCACTCTTCCATTCCAAACTCACCCACTCAGTTGCTTATTTTTCCCTACCTGTCTAAAGTTCATCGCTCTGATCCTCAGAACCGTCTTCCCTGTAAGTCTTCTTTGACTTTGTTAATTTTCTTAAACCCCCTTCAAATTTTTAATTTTGGTAGTAGAACTCGACCTGTGATCATGGCGAGCAAATTGGCTCGATTAGTAAATTCAGAGGATAGCATGGTCCGATTTAGGCAAATCTACCAAGTTCCCCCCTCGGTATTATTAACTTACTGCCATTCAGACAACCTCCTCGTCATAAATAGGGATGAACTCTTAATCCCAGTTATGGCAATAGTTGAAGGTGGGGTTAGATTTCCGCTCCACTCACTACTTATAGACTTCCTTCAGACCGTAAATGCCTCCCTCTCCCAAGTATCCATTAACGTTTTTAGGATTATAATGGGTGTCGTCGCCATAAATCGCCTCTTAGGGGTCAATCTGACCTCCAAAGAAATTTTATTCGTTTATCAATATATGTGCCCCGGAGAGGAATCTAGGACCTCATGTCACCTAAAAGCCAAAGAACTGAATAAAAAACTGGTGAATGGTCTTCCTAGTTCCAACAAGGGTACGACAAAGATTACTTGAGGGTATCGGGAGAATGGTTTACGGGCGGATCCGCTTGCCGAAGCTCGTACGGATACCCAGGTTAGGATTTCAATTAACAACATTTTAAAATAAAACCGACCAACCAGACTCCCCGTCTAACCGAACACTAAATACAAGCTATTTTGCATTATCTCCTGACCAGTGATGTTTTGCAGATCCGACAAGAATCGAAGTGGACAGAAAGCAAGTAGACATCGAATTGGTGAAAAGAGTCCTGTCGACCAACATTTGCGTCGATCAAAGAGGAGAACCCCGATCAGTTCCCTTACTACTAAGGTACGAACCTCAAGTCAGATCATTCCTTGAAGGCCCCACCGTGCCCAGGTCACAGGTCGTTGAAGCGAAACCTAGCGTTCTCTACGTAGCACAGCCGGCAGAGGTCGAACTGCCCCAAGATCATCCTGACCTAATCCCTTCAGGTCAAGTGTGCGAGATGGCACCACCGATCAACCCGTTCAAGCTAATGGGTTGAACTGCCGATGCTAGCCCTTCCGAGACAAGGAAGGCGAAAAGAAAGGGCAAGAATAAAGGGCACCTGAGCTGAGAAGAAACTAAAGAAGCCAATGACAAGCATTGTGGAGCCCGAAATAACAACTCAATCCCTCGCCGAACAGGAACCTCTTCTCCCACCACCGACGGTTCATAGTCTGGACGAACCCGACCAGAGGAAAGAAATGTCTCCCCGAAAGAAAAGGGGTAGGACTGAGACTTCTTCGATACCAGTTGAAGGATTTTCTTCCCAAGTTGAAGCATGAGATCCGGCGTTACTGCTCGGCCCAAATCCAATCCCCATCCAAGATACCATTTTGGATGACTCCAAGGCAGAAGTCTCAGCTCAGGTAGCTCACGGCCTGGCTTTCGCATCATGTTTGCCTGGAGATATGAAGCAATGGGCCGGCAGGCAGTCCGGACCAATCTTCCGCCATATCACCCGGAGCTTAATGATGGTAATGGTTTTCTTAGTGCACTTACGTATTTTACATGCGTTGTTTATATATCTTCCTTTTATAACATTCTTCATTTTTTACATATCTATTTTTTTTTTACTTAGGCCACTCAAGGCGTCCTTTCCATGGAAGCGAGAGTTTTCAGATTAACGGAAAAACTACAGAAGAAGGACGCCGAACATGAGAAAAACATGTCCGAAGTGTTGGAGAATGCCGCCAACAACTACAAAACATTGGAGGATGAGCATTTCAAGAATATAAACATTATGAAAGAGGCCGAAGAACGGGCACGGACTGAGGAGGCAAAACGGGTCCAGATGGAGATGGAGCTAACTGGGATGCAAGAGAAGATGAAGAAACTCGAGTCCGAGTGCCTTCTCTTGATCGGAAAAGCTCATGAAGAGGGGAGAGAAGAGGGAATGGCAAAGGGAAAGGAATTGGGAAAAGAAGGAGCTATGAAGAAAGTCAAAACCTAGTTCCAACTGGTATACAATAGTAGGTTTAAACATAGGTGGAAGTCTGCCCTGAGCAAAACCGAACAACCTGAGACATCCGAGCTCTTCCTCCATACCAACACTCCTTTCCCATATCCACAGGCAGGGCTCAAAGATTCAGAAGACGAAGCAGATGAGGGGGATGATGAGGACGAAGGTACAGACGACGAGCAGGAGGAGAAGGACCAGCTTCCGGAGAGTTCACAACCCGAACTAATTGACCAAATGGCAGATGTGCCCGGACAACCATCAAGCTCGTAGTTTTTTTTTTTTTTTTTTTTAATCTAGTAATTAGACTATTTTTTGTGACTTCGGTTCTTATTTTATTCCCTTTTTCTGTTTGTAACAGAATTCCTAACATTTGGGGTTTTAAGTTCAAGTTTATTTTTAACTTTAGTTTCAGCATTGGTCTCTTAACTACGAATTGTGCTTTTAATTTACTCATTATGATCATTAACTTTACATTATCTCGCATAATCCATAAATAAACAAAGATATAAAGGTGTGTGGAGTATTCGAGAATGCAAAGAGTTTATCACAATAAACTTCCTAAATTTTTCACTGTTTAATGAATTTCGAAATAAATACCGAACTTAAACCTGTCATGAATATCATCTTATAAGAAAGAGGGATCTTACCTTAGCATATTTTAGGAAGCCAATCCCTTTCCGAACAGGAGTATTCTCTCGTTACGTTGTGGATTCAGACAATAGGATACTCCTACCACTTCCTTAAATGGGACGAATTATTTCTCAACACCCAATTTTTAAATGATATACTTATAACACTCCCTAAGAAGTGATAAGTGGTTCCGAACAGTGATATTTTAACTTATGACACTCCCGCAGAAGTGATAAGCGAATCCTAACAATGGTTTTTATACTTATGACACTCCCGCGGAAGTGATAAGCGAATCCGAACAATGATATTTTAACTTATGACACTCCCGCAGAAGTGATAAGCGAATCCTAACAATAGTTTTTATACTTATGACACTCTTGCAGAAGTGATAAGCGAATCCGAACAATGATATTTTAACTTATGACACTCCCGCAGAAGTGATAAGCGAGTCCTAATAATGGTTTTTATACTTATGACACTCCCATAGAAGTGATAAGCGAATCCAAACAATAATATTTTAACTTATGACACTCTCGCAGAAGTGATAAGCGAGTCCTAACAATGGTTTTTATACTTATGACACTCCCGCAGAAGTGATAAACGAATTCGAACAATGATATTTTATATGAGACAAACATTAACAACATTTCTCATTACTCAAACCAAATTATCTAAGAAAAAATACTTTTTAAGATTACATATGTTCTAAGGCCTAGGGACTGATTTACCATCCATGTCCATCAGTCTATATGCTCCTACCCCAGCAAATGACATCACTTTATACGGCCCTTCCCAATTCGGTCCAAGCTTACCGTCGTTCGGGTTTCTGGTATTTGCCACCACTTTCCGGAGCACTAAGTCTCCAACTTGGAAGCTTCTGGGCCTTATATTTTTGTCATACCCTCTTTTCATCTGGTGCTGGTATGAGGCTAACCTTATTGTTGTCATATCTCTTCTTTCCTCCAACAGATTTAAATTTTTTCGAAGATTGCATTCATTCTCTTCGGCATCAAACTCCATTGTTCGGGTCGTTGGTAGGCTGACCACAAGTGGAATAACAGCCTCCACACCGTACGCTAGTGCAAACGGAGTCTCCCCTGTTGACCTTCTTCTCGTCGTCCGATGGGTCCACATAACACTCGGGAGCTCCTCGACCCACCTGCCTTTGGCTTCTTCTAATCTCTTCTTTATTCCATCTAAGATTACTTTATTTGAAACCTCAACTTGACCATTCGCCTGAGGATAAGCTGGTGAGGAGAAGAAATTTCTGATACCCAAGTCCGAACAGAAGCTCTTGAAAAGTTTACCCTCAAACTGTGTACCGTTGTCTGAGATGACCGCCCATGGTATTCCAAATCTGGTGATAACGCTCTTCCTTAAAAAACACTTAGTATCCACTTCACGGAAGTGAGAGAGTGGTTTGGCTTCTATCCACTTGGTGAAGTAATCTGTCGCCAAAATTAAAATTTCTTGTTTCCCGGTGCCCGAGGAAGAGGGCCCACTATATCTAATCCCCATTGAGTGAAAGGCCACGGACTTGACAATGGATTAAGCTCTCGAGCCGGTTGGTGAATCTTCGGCGCAAATCTTTGACACTTGTCACATTTCTTAACATGCCGAACAGCATCGCTCTGCATATATGGCCACCAATAACCCTGCGACATTGCTCGGTGGGCCAACGATTTACTCCTAGTATGACTTCCACATATACCTTCATGGATCACGAACAAAAAGTTATCCACCAGGTTGGGATGTACACACAACAAGTAAGGTCCTGAAAAAGACCTTTTTATAAAGACTTCTCTCTTTAGATAACCAATAGCCTGGAGCTTTTCTTTTGATGATACTGGCCGTCTTTGGATCTTCAGGCAAGCAGTCATCCCGCAAGTAAGCTATCAGGGGATCCATCCAACTTGCTACTGAGCTAGTACTGCAAACTCTGTCCGCGGTATCAATCAGGGTGCTCGGGGTGCTCAAAACTTCTACTGTCACAGTTCTGTGTAGATCTGTTTCCAAGGTGGTTGCCAGCTTGCCAAGGATATCCGCATGGGAGTTATGCTCTCTTCCGATTTGCTCCACCTGCACAAAATCAAACTTGGAGAGCAAAGACTTGACAATAGAGAGGTAAGACAGCATCCGTTCGTCTCGAGCCAAGTATTCCCTTGAGATATGGTTAACCACCAACTGAGAATCACAAAAGATTTGTAAACGGTCGGCACCCAGTCGTATAGCACTTCTGAGACTGATCAGCAAAGCTTCATACTCAGCTTCGTTATTTGATGCCAAAAAACCCAATCTCACGGCCTGTTCCAGGATAAGTCCCTTGGGAGAGATCAAGACCGCTCCTGCTCCAGCTCCTCTCATATTCGAGGCCCCATCCACAAACAATTTCCAACCTGATGAGCTCGCATCAGTGTCATAGCTTGGGGTATTGGTTAATTCTGAATTTCCTCCCTTTCCTTGGGATTCGACCACAAAGTTAGCCAAGACCTGCCCCTTGATCGAGGTTCGGGGTTTGTATTCGACACTGAGGGATCCCAAGTGCACTCCACATCTAGTGATCCGTCCGGAGAAGTCCGAACTTGTGCATCAACACTTTCAATGGGAGATCGGTGAGAACTGTGACAATACTGGCTTGAAAGTAATGCTGGAGTTTCTTGGCAGGTTGAATTAATGCCAGTGCAGCCTTCTCAAGGGGCAAATACCTGGACTCTGTTTCGTTCATGGTTTTACTCATAAAAAAGATTGGCTTCTGGCTTTCATGCGTTTCCCGTACCAGGACTGCACTAACGGCATGCTCCGAAACAGCCAAATAGAGGAAGAGAGGTTCTCCCGGACAAGGGATTGAGAGGCAATGAGGGGTAGAAAGATAATTCTTTATTCCTTGAAATGCATCCGAACAATCTTCGTCCCACAGAAACTTCTTTTTCTTTCCCAATAGTCGAAAGAACGGGCGGCATTTCTCTGCCGACTAAGAAATAAACTGACCAAGTGCAGCAATCATCCTAGTTAGACGCTAAACTTGCTTGGCATCTTTAGGAGGTTCAAGGTTCAACAGCGCCGATATTTGGTCCGGGTTGGCCTCAACCCCATTGTAACTGACCATATGACCCAAAAACTTGCCTGAACTAACCCTAAATACACATTTTGAGGCGTTAAGGCGTAGTATGTTGCCTCGGAGGATTCCCAGAACTTCCCTGAGGTCTTCCATATGGTTCGTTTTCCTCACGCTCTTTATTAGCATATTATCAATATACACCTCCACGGTCTCTCCTATCAAATGCCCGAACATACTAGTCACCATCCTCTGATAAGTTGCCCCTGCATTCTTCAATCCAAAGGGCATCACTTTGTAACAATAAATGCCTTTGGGAGTAATAAAGGTCGTCTTCTCCTGGTCGGACAGGGCTATAGGAATTTGGTGGTAGCCTTGGAAAGCATATAAGAAACTCATCCTTTCGTGGCTCCGAAGCCGAATCCACCAGCTGGTCTATCCTTGGAAGAGGGAATGAGTCCTTCAGGCAGGCTTTGTTGAGATCGGTGAAGTCTACACACACCCTCCATTTCTCGTTTTTCTTTCTGACAACCACAATATTAGAAAGCCAAGTAGAGTACTGAACTGGCCGAATGGCGTTAGTCTCCAACAGCCGATCTACTTCCTTCACCATTATTTCGGCTCGTTCGGGAGCCAACTTCTGACGCTTTTAACTAACAAGTATAGCTTCGGGAGATATGTTTAGAGAATGACAAGCAAGATCCGGGCTCACTCCAGGGGCCTTATAGATCGACCAAGCAAAAACATCTCAAAATTCTATGAGGAAAGCAACCAATTGCTTTCAATCTACCAGAGATAAATTCTTCCCGACTAAAAAATAGAATTCAGGTTCAGAAGGGTCAAAATGTACCTTCTCAGGATCTTTCTCCGTCGTGTTTTCTCCTATTGCGGTCCCGGATGTCTGTAATTGTCATGAAACCTTGTGGGAAGGTTTATCCTCCGAAACCTTTCAATTTACGGCTGTCAGGACGCACTGCTTTGCTGCTACCTAGTCACCGTTTACTTCCATAATCCCATCTTTAGTAGGGAACCGCAACTTCTGGTGCAAAGTTGATAGGATGGCTCTCTTCCGGTGCAACCAGTCTCTTCCCATGATCGCATTATATGGTGATGAGCCATGAATGACTATGAACTTTGTCTGAAGATTGATTGGCCCAGCCAACACTAGAAGTGTAGTCTTCCCCAGCGGGGTTGTTGACTCACCCGAGAAACCAAACACCGCTGATGAGAAGTCGTCAAGGTCTGCCTCTTTCAGGCCTAATTTTTCATATAGGCCCTTATACATCACTTCAGCGAAGCTGCCCTGGTCAATCAGGACTCTTTTCACATCATAATTCCCAATTCTGAGGGTTATAACGATAGGGTCACTGTGGGGCATCTGAACATCTATTAGGTCTTCATCTAAAAACGAGACAACTCTATGGGTGGGGGAGCCAAGGTTTTCCGAACAAGACGTAGACAAAAGACGGGCAGAATCCAGGATTCCAAAGCTCCGTTTGAGGTGTGCAGCTTTTTGAATATCTGACCTGAAAGATGCTGGCAGAATAGAAGTGCAGGAAGGATTGTGTATAACCTGAATGACACCTGCACGGACTGATCCTGAGGCTCCCGAACGGTCGGCAGTGGTCCCACGTGCCTTATATCCAATCAAATTGGAATCAACATAGTCAGAAAGGTGACTGTCCGCCACTAACTGCTCTAAATGGGTTTTATACTTGTGGCAATTTTCAGTCAGATGTCCCCTGTCACGGTGGTAGAGACAATGGAGGTTATGATTCCAAGCCGCCGGATCACCTACCAGCTTCGGTGGCCATACAAAGAAAGGCTTTGCTTTAATCTTATCCAGTATCCAGTAGATCGGCTCCTTGAACACTGTCTGAAAAGCCTTGAAGGATAGTGAAGCATAATTGGTCGGAACTAAAGATACTTTGGAAGCTTGGCCTGTTCGAACTTGAGATCTTGAGCTAAGGGGCCGCACAAGAACTTCAGGCAACATTGCACTAGTGTTGCCCCCATCTTCCTCTACTCTCACAAACTGCTCTACTCAGTCCATTAGTTTCTTGAGATTAGTGGGGGGACGTTTGGTCAAGGACTGGCGTAGACCGGTACTGGGTGGTAAGCCCAATTTGAATGTTTGAAGCGCTATATCCTCTCCACAGCCATCAATATCATTATAAGTTTCCCAAAATCTAGTCGAATAATCTTTGATCGACTCATTGTTGCCCAGTCTGATCATCATGAGTGTATCCAGACCCTTAGACCTCCGACTATTTGTTATAAATCTCCCAACGAATACCTCGGCCATTTGACTCCAGGACCCAATTGTTCCTCGCTCCAGCTAATTAAACCATCGGAGTGCCACTTCTCCCATATTAGACGGGAACATTCTGCACATCAACGAGTCGTTATAACGCCACAAGGCCATCCTTTGTTGATAATGGCCTATGTGAGCAACAGGATCTGTCCGACCATTATAAACCTTGAGCCGAGGGGCCGTGAACCTCTCTGGTAGCTTGGCTCGCTCTATCTCCTCAGAGAAAGGTGATGATGATACTAGATCCAGCGCCTTCCAGACGGCTCCTTGCTCTCCTTGCCTTACCTTTTTCTTTGGCACGATAGGAGGTAAAGCGCTTCTGTCACGGCGTTCACTCACACCTTTGTCCGAACGCTCGTCCCTTCCCCTTGTCACCCGAACTGTGACGGAAGGATCAACCGAACTGGTGGCTTTCCCTTTTAGTGAAGGAGTTTCCGCCTAATCTTCAGTGTGTGCACTAAGAGACGTCCCAAATCTCTCTCGGTCACTCTTCTGAGGCCTTCTTTTCGGCCTTTCTTTTGTTAGGGACATACCTCTAGCTGTTTTTTTCAAATCATTGATCTCCTGGCGGAGTTCGGCGATCACCCTTTCACTATCGTCTGCTCGAGATTCTGCAGAAGACGAAAAATTTAATGATCTCCGAGCTCGACGAGGCGTCACCTTTGTGGAGGTTTGCTCGTGCCATTCTGTTCGTCGATCATCCAAATGATGACGGAGATCAGTATGTCTAGAAGAAGGAATGACTGAGGTGGCAGGTGGAGTGTGCTCAGAAGGTCTGTAAGATGATTCTATTGACACCTCAGGACGAGATGGCCCTGAAGCCTGTCGCGCTAGAAATTCAGCAGGCTTAGGTGGTACAGGTGCAGAACATGACATAGCGAATAAAACAAACTGGATTCAACAGTATCAAAGAGCCTTCCCACAGACGGTGCCAATTGTAAGTGAGATTTTTTTTAGATAATAATGGAAAGGCTGGTCAATACTGATGAAACTTACTCCAAGGGTTGGAGCCGAACTAATCCGAGCAGAAATACAATAATATTCGAGCAAACTGAAGCACCTAAATCCTGTAAAGTAGACAATGACACAAACTCTCAGATGGTCTTGGCCAACCCAGTGGGGGCTGACCTATAACTCTCCGAGGATTTTGTTAATAATCCCATAATCAAAAGAACTTGTATAAACATGAAATATTCTTTAAGATTTTTCTCTCAAATCAAATATTGTAATTCGAGAAACCCCTTAATCGTTGTTTTTCACTCTATGTATACCATCTATTTTTTAGAGATATTTTTCTTTCTTTCCCTTATCCTCTTTCTCCTTCTTTTTCCCATGCTATTAATGCCTGCCATTTACAGCTCATTTGCATCGTTTACCCCCCATTTGATTTGTAATAATTCTGACATTAACTTGATATTTAGTCTATATTTAATGATCTTGATTTTAACTTGATATTTAGTCTACATTTAATGATCTTGATTTTAACTTGATATTTAGTTTACATTAAATGCGGTATTCTGGAATAACCTTATTTGCCTTGTCACCAGCTTGAACCTTCCACAATTATGCTAAACGAACCGAACAACTGTATGGTATAGTGTCTGTTCGGTCATGATCCGAACAGACAATGTTAACTCCCATAATAATATTTTCCAAATAGTGTTTTACCCCTCCAATTGTACATGTTGTGCTTATGTAATAGTTCAATTGCGTATCTGGTCTGAGTAATGTACATGCCATTGGTTGTATAATAGACTTGAAGGCCTAATAAGTAACTCAATTGGCCTAAGTCCTTAAGTTCAAATTCAATACTAAGAGACTTGGTAAACTGATTGAGAAATGATTCATTGTTTCCTGAAAACACAATATCATCAGCATACAGGAGAAGGTAAGCGATGGTTTCCTTGGCACGATATACAAATAATGAGCTATCTGTTATGGAGAATGATAGGTAGCAAATTCAAATAACATGGACGATCGTCATAAAAACTTACCTCCTCTGTAACGCATACATTAAAGAAGACAGTCAAGCACATTCATACCAGAATAATTATATACCATTAGCCACCTATAATCAATAGAGAACGGTTGCAAATCCAACCCATAAATACCCATGAATGATAGAGCAATGGCTAGAAAGTGACCAACCTTATAAAAACCCCCCTCCTCCTTCACTAGAGGTATGCTCATTCTTTTCCTTACTATTACGTTAATACATAATTCTTATTATCAGTTGAGAGATTTCACTTAAGCATCGGAGATTCCTACACCAGCACACCACCGATGTTCTCCCTTACTCTTTCTTTTTATTTCTGGTCCCACTTTCCATCAAGATTGAAGTATGCCCAAGCCCACTGATTTTGAGACATCATCAGAGAACATAAAGCTAAGATGAAGCAATTGGGTTGTGAATCTTTTGAACAATGCCCTGGGGGTTTGCTTGAGTCCATAGATGGACTTGTGTAAGCGACATACATGTTGAAGATAATTTGGGCGAGCATATTGTGGTGGTTGAACCATGTACACTTCTTCACAAATAATGCCATGGAGAAAGGAATTTAGAAAATCCAATCGTCTAAGTGGCCAATTAAAAGTGATAACAAGTGAGAGGATCATCTAACTACTTTAGGCTTGATTACAGGGCTGGATGTTTCATACATCGCTGCTGATTGAAGCCTTTGGCACAAATCCTAGAACATAATGAGTTTTTGGTCTGTTAAATCAAAGGCAACTACAGAAGAGCCTGCCTAACATTACCATGCAAATTTAGTTTGTGGACCATGTGTGTGTGCAAAGCTTACCTCCTATGATTATTAAAGTGTCAAATGAGTTTGTCATGAAGAAGTGTATTGAACATATGATTTCAACTTCGTGAGTCGTGACCAAGAAATACTCTCCGTCCATCCTGCCAAATCCGAACTGATTTGCCATCTCCATTTCCAATATTGATTGTTTTTCCTAAATGCTCCTCCAAGTGTATAATGGGTTTGCCTTCAATGGCCGAATGACGCCTCCATTAATGAACGATGAGACAAATATTTGGCTTTCAAAAGTTTGTAAAGAAGTGATTTTTTTTTTTATTATTATTATAATCTCTAACTTGTTTCGAACAATGCTAGATTGAAGATTTTTAAAATTCTAAATCTTAAGCCATCCTTCGATCTTGGCATATATAGTTTTTCCCAACAAAGCCATTGGATTTTATTTTCTTACACATTATGGAATGAAGATCATGTCATAGTTTGCTTAGAAGATTCAAAGGTTGATTGCATAAATTGAAATTGCATGTGCTACTATCTTGACAAAATTTTCTTTTCTACCTTAAGTGGAAGCTTCTCCTTTCATCCTTGGATTTTTTTTTTTTTTTCCAAACTCATTCTTTACTACTCTTAAAAACTTGCACTTTTTATTTTGAAGTAAAAAAAAAAAAAAAGGTTTCACTTTAGATTTTCCTATCATTTTTTTTTCTTCCTTTATAAGATTAGATTTGCCAATCATGGATGCAAGCCTCAGAGATTTCTCATGAAAAGTGATTTTGATTTCAGTTGTGACCAATGTAACAATGTAACATAAAATTCCAGGCATACTAAATTGGTCGTTTTACCACGTGACTGACAGTCATTAGAAAATGTATTAATTTGTTCCTACAGTCTGTATGTAAAAAACAAGCATTAAATGAAATATTAATCATATGACACATTAATAGAACGATCTCGATAAGGTACATACGGACATACCTCTCATTTCTACCAAACTTGCAAGTTCAATTGCGGAATTTTTGGTCATTGAGATGGATGACAAAATCTGAATTGGTTTAGTCACAGAAACTTGCCTGTCAAGAAAATCCATAACTTTTACCTCTCAATTCGCCGGCCATCAACTTTGAAATTCTTACACACCAGACCAAAATCAAGGTCTACGCCACTCTTTTACACATACCATAAAGCCAAATGATAAATTATTATCCTTTATTGTATTCTCAAATATCATAAGAGGGACTTCTATGGACTTAACTCTGTATGCTTCACCCGATAGGGTGTAGTATAGTGATAGGAGGCTTAAGATAAACTGTAAACCCAGTCATCCTAGGTTTGATCCCTACTAAAATCTTCTCTTGGGATATTTAATACATGATTCTGACGGATGGGATCGTGTATCCACAGTTTACTACCCAATTGTGGGTTCGAAAAATATTGCCTTGACTAGGTTCGTCATAAAAAAATAAAAAAAATAAATAAAAGTTTTGTATGCATTCAGTGTTATTTACATTTAAAGAACAAAAGTAAAACATAAAAATTTGAGAGGAAAAAGCACCTCTAATAAGGATCCTTAAGCAGTAACTACCAAATCCTCTTTAGAAGTTAAAACATTCTACACCAGAACAACATTTTTATCTCGCTTGTATAGATTGATTCATGCTCGGTCAACTAGATAATGGCTAAGTATCACTCAAATTCACAGCCAAAACAAGTTTGTGCAGATACTGTACAAATGGATCACAAACACAACGCAATTAATTTTACCAAACATCTCTAGATTTATTGATCTAAAAATTAAAAAACGTCCGTAATAAAACAAATTAAAAATATACCTCGGTACTAAAAGTCTAAAAGGATATGGAAGGTTCTTTCCCTTTCAATTATTCATCAGGGTAAATTCCACATGACTTCACATAGACATGGTCGATTTTCTTATCACATGAAGTGTCTGAACCATAAATGCAAAGGATCTGAACCTATATGAAGAGTCTTTTGACATCTAAGAAAGAGCAAACTTGGTTGGCATTCTTTAACGACAAAAAGTTTTTCTACAATAAATTGTGCATGGTAAAGAACTATTAATTTAGCTACCTGTAGATCAGACTGTATGTGAATTGGTTCCTGTAAATCCAATCCCCCAAGATATAAGAAATTATAGAAGCACGTAGTTTTCTTTTTATCTATTACTAAGTTTTTTAGAAGTAAACATTCCTAATTATAAATTCGATCAGATACATATAAAATTTTGATGTTTCAATATTAGCATTGCCACAGGCGTAGGCGCGTAGCTACATGTAAGGGTGGGGAGGCCATGACCCCCCAACGTTTTTAAAAATCGTGAACAGATTGGTTCATAATCATGGGAGAAGAGCAAGTCACTAGGATGAGTTCATCTGGGTTGAAGGTACATGGGGTCTTGTGAGTAAGTACTATTGGATGTAACAAACTAGATTAAGCTTAATTTAGTTTGTATAAACTTCGATTCATTAGTGATTTATTTACTTTGAGGGTTTCTGCGTTAAACCCTCAGAGAGTTTTTCCCAGTTAGCTAGGTTTTCTCTTTGCTACAAAAATCATGTGTTCTTTGATTTCCTCACTTTACTATTATGTAATATTGATTAATCAAATCTAAATTTGGACTGCATAATTGATTAATTAATTGACTGGGATAAATTTGGTTAAAATTCACGAAGCCGGGGCCTAAATGCTTTTTAACACAATCTTATATTAAAGAATGATATCTAATTAAAATTTGTAATGTTAAGAAGTTACTTATAATAATTGAAAAAAATGAATATAAAATTAAGAAGTTCCAAAAAGATGGATTCAATCTTCATATGGTGTTAATTTACAATTTTTTTTCATAAGGCAAGAAATTTTCACTAAAATTTTTAAAGCAAAGTGTATATATATATATATATATATATATATATATATATATTTTATATATCATTTCGGTAATCTATACTATATGTAAAACCGAAGCTTTTTTGACTTTTTATTGACTTCCTAAAACTTTAACACATCAGCTTTTGCTCTCTCCCAATTTTCCACATCATTCATTATTATTTTTAATTTGTTTTTAGTATGAATTTACACCCTATTAATCACTTTCTCTCTCCCACTTTACCAATCCCTTCCTCGATGACGTTCTCTCTACAGCCACGTTCTCAGCCAAGTTGTTCTCTGCTTGCCACTTCTTTCTCTCACAGACTATTCCTCTCTTCCACTTTTTTCTCTCACACAGTCCTATTCCTCTTTCCACTGATATGTCCTTATCTTTATCTTCATTTGTACACTTTTCTCTGCACTATGTCTTTCTCAACTCTTCCTCTCTAGGTCTTTCTTAAGTCATCTGGATCTTTCTCTCCCCCTCTCTCAGACTTTCTCTTTCTGGGTCTGAAGCCAAGACCACCACCGTCGTACCAAGAGCATCAGAGTCAGAGATTGAAGTCGTTGGAACCGGATTGAATAAGTTTTTTTGGTTTTTCCTTTTGCGTTATTTTCCTAGACTAATTAAGTTTTTTTCTTTTGATTTTTAAGGATTACAAGTATTTGGTTTTGATTTGGAATACTCATTTGGCTGTTGATTTTTCAACTGGGTTTTGAAGCAAAATTGGGATTTGGAAGGTTGGGGTAGTTGTCTTTGACCAGGCTCTTCTGGATGAAAAGTGTGGAATTGTGAAAATTAGGAGCTTTTAAGGGTTTCATTAGTTAAGGGATTTTTGGGGGGCTTCTAATTTGGATCCCATCTGGTTGTTGATTTGCCGAGTTGGTGGCGGTTGGAATGGAAATTTAAGGATTTGAGGTCAATTTCTGTGCTTTGAAATTTGGTTCAGGATCAAGAGGAAGAGAAAAAAATAGTGTGCTATAGGGGGTGGAACTTCCTTGCATAAATGCAAGTTGATGTTTCTGTGATTTTTGTTTCCATGGATGCCTTTCTCTTAGATTCAGCTCTTCTCTATTTTGTGGGAGTTTTTGGATGCTATTAAAATTTGATTTTTTTAAGTTGGGTCGACTTTGGGTCAAAAGAATTCTGTCTCTGTTTAGTTTATGCTCAATGGCCTTAAAGCTTCGCTTCTGATTTCTACTAACATTTTTTTTTTTTTTTTTTTTTTTTTTTTTTTTTTAAGAAAAAGAATAGAAATAAGTAATAAGCTGTTTGCATGCTTTTAAAATATTATTATCTAGGACTTGATAGTGAGCAACTAATTCTGGAGTAGAACAATCAGTTTTGAGAATTTCTCAAGGTGACAACATTGTTCTTTATTTCTAATAAAAAATTCTGCAGCAAACATAAATTAAATTAATCGATATACATTATTAGACAGAAACAAGAGCAGAAGGATTCCCTATTTACAGCAATAAAATAAAATGTAACAAAAGCATAGATATATTAGTATGGGCCTCTCAATTTGAGGAGAGTGCTATAATAATTGAAAAGGAGAAATTTAGCACTCAATAAAAGATGTTTTGAACTGAGAGACCTATTGGGCATCCAGAAGAAAGTACCTGATGCAATTTTAAATCCTAATCTCAGTAAAACAAAAAATAAAATAAAAAATATCTGATCTCACTTAATAGCCTAAAGGATTAAATATTTACAGCAAAATTATTATTTTTGAGTTGTTTTACAGCAGAATATTAATACATCAATTCTTCTTAGTGAATTAGTTGACATGGCAATTCTTAACCTCAATTGAATGGGACAATGAAATAAAAATAGATAATTATTTAAGCTTAACGTACTATGCAGATTCAAATATTTTTGTTTTCTTCTTTTGGTTGGTTAGTTCTTACTTTGAGAAACTATAGGATAGGCATGACTCACAAAAATCATGATCAGTAATGTTCATTTTATTTGATACTAAAGTTAAAAAACTAATTCACATATCAACAAAATACATTTTAAAGGTAATAATTCATAATAGAAAAACAATGTTTAATATTATTCTTTGATTGAATTAATCTTACAGTTTGTAAAATATTATTTTTGATAGGTACCTGAAGAGCTCGACCTCCCTCTTAAAAAATGAAATATTTTTTAGATTTTCATTTCTGGCAGCTTTCCCGTGCATTGCACGGGTCTGCGACTAGTATATATATATATATATATGTGTGTGTGTGTGCGCGCATATGCGTGTGAGGAGAGAGAGAGAGAGAGAGAGAGAGAGAGAGAGAGAGAGAGAGAGAGAGAGAGAGAGAGAGAGAGAGAGAGAGATAGAGAGAGAGAGAGATATATTATATATTGATATTAAAATCTCGGCCCTAAGATAAATTCTTGGCTCCACCCCTTGCCATTCCCTATATGGCATAAAAAGGAAAATATCGAGCACTCTCATGACAGTCAAATCATCGTATGGTGATTTTTACAAAGTAAAATACTCAAATTTTACAAAATTTACTACATATTGTTCACAATCTGAAACAATGAATGTGATTGATAGATTTAAAAACATAAGAAATAAATGTTTGAATTACTTTTTTATTATTGGTGACATATCAATTTCTAAAGATTATGCTAGTATCCTAACATCATATATCTTTTATCTTACTTTTTGTATTCCACTTTATTCTCCATCAACTATAAATATTTGTTACATTTTTTTTTTTTTTTTTTTTTTTTTTTTTTTTTTTTTTTAACTTTAGTTATTTTAAAAAAAAAAAAAAAAAAGGTGAGAAATTGTGACTAATAAAATATAGGGTAAACTATTATTTTCGTCCCTAGCCTTTGTATGAAGTTGGTTTTTTGTCCCTGAATTTTGAAAAAATTTGCTTTTACACATGAATTTCGTCACTAAACTTTTAAAAAATTCATTTTAAAAGGAAGCTCAAAGTTCAAGAACGAAAAACAAACTTCATGCAAAGTTGAAGGACGAAAACAATGTTTACCCTAAAATATAAAGTTTG
The DNA here is from genome assembly GCA_907173295.1 of Fagus sylvatica. NCBI lineage: Eukaryota > Viridiplantae > Streptophyta > Magnoliopsida > Fagales > Fagaceae > Fagus > Fagus sylvatica. Next base: position 20,868,625 of record OU015771.1, on the reverse strand, counting down.
AACACTGATAAGTCATGAAATATGACTTATTTACATCCATTTTAGAGAGATTCTATTGGGATTATGTTGCATTACATGTCTAATTACACTTAAATGGATGTTAGTTGTTTAATTCATTGAATTACATGACTTACGTATTTAAGTGTATTAATTTAATCTTTTAGATGTTAATTTGGGGTATGTTTGATTGCAAGTACAAGCTGAATCAGATTAGAGTTAGATAGCATAAGCTGGAAGGAGCAAAAGAGAAGAAAAGAGGTGTTGAATCACAGTCCAGCAGACTGGATTCTAAGACAAACTCCAGAATTCAAATCAAGAAAGATCCAGTCGACTGGATGATAATCCAGGCGACTAGATTAATTGTCTAGAATCAAGCAGAAACTCTAGATTTCAAGAATTCAAGAATCCAGTCGACTGGATCGTGATCCAGGCGACTGGATTAATTAATCCAAATCAAGGCAGAAAGTCTATGAGGCGTTTTAATGAAAATCTAGTCAACTGGATGATGTTCTAGGCTACTAGATTCGCGCGAAAATCAGTTTTAAAGAAAGCTCATTTGTGTTTTAAAGCGCTCCCAACTCAAGGCCCATTGGACCCAATTTGTTTAGGCTCTGAAGTCCGAATTAGATAGATGAGATTAGGGTTAATAAGAGGGTTTAGATTAGACGATGAAGATTAGAAAAACTTACTCTCTCTCTCTCTCTCTCTCTCTCTCTCTCTCTCAAGTTTAGGTTTTCACTCTCATGATCGCCTAAGCTCCTTGCTAGGGCTAGGGGCTATGTTTTCTGTAAGACGGTATGAGTACTTTGTAATCCTTCAGTTTTTATTGTTAAATTACATTTGATTGTTGAATATTTGATGCCTATTGATGTATGTTTTATTCCATACTTTCTATAAGTTCAATCATGTTTTTCTTATGATTAAGGGGGAATATTTCATGGTTTCAATTAGGTATTGTGTTTTATAAAATTGAAAGGTTTTTCTAAATATTACTCTAGCCACTTTATTTTCTCTAGTTATAAAGTGTACCTGAGTTCTTTTAGTTCAACCAGGTTAAAAGCTCTTTAAAGGAAAATAATCAATTGTATATTGTTATTAGAACAAGGTTTCTAATCAAGGATTACAAGGGAATCATACTGTTATAGAGAACACCCAGAAACCCTAGTGCCTTTTACTCATATATTTTTTAAAGAAAGCTCATTTGTGTTTTAAAGCGCTCCCAACTCAAGGCCCATTGGACCCAATTTGTTTAGACTCTGAAGTCCGAATTAGATAGATGAGATTAGGGTTAATAAGAGGGTTTAGATTAGACAGTGGAGATTAGACAAACTTACTCTCTCTCTCCCAAGTTTAGGTTTTCACTCTCATGATCGCCTAAGCTCCTTGCTAGGGTTAGGGGCTATGTTTTCTGTAAGACGGTATGAGTACTTTGTAATCCTTCAGTTTTTATTGTTAAATTACATTTGATTGTTGAATATTTGATGCCTATTGATGTATGTTTTATTCCGTACTTTCTATAAGTTCAATCATGTTTTTCTTATGATTAAAGGGGAATATTTCATGGTTTCAATTAGGTATTATGCTTTATAAAATTGAAAGGTTTTTCTAAATATTACTCTAGCCACTTTATTTTCTCTAGTTATAAAGTGTACTTGAGTTCTTTTAGTTCAACCAGGTTAAAAGCTCTTTAAAGGAAAATAATCAATTATATACTGTTATTAGAACAAGGTTTCTAATCGGGATTACAAGGGAATCATACTGTTAAAGAGAACACCCAGATACCCTAGTGCCTTTTACTCATATATTGTTTACAAATCATTCGATTTCTATTTTTATAAGCATTCAATCCATTGTCTTTTGAAAACACAACTCCCTGAGAATCGATAACCCCTTACACCATACTACAAAGTACCGCTTACTATTGAGCGACATCAAACACAATCAGTTGAACAAAAGATTTGTATTCCCTTTCATAAAAAAAATAAAATAAAAAATAAAAAAGGATTTGTATTCCCACGTGACTCCTTTATTAATGGTGTTTACCCAAAAGCCAAAATAACCAATTAACTATGCTAGCTAGCTGTTTTGCATGGATGTCTTATCCACAAAACCGAAATTTGGAAACTGAATGCCCAAAGCATTCATTGTATCCAAGGGTGGAGCTACGTGTAACGTTGGCTGGGCTAAAGCCCAATCCAGTTTTTTTTTTTTTAGGTAAATTTTAAAAAATAAATAAATAAATAACCCACTCCTAACCCGGTCTAAATTACAATCACAAACTCAGCCTAGCCCAATCCAATTCCAATCCAAAACACCAATCTAGTCCAATTCCAATTTGAACCCAACCCAAATCACAAATCTCATCTAAAATTCAAAAGAAAAAATAAACAAAAAACCTTCACCATGCGTCTGTGCGATTGACTAATACGGCAACAGTACAACACCAAACCCTCACCGCTCACGCAACTAGTGTCGCTTGACTCTCCTCAAGCCCTCATCGACATCGCTTGCTCGCGGCCTCACGGCCCTCACCGGCGTCGCCTGCTCGCCGCCTCATGGCCCTCACCGACGTTGCCTGCTCGCTACCTCACGGCCCTCACAGCCTGATCTGGTAGACGGGTACTCCCTCTCCCTTTCTCTCTTTCTCTGACTCTATTTCTCTCCAGTAGTCCAGTCTCCCTCACCCTTCTTTCTTTTTCTTTCTCTCATTTTTCTTTTTCTTTCTTTATCTCTTTCTCCCATTCCTTTTCTTCTCTTTTTCTTTGATTTTTTCCCTTTCACAGTTTCACTTTTCAGTTTACAATTTTCACACAGACCACACACAGACTCACAGACTCGCTTTATAAATTATAACTACACTACTGTTTGAGTTTTGTATTTTAGCTATTTAGTATTATTGTGTGTCTTGTGTTGAATTTTTTATATATGAATTGTGGATTTGTGACAGACAGTGTGACAGTGTTTGTTAATTTAATATTTGTTGATTTTGTGATTTGTGGATGAGGTTTGCTAGTGGGGAGTGGGCTAGGCTTGGTTTATTAATTTATGTATTGTTTGTTGATTTATGTACATTATTTGTTGTTTGTGCTATGAATATGATGATGCAAATATATCAAACTTGCTGAAAATATCGATTCAGATTCGATAATTAATGATTTTTACTCTATCAAGAATCGCAGGGCACTACTTAAGTAGTATTTTTTTTTTTACTTTATTTAGGATAATATCTATTGTATTTGCATTGCATATATTTTTTTTATATATATATATATTATTATATATCTTTTTGCTTATATATAGAATATGCATTGAGGGGTAAGGTTTATTATGTCCCCCCTGACTAGGTGTATTTTTCTTTCTATTTAATGAAATTTTCTCATACCGTTGAGATTTACTTGATATTTCAGCCTACCCTAAAATAAATTCTTGGCTTCGCCCCTGATTGTATCTGTCTATTTAAAGTCCCTTTCTTTAACTGAGCTTTTTGGACTTTACTTTTTGTAATGGAGCAAATGTCGCAGCCAAAGTGGGAAGGCAAGGTCTGTACAAGTCTAACAAATGCCACCGCAAACCAAGTATGGCATCTATACAAGGACTTCTTCAACTTCCACAAATGGTTTCCTAGCCTAGACACTTGCTATGGTATCCATGGCACCAACAGTGAGCTCGGTTGCATCCGATATTGCGCTGGATTCTCAATCCCATCCAACGATGGTGACAAGCCCGTTAGCTAGTCCAAAGAAAGATTAATAGCCGTTGACGAAGATGGACGTAGCTTAAGCTATGAGATAGTGGACAGCAATATTGGGTTCGAGTCATACGTTTCTACGATCAAGATTGTTCCCCAAGGTGATGAAGGTGATCAAGATGGGTGCATGATCGAGTGGTCGTTCACTGTAAATAAGATGGAAGGGTGGGTACTAGATGATTTGGTGAGGAAATATGAGGTGGGCCTACAACGCATGGCTAAGAGAATGGAAATTCCAATTTGAACCCAACCCAAATCACAAATCTCATATAAAATTCAAAAGAAAAAATAAACAAAAAACCCTCACCGTGCACCTATGCGATTGACTAACACGACAACAGTACAACACCAAACCCTCACCGCTCACGCAACCGGTGTCGCTTGACTCGCCTCAAGCCCTCATCGACGTCGCTTGCTCGCGGCTTCACGACCCTCACCGGCATCACCTACTCGCCGCCTCATGGCCCTCATCGATGTCGCCTACTCGCCACCTCATGGCTTGATCTGGTAGACGGGTACTCCCTTTCCCTTTCTCTCTTTCTCTGACTTTGTTTCTCTCCAGTAGTCCAGTGTCCCTCACCTTTCTTTCTTTTTCTTTCTTTATCTCTTTCTCCCTTTCCTTTTCTTCTCTTTTTCTTTGATTTTTTCCCTTTCACAATTTCACTTTTCAACTTACAATTTTCACACAGTCACACAGACCACACACAGACTCACAGACTCACTTTATAAATTATAACTACATTACTGTTTGAGTTTTGTATTTTAGCTATTTAGTATTACTGTGTGTCTTGTGTTGAATTTTTTATATCTGAATTGGATTTGTGGCAGACAATGTGACAATGTTTGTTAATTTAATATTTGTTGATTTTGTGATTTGTGGATGAGGTTTGCTAGTGGGGAGTGGGCTAGGCTTGGTTTATTAATTTATGTATTGTTTGTTGATTTATGTACATTATTTGTTGTTTGTGCTATGAATATGATGATGCAAATATATCAAACTTGCTGGAAATATCGATTCAGATTCAATAATTAATGATTTTTACTCTATCAAGAATCGCAGGGCACTACTTAAGTAGTATTTTTTTTTTTACTTTATTTAGGATAATATCTATTGTATTTGCATTGCATATTTTTTTTTGTTTATCTCTTTTCTTATATATAGAATAAGCATTAAGGGGTAAGGTTCATTATGTCCCCCCTGACTAAGTGCATTTTTCTTTCTATTTAATGAAATTTTCTCATACCGTTGAGATTTACTTGATATTTCAACCCACCTTAAAATAAATTCCTGGCTTCGCCCCTGGTTATATCTGTCTATTTAAAGTCCCTTTCTCTAATTGATCTTTTTGGACTTTCCTTTGTGTAATGGAGCAAATGTCGCAGCCAAAGTGGGAAGGCAAGGTTTGTACAACTCTAACAAATGCCACCGCAGACCAAGTATGGCATCTATACAAAGACTTCTTCAACTTCCACAAATGGTTTCCTAGCCTAGCCACTTGCTATGGTATCCATGGCACCAACAGTGAGCCCGGTTGCATCCGATATTGCGCTGGATTCTCAATCCCATCCAACGATGGTGACAAGCCCGTTAGCTGGTCCAAAGAAAGATTAATAGCCGTTGACGATGATAGACGTAGCTTAAGCTACGAGATAGTGGACAGCAATATTGGGTTCGAGTCATACGTTTCTACGGTCAAGATTGTTCCCCAAGGTGATGAAGGTGATCAAGATGGGTGCATGATCGAGTGGTCGTTCACTTTAAATAAGATGGAAGGGTGGGTACTAGATGATTTGGTGAGGAAATATGAGGTGGGCCTACAGCGCATGGCTAAGAGAATGGAAGATGGAATAGCAAGTTTGGAGTGAGAAGGGTAAAATGGTTTGTAATCTTGATATTATCTTTGTATTATTAATTAATGGATTTTGTTAAGGAGTGCTAATATCTTAAAGGAATAATAAATATTTAATTATGAGTTGTAATGCATATTTAAAAAAAAAAAAAAAAAAAACTTTTTAATAATTCATTAGGTTGTATGTACAAATTTGTAATTATCTTTATATTTTGTGTTTTATCCATGCGTAATTATTCGATACTAATGGATTCATTCTACTACCATTCATATGAGAAAACAGTGTTTTAAGAATATGGAATAATATGTCATTGTCGATATAACTCAACTTCAATTCAGGGCGTAAAATATTCTAATTAGATAAAGGAAATTTATGGTCAAATTTCAAACTCCAATGCTTGAGCGTGGATGGGATGTTTTTTTTGTATTATCAAACCCCCTCTTCTCCCAACCCTAAAAATGGTTGGGACGATCTCTGGTATAAATATATTTGTAATGAAACTATAGTAATTTTAAATTTTTTTTTTTTTTTTGATAACCTTGGGTGTCCGGGCCAGCTTACGCGCACCTCGACTAATCCCACGGGATCCGTGCACCGCACCCTCGGAAGTTTCCCTACACGGATCAGGATAAGTCGCTGGCTTTTCACCAGGGGGTGTGGCCCCAAGGAATTGTTTGCACCCAAGAGGTGTTGAACCTTGGACCTTGAAGGGAGCAAACCTTCAAGACCAAGGCCTTCACCACTTGGGCCAACCCCTTGGGGTTATAGTAATTTTAAATTTTGAGATCTTTGTAGCTAGGTTTCAATTAATTGAACTGATAAACTCTTTTATTGTCAAATAATAAACTTAAGATTGAATTCCACACCTATAAAAAAAATATTTTGTGCTTTGACCTAATGATAAATAACAATCATAATGGAATTGACTAAAACACAATAGATATGGAATCCATAACTACAACATATGACTTTGCTGCACACAACAGATGGAGGAGCTAATTCTGCAGCAAATATGGCAATTACAACATATATGGAATGTGTAACAAAGTAATCTGCTACAGATATGACCATTCCATATCTATTGTGTTTTCCTGGATACTATAGATTCAAATTCTATCTGGGCCGGCTCAATATATTTAGGGGTCTAAGGTGATAAATTTAAGTGAGATTTCTTTACTATTTAAATTTTAATTAAATCTTTTTTTTATTTAACTTTGTATATTATTATTATTATTATTTTTAAAAACTCGTTCCTCTTAGTTTTTGAGATGCAAAATTTCTAATCAATTTTTTTTGTATTTCGGTTTTATCAACATATCTTTTACAATTGTAAATAGTTAATCCATTTTCTTGTGACATAATTGATTTTAAGTATGATTTCATCAATTTTAATTTTGATTTCTTTGTCCACATATTAAGTTATGGAAAGAATGCAAAACCACATATTGGCTCAATATTTTAAGGGTCTTCTTGAAAGTCAGGGAAAGAATGCAAAACTCATATATTTTTCTTCAATAAAAAATGGTAAATTACAGTGACATCTCCGATTTTAGCGAAACTAGATTCACTACATCATATTTTCAACAAATGATCCACTTCAAAAATGGAGCGGAGTGTGAATTATTTGTGAGATGAAGTATGAATTATTTTGGAGTTGATTATCAATTATTTTGAAGCGAATTGTCAATTATTTTGATCATTTTGGGGGCATAGTATTTTTCTTAAAAATTAGGTGTGCCGAGTGTAATTTCACTTATAAACTTTGAATATCAGTATAATTTACCTAAAAAATTTTTTATTGTAAATTATACTGACACCCACTTTTTTTTAAGAAACTAGACTTGCTACACCTTATTTTGAGGAAATAACATTTCGCTTCCAAATTTGTAAAATAATTAATGCAAAACCACATTTTAAGTTGGATTTCTATTGGTGCAATATTTTGTTGGCTTACTGCAACACACATAAAAATATAAAAATTATTATCTTACATTTTTTGAAGTATTTTGTTTATGTAACGATGGCCTTGAGATCCTTATGAATTTTTTGAAGCAAGTGGGTGCCTCATCCGGTTAGGCCTGTGCCTTGAGTGGACTGAATTCTATTGTATAAAAAAAAAACCTTAGAGATCCCTCCGTATCCCCCTGGAAAGGTTGAATTTGAATCATAGTTAAAGTTTGTGAGGTTTGAAGATCTTATCCATAATTCGTATCATAGAAAATAGGAAAATATGATTATATATGCTCTTGCAAAAAATAAAAAAGGGTCTAGTAATGTCGTTTTTCATGAATAGTCATATCAATGTTTAAGCACGCACAATATGTAGAGGCTAATACATTTTTTATGCCATTCTAGATAACGATGGGGGGAGGTGAATGCAATCTGGGCATTTTAGCCCATTAACAAAAGAATTTAAAGGATCATGAATTTCAAATAATAATTTCTCATTTATGAGCCATTAATTTTGACAGTCATTGTCAATAGACTTGCAGTTGTAAATGAAAAAAAAAAAGAAAAAAAAAAAGCCAATTTAATTTTTTAAAAGAGTTCATGAATGTCAGCTCAAATGTAATATCTGTGTAACTAACCAAATTCAAGAAACAAGATACAGAATATTTGAAGGTCAAAATTTCAAGACTATATATGTTTTACTGAATTTTCAGCCAAATAGATTAAACCACCGGTGTTGTTTTCTACATAGATGCACGCATGTGCTTGCACGATTCCTCATCAGTCATCACATGCATTCTAGGCAAAAGTTAGCGTTATTCTCTCCGGCAACCACGAAAGCCTGTCCAGCTTGTGTTGTCGTTTTTTTTTTTTTTTTTTTATTTATTTATTTGGGTTAAGCTTGTGTTGTCGTGTCACACGATGTTGGCCCATTCACTTTTAACTAGAATGTAATTAGCGATGGGGAGTAATATTTTCACATCCACAGTTAATAATTTCACACCTACTTAAAATTTTGTGTTGTGAAAAGACAAAATACCTTTTGTATTTTACTTTTTCTCTCACCATTTTGCATATCACACTATAAGAGGTATTTGGTCTTTTACCAACATAAATTTCTAAGATGATCCGAAAATATAAATTATGAGTGTAAAAATATCAATTCCCTTAGCATATATATATAAAATACAATATTATTATTATTTTTATCTTGAATAAAATAGGATGAGAGATAATGACTAATAGGTAGTTGTGGCATATTATCTAAATGCGATTATAATAACTCTTCTCATCTATGGAGGAACAAACATTTTAGAGGTCTAGAAAGTAAGTTGCATATACCCTCTTAGATGGGTTGAGGCTAATCTAACCTCATTCCGGCCTAGAGTAACAGTGATTTCAAGGGTTAGAAGCTACTAATTATTAAACTTAGATGGATTGAGGCCTAATCTAACCTCATTCCGGCCTAGAGTAACAGTGATTTCAAGGGTTAGAAGCTACTAATTATTAAACCAAACTATTATATATCTCGTCATGACTGTCAAATATTTTGACAATTACACATCAATAATCAAACTGTAACCACTGTACACAATTTTGGGTGGAATACATGATTATTAGCTAGAAAGAAGCAATCATGTAACAATATAAGTAGGGAGTGTAGCCTAAAGGCACTGATTTCGATGAACATTGCTTCTTCTATCTTTACTTTCACGAGCGAACACGTTAGGTTTGTCCATATGACCATGTGCCAGTGTGCCACCCACACACCATTTGCAATATCGACAAGCATTATTAGGATGGAACCCACGGCCTCCAAGCGCCACCAATAGCGGTCCTAATGGGATGGTATCACATTTATAACGGTGACAGTATTATTACCGTGGAACCCGCAGCTAAATAAATGAACTTTATGAAAGACTTTCGGAAATGGGAATCAAATATTGGATTTTGCCTTTAATTATATGATTCAATTTAATCATTTTTTTATTTTTTATTTTTTAAGTTTCATTACTAGAGATTTGTAATAAGACCTGTATTGGGTCATAGTTTTATGAAAAGTTTTCAGAGAAGAATTGTGAATTGAAAGACTTTTTTTTTTTTTTTACATCGATTTGAGTGGCAAATCAGCACAAAATATTTGACCTCACTTAGCTAGCTAATGACTTTTTAGAAGTCCGTGCTAAGGGGGTTTAATTTGGTTAATTTCCATTGCGTATTGTTTATCTATAGGCAAATCTTTACCCTCATATAAGTCCTATAAGTCATAACCACACATCTCATATTTCACATTCTCTATTATATCCACTCTTTGTCTCTCACAGATACATATGGCTGAGGAAACACTGATCAAATGGGAAGGCAAAGCCTCTGCTGAACTATCAACCTTAACAGCACAACAAGTTTGGCCTTTCTTGGAGGACTTTTGCAACCTACACAAATTGCTTCCTGATATTGATACATGTTACCAAGTAGATGGGATCCTTGGTCAGCCTGGCCTGATCCGCTACTGCGCCTCCACAACAACATCTTCATCCAGTGGCAACGAGGAAACCATTATCAAGTGGGCCAAAGAGAAGCTACTCATGATTGATCCCATCAAACGGTGTTTGAGCTATGAAGTCATTGATAATAACATCGGGATGAAGTCATACGTGGCGAAATTTGTAGTCTCGCCAATCAACGATGATGATGGCAAAGATGGGTGCAAGATCGAGTGGTCATTCGTCAGTGATCCGATTGAAGGTTTGAGATTTGAAGATTTTCTCTCTTATATTGAGGCTAGTCTCCAGTCCATGGCAAAGAAAATGGAAGATTCCTCATGCCCTCCTATCTTCTAGGTGACTAGGTGAAATTTGGCTCCATATGCTATATTATTGTTGTCTTTGTTGTTGTTGACTTGATTGACCTTTTACGCAAAAATCATATTTTGGAAAAATGATTCCCATTTTATGATTCATCTTAGATGTAATGTGAAACAGATCTATAGGTGTATACCATTATCGTCATATTATTTGAAATTTTAAATAACACCTCCAATCTAAAATAAACTTTCTCCAAATTGTGTGTGATAAATAAAAGAGTCTTGTGACCCCTAGTATTGTAGGATTCTCTTCAAGTGAAGAACTTGGGTTGGAAATCATCTCCTCTCACTTATAGTCTAAAATAGACTTTCTTTGAAAGGATCTTGTTTTCAAATTGTGTGTGTTGAATAAAAGAGTCTTGTGACCCCTAGTATTGTAGGATTCCCCTCCAGTGAAGAACTTGCATGGGTTGGAAATCATCTCCCCACCTATTGTAAGCAAAAAGCTGTATCATCTTTGAATTTGAATAATCTTGGTTATTGATTATATTAACCACGACATATGTTAAAAGTATATGATTTCAATGCAAACAAGAAACAACTTTCGTTTCAAATTACTTCAACAAAAACGAGCAAATATTTCAAAACTTACCCAAAAAGAAAAACCGTATGGATGACCAGATCAAACCTGCTTTTTTTTTTGGGGGGGGGGGGGGTTTGTTTAATAAATATAAATTTTCTATTCCACTTTTTATGTTTTATTATATACTACTTTAATCACAATATACTATGTTTTATTTATTTATTTATTTTTTAAATAAAATAGAAACAAACCAAACACAATTTGATACGTAATATATTGCAGTTGGTAAAACATAAAATAAAATACAAAAAAGTAATATAGAAGATATTTATTCATGTTTAATATCATAAACAAACTCAATCAAACTAATTGGGTTCTTTGAAACCCATTCAACCTAGAAAGGTTTTGTAGAACCATCTAAGTTTTTTCATTTACTGTAAATTGCATATCTACATAATTTTTTACAAATAATTTGACATTTTGATAGTTTGACAAAAGAAAAATACTATATTAAGAAAATAAATTAAGGAATGCAATATTTTTCATAATTGTGGATTCCAATTTACTCAACTGGTAAAATTTCTTATCGTCAAGTAAGAGACATAAGTTCGAATTCCGCCTACACAAAAAACCAATTAGTATCTTGACTTGTTGGTAAGAGCAATTGTCATGGAACGGATGTCATACGTTAAAATGCTATTGTAACTATAATAATAATAATAATATCTTTCATAATTTTTTATAATTATTTTCATAATTGTATCTCATAATTAGTATGAAATTATTATGGAAAATTTATAAAATTTCAAAATGGTATAAATTATTTTAATTTTAAAATTTTAAACTTTTTCATAATATTCATTAAAATAATTTTTTTCCTTATTCTTCCTTAAATTTCCATAAATTATCGCTTAATTAGTAAATGAATTGATCCCATTTCTAGTTGTGTTGACTTTCTTAATATATGTATAATATTTCCTTTATAATTGCATCCTTAAATTTATTTCCTTAATAGCTAAACTCATTCTTCTCTATAACTCCATACAATTATATGTATAATTTTTTTTTTTGAAGAATTAAATATTTTAATTTAATGGTTTGATCATGAAAAGTATTTGTAAGAGAAAACAAAATTGATGAGCTCTTTATGTTTATCTTACACAAAGAAGCTCAATAATTAATATTGTATTAAGTATGTCCTTATATACTTATATCTTCTGTTGTAAATATTTTATGTAATATTTTGTACGTTTTATAAAAACTAATCAATTTTTTCTATTTTTAGTTTTTTATATAAATATCCTTAATTTTTATTTAAATTTTAATTAAATATGTGGTTCAACCGGTGAACATGTGACCTATTGATCCAAAGCCTAAATCGGATTAAGATCTGATATAGATTTAATAACTATGTTATCATAGACATTCAATAGATATTGGGGAAAACAAATGGGTTAATAACCATTTTTGTCTTCAAGCTATGAATTTTGTGTCAAAATAGCTTTTAACATTTTAAATTAATCAATTTGGTCCTTAACCTTTCATTATTGTGTTATTTTGATCATTATCGTTAAATGATAGATGAAAAATGTTGACATGACTAACGAGTATATTAAAATAATAATGACTAACGAGTATATTAAAATAATAATAAATGTTGATATGACATACTAACTCTTAAAAAAAATAAATAAAATAAAAAATAATAATGGAGGACTGGGAAATTGGGCCGTGTGGCTCACAAAATTAGCTTGAAATTTGAGGTTGGAATTTGGAATGGTCTATTTCCTTGTGTGGGCGGTGGGCCGTGCTTTGTAGAATGGTTAGTATAATTTAAATGGTCAGCATAAAATTAAAATGTGATTGTTTCAGTATTAAAATGGTAGTATAAAATTAAAATGGCTTATTTTAAGCATTTGTTATTTATAAAGTTATACCACCCTAACAAATAATTAAAATAGTAGCATAAAATGATTTCACCGTTTGTTATTTATACCACACTAACAAATAAGAATAGAGGTTTGTAGCCCCAATTATGTTGTATCTCATAAGACCATCCACATGTATTATTTATTGGACACAGTTTGTAGCCAGCTTACTATAACCTACTACATGATAACTCATAAGATAATTCACGTGTACTTTTAGTCACATGATCTATTTAATAAATCATATGACTTGTTTAAATATGAACAGAGTGTGACTATAAACCAAAACCGGTTTGTAAGGGCAAAACTTAGGTACAGTATGTTAGGTACTGTTTGTTAGGTATCCTGCCTAAATTTTTGCCATATGGCTACTTAACCGCAAGCAACAAGCGGCGTTAAATCTTAAAACACAAACTCAATTTTCTACATCTTTCACTTCTCTCTTTCTCCCTCTCTTCTCTCTGCTTCACCCATGTCTTCTCTTCTAAAGAGTCAGCAATGGGCTGGGATTTCCAATCGAAATCCCAAAACAAGTCACTAACCCATACCATCCTCGCCGACTTATACACCGATGACTCCCAGTCGAAATCCCAAGACATTGCCTCCGCATCCTCTGCTCTTCTTCTTCCCCATCCCATATCTCCTCTACCTGCGCCTCCATCGAAGCATTAGATCTGGAGATTAGATAAATGAAGCAATCAGAAATCAAGTGAAAGCTAGAGTAGAGTTTAAAGAAGTTTTTTTGTCCATTGAGGAGAACAACAAGATTTGCAAAAGATGGGTTTATGTGCAGATTTAGTTAAACTATGTTGTAATGTTGTTTTGTTGTTCTGGAAGCTTAGCTTGTACTGTGTTGCTGGCTTGTGTTGTAATCTGTTTTGTTGTACCTTAGCTTCGCATGTAAAGTGTTTTCTGGTTTACCCAACTTGTTTCAATAAAATTCATGTTGATGTGATGAATGTAATTTGTTTCAAGTTAAAGAATTATGATAGAATTCTTGTTGATGTGATGAATAAATCATGAGTTTATTTATTTATTTATTTTTTGGCAGGCCAATATGTTTTGTAGCATGTGCAAGGATTTTGTTGTGGTTTTGGACGAAAACATGAACATTTCTTTAATGATTGCTACAAGGACATTACTTTGTTTTGTTGTCAATATTTTGCCTTTGCTTATCTTTTGAATAGCTAGAACTTGACAGTGTGATTAACTTTTGGTTGCTAGTAGCTATGAACAGAAACTGTTATTGCGGAAAATGTTATTGCAAAAACTTGTATTGCAGAAAATGGATTGTGTCATGGCCACTATGTATAGAAACTATTATTGCAGAATCACTCTCTTTCAAATGGGCTCTACAGGTTGCTAAGAATTTTGGTTCTGAAGAGCTAAAACTGCCTTGAGTGTGTGGATGCTTTGATGCACAAAACAGTTGATATGAATTAGAAGATTGTAGATATTATTGTAAATTTGTCATTTGTCATTTTTGTTGGATTCCTAGAGCTGCAAATAGAGGAATAGAGCCCCCCTCATGTGTTAAGGAAGGACTCTTCTTTTCTCTTTTGTTGGGTGGCTGCCTTGTCCTGGTCCCCTTTCTTTTTGTTACAAGTTCTTCATATCTTATTGCTTCTATTTGTTTTTAATGAAATGATGGCCATTTTAAAAAAAAAAATGGTAATTTTAACCTCATTGTAAATGCAAGTTTATAATCTTATTATCTATATGAACTTAAGTGGGAATCCACATAACTTTTTTTTTTTTGGTTAAAAGAATCAGTAAGTTTTATTAACAAACAATCCATAAGAGAACAATCAGAAAATTGCAAACTCTATACAACTAACAAGAATACACACCAACTAAAACAAAAACAAAAATAGAGTACACAAAAGCTAAAACAAAACACAACAGTATCTAACATTACCAACAATAGCTTTACAGCAGCTAGTTATCACAACTTTACAAACTACAACACAAGGATTTAAGAGATTTAATATTTGCTGTTTAGCTTCTTGTAATTTACTAGGAGCTTTTTGTTTATATACATAATTAGATGTACAGAGAAGGAATTTCATATACAACACAAACCCAATTTTTTTTTTTTATATACATAGCTTAAGGGATATTGCAAGAAGCTAATCCCAGGTTCTCAAGTTTAAGGAGCTTTTTGTTTATATACAACACAAACCCTTTTTTTTTTATAATCAAGAAAGAATTTTATTGAAACAAGCTAGCCAAACTAGCAAACACTTTTACATGCGAATCTAAGGAACAACAAAACAGATTACAACACAAGCCAACAACACAGTACAAGCTAAGCTTCCAGAACAACAAAACAACATTACAACATAGTTTAACTAAATAGTTTAATTAAATCTGCACATAAACCCATATTCTGCAAATCTCGTTGTTCTCCACAGTGGACAAAAAAACTTCTTTAAACTCTACTCTAGCTTTCACTTATTTTCTGATTGCTTCATTTTTCTGATCTTTGGATCTAATGCTTCTTGGAGGCGCAGGTAGAGGAGATATGGGATGGGGAAGAAGAAGAAGACATGGGTGAAAGAGAGAAGTGAAAAACGTAGAAAATTGGGTTTGTGGTTTAAGATTTAACGCCGTTTGTTGCTTGGGGTTAAGTAGCCATATGGCAAAAATTTAGGCAGGATACCTAACAAACAGTACCTAAGTTTTGCCCGGTTTGTTATTTACTCTCTAAGTGTCTCTCTCGTTCCTTTTTTTTTTTTTTTTTTTGGGTGTGGACCAAACTAAACTAGAAAAACACTGCCAATTTTTTTTTTTTTTGATAAGTAAATCACTGCCTATTTAGTTGGTCTAATAACACCTTCGTGAATATTCTCGTGAAGAAACTATGGCATTGATCATTATCACTTCAGCTGGCCGTCAAATTTTGAATGAGAAATCAAAATCTTGGATGCAATTCGGACTTTTGCTATCTATAACGAGAAAACAAGAAAACGACGCAACAGCATTGTTCAGCATCAGGATTTTTTTGGATTTAAAAAAAAATGCTTAAAAATGACAAAGTTTTTCAAAGAGCATGAACCACTATATTAAAGGTTTCGGACTATTAAATACAAATTCAATTGTGACATATATGTCTAATACAATCTATTCAGATACTACCCTTGTGTGTGTGTGGAGCAAGATGCTTTACCAGATATTATCGACATTTCCAAGGCCATCACTTAATCTCTTCTCCATCCAGTTAATTATATCTTGTGCAATCTCTTCACGTTCAGGCTCAAAGAGAAGGTCATGCAAGAAGTCATCATAGAGCTTTATGTCTTTGAACTTAGAAGCTGCCTCATTGAACAGATCCTGGGAGGCTAGAGGATCTGTGACTTTGTCAGCAGTTCCATGAAGGACAAAGAATGGGACAGTCACTGACCTAAAGTTCCTCATTAAATAGGAAGAAATACGCAATATTTCATGGCCTGTTCTAACCCGTATCGGTCCTGTATATACCAATGGATCAGAATACTTTGCCAACAGTGCTGCAGGATCCCTAGAAACTGGAATGCCCCTTTTGTTCGCACCCTTAAACTGGAACTTTGGAGCAACCAGAGAAAAAATAGGAGCCACCGCCTGCATAAATTTTCACTTTTTTTTTAAGCAAGGAATCCACGATAAAAAAATTTATTCAATAATTAGCACATATTACTTTATCAAAGTTCATTGCCAAATCACAGAAAATTTGGTATTTTTTTGGCATTCATCTCTAGTGCATTACTTAGCATATCAACTGCGCAAGCTGTGAACCAGAAAACGTACCCCAACAATTGGATGTGCTGGCTTCACACGCAAAGCTGGTGAGGTCAATACAATTCCCTCCAGCATTCCTTCAATGTGAGGGTATGACGCCGCCTATGCAAAGGTGCAAATTATCAGCTTAGAAGTTCATCAAAAGTCAAAGTAGCTCAGAGCAGTATGCGTCTGTTCACGCCTTACCTTCAAAACCACAGCACCTCCAGTAGAGTGACCAAAAAGGAAGCATGGTACTCCAGGGTTCTCTGATTTGATCTTTTCCAGGAAAGCCCCCTGTTGAAAGAGAAAACATAGATCACTATCTAGCATAGTGGCATGTTAAAACATCAAATAATGAATCTTTCAAGAGCAAAAGACAGGCAAGGCAAAGTAATGCCTAAACTTCGATTTGTTACTGTTTCCCAATCAGTGAACATGTAAGTGAACGATGATATTGATGTGAATCAAGCTAACAGTGCTCATGGGGAAAGAACTGAAAGTACACGGGTTGATAAACTTGCATATGTGTTAACAGAAAGTATGGCCCCAGATAGAGTGGAAAACAGTTATGATAAAAGCACCAAGCGCAAAGGCCTCCTAGAGCCTAGGCACAAAATGCAAAGTCCAAGCATGCACCTGATAGTAAAGCACGCATTATTCTTTTTTCTTTTCTTGATCGATAAGTTACACACACCCGGTGTGTCTTGAACTCATAGCCTCAACTTCCACCTTATTCTTACAATGGAAAGAGGTGCCATGTGAACTAGAGATTATTGGCACATAATTCAACTATAATGTATAATAACCTCTAATAGAAAGATTCATAACAAATAACAGAAAAATTTAATAAATTCAAAATAGTAATATATTTTCCTATTGCTCAAATGGATAGTGCAACTACAGAAAATTTGTAAGGACAATATGATAATAATCTAGTCATATAAAGTTTAAACTTAACAATGCATATAAATCTCTTGTGCTTTACAAAATGACATAAATAGGATAGCTATGATCAAAGTATAGGATTCAATCAAAATATATCCAAAAGGAAAAGACCAAAAAGCACAAGAATAGTAAATTATCCTTGGTTTGTCTTTTGATATTCATAATAATAATAAAGTGACTAAATTTTACACTAGTTGTCAACCTACAGCAACCCTCCTCATTTTCCTAGGCTTGGAACCAACTGCGAACAAAATATGACATTAAGTACAGACACAAGCTGAGTTTATTTAGTACAACACCTTAAGAATGGCGACTTGCTAAAACAAAATACTTAAGAATAGTGTTCGTATAATAAATCAATGGGCCATGTCAATTCCTTGAAATACTTAAGAATAGTGTTCGTATAATAAATCAATGGGCCATGTCATTTTGAAATACTTAAGAATAGTGTTCTTAATAAATCAATGAAAAATTAAGCGGTTAGTTTTAATGATTCATCTATTTTTTTGCAAAAAAAAAAAAAAAAAAAAAAAAGCAAGCCTAGGCATGCTTTGAACTTCATCAAAAAACACCAGCAAAGTGCGCCTTAAATTAAACAAGCTCCACTCGGCTAAGTGAAGTTCTTAGGCCTTGTAGCTTTGAGGTTTGAGCTTTGGGACTCAATCTAGGAAAGCACACCTAATCACACTTTTTAACAACACCGGTGGAAAGCCAATCTAGGACTTGCATAATAAAACCAAAAAGTTGTAACAAAAAGTTTCTGTAGCATTGAATTGAGTGTAAATGGTTCTTCAAAATTTGTAAGAATTCCAACTAAACTTACAGTGTCTGCAACAACATGGTCAAGTGAAGGAACATATCCATGCAATCCATCGCTCCCACCATGACCTATATACAAAAACAACAAAAACCCATCACCTAATAAATTCTAATTAATCATCTTAAAAAAAAAAAAAAAAAAAAAGCACTCCATATGTAGCTACCTATCCAGTCCATTGCATAGACCCCAAATTTGCAGGATGTTAATTGCCCTGCAAAATCAGCATATCTTCCACTGTAAAATAAACATAAAAATGTGTTAGTCAACAACATATGTTATGGTCATCGATGAATAAATAAATTGCAAAAGGATTAGAGAAATCCAAAATCACCTGTGCTCATTAAGGCCGTGTATGATTAGCAAGATGCCCCTGAAATCACAAACCACTAATGAAAATTAGCAATTTCCTTCAAATTCTTTCATTATCTCCGTAACCAAACAGACCAAATTAAAAGATGAAT
Source organism: Fagus sylvatica (assembly GCA_907173295.1). Lineage (NCBI taxonomy): Eukaryota > Viridiplantae > Streptophyta > Magnoliopsida > Fagales > Fagaceae > Fagus > Fagus sylvatica. Next base: position 20,849,777 of record OU015771.1, on the reverse strand, counting down.
TCAATTTGTTTGAAGGAAAAAAAAAAAAAAAAACCTTACTTCAAATCAGCGGAGAGGGGAATCCAGGAGCGGCAGAAGAGGGCATGGCCACGTGGACCAAAGAACAAGGACGAGGTGTATCGGCACTGGGAGTCCCGATCGACGGTGTCGAAAACCGTGTCCAATTCCTGCGCCAAAGCTCTCCTTCTGAAGGTGTCCTCCTCTTCCCTCCTCCGCTTCGAACGCTCCACCTTGTTCGGCGGCAGAGAAGGTGAGAGACGACGGAGAAGACGGCGGCGAGGGACGACGAAGAGAACGAGAGAGAGGAGCAAGGTGTAGATGAAAATGAGAGAAGTTCTTAGGGTTTCTAAGGATTGGGATTATTCGATTGCTAGCACCGGAGGTCAGTGGTTCCATCTCGGCCGTCGACATATGGATGGCTGAGATGGATTCTAATCAAAGAAAGCGAAGAAGGTCTGTTCGTTGCGCGTTTGTTGGGGTATTGAATATTTGATTGTAACGATGTGACAGAGAAAATGGAGAGGAAAAGTCTGGGAATGGAAGGGGGTATTTGTAATAGAAACTAGCTATATCCTCTGCGGTCGTTTCGTTTATGCGTGTGTGAAATCAACTGTCTCTACACGTGGGTCCCACGTTGAAGACGGACCTGAATCCCTGATCATATATCTTTTTCTTCTCGCTTACTTTTCACGGACAAGGAGAGAAAAAACAGGGAGTTTATTGTATTGTATTGTATCGTTGTATGTGGTTATTGACGTGGCGTCGTTTTGGTGGTTTTGAGGCAACTAGATTTGCTAGATGAGCGTTGGTAATCAACCACGTTGATGATGAGTGTTTTCAATCAGCTGTGTATTCAGACATTAATTTCAAAGAACCGGAAAGACTGTTTCTTGTTCGTTTTCTTAACAGATTGACAGGAATATCCTTATTTATGGGAAATATGTTTATATTTTGTGGAGGATTTCAAATTAAACCGTGTCATTTTTTTTTATAATTTAAAGAGATTTCGAATTAATTATTATAGTTTCATGAGTTTTTTTATTTTTATTAGTAGTTTCATGAGTTATTATAAAACAAAACCTTAAACTTTTAAAATTGTTTCAATTCATACCCTCTCTAACTATATTTTGTTTCCCTCTTTTCCTATCACTAACTGCATGGCTCAAAAGTTTAATTGAAATGCATTTATAACTTATAAAACTATATGATTTAATTTTAAATATGAATTTATAAAGTTTAATTTATGACTTATGAAATTATATGGTATAATTTGAAATATCTCATACACTATAAGCTTTAAAATTAAATTACCCCTACTTTATGCTAAATAAATGCTTACAGTTATAGAAACAGTTAGAGAGATTACCATGTACAGCATAATAGGTCATTTTGTCGAATTTATGAGATAGTTTTTGGGTTAGCCATTACAGCGCAGCGCTGATGAAAGCTAATTTTGGATTTGCCTCCCAATGACATAATTATTGACATAAGCATTGTCACAACTTATTAAAGTATTAAATTGTGAGTAGTTAACGTTCAATTCACATGGGTCTACCACTAAAATAAACTTTGTTTTTTACCAATTAATATAAAACACCTCTACAAATTGTGTAAAAAATTGTGATCACAAACTTGCTCTTTACCTTTAGTCGTCTTATGGGATAGGTGGATAGCTACTTCCACGTGCAACATGCATCGATTCAAAACTCAAAGTTCTGTTTTTATTATTATTTATTTTTCCAACGGGTTTAATTGGAAGTGTATCAAAAGAAAACTCTCTTTAAAGACGGTGCCATCTCTAAGCGAGTTTGGTTCTGTAAAAATTGGGGAAAAGGAACGATTGCCAGTCTAATATTCGAGATGCTCTTAATTAGGAATTAGGTTTCAATCTCTAGATCGTTCGAAGATCAGCTTTTGCGAATGCACATTAAAAAAACATATTGGTTATAAATTCATAGACTCTTATCTTTCGTTCAATCTATTCGTTTTTTATACTTTATCAAATTCTGCATAAAGCAAAGCATTTTCGTCCTCTCGAAAGGCTGTCTGCAGCAATTATTATTTTTTCAATAATAAAAAATTGTATTCTTTGTGTGACAAAGAATATGAAAAAACCTAATAAAAAAAAAAGAATATGAAAAAACCAAACAACCGTATAAATTGGTCAGATGCCTTGAGAGCTTCTTTGAGAATACAAGCCCCGCCTAGTCATTTTAACATAATTAATGGCTAAGAAGCGAAGACGTCAACGAAACCGGCTTCATTTGCTAACCCTCACGTCTCAAACCTCTCCATAACCCATTCTAGTCATTGAGATTCTTCCACGCTTCTCTTAAAATACAGGCTTATAATAATCCATGAGTTATAATCAAACGAGATTTAAGACACATGAGTTTGACTTTTATGTGTTGTAATTAGGGTCGACCCCGAGGTTTGGGTTGTCTAAGCTCAAACCAATTTTAGTTGCCCTAAAAAAAATATATTTAAAAGTCTAAATTTTTTTTTTTTTAATGCAAAATCAAGGTTACATTTATATCTATATAAAGTTTAGCAATATATATATATATATACCATTTAATTCTTTCTTCCTCAAGACCTGCCAACTATGATTCCATCCTCCCATAAATTTCTTCCTATTTTAATTCACCAGATTTGGAAGGTCAATTGTCTCCACTAATATCTCCAATTAAAATTTCTTTTTAGAATCATATCAATTGCAATTATTTATTGTCCATACTAAAATGCAATCAAATGAAATATTTTATAACATTCTTAAATTACATTAAGCCACGTCAACCTCATTTTTAGGGTTTTTTAATTTGTTTTTTGCGTGACTTCCCATTTTATATCCACATTTAAGTCACCGGATTTGGAAAGTCATTTGTTTGTACTAATGCCTCTTTAATATTTTTCTTTTTCGAGGTGATTAATAATTCTTTTTAGAATCATATCAATTGCAATTGCAATTAATTATTGTCTTTACTAAAATGGAACCAACTCCAAATGGGTGGAATACTTTATTAGATTCTTAAATTTTTCATAATCTAGATTAATGAGGGTTTAAATATTAAGTATTGATATGTCTCATTAAATTACTCCAAAAATACCTCCAATTTACCCAATTTCAAAACTTTTTTTTTTTAATTTTTTTAAGAAAAGGTAGTGAGTATATTAAATTTGAGGAAATTCTACTTGGATTACATAATCAAGAAAGCCTGGAACATCTTCCAGCCAAACTAAAAAATCAGAATGCAGATCTAAAACCTTGCGAGCCAAAACATGGGCTGCATTATTCCCTTCCCTACGAACATGACAGTATTTAACACATTGAAAAGAGGCCGCCAGGTGTTGAATATCCATGATGATATCACCATATGATGCCAAGCAACACTCCTGATCTTTGAGGGCAGTAATCACCGTCAAAGAATCACCCTCCACTTCTACATTCATCAGTCCAATATCCCAAGCCAACTGGAGAGCTACCCTTGCCGCCATTGCCTCAGCATTATCAATAGCATAAACACATGGGTACCGTTGGCACGCCACGGCTATTGGAAGCCCCTGCCCATTCCTAATGACAACCCCCACTCCGGTGGAGTGATGCTTGGGGAATACAGTTGCATCAAATTTGACTTTAAATTCACACACAGTAGAGGGTCTCCAAGTAACAGGTATGGGCACTGCACGGGGGACATCAACTTCATTTGCAAGGTAATATTCAGAAGTGAGCCGCTGAACCAGAGGGAAGATGGAATCAACCGGATCAACTTGGCACTGGTATATTGCTTTATTCCGTTGTTGCCAAACACACCAGAGCATGAAAGCCATCTCTGCCACAGTACCTACTAACCCACATTCGAAAATATGGGAGAGCACATCAAGAATTGAAGCATGGTTATGGCGGAGAATTTTCCTAGCAAACTCATGATGACCCCACAAATCTGTAAGATATGGGTAGCTCCACACGGCATGCAGCACATCTTCCTCTTCACCCATGCATAATCCACATCTTCCATCAGTGACTATATGCCTACGGGACAGATTCACCATGGTGGGCAACGCATTCATGCATGCACGCCATAAGAAGTGGCGAACTTTGTGGGGCACCCGAGCTGACCATATCATCTTCCAGAATTTTTTCTAGGTTCCCATGTCAAAGCAGCTCTGTTGAGAAGAACTCTCTGCCTTCGTCAACATTTTATAAGCACTACGGACTGTATATTTTCCGTTCTGTTCCCTGCTCCAGACTACAGCATCATCCCTGAACCGAATGCTTAATGGAATGCTTTTTATCAACTCAGCATCACTGGGCAGGAAGATTTGATCAATCAAAGTAGCATTCCAAGTCCCGCTAGATTGTTGGATGAGAGAGGAGACACACGCTTCAGCTTCAAGCAGTTTTGGCGGGGAGAGTGGCAGACCAGAGGATGGGGGAGGGAGCCACTTATCACTCCATATACGAACTTGAGTTACCCCTTCCAATTCGCCACCTTGCTCCATTCTGAATCACTGTACGAGCTTGAAGAATACTTTTCCAAGCAAAGGATGCCCGAGGGGAGCACCTAATTTCCATAATGGAACTTCTGGGAAAGTATTTAGCTTGAAACACTCTGTAAAGTAGAGAGGATTTATTGTGTATGAGTCGCCACACCTACTTTGCCAACAAAGCTTCATTGAATTTGGACAGCTCCCTAAATCCCATACCACCCACCTGCTTTGGCTTGCACAGAGAATTCCAATTAACCCAATGAACCTTTCGAGCCTCACCTGAATGACCCCACCAAAAATCACGCACCATTCTCTCTAACTCTGAGCACAACTTCTTTGGGAGCTTGAATACATTCATGGTGTAAGTCGGAATTGCTTGAACGACTGCCTTGATTAATACTTCCCTGCCTGCCTAAGAAAGGAGTTTTCCTTTCCACCCTTGAATTTTCCTTCAAACCCGATCCTTGAGTTGGGTGAAAGAATTATATTTTGCCCGACCAACCATGGAGGGGAGACCCAAATAATTCTCATACTAACGAATAGCTGGAAGACGAAAGGGCATCTTTAATCTCATTTTGGATCTCCTCACGCGTAGATGAGCTAAAGAAAAGAGTGGTTTTATCCTGGTTAACTTGTTGCCCAGAAGCTCTTTCATAGATTCGGAGGATGTCCTGAATTGTATTGCACTCTTACAAGGACGCCCTACAAAACAAAACACTGTCATCTGCAAAAAAGAGATGAGTTAACTTAGGGCCTCCACGGCTGATTAAGATGCCCTGAATCTTCTTTGAAAGAGCTGCTTTAGCTAGGAGAGCATTCAACCCCTCTGCACATAACAAAAATAAGTATGGAGAAATCGGGTCCCCTTGGCGTAGGCCTCTAATAGGGTGGAAAAAACCCCTAGGCTCGCCATTGATCAATACAGAATAGGACACAGTACGAACACACTCCATCACCATAGAAACCCAAGATACATTGAACCCCATCTTTAGCATTATAGTTTCTAGAAACGCCCATTCGACCCTATCATAGGCCTTGCTCATATCTAGCTTTAGTGCCATATAACCCTGCTGGTTGCCTTTCATAAGCTTCATGTGATGAAGAGTCTTAAAAGCAATTAAAATATTATCAGAGATTAATCTCCCAGGAACGAAAGCACTTTGTGACTCTGATATAATATATGGTAAAATCTTTTTCAATCTATTAGCAAGCACTTTTGCAATAATTTTGTAAACCACATTACAAAGACTAATGGGTCTAAAATCCTTCACACTTTCAGGGTTCTGCACCTTTGGGATTAAGCATATATGGGTGTGGTTTATTTTTTTCAGCAAAGAGCCATCTTTAAGACAAGATAAAATGCTAGCAGTTAGATCATTACCCACTATGTTCCAATATTTCTGATAAAAAATAGGGGCCATACCATCAAGACCCGAGGCCTTAAGCAGACCCATCTGGTTAAGAGCATGTTCCACCTCTGCTGCAGTGAACTCAGCATCTAACTGTAGGTTCATATCAGCCGTGACCACCCTGTCCACACCCAATAGGATTTCATCAAACTCCCCAGGTTGAGAAGTAGTAAACAGATTCTTATAATACTCCACAATTGTGTGCTCCACATCATCATCTCTATTTTGCCAGACGCCAAACTGATCTCGGATTCCATGAATGTAGTTCCTCCGCTTTCTGTATGTGGCTTGGCAGTGAAAATACTTCGTGTTACGATCTCCACTTTGAAGCCATAAAACCCTCGAACGTTGCCTCCACATCTTCTCCTCTTTAGACTGCAAGTCGGCCAATTCTCCACCCAGCTTCTGGATCAACGGAACATTCTGTTTCTTAGGCCGCAGCTCTTCTTCCTGTTGCAACATCCCAGTTTTAGTAGCAATGGCAGCCCGAATACTGCCAAACTGATTAAAGCTCCACTTCTTCAACTCCTCCCTGCTTGCTTTTATTTTTTCCACCACCTGGAACATGGAAGTACCATTGTGCCGAGTCTCCCAAGCTTTCCGGATCGTGTCTTCACATCCTTGGTGGAACGTCCACATCTCTTCAAAGTGAAAGCGTTTTCTGCGAGGCCTCACAGCATTCCCAGACAGAGATAACTCAACCCACAGGGGTCTATGATCTGAAAATACCGCATGAAGATGAGTGACACGGTTATTCGGGAATTTTAGAAGCCACTCCGATGTAGCCAGGCACCTATCCAGGCGTTCTAGAACCCGAGCTGTACCATTTTGTTTATTCCACCATGTAAACGGCAAACCCACAAAACCCAAGTCTACAAATCCACACTCATCAACGACTTTTTGAAACTCTTTCATCTGAGATTCGGGCCTAGCCACCCTGCCCCATTTCTCCTCGCCTTGCAGTAACTCATTGAAATCACCCCCACAAATCCAAGGTAAATTATGATGACCCCTAAGAACCCGAAGAAGATCCCAAGCCATCGATTTACCTGCCACTGTGGGAGACCCATAGAACCCTGTAAACCGCCATGCCACACCATCATAATCCATTATCGCATCTATATGGTGTTGAGAGTATGAGGAGTAGTTCCGTTTCATTTGCCTCCATTAATTTGTTTGCCTCAAATCATTAATTGATTTTTTGTTTGCCTTATAGATTTCGTTAGACAGAACGATTTCAAAACATTTAGACCTCTGGTTATGTGTTAATAAATGAAAAAGAAAAACAACAACACAAATAAACATTAATACTAAGTGATAAAAAAAATACTAAATAAACACAAGAACAAAAATTAATACTAAGTTATAAAAATTATCATTAAATCAAAATGACTACCCACTTTTTAATTTTCACAAACACATGTCCACAATCTACACTCTACTGACCGACCATCACACACATTACACACACAAAATTAAGATGACTAATAAATATTAACAACTCAATAACAGCCACACAACACTTTCAGAAAGAAAAAAGAAAAAGCCACACAACACAGCCACAAGATTCATTATGAGAGAGAGAGTGAATCAGAAAAATATGAGAGAAGGAAGCAGAGAGTTAGAGAGAGACAAAACACCATGTGGATGAAGATCTAGTAATCGAAGTAGAAGTTGCAGATCGCGTTCACCGTCCAGTCCAGGCAACGGAGTCACGGTCCAGTCCCAGCGCTAGGAGGAGTCACTATCTCATGGAGTCCTCGAGTTCTTGACCAAAAGGTCCAGTCGTTGTGTTTTGAGAGTTGAGAACCTTTTGTGTGTTCTTCACCTCGGTTATCTATTGCCGAGATAGTATATTTTTTGTTTTGGTTTTGATTTTTATAATTTTTTTACTTGAAATTTTTTGGTGATTTCTTGATCTTTTGGTTCATATCTGTTGGTCTATGAAATGTTGCCCTTTGTTTTATTTTAATAATTTTTTTAATTGAAATTTTGGTTAATCTCAAGATCTGTTGGTTCATGTATGTTGGTCAAAGGATTATTGCAGACTAATTTTTATTTTTTATTTTAGTATACTACTAAATTTTTTTTTTTAGGTGTGGTTGCCCTATGGAGGGGGGTTGCCCTAGCCCAGGGACTTGTTGGGCTTATCCCAGGGCCAGCCTTGGTTGTAACTTGTAACATCATGATGACATTGATATGTCCAGAACATTTGTCCACCCAAACAAAGAATAGAGAATGACAATGCTTGGAAGACACTACGCTCTTCCATCGCCCATGACGATGCTTGGAAGACACTATGCTCTTCCATTACCCAAACAAAGAATAGAGAATGACAATGCTTGGAAGACACTATGCTCTTCCATTACCCAAACAAAGAATAGAGAATGACAATGCTTGGAAGACCCTACGCTCTTCCATCGCCCATGACGATGCTTGGAAGACACTACGCTTTTCCATCGTCCAAACAAAGAATAGAGAATGACGATATATAACGTCGTCCTTGCTAATTGTATCTGAGTTGTTCGCATGATCCATTAATAGAGGCTGATAGGTCAAAAATATCTGTTTGCATGATGGACGAGCCTATCCTCTTCCATCGCCCAAACCAAGCATATGGAAGGACGACTAACAGTCGTCCAGACAAGCAAAGCCAAAACCACCCACGTGTTCCGTTACTAAAAGGATTTTATATCCGAGTTACTGAAGAAAACCGTTACCAAACGACCCATTAAAAACAATATCTCAAGATATTGTAACAGCCATCATTAAAGCCCCTCATTCAAGTCCAATAAAAAGGGAAGTTAAGGAAGACTCAACGGCTATTTTCCGGAGGATCTATATAAATCTCCAAACAGCAAGACACCAGGTACGAAGACTATTAGCCTAAACACTTTTACTTACCCGTTAATCATTCTCCCCAAATCTCTGACAAAGGCATCGGAGGAACTTTGGCCGGCACCCCACCGGTGTTCTCCTATTGTCGTCATCATTTCTTACTGTTTCAGGTCTTCCATCAGAGAGAGCATCCGTCGGACGACCATGTTGATTTTACACATGAACAAAACAACAAGTGCAAGGCCCATGGATGACCTTAGCCACTTGAACAAAACAACAAGTGCAAGGCCCATGGATGACCTTAGCCACTTGAACAAAACAACAAGTGCAAGGCCCATGGACGACCTTATCCACTTGAACAAAACAACAAGTGCAAAGTCCATGGACGACATTAGCCACTTGAACAAAACAACAAGTGCAAAACCCATGGACGACCTTAGCCACTTGAACAAAACAACAAGTGCAAGGCCCATGGACGACCTTAGCCACTTGAACAAAACAACAAGTGCAAAGCCCATGGACGACCTTAGCCACTTGAACAAAACAACAAGTGCAAGGCCTATGGACGACCTTATCCACTTGAACAAAACAACAAGTGCAAGGCCCATGGACGACCTTATGCACTTGAACAAAACAACAAGTGCAAAGTCCATGGACGACCTTAGCCACTTGAACAAAACAACAAGTACTAAGTCCATGGACGACATTAGCCACTTGAACAAAGTAACAAGTGCAAAGCCCCTGGACGACATTAGCCACTTAAACAAAACAACAAGTGCAAAGCCTATGGACGACCTTAGCCACTTGAACAAAACAACAAGTGCAAAGTCCAGGGACAACCTTAAACACTTGAACAAACAATAAGTGTATAATCCATAGACGACCTTAAGCACTTGCACCAAAAGCAAGTGTAGTGTCCAAAAAGCACGTGTACTAAAATCATGTGTATGGACGACAATAAGCATTTGTACCAAAAAGCAAGTATAGTGTCCAAGAAGCATGTGTATCACCATCAACTGACGATAAAAGGCACTTGCATAAGAAGCATGTGTATTATCCCGAATGGGCCCCATAAGAAATATATATATATATATATATTCGAGTTTTATATATATATATATTATATTTATATATATATATATATATATATATATATATATATTGTTTTGAGAAATAGTTCGAGTGGTGGCATCGTTGTCCAACTGAGGATCCGCCGACGCCGCTGCATCACTCCCCTCTTTTATCGGCATCATAGAATCGTCGTCTTCATATGGTTGGAAGACATAAAAATCAAAGTCAGGATACTTTCCTTTCGATTTCTTTCTCAACAGTTCAAAACCAGAAAGGAAGTATTTCGTGTTGTTATCGTCATACGCATCCGATAGCTTAAACTCTTCCACCGCCGCAATCTTGACTGCCTCCATCTGATCAGTCAAGACCTTCATTTGTTCGACAGCTTGTTGCTCTCTTCCAACGCCTTCTTCAAATCCGCACCCCTGGCAAACTAAACGAAATGCCGTTTCGTGATACGTGCCTAATGAATAGTTAACACGTGTCAAAAAGCAAACCGAGCCGTCGGATCAACAATAAATGCGATTGTCAAGATTCATTAACACATTTTCCGAAACCTCTCAATATTCCAATCGTCATCCAAACATAACCACGTTGGAATAAGGGGCATCTGATATGTTCAGAACATTCGTCCACCCAAACAAAGAATAGAGAATGACAATGCTTGGAAGACACTACGCTCTTCCATCGCCCATGACGATGCTTGGAAAACACTATGCTCTTCCATTACCCAAACAAAGAATAGAGAATGACAATGCTTGGAAGACACTACGCTCTTCCATCGCCCATGACGATGCTTGGAAGACACTACGCTCTTCCATCGTCCAAACAAAGAATAGAGAATGACGATATATAACGTCGTCCTTGCTAATTGTATCTGAGCTGTTCGCATGATCCATTAATAGAGACTGATAGGTCAAAAATATCTGTTTGCATGATGGACGAGCCTATCCTCTTCCATCGCCCAAACCAAGCATATGGAAGGACGACCTGAACAGTCGTCCAGACAAGCAAAGCCAAAACCACCCACGTGTTCCGTTACTAAAAGGATTTTATATCTGAGTTACTGAAGAAAACCGTTACCAAACGACCCATTAAAAACAATATCTCAAGATATTGTAACAGCCATCATTAAAGCCCCTCATTCAAGTCCAATAAAGAGGGAAGTTAAGGAAGACTCAACGGCTATTTTCTGGAGGATCTATATAAATCTCCAAACAGCAAGACACCAGGTACGGAGACTATTAGCCTAAACACTTTTACTTACCCGTTAATCATTCTCCCCAAATCTCTGACAAAGGCATCGGAGGAACTTTGGCCGGCACCCCACCGGTGTTCTCCTATTGTCGTCATCATTTCTTACTGTTTCAGGTCTTCCATCAGAGAGAGCATCCGTCGGACAACCATGCTGATTTTACACATCATCAGACATATATATAAAAGAGATAGAGTTCTAACGAACACGTTTCTTCTTTCATTTCAAAATTTTCTTCGAATAACTGTATACGTAAGAAGAAAATTATTGCTTCCGTACAAAAAGAAAATGTATACAACAAAGAATACTTGTTTTGCTCGGGAAAGAATAAGTTCTGAAGATGTATTAGTGGTTGAACACGAACACGAACACGAACACGAACACGAACACGCTAGAAGCCTAGAATAGTGCCAGTGTGAAACCAACCTAGGCACCTTGATGTCTTAGGTAGTCTCTTTTTTCAAGAGAAAATACATGAAAAGGTTACGACTTGTATTAGTTGATGGGTTCATCACCCAAAAGACGGACGACAGTAACCGCACCGCGGGAATGACGACCGTAAATGATCGTCCAAAACAGAACCACGACGTTACTCGGGACATCGTCAAAGTCTCCACCCGAATCATCAAAGAGACGACGAAACGATCGTCCAAACCTATCGTCCACCAAGATGAACAAACGCAAGGACGACTCTAAAGTCGTTATTCTGTCCACACAAACCCCCATACAAGTACTAAACGGCCCACTGACGGTCACCGTTACAAACAACGAAGTAAATGAACTTAATTACCCCTTAATGACAGTATCCCCGAGATATTGTAACCGCCTTCATAATAGCCCTCATTTAAATCCAATAAAGGGGGAAGTTAAGAGGGATCCAACGGCTATTTTCTGGGTCATCTATATAAACCACCAGACAGAAATGCACAAGGTACGCACACTATTAGCCTAAACACTTTTACTTACTGTTAATCCCTTCTCCACCAAATTCTCTGACAAAGGCATCGGAGGAACTTTGGCCGGCACCCCACCGGTGTCTTCCTACCGTCGTCACTGTACCTTCTTGTTTCAGGTCTTCCATCAGAGTCTTCCATCAGAGAAAGCATCGTCTGGACGACCGTGCTGATTTTTGCACATCATCAGTTGGCGCCGTCTGTGGGAACGAGTTGCTTCCAGCCATTTCGTTTCTTTACCAGAAAACTAAAAGCGGTCGCCCAAAGTAACCTTTTTCTCTCATGGAAGCCGGAGATAACAGTGCCCCGCCTTTGAGCGCCTCGGAGAGACAACTGCAGGCTCTCACAGCCAACATTCAAGAACTAGCACGACAGAGTGCTGCCGATCGCAGGGAGATGCAAGAGCTGGCGAGGCAGAACCAAGAACTCATGGCCCTCCTCCGGTCAAGGGGAGAAATTCCCAGCCCTGGACAGGGCCAAAACGGTGAAGAGATTCCTCACCACGAGACAGGAAGGAATCAGAATCAGAATCATAACCAGAATGACGAGGGCAGCTCTGCCAACCAGAATCGAGAGCCTCATCCTCCTCCTCATCCAAGTCAGGTGGCGGACCCCGCCAAATCCGCAGCAGACGTCAGGGCAGCAAAACTCGAGGAAGAGCTGAAAGAGATGAGAGAACAAATGAAAGAGATGAAGAGCCAGGTCAAAGCAAAGGCAGCCAAAAACCTCGATATGCTCGTCCATCGCTCTGAATCTCCATTCACTAAAGAGGATAGACGAATATCCTCTTCCAACAAAGTTCAAGGTTCCCCAGTTAGAGACGTTCGACGGGTTCAAAGACCCACTCGATTACTTGGACTCATTCAGAACCATCATGCGTCTACACGGAGTGTCGGACGAGATTATGTGCCGCACCTTCCCAACAAACCTCAGAGGCTCGGCAAGGACCTGGTTCAACCAACTGGAGACAGGCTCCATAGACACATTTGCCCAGTTGAGTAGGGCCTTCATTGACAACTTCATTGGAGGACGAAGATCAGTACGTCCAGCAAACTACCTTCTCAACATCCGGCAGAGAGAAGGAGAATCCCTAAGGTCCTATGTACAACGGTTCAACAAGGAAGCAGTCCAGATTGACGAACCGAATGAATACGTCGCTCTCACCGCATTCAATGCTGGCCTCCTCAAGGGGGATTTCCTCTTCCAGCTGTGCAAGGACCCACCGAAGTCAATGTCAGAACTGATGTACGAGGCCCAGAAGTTCATAAATGCGGAGGATGCCTTCCAAGCCAGAGACGAGTTCCTCAGCAGAAAGAGGAAAGAACCGGAAGATCGACGATTCGATTCGTCCAGGAATAAGTCTTCCAGGCAAGACTATCCAAAGGCCGAGAGGAAGAACATAAGCTCGTCCAACCGACGGGAAGAACGACCTAGCAGCTTCACACCCTTGAACATGTCCATCGATCAGGTCCTGCTACAGATTCAGGACAATCCAGATATCCAGTGGCCAGGGAAGCTTCGTTCAGACCCGACGAAGAGATCTAAGGACCTCTACTGTCGCTTCCACCGAGACCACGGTCACACCACCGAAGATTGCTTTGCCCTAAAGCAACAAATAGAGGCCCTGATTAGGCAAGGGAAGCTGGGGAAATTCGTACGACAGGACAAGACAGAAGTCCGTCACGAGCCTCGTCCACCCAGGCAGGACGAGAATAAAGATCGCCAAGAGGACCGCCCCCGGGATATCATAGGCGAGATACGTACTATCGTAGGAGGCCTAGCGTCCGGAGGTGCCTCACGGTCGTCTAGAAAAGCTTACGCTCGGCAGGCTCACAATATCTTGGTCACTCAAAGGTCAAGGAAGAGTTTGAAGATGGACGACCAAGTCATCTCGTTCAGTGAAGACGACGCCAGAAACATCCATCATCCACATGACGACGCACTTGTCGTCACGTTGACCATCGCAGGATTTCTCACCAGACGAGTACTTGTCGATAATGGGAGTTCTGCTGACATCATATACCTCCCAGCATACCAGCAGATGAAGATCGACAAGGAGCAGGTTGAAGCCTATTGATATTCCCCTTGTGGGATTCACAGGTGACAAAGTTAAGCCCCTGGGAGTAGTTTCCCTCGTTATTGAAGCAGGGACGTACCCGAGACAAGTGAGAACCTCGGTAGAGTTCCTTGTGGTAGACTGTCCCTCGGCCTACAACGTCATAATCGGCCGTCCGACCCTCAACAAGCTTCGCGCAGTCACCTCGACCTACCATCTCCTCGTCCGGTTCCCCACTGAACATGGCATAGGAGAACTCAAAGGAGACCAGGCAACGGCGAGGGAGTGCTACTTCGCATCCCTAGGTCCAGAGGCAACACACCAGACAATGAAGATCGACGAGGGACATCAGCTCGTCGAACCCACAGAAGAATTGGAGGAGATAGTGTTGGACGACGAAAAACCAAGTAAAACCACCAGCATTGGGACAAAAATGGACAAGACAATAAGGGAGGCCATGATCAGTTTCCTGAAGAGCAATCTGGACGTCTTTGCATGGACGCATGACGACATGCCTGGAATCGACCCAGCAACGATTTGCCACAAGCTGAACGTAGACCCGTCCATTCGGCCCATTAAGCAGAAGAGACGAGTATTCGCCCCTGACAGAAATCAAGCGATCTCTGACGAAGTAGAAAAGCTCCTGACAGCCGGGTTCATCAGAGAAGTTTTCTATCCAGACTGGCTAGCTAATGTCGTCATGGTTAAAAAGGCCAATGGCAAATGGAGAATGTGCGTAGACTTCACAGACATTAACAAGGCTTGCCCAAAAGATAGCTTCCCCCTGCCTCGAATCGACCAACTTGTAGACTCGACAGCAGGACACCGGTTGCTAACCTTCATGGATGCCTTCTCAGGGTACAACCAGATCATGATGGACGAATCCGACCAAGAGAAGACTTCCTTTATCACAAGCAAAGGACTCTTCTGCTACAGAGTCATGCCGTTCGGATTGAAGAACGCTGGAGCCACCTACCAGCGACTGATGAACAAGATGTTCCACCACCAGATCGGACGAAACATGGAGGTGTATGTCGACGACATGCTGGTGAAAACGAAGGACGATATGAAGCACTTAGAGGATTTGAAAGAGACGTTCGAAACCCTCCGTCAATATCGCATGAAGCTCAACCCGAGCAAATGTGTCTTCGGCGTTTCGTCCGGGAAATTCCTTGGGTTCATGGTCTCCCAGAGAGGAATAGAGGCCAACCCAGACAAAATAAAAGCCGTGCTGGAGATGACTCCCCCAAGGTCGACGAAAGAAGTGCAAAGCCTCACGGGAAGAGTAGCGGCACTTAACCGCTTTGTCTCGCGGGCTACAGACAAGTGCCTCCCCTTCTTTCAAGACCCTGAGAAAAGCATTCGTTTGGACGGACGAGTGTCAAGAATCCTTTGAAGAGCTCAAGAGGTACCTGACGTCCCCACCATTGCTGAGCCCTTCCCAACAGGGCGAAACCCTCTCCTTGTACCTAGCAGTCTCCCCGACAGCTGTCAGCTCAGCCCTCATCAGGGAAGACGGGGGCACCCAACTGCCAGTGTACTACACCAGTAAAGCTTTTCAAGGAGCTGAAGACAGGTATCCAGCCATGGAGAAGCTGGCACTAGCTCTTGTAATCGCTGCCAGGAAACTTCGACCATACTTCCAGTCTCACAAAATCATCGTCCTTACGAATCATCCCCTCCGTAAAGCGATGAACAAGCCAGACGCAGCTGGACGACTGATTCAATGGGCTGTCGAGTTGAGCGAGTTCGACATCGAATACCACCCAAGGCAGGCTATCAAGGCACAAGCCCTAGCTGACTTCATCGCTGAATTCACAGCGAATGAAGACGAACAATCAGAAGAGAAGCCGGACGAAGAGTGGGAAATTGAAATCGATGGGTCGTCCGTCAAGGGGGCAGGAGGTGTTGGAATAGTCTTCAAGACACCTGAAGGGCATCTCCTCAAACACTCCACCCGGCTCCAGTATCCCACCACAAACAACGAGGCAGAATACGAGGCCCTGTTGACCGGCCTACGTATAGCTAAAGAGCTGGGGGCAAACAGACTCAAGATCCGAAGCGACTCACAACTGATAGTAGGGCAGGTCAACGGTGAGTATGAAGCAAGAGAAGATAGAATGATCAAATATCTGAAGCTCGTAAGAGAAGCCATAAAGTGGTTCGACGGAGTTAAGCTCGTCCAAATACCTCGGGAACAGAACACAGAGGCTGACGCCTTGGCAAAGCTAGCCTCTTCTGACGAGACAACAGACCAGTACATCGAAATCCAACACTCGCCAAGCCACCTGGAAGAAGAACTAAGCCCCATCAACGTCAGTGACTCCTGGATGACACCCATCATCAACTACCTAGAAGACGAAACACTCCCTACAGACCCAGTCGAGGCTAGAAAGCTGAAAGTCCGGTGCACGAGGTTTGCCCTGATACAAGGCATTCTATACAAAAGAAGCTTCTCCCTACCATATCTACGTTGCCTAGATAAGGCAGAGGCTGACTACGTGATGAGAGAGGTACACGAAGGAATTTGCGGCAATCACTCAGGTGCACGTTCCTTAGTGCACAAACTCGTCCGAGCTGGATACTATTGGCCGACGATGCAGAAGGACGCGGTCTCCTATGTTCGTGCATGCGACAAGTGCCAAAGATTTGGGAACCTCATCCACTCACCACCGGAGACACTGACCCCAATGACGGCGCCATGGCCGTTCGCCCAATGGGGACTGGACATCATGGGACCCCTCCCTGTCGGACGAAGACAGCTAAAATTCCTTGTAGTAGGAATAGACTATTTCACAAAGTGGGTAGAAGCTGAACCACTTGCTACGATCACAGAGAAGAACATAAGAGGATTCGTATGGAAGGCAATCATATGCAGATTTGGGATACCCAGAGCCTTTATATCGGACAACGGACGACAGTTCGACAACTCGCCTTTCCGAGAATTCTGTGAAGAGCTTGGCATACACAACCACTATTCGTCCCCCGGTCACCCACAGGCCAACGGACAGGTGGAAGTTACAAATCGATCCTTGCTCAAGATGATCAAGACTCGACTTGAGGGGGCAAAGGGACTATGGCCTGAGGAGCTCCCAAATATCTTGTGGGCATACAGGACAACAGCAAGAACTCCCACAGGAGAAACCCCCTTTCGACTGACGTATGGCACCGAAGCCGTCATACCCGTGGAAGTCGGCCTCACTACATGGAGGACGAACAACTATGACGAGGAAAGCAACGATGCTCAACTACGATCGAACCTAGATCTGGTGGACGAAATTCGGGATCAAGCTGAAGCCAGAACCAGGGTCTACCAACAGAGGATGGCCCGCTACTACGATAGACGAGTAAAGCACAGAGAATTCAAAATTGGAGACTTGGTGCTGAGAAAAGTGACCCTCGCAACAAAGGACCCAACACAGGGAAAACTGGGTCCCACATGGGAAGGACCATACAGGGTCGTCAAGTTCCACAGGAGAGGCACCTACCACCTGGAGAAGCTAGACGGGGATGCACTTCCTCACCCCTGGAATGCCGAGCATCTAAAGAAATATTACCAGTAAGACAACGACATTCACATGTATTCCTTTTTGCTTTTTGCTCATATGATTCGAAATCTCCAGTGTATTTGTTCTAAAATAAACTAACGGAATACAAAGTCATCCAGGCATCATGACTCCGTCCCTACTTCTCCAAGACTCAAACAACCTTAAACGCTTGAACAAAACAACAAGCATAAGGACGACCTTAAGCGCTTGAACAAAACAACAAGCCAAAGGTCCACTCAAACAACCTTAATCGCTTGAACAAAACAACAAGCATAAGGACGACCTTAAGCGCTTGAACAAAACAACAAGCCAAAGGTCCACTCAAACAACCTTAAACGCTTGAACAAAACAACAAGCATAAGGACGACCTTAAGCGCTTGAACAAAACAACAAGCCAAAGGTCCGCACAAACAACCTTAACTGCTTGAATGGAACAACAAGCGTAAGGACGAATGTAGACACTTGAACAAAACAACAAGTGTCTCAACCCCCATGCATATGTATAAAAGCTCATGCATGGACGACTCTAGACACTTGAACAAAACAACAAGTGTCTCAACCCCCATGCATATGTATAAAAGCTCATGCATGGACGACTCTAGACACTTGAACAAAACAACAAGTGTCTCAACCCCCATGCATATGTATAAAAGCTCATGCATGGACGACTCTAGACACTTGAACAAAACAACAAGTGTCTCAACCCCATGCATATGTATAAAAGCTCATGCATGGACGACTCTAGACACTTGAACAAAACAACAAGTGTCTCAACCCCCATGCATATGTATAAAAGCTCATGCATGGACGACTCTAGACACTTGAACAAAACAACAAGTGTCTCAACCTCCATGCACACAGGTATAAAAGCTCATGCATGGACGACTCTAGACACTTGAACAAAACAACAAGTCTCTCAACCCGCATGCATATGAGAACTTATGCATGGACGACTCTGGGCAAAATAACGAGTTCCTCAATTATCAATACATGTATGCAAACGAAACAGACAAACACACCCACAAACGGGAGCCGTCAAAAAAAACATTCAGATAGACGACCACAATAACATGGCGAAAAAAAAAAAAAAAAAAAAAAAAACTGTATTCACATACAAATGCCATCAAGAAACAGTTAGGGATGTATATATTAAGAAGCAAACGTTGTTCAAAAGAAAACTAGCAAGCCTCAAAAACAGGCACTGTAACATCACCACATTGTTTCGACGCTAAAGCCTTAAAAACAGGCCCCACCAAAAACATGTATCTAAAAAAGTTAAAAGTATTACAACAAACTACGAAGTTGCATCATCGTCCATCTGTGGATCATGGGCTGGTGCCTCTACATTTCCCTCTTCAGCAGGCATCGTCGACTCGTCATCATCAAATGGTTGGAAAGCGTCAAAATCAAGTTGTGGGAACTTCTCTTTCGCTTGTTTCTTCAGAAGGTTGAAACCGGAGAGGAAATACTTCGTGTTGACGTCGTCATAAGCCTCTGACGACTTGAATTCCTCCACGGCTGAGATCCTCGCCCCCTCCAGCTGCGAGGTTAACGCCTTAACCTGCTCGTCAGACCTCCTAGCCCCGTCCAACGCTTTCTTCAGCTCTTCATCCCTCCTCGCCAGATCCGTCCCAAGTATCGACAACTCGCCAACTACCCTATCCCTGTCAAGAGTTAGTTCATTAACCAGCGTCGTCAACCTTTGATTGGCTTGCGCAGCCTCAGACATCTGGATTTTCTGCTTCAACAGCGCATCCTCCCACTGCGTACAGCGGTTGGCAATCACTGTCAGCTCAGTCAGGCCCTACATACGAAAACGGATAAGTCAAATCTCTACACACGAAGGCATAAACAATGAAAGAGAAAAGAACGTACCTTCATAAGGGAGTGGATGCCGGCTACCTTGACAACGTCAGTATTGACTTTGTCATACTCACCAACGTCGTCCTTAGTGACCACGGATTTGGCACGACGACAAGCCAAGGAAGCGTCGCGTGGCAGCGTCGGCACCTTCTCCAAAGGCCGGCTGGACGATGGCTCGGCCGAAATCTCGACCACCTCGACGGACGAGGTGGGCACAGGTTCTGGAACAGACGGTTTCTGGACAGGAGGAGGAGGAGGTGGAAGACTCCTCTCGTCAGTCGCCTTCTTGGAAGACAAGTCAGCCTTCCTCTTTTTTCCAATGACCAACGGGGCCTCCTCCTGTTGGGTCATCATCATCTTCTTAAGCTTTTCACGGTTGAGCCTAGCGGTCGCCATCCCTACAAGACAAAATAAAAGCATCGTCAGATAAACGTCGTCCGACGGACGCTACAAACAACATGCTATGTAAAGGTATTTACTCTTCTGATTGATCTCTTGCAACGACAGGACAGCTTCACTCGGTTCAGGCCCGAACGAGTATAGAGCTAGAAGCTCAGGTCGTATGAAATGCTTGTAATGGTGCTGAGTGTGGTGCAACGACCGGAGCACCCTGTTATGGCCTTTCTCGTCTAGCTTCGGCCGTCTAAGTGCTGCAAAACGAAGGAAGAAGTCAGAAAATAGAACAGATTATCCAAAAAAATTCAAATCGTGCAAATAAACACACACACACCAGAGGACGAAGGCACGCCCCACTCTCGACGAACGGGGATAAAGTTGTCGTCCTTCTCACACTGGAGACCCTCCCAATTGTCCCCGCAGACAAAGACGTAGTTGTCTTTCCATTCTCTGTTGGACGATGGGGTCCCCACTATCAACTTTAGGCCCCGCTGCCGCATGTTTAAAGACCAGAATCCAGGAGAAGCCGGTATTTGACACGGCTTATAGCAAAATAGCAGCTCGTCTAGGGTAAGGTCGTCCTTCCCCTCACTCAATACCTTCCACATCACCATTGACCCAACCACCGTCCTCCAAGCGTTTGGGGCCAACTGACCCGGCGCGAGGTTAAGACGATCCAACAACTCCCTCATCAGGGGCTGCATGGGAAACCTCACGCCGGCATTGAAGTCGGCCTCATAAAACGCCACGTCGCCAAATCTGGACGAGCAAGCCACCTCGTCCGACTGGGGGATCCTTAGGACGACGTCCTCAGGGATCTGGTATCTACTCCTAAGCTTATCCAAACCCTCGACGTCCACTACCTTGGACAGGTAGGACCTCGCAATCCAAGAGTCGTCAGGGCCCACAGCCCTTGACGACCCAGAGACTGACGGAGTATCCTCCGTCGAGTGAGAATCCTCCCCCCTATCGGAGAGTCCCTCAGGGAGGTCCTCGGAATGAACCGAAGACCAACTACCTCTCTCCGCCGCCATTAAACCTCTGACCACCCCCCACGTGTCTATCGCCGGAAACACGAAATCGAAAAGCTCCACCGATAACCGGCGGAGCACGCTATCCGGAGAAACAAGATCACCAAGATCAAGTACACTCTACCCCCACTCTCAGCCTCGCGACACACTCCCACAAAAAACCTCTTTAGCGAAAAATGCAGAGGATCCAGGCTTAAGGTCCAAATCGGAAAAAGGAAAGAAGAAGGACTCACCGGAGAAAGGAAAAACCAGAGGGGGTCACTTCGGAGTAGGAGCGGGAAAGTAAAGAGGGAAAATGGAAACCTCGTGCGAATTTAAATAGCCAAAAAAAAATTCGAGCATACGAAGCGAACCGTCGCTTCGCAAGTCGTGCCCAATGAATGAGTGACACGTGTCAAAGGTGAAGTCACTCGGCCATTTCACCATTTAATACTCAAGATTGAATACGGCTGCGCGCCTTCCCGAAAAAGATACTCGCGCCAAAAGAAAAACCTAACAAGCGTATCCCGTCCGTCGCCCAAAAAATGACCCACGACGGGATAGGGGGCATCTGATGGGTTCATCACCCAAAAGACGGACGACAGTAACCGCACCGCGAGAATGACGACCGTAAATGATCGTCCAAAACAGAACCACGACGTTACTCGGGACATCGTCAAAGTCTCCACCCGGATCATCAAAGAGACGACGAAAGGATCGTCCAAACCTATCGTCCACCAAGATGAACAAACGCAAGGACGACTCTAAGGTCGTTATTCTGTCCACACAAACCCCCATACGAGTACTAAACGGCCCACTGATGGTCACCGTTACAAACAACGAAGTAAATGAACTTAATTACCCCTTAATGACAGTATCCCCGAGATATTGTAACCGCCTTCATAATAGCCCTCATTTAAATCCAATAAAGGGGGAAGTTAAGAGGGATCCCAACGGCTATTTTCTGGGTCATCTATATAAACCACCAGACAGAAATGCACAAGGTACGCACACTATTAGCCTAAACACTTTTACTTACTGTTAACCCTTCTCCACCAAATCTCTCTGACAAAGGCATCGGAGGAACTTTGGCCGGCACCCCACCGGTGTCTTCCTACCGTCGTCACTGTTTTCCTTCCTTTGTTTCAGGTCTTCCATCAGAGTCTTCCATCAGAGAAAGCATCGTCTGGACGACCGTGCTGATTTTTGCACATCATCATTAGTCGTATAGGACACAAAACGATCTTTTAGTTTTAGGTTAATAGGTTTACGAAGTTTTTTTATTTAATTTTTTATCTATGTTATACAAAACAATAGTTGTTGCTTTCTAATCCGTTACTAGTTCCCTCTATAGATGGAACTTATAAGTTATAAGCATTAGGCGTACGACAAAGGGTGACAATAGACATAAGAAACTCATGCAATTATATTAACCTTTTCTATTTATGAATTATGATAAAATTATATTAACCTTTTCTATTTATGAATTATGATAAGAGGTAAACTTCAATCCGGACGTGGTATAAAATAGGGTTTTACTCCCTCTTATAAAAACACGCATACCACGCTTATTTTATTTCACACATCAAAATAAACTCACTCACATACAAATATTCCCTTAACAATTTCTCTCTCTCCCCGCGCTCTCTCTTCTCCCTCTCGAACCCAAGCACACACCACACCCGCACCTACACTTGTATGAACCCATGTCTAGCCACCATACATGGTGGTAAAGCCACAACCTCACATTGTCCAAATCTTACCAAAAGCCATAGTCCAACCCTAAGATTAAAACCCCAAAATCTCCACCAAGGTCGAAGGAAGAAGAAAGAAATTAAAAGAAAAAAAGAAGAGAGAACAAATATCAAACAAAATAAAATCGCACTTTCATCTCTATGTTGCAGCCAACTATTATAATAAAATCACACTTTCATCTCTCTATTGTAGTCAACTAGGGGTGTTAAATGGGTGAGTTTGGGTGGGTAATAAATGGGTTGGGTCCTTAAAAACCAATTGCCTATTTAGGACCATTTAACAAAGTATGTAAGGCCCATACCCAATCCAACCCATTAAAACCTAACCCACTCATTTACCCAATTATTTTATGTATATAAATGGTCAAAATATCTTTCAACTTCTAAAATGATAAAAATGCCCATTAAAATAACAAAAATACCCCAAAATGATCTATAAGTTGGTTTGGGTAAATTTGTTAGATGTCTAATAAACAACCAAATTAAAGTCGAATTAAACTCAACTTAATTGGATCTAATTGGGCTAACACCCATTTACCCATTTATTAAATAAGTGAGTTTGGTTGGGCAATTAGTGAGTAAGTTTGAGTGGGCTAATGGGTTTGAGTTTTTTTTGCCACCCCTATAGCCAACTGTTATAATAAAATCGCACTTTCACGTGCAAGGAAATAGTAACTTCTTTTATAAAAAAAAATTGTCATAATTAACTAAGAATAAATTTGATTATAAATTATAAATTAGTACATTATATCAGAATGGTGGAATTTAATTCACTTTTCATATACCATTTACATCAGTTTAAATACACATACAGGATAACAAACATTTGATTTGAAATCCTAAAGTATAGAGCAGTTCTAAACTGCTTCCTAACTCTAAGGAGCAACTAGTTTGAATGACTTAAAAATAGCAAGAGTAAGATTACAATCTGTACAGCTGTTCACAACTACAATCTGTTGCAATCCGTTGAGTGATGATATGCCCTCTCAAGATGGAGCTCGGGATAGGAGTCCAATCTTGGATTTGAGATCTTGAAAACGGATACGGTGAAGAGGCTTGGTGAGTGCATCTGCAAGTTGATCTGCTGAGGATACATGCACAACACGAAGGATACCATTTTGTACTTGATCTCTGATGAAGTGATAATCGATGGCAACATGTTTCATCCTGGAGTGAAACACAGGATTGGAGCAGAGCTTGGGTAGCACCAACATTGTCACAGTATAGGACTGGACAGTATGGGAGTTGAACTCCAAGATCAGTTAGAAGATAGCAAAGCCAGTTGAGCTCAGCTGCTGCATTTGCTACTGATCTATATTCCGCTTCAGTTGAAGATCTTGCAATGGTTTTCTGCTTCTTAGAACTCCATGAGACTGGATTGCGACCAAGATAGATGACATAGGCACTAGTAGATGAGAAATCATCTTTGTCACCTGCCCAATCTGCGTCTGAGTAGGCGTGTAGATTTAATGGAGACTTGCGATGTATTTGGAGACCTTCATTAATTGTGCCACATAGATATCGTAATAGGCGTTTAACAAAGCTCCAATGGTCAGTTGTGGGAGTGTGCATGTACTGGGAGAGCTTGTTAACCGCAAATGCCAGGTCTGGTCTTGTAATCAAGAGATATTGAAGGCTGCCAACAATTGTTCTGTACTCAGTGGGATCAGGTAAGGCAGTGCCTGATTTTAACAAAGGTGGGCTGGTTGGAATTGGAGTGAGCACAGGTTTGGCATCTGTCATATGAGTACGAGCGAGAATATCCAAAATGTAACGCCTTTGAGATAATAAAATACCTTGCTGATTTGGGACTACCTCCACACCCAAAAAATAAGATAGCTGTCCAAGATCCTTGATTGAAAACCGATGGGCAAGACCATCAACAAAAGAGTCGATCATCTTAGTGTTGTCACCCGTAATTATTAAGTCATCCACGTACACAAGGATATACATTTTCTGGGCAGCAGTAGTGAGAACAAATAATGATGTGTCTGCATGAGAATTCTTGAAACCAGAGCTAAGAAGGAAAGTGCGAAGTTCATGATACCATGCTCTAGGTGCTTGTTTGAGGCCATAGATTGCCTTTCGAAGTTTGCAGACATAGGATGGATGATCTTGATCAACAAAACCTGGTGGTTGTTGCATGTGGACAGTCTCGGAGAGATGGCCTTGGAGGAAGGCATTGTTGACATCAAGCTGGCGTAAGGACCAACCCCGAGATACAGCAAGGCTGAGAACAACACGAACTGTTGTTGGTTTTACTACAGGGCTGAATGTGTCAAGATAGTCGACACCCGGTCTTTGATGAAATCCCTTAGCAACCAAACGTGCTTTGAACCTGTCAATAGAGCCATCAGAGTTACGTTTGATTCTAAAAATCCATTTACATCCAACTATATTCTGTGTAGAATTAGGTGGAACAAGTTCCCATGTTCCATTTTTGACCAAGGCATCACACTCATCAGACATGGCTTTACGCCACTTAGGATCTAGAAGGGCTTTAGTGACTGTGGTGGGTTCAAGGCCATTGGACTTGGAGAGTTGGGTATGAAGGTTCATCTTAGTGATGGGTTTATGGATGTTGTTCTTGGCTCGGGTGGTCATTGTGTGAGTGGGAAGGGTAGTAGTTTCGGGTGGATTATGTAGTGGTGGGGTTGTATTGGTTGAGGATGTCAAGGAAGGTGTGGTTGTTTGGGTGTTTTGGGCTGTGTTTGTGGATGGAGGCTGTATTGGGATGGATGTCGAAGCTGCACTTTGAGTCTGCTGAGGAGTGAAACCTTCAGATGGCATATTGAGTGGCGGCTGTGAAGTGGATGACATGACTTTGATTGGTGCTGGTATCCAAGTGTTTATGGGGTTGGAATGTGGAATGGAGGATGGACCCGAGACTGAAGAGTAGGGAAACTGAGACTCAACAAACTTGACATGTCTTGAGACATAGATTCTGGAGGTTGAAGGGTCAAGGCAGTAGTAGGCACTTTGAGTGAGAGAGTACCCAAGGAAAACACATGGCTTGGACCGTGATTCAAGTTTGTGTGAGGTATAAGGTCGAAGCCAAGGGTAGCATAAGCAGCCGAAGACTCTTAATTTAGAGTAGTTTGGGGTGGTCTGAAATATTTTGTGGTAGGGTGATGATAGATTTAAGGTGGGTGTTGGCATTCTATTGATGAGGTAGACGGCTGTGGCAAAGGCATAAGTCCAGTAGGAGCGGGGTAAAGAAGCATGAGTGAGGAGAGCTAAACCAGTCTCAACGATGTGAAGGTGTCTTCTTTCAGAGTAACCATTGTGTTCAGGTGTGTGAGGGGGAGTGGTGAGATGTGAAATACCATTGGTGGAAAGGAAGTCAGCTAGTGAAAGATATTCTCCACCATTGTCAGAGTAGAGAGTTTTAATGGTGGAATTGAAGTGTTTTTCTACAATGGCTTTGAATTTTATGAAAACTTCTTTTACATCAGATTTGTTTTTGAGTGGGTAAAACCAAATATATTTAGTAAAATGATCAATGAAGATAACATAATATTTAAAGCCATTAGTAGAGAAAATTGGAGAGGTCCACACATCGGAGTATATGATTTCAAGTGGATTATTTGAGACAATTGTAGAGTTGGAGAATGACATTTTGTGGCTTTTATTGCAAAGACAAGCATTACATGAGAAATCCGAAGATAAAGAGGAAGATGAGCCTAAGTGATTGCTAGAGACAATGTGTTTGAGAATTGAGAAGGCAGGATGTCCTAAGCGATGGTGCCAGTCGAAGGATGTGGTCTTTATTGTGGAGAAGGCAGTGAAAGGTGAGGAAGTGGGCCACTCATATACACCATCTTTAGTTTGTCCCTGCAGCAGTATTGTCCCTGTATGAAGTGCCTTCACAAAAAAAATGGATGGTAAGAATTCTATGGAAACATGGTTAGAAGTGCAAAATTGTGAAATAGAGATTAGGTTTTTTTCCATAGAAGGTACACAGAGAACATTGTCTAATGTAAATGTATGTTGAGAAGTTTTGAGAGAAGTGGAACCAGTGTGGGTGATGGGAAGATTGGAGCCATCTCCGATCATGATGTCATCAGTGCCAATGTATGGAGTATGCAGGGAGAGATTGTCGAGATCTGAGGTGACATGGTGAGACGCACCACTGTCCATAAGCCAGGATGGCGTGGTGGATGGATGGGTGGCAAGGTGAGCTTGTGGTTGCCATGGTGTGCCCTGCTGTGGAGAGTTGGATGTAGGGGAATTTTGTACTGGTACAAGGCGAAATGAAGGACACCTTTTGGCTGTGTGACCTTGAATTCTGCAGATTTGGCAGTGACCAAGGTATGGCCTGGGAGGATTACGGGATCCTGTAGTTGTTCCAGCAGGGGAGCGGTTGGTGGAGTTGTATGATGGGCGCCAGTTGGTTGTGGTGGTGCCTTGTGGTTGAGAAGGACGCCAGCTTTTGTTGTTGGTTCGATATGTGGGATTTGCAGTGGCTGGAAAATGATGTGGCTCAAGTGGAGTACTTTGAAGGGAGACCTCAAAGTTGAGGAGTTTTTCATGTAGTTCTTCAAAGGTGATGGAGGTATCTCTTGCCTGTACAGCACGAACTAGTTCTTTGTACTCATCGCCGAGACCATCGAGGATTTTGTCCGTGATTTCTTCTTCATCAAGGGAGGCGCCAAGAAGAGCAAGATCATCTGCTCGAGTTTTGATAGTCTGCATAAACTCAGTGACGCTAAGGGAGCCTTTGGTGGTGTTTTTGAGTTGGTTTTTGATTTGTTTAATGCGGCCACGAGAGGGTTTTGCATAGGTATTGGCTAGAATTGTCCAGGCTTGTCTAGAGGTGGTGGCTTGAGCTATGAAAGGAATAATGGTGGGTAAAATGGAGCCAATAACAGCATTAAGAATCAGTTGGTCCTGTCGGATCCATAGAATGTATTCGGGATTTGGTCTGGTGGCATTGTCTTGGGTCAAGGTAGCTGGTGGACATGGTTTGGAGCCATCAATATAGCCAAGAAGGTCATAGCCAATGAATAAGGTTTGGAACTGTAGTTTCCAAGAAAGGTAATTGGTAGAGTTGAGTTTGAGAGGGGCTTGAGCAGCAACATTGATGCTGATAAGAGTTTGGTGTGCGTCATTGGTGTTGCGAATGGTTGCAGGGTCAGCTGCAGTAGCCATGAGTGCTGAAAAGAAAAATTACAGATGGATCAGCTTTAGTGCTCTGATACCATATCAGAATGGTGGAATTTAATTCACTTTTCATATACCATTTACATCAGTTTAAATACACATACAGGATAACAAACATTTGATTTGAAATCCTAAAGTATAGAGCAGTTCTAAACTGCTTCCTAACTCTAAGGAGCAACTAGTTTGAATGACTTAAAAATAGCAAGAGTAAGATTACAATCTGTACAGCTGTTCACAACTACAATCTGTTGCAATCCGTTGAGTGATGATACATTATAATCTTCGTTGGTCCATTAATCCACAAGGTAGTTCCAATCATTCTTCACTATTCCAAGTGACACATTTGTCCGTGCCTCTTCTGTTGCATTTCCATACGGAGTAAACCATTTTGTTTTTAGGGAGTTACGATAATTTCTTTAAGAATTAGCCATTTGTCGTCCAACCTCTTGCTCTCGACCTGCCCTCAACTTTGAAATCCTCCTAAATATAGAATGAAATATTTAGTATTAAATTTAAAACTTATAAAATTATATGATTTAATTTGAAACATCCACTAGTCTATAGTGTTTAATTATAACTTATGTAGACTCATAAATATTTTATCACATCGTAGGTTTCAGTTAACTTAACTAGTAAAGTCTCTTGACCTCGAATAAGTGACCTAGTTTTAAAACTATTTTATCACATGAACAACACCTAAATAATTGCTTTAACAGATATGGAAACACTTGAAATTACAATGCAAAGCGCTGTCAACTTTATGGGTACGCTATAGATAGCTATCGGGTTGGCCTTGACAGCTCAGTACCGATGAGAGTTCATTTTGGATTTGGCTCCAATCGTCTTGTGATCATAGCAACTTGTACTTCCATGTGCAACATGCATCAAAAGTGTCAAAGTTTAATATTTTTTTTTAAACAAAATGCTGGTTAAATGTTAACTGTGAATCCTTCCACTATAAGTTCGATATTTGTTTATGGTGTTTTATCCTATGCTTTTATCTTTACCATAACCCTAATACTTTATAAATTTTAGATCTAACAGTAAAGTTAAAGAACTTTTCAATTATTTAAAACTTTATATCACAAAAACTCTACTACTAAAGTTCTAAAGCTAAAACTCTACTTCCTACAATAATACAAAATATATAATCACTTGCATACCTTTCAAAATGTTATTTTCTTGTTAACTATTAAGTTAGTTTACCTTAGAACTCTATTACCTAAGTTTCAAGAAATTTAAAATTCTACTTCAACTAAAATTTGATTACCAAAAGTTTCAAGTACTTTAAAATAAATTTTAATAATTTATTTAATTATTTTGATAATATATCATAATGTTTTTATTTTAATAATACAGTAAAACTTACATTCTATGTACTGTGCTAAGTGCTTCAAGTGGTTCAATTAATATATGTATATATGTATTGCATATTGTAAAATTAATGTGTTTTTATCATGTGACTCGTTAATTATAAGATAGTAAAATTAATTTACTCTAGTTGAAACTTAATAAAAGTGTCATGTAGTTCACTGATTATTAAGATAGGTTCGATGATATTAATAATTTATTATTAAAATTTATATATAATTCGGTCACTTTTAAGGCTCACACTGTAGTACTGGTGCTTCTCTCATATTACTTTAGCACAAGAACACATGCACACAACAGCACAAGGTTGGTGGTGCATGCCTCTTCTTTTGCCGAAATGATAAAGTACGAAAAAATTAATGTTCATAGAACAACCTGCAATGAACCACACGGAAGTGCAACTTGTTGCAGTGCACTGTGCAGTTCGTTCTGCCCTCCCCCAAAGAAAGAAAAAAACAGCTTACTATCTAGTTTCTCCTCTCCTCTTTTATCCTCCATAAGAAAACGAATAAAGTGTCACTTTATTGATGTGATCATTAATTTAAGTTGATAAAAGGTGGAAACTATCAAACATTTTCTGCCTTGTATTAAGTGGACCACCTACATGCCCTAACAAATTTGACTTTAGAAGCAAGGATCCATCTACTAGGCTTTCAATTAACAAACAAAAACACAAAAAAGAATGGCTTATGTTTCTATATAAATTAAACAAGTTGAAAATACGGTTTGATCTTTGAGCTGTATCCTGTAGGTGTCATTGTGATTGCGAATTCGGACTGCCAGGCCCAGATGACAAAGAGTAACAAGTTGTTGGGACTCTTGCTTGCTTACAGCCAAGTCTCTGTCAAAACGAAAGCTTTAATTGGTGCACGTACTTTTCAATTGTGACACTGAAAGAAAATAGAAACGAAAATAAAGAAAGCGAGGATGCAATAATGTTGCTGGTGAAGACCGGTTGCGTATTCAATGCGTTTAAAAGCAGAGATAAAGTTTATCCCTATAAAGGACTAAATTTTGAATTATTGCACTTCGTTATTGGATTTTGGTTTTCTTTCGGTATGGAAATTGTTTTCCAGTCTAGTTGAACTCATATGCTTATGTACATGCACCCAGGGAGTCGGGATTCTCAGTTTAGGGGCCCCCCCAAAAAAGAGAAGGTTATGTAAAACTATTTAAAAATAATAATTAAATATATAATGTAAAACTATTTAAAAATTAAATTAAATATATAATGTAAGCACTAACTGTGATTGGTTTTCTTTAGCCCCACTAGACATCTCATCATAATCTTGGAAGTATCATTTTTTTTTAAATAAAATTGGAAAGTTGGGAAAAATTATTATTGTACATATTCAAGGGCAAAACCATCATTTTACACGTTTTCATAAAACTCTGAATTTGACTTAGGGTAATAATTCAATAGGTCATTTTGCAGGTGAAATTTTTGTTTGTACTAAAAAATATATTTTTACCCCGAATGGGCTTGAATGCAATGAAACTAATGAATAATAATTGTTAAAACTTAAAAGCCCAATCTTTATCAAAAGGCCCAAGTGATATTTTTTGGTCCTGTTGGTATTTATTTAAATAAATAAGCCCATGATCACCTCAAGGTGTTTTGCTTCTTTAAGGGAATCAGTTTTTAGCAGTTATCTTGAATGAATATTGTTCATAACAGTTGATTACTTGATTTTTTTATTAGAAGACACATGTAAATCAAGCCTTGAAGATGGTTTCTCTGACTCAAGGTAGTTGTGCGAGTATTTGAAATTCATACTAAAGGAAAACTGCTTGTTTGAGAAGTAATTGCTCATTGGAGATATAAAAGGAAAATAAAGACAACAGTGAAAAGCCTCACGAATTTTTCTAGAGTATCAGAGATCCTTTGTTATCCAAAGTGTGTATTTAGTTAGATTGATTTCATGATGTAATTGTGAGAGATCAAGAGCTTCATGTTTGTAAGTTCTAATGCTCATACTTGCAATTTGAATATATTAAATGAAGTATTTACAGTATTTATATGTGCAAATATA
The DNA here is from genome assembly GCA_907173295.1 of Fagus sylvatica. Classification (NCBI taxonomy): domain Eukaryota; kingdom Viridiplantae; phylum Streptophyta; class Magnoliopsida; order Fagales; family Fagaceae; genus Fagus; species Fagus sylvatica. The sequence goes on along the minus strand of OU015771.1, from coordinate 20,818,569 downwards.
TGTACTTATTGCTTTATAAGATTATTACTAAAGTTATAACCAATTGTTAAAGAACAAATTTACTTCGAGGAACAGTGAGACTGTAAAAAGTCTTCACCTCAAGGTGAATAGATTTGATTCTAATCAAGCTTGATATCTTTACTTTTTGGTGTATATTGGTTTTTTGACATAAAAAGTCATCTTAATTGAGGCATTACCGAAGCAAGAACACCTTTTTTATTAAGGAAGTTGAATAATTTAATTAATTTAAAGTTTGAATAAAACTTTAAGTAATTGAACCAGGAAATATTTTCTTTAAGCAAAACAATTTTACCAGGAGACAAGTCATTGTAGGATATGGGTGTTTAACACCTTCCTATCCCGTCACTTATAGTGCATTTGGATGGCAGTGAGGAGAGAGGGAAGATGATGAAGATGGTTTAATGAATCGTATTTGAATTTCTTTTTTTAAATCTTTTTTTTTAAGGGGGGGGGGGGGGGGGGGGGGTGAGGAGGGTTGAGAGGATTTGAAGGGCAAATAACCCTCCAAACCCCTCATTTTAATTCCAAAATTGGGGGAATTTGGAGGGAAAGGAGAGGGGAGTGGTTCCAGTACTTATATTAAAATAAAAAATTAAATTACCAATTTTATTATGTTAATTTATATCTATTTCTTCAAAACTAATAAATGATTGTTATAATTGTTAATTTACATGCTCACTCCCCTCCGCACTCCTTTAATTTTTTATACATCCAAACAAGTGATATTTACTCCCCTTCCCTCTACTTAAAATTTTGAAACATCCAAATAAGTGGAAAAGATAACTAATTAACTATTCCCCTCCACTCTCATCTTCTTCCTATTTTTACCCTCTACTCTCCTCTCATTACCTTTTTTTTTTTAATAAAAAAAGAAGAAGTAAATTTCAACACTCCCACACGACATCGTTCTATAAAGATTTTTAAACATTTGTAACCCATGCTCAACAAATGCCCAGTCACTAATCCAATAACTCAATTGATGCCTATAGACTTAGCTTGGTAATTCCCTACGAACTTGAACTAACTAACATATAATAATTATCATTTTGGGTGAATTGTACTGTTTTCTCCTTAATTATAGTTAGTTGCAAAATCCTCCTTATAGTTTAAAACGTAACATTTTGCCCCTTAAATTTTCATAATAAACTCTTTGCTGCTTCAACTACTTTTTGTCCATTGACTAAGGAAAAAAAAAAATTTATTTGATGCAAAATCTAGCGATGAAATTTTTTTTGTCGCCCAATATCTATCTTAGGCGACAAAATTTATATTTCGTCGTTACATTGTAAAACACAAATTACATTGGGCAATGAATAACTTTTTTCGTCACCTAAAGTTTAAAAAAAAAGGTTGGCCGCGCCAAAATAATGGCCAAAATATCTCATTTTTAGATGAAGGTGATGAAAATCAAGTTTCGTCGTCCAATGTAATTTGTATTTACAATTCGATGACGAAACTCAATTTTCGTCGCCCAATATCACTTGTATTTACACTTTGGTGACAAAATTTGATTTCTGTCACCTAATGTAATGAATGTACTGACTATGACTCTAGAAATATATTTACACTTTGGCGACGAAATTTGATTTCCGTCTCCCAATGTAATGAATATGGCTCCAAAAATGTTAGTTTCCCTTCTTTTCTTTTTTTTAATATTTAGGCGGCAAAAATTTCGTCGCCCAATGTAATTTGTATTTATAATTCAGTGACGAAACTCCATTTTCGCCGCCCAATATTACTTGTATTTACAATTCAACGATGAAACTCCATTTTTGTCGCCCATTGTAATTAGTATTTACAATTTGTTGACAACAATTAAATTTCATCGCCCAATGTAATGGATGTACCGAATATGGCGACAAAAATCATTTTTCTTCGTCTAAAATATCCAATTTTTAGAGTTAGGCGCCCAAAAATTTTAGTGTGGCGCCTTTTTTTTTTTAATAGATTTAGGCGACGAAAATCAATTTTCGTCGCCCAATGTAATTTTTGTTTATAATTTGGCGACGAAAAATTGTTTTTTGTCACCCAAAGTAATATGTGTTTACAATTTGGCGACGAAAAAATATGTGTTTTTCATCCAAAGATATCATTGTAATTTGTGTTTACAATTTGATTATATATAAAGAAACTATATACAAATACTCACTACATGCGCTTGAACTCCTAACCTTGAAGTACTCGGTTCGTGTTATATGCTAAGGAAACCAATGTTTATCTTGACAAAAAAGTAATGTCATATGTTCGGTCATAACCGTTAGTCCAATGTAAGTATCACCAAAAAAACCATGACCTGACCCGGTAGCCCAATGTAAGTAATGTTATATGTCTGGTCATACATTCTAATCTTCTATAAATTCATATTAACCTAAATTACCAACTAGGCAACTACCAAGCATGCTAAATAAATAGTCATACATTCTAATTTCTATCCTAATTTAGCAAGCATACAAAACAACAAATACAAATACAAATACAAATAATCTAAAACTAAAGATAAGTGTTTTTTATTTTGAATTCCTAAAGGAGCTTCCAAGGGACATCACAAATTCAAAAGTCCAAGTTTGCAAAACGATACTCCTGCTCCAATGTCTTCCTCCTACATCACAAATGAATGGGGGAAATATTCAATAAAATCAATACATATATTTTTTGATAGATACTTAAATTGAATCAATCAATATTAAATGAGTTACTTACCAATTAAAACTAAACTGGAGAGGATGATTCAACACTAGATGTGCCACTTGTTTCTGATTCAACAAAAGCTAAAATAGAAAAGAAATATTAAGCAATTAATATATGAAACAATTATTAATACTAAATAGACAATAGAACTTTTTAGAAGTTCAAAATCTTACCAAAGTCATATTACTCCTGTAATAACTCTACCTCATCCATTGCATTACATAGAGAAATTAGAACCAATGATTTAAGCCAATTTTGTGAGCAAATAAGGACTTGAACCATGTTAGGAGATAGTGAACTTCGAAATGGATCCAAGGTTGTTAAAATCGGGATCCGGATCGTAAGATCTTACGATCCTACATATTGAAAAAGAGCTGGATCAGAGTAGGATCGCACACCCCAATAGGATCGGCAGTAGGATTGGTAGGATCATCCGATCCTACGATCCTACTCTGATCCCACTAAACATGCTATTTGGGCCAATTTATATTATGGATTGATGAGAAGTACACGAGCTTAATAGATAAAAACAGTCTAAATGATTAAAACCAGTTTTTTAGCCCAAAAAACTTATGAAATGACAAAGAAATCCCTCTCTATTCTCAATTAAAATCCAACCACACCCCACACAATACTCAGCTCCCAAAATCCCTAAATCCACACGCTATGTCGCTGCCGCTGTGCCTCCATCGCTTCCAACCTCGCCTGCTCGCCTTCAACTCTTCATTGTCTCAAACTCTTACTGTATCAGTATGTATTCTTAACGTTTACTAATATTTTTCTATAGATTCAGATTATGATGATAGGAATCTTAGAATGGATGATTGAATGTTTAGCTTATGACTTATGTACTGTTGATACTTAATGTAGTTATTCACTATTTCACTTATTTCGTACTTAATTGCTAACTAATTAGTAATTACTTATTAAATTTTTGGATAAATTGTGTTGAGAATTAAGCATATATTTTTTGTCAATATAGATGTAGCGAATAACGATGTATCAACCTCATGTATAGTACGAATTACATTATCTTGAAGCAAAACTCTTTATTTTTTATTTTTTTATGGATAATATCATAATTCTAATGAACATTTAACATACAAAGCCATTATTAATGTGTTTTTACACTTTTTCCGACAAATAAGTAGGATCTTACGATCCACGATCCGATCCACTAAGTCCCTCCACCGATCCTGCGTAGGATCCCGATTTTAACAATCTTGAATGGATCAAGTATGCACCCTCCTGTACTAAATACTGACTCAGAAGCAACAGTAGAAACAGGTACCGCCAAAACATCCCGAGCCATTTTAGACAACACTTGATACCTACTAGCTAGAGTTGGTCTTCTACCAAAGCAATACATCAAAATTCACATCTTTTCTACCTTCACAATTTTCAGCCAAATATTTGTCAAGCTCATTGTTGCACTCCAACAATTGCTCAGCCTCCAAGTAAAGATCATATTGCGAGTCAACAAGTGCATATGGATTAGTCTCACTCACATCAACATCCATAGTCGTTGTACTCTTCTCATTCGAACTTTCTACTTCCACATTTGGTGAATGAACAGAAGCATAATGTTCATACAACTTAGTCAAAACATCCCTCACATTAGCAATCTTCCCATAAGCCTTAATCTCACCATACACTTTTGTAAAAAAAAATTTCAAAAACATCAACTTCTTTTGAGGATCAAGTACCACAGCAACATACAAAAGGGGATTAATTTTATCCCCCTCTCCCCAATACTTCTCAAATTTTAAATGCATGTTTATGGCCATTTGTTGCAAAAGGTTATCTTTGGAGTTCTTCAACTCATTGATTTTGGTTTGAATGATATAGATCTCATCAAAAAATGTGTTTTGAGGTAACATACAAAGAACCAGATAACTTCTTTGTTGCATTATAGAAAATCCTCAAAAAATTCACAAACAACCTACAATCATAAAAATCACTCATATCTGGAGCTCCGAAGCCACCACTCGTTTATTGCTTATGAAAGTATGTATTATAACTTTATTCTCAAAATCCATTCGTAGGAATGCCTTCTCAAATTTCACAGCACTTTTCAACATTATATAGGTTGAGTTCCACCTAGTAGCTATATCTAAGCATAGGAGACTCTTGGACTCAATCCCTAAAGTCTTCACATAATCCTTAAAAGTTTGAAATCTATTTGGTGAGGACTTCACATACCTCACAACATCATGCACCTTAGCAATAGAACTATCACGTTCTTTCAAACCATCCCCCACAATCAGATTTAAGATATGCGCACAACACCTCATGTGTAAAAACTTATGTTCTAAAATAGTCCCCTTCCAATCTTTAGTTACAGTCTCCAAAAACTTAATGGTGCCCATCATTTGAACTAGCATTATCCATTGTCAAGGTGAATATGCTATCAATACCCCATGCACGCAAACATAGCTCAACCTTTCTCCCAATTGTCTCCCCCTTGTGGTCATCAACTATACAAAGTTCAAAATTCTTTTATGCAACTTCCAATCATCATCAATAAAATGACAAGTATGACACATATAACAAAAATTTTGAATTGAAGTCCACATGTTAGTGGTAAGACACACTCTACGACCCTCCAAGGCCTTCTTTAACTTCGCTCTCTCAATATTATAAATAGTAACCACTTCCTTAGCTATTGTTTTGCGAGATGGGATTATTTTGAATTTAGGTTGCAAGACTTTCACAAATCTCCTAAACCCATAATTTTCAACAAACATAAAGGGCAACTCAACTAATATGATCATCTCAGCAAGTGCTTTTCTACCAGCCTCAATAGTAAAGGTTGTTGCAACAAGATCAAAACCTTCTTCCCTTCTTTTTTGGGTTCAAAGACAAGGTTTTTTGTCCCACTAATTCCCTATTTGGGTTCTTAGTACAACCCGCAGCATGAGACAACTAAGAACTTGTTCCATAAGTCTTACTAGCAGCACTTAATTCCCTTTTGCAATATTTACAAATAGCAACACGACAACCATCAGGATGATCTACTTTATCAAAATGATCCCAAGCTAGTGAAACTTTCCTACAAGTTGGTTTTTTACCTGTAGGTGGAAGTGGGGGTTTGTCTGGAGTAAAGCCAGCCTGTTAGGTGCAAGCAGATTCAGGTTGGGAGATAGGAGCCTCAGTTTGAGTAGCACTAACCTCAACTGGGGTAGCACCAACATCAAAGATTCCATGACCTATGATTTACACAAACAAAATAATCTCAATCATCAGTCATCCCACAAACACAGCTCAGTCCAATAATCACAATTGAAACACACACAACTAAACACTATCAAATCTGTAAACAACATAATTATCTCCAATCTGTAAACACTACCAAATCTGTAAACACTAAACAACATAATTATCCCAAATAACTAAATAAAATCAAAGCTACTTGTGAATAAAAAAAAGAAAAGAAAAAAAAAGAACACTATCAAGTGAAAATTATCCTCATTAGCACAAAGCATAATTATCCCATTAACCACAAGCTAATATACAAAAAAAAAAAAAAAAAAAACAAGCAATGAATCAAAAACTTACTTTTGTACTGGCGGGGTGCTCGGATTTGAGATTTTGAGACTAAGATTGACTTAGTGAGGGAGAGATCGACGGTTTGGAAGCGGCGACGGTGTGAGCGAGGGAGAGAATGATAGCGAGAGAGAGAGAGAGAGAGAGAGAGCTGAGATTCTGGGAGAGTGAGAGGCAGAAAGGTGAGAACTGAGAAGTGAGAGGCTGAGAGGCAGAGAAGTGAGACCGTGAGAAGCTGCGCCGCTGGGGAATGAGAGAAAGAGTGAGAGCTGAGATGAGATTCTGAGAGAGTGAGAAGAGAGAGGGTATTGAGTTTGATTTTTTAGACCTAAGGTGAGTTTGTGTGTGGGTGAGTGGCCGGGTGAGGGTTATCGGGCGAGTATGGGTAGTATAATTAGGTATTTTATTTATTTAATTATTATTTAAGTAAATGGTCGGGCAAGTTGGGTATCCACCCGACCAAAAACTTTAAATCTGTTATTCGTCCGATGTCCGAATATTAAAAAAATCTGTATCCGTATCCGTCCATATATATGCTCATGGATGGACGGACGGATGAACGGGTCGGGTGGTTTGGTTGGGCGGGTCGGTTGGGGTTTGGCGGTTTTTTGTCCACCCCTAAATTATAGCTGAAGAACAAGTCCCTATGCTTACTCATGATTTCGATCCTAATATGTCGAACAAAGAATGTCCTGTGGATATGTTGTAGCTTTATACGCAAAGGGGCAATCATTTCTATTTTGATTTAAAATAACATACAAATTTATTCAACAAGAATTCGTTGACTTATCATTTTGTGATGTTGGCACACAATCAAGTGAACCCATTTTAGATGAATCTATACAAACACATTGTATGTCCAAAGCATATCAACACAACATTCACATACTCAACAATTTATTATATATGCAATGGAACATATGTAATATTGTTTAATTCATCATAATAATTCTATATGAAGACAATTCCGCGCATCGCACGGGTTGACAACTAGTTTATATTAAAGTTAAAAAATCTTAAAGTTTTCTAGTGATTGTGAAACATTGATTTTAGATTGAAATGTAATGTATACTCTCTAAGTTTGGCCAGTTTTGATTTCATTCCCTAGTATTTGAAAGTTTTAATCTGCTCCCTCTTAATTCTAATTTTGGTCCTCTCGTCCAAAAAACGTTAGCCCATAACCGTTAAGTGCCAACTAAACCTAACACATGTGCTAGTTGGCCCAATAAAATCAAACCACGAGTATATTGAATTAAAAAAAAAAATTGTAAAAAATTTATCTCAAATACAATGTCACGCCCCAAACGCACTAAGGTCCAAAGCATGAAAGACTAAACCATCAAGAGAAACTGTGGGAGATTTTTCCTTTATATTACACTATATACACAATATATTTATATTATTAGATATTCACATAATCTCCACAAAGTAAGTCAGAGCTCTAGAAACTGTTTACACTGGCCACAATACAAAGTACAAATCATACATCTCCGAAATATAAATTTACAGTTGAGATGTCTCTAAAAACTCGACCACCACTAAAGTAACTATTGTCTCTGCAAAAGATAGAAATTATGACTCAACTGATCCACAAGACACAACGAGTCTCCCAATCTAGTGTAGTGCTCCAGAAACTTTAAGTTGAGGTATAGCTAACAAATCTGAAAATGTGGTTAAATAAAAGAATGAGCTAAAGCCCAGTAAGTAGCATAAATTATGTGGTTAGGTGAAATGCAAGTTTATTGATACTAAAGCATGTTACGAAACATAACGTAGATTTGGAAACTTTTATATAAGTTCTCTCAAAATCATCTTCCTTGCAATAATCTGAAAGATTTAAAAGAATAATACAACACCAAGCTTTTCAAGATATAAATAATGAAACTACATAATACACCATGTGAGCCATAAAATTTTCCAATACTTTTCAAAAACATAAAACCACAAACACCCACGGCCACGTGACAAGGCTTCTACTAGGAGTTTCGTTAGGCCCACAAGTAAAAGACCACACAACTTAGCTTCTACCAGGAGTTTCGTTAGGCCCACAGGTAAAAGACCACATAACTAAGCTTCTACCAGGAGCTTCGTTAGGCCCACAGGTAAAAGACCTCACAACTTGGTTTCTACCAGGAGCTTCGTTAGGCCCACAGGTAAAAGTTGTTCGTTTCTACCAGGAGCTTCGTTAGGCCCACAGGTAAACGGCATCCAACTGGGTAATCACCGTATAATCACAATTGTCACGGCACAAGGGTAAAACAACACAAAGAGCTCACAGGCTAAAATAATAAAAATACATAGCTCATTTGGCCTCCTCACTAAGTCTTTTGATTCACCAAGAACCTCACCTTAGCGGAGTCACCTCAAGGTTTTAAAACACGTCTTTAAAAATCTCTAATTTCATAAAGTAAATTCACCAAGACAAGTTGGTCACAAGGACATTGTCACAAAGACATAATAATCGTCACGAAGATAAAGTTGTCACAAAGTTTCCAAAACCATTCCTTGTCAATAAGGTTTTCTATCAATTTCCCAAATAAAATACGCTAAGATAAAACATCTTTAGAATTTCCAAATAATCCAATGAATTCATAAAATCCATTATCAAAGGATTAAATCAAAGATGCTTATCTTTTTCCATGCTTGAAAATCATGCATTTCCCCAAATATACATATAATGCAAATTTCCATGCTTCATACATTTTCCATAAATCATTAAATAACAAGAATTGTACACATAGTACCTTTTAGGAAAACCATGAAGGATATCTCAATCTTTAAAATGCTAATATGCAATAATGATTTGTTTTCTAAAAATTCCCATTAAGTAGCTACTTACCTCGCGTGATCATCAGTTTTACCTCGAGCGAGCACTACACAAGCAAGCCAATCTAGTCATTAGGTCCATCATCAAGTACCTTGGAACCTAGAAACATAAATCAAGCCTATAAATAATCTTACCCATCACAAAGTAGAACACCACACTTATCTCCATAAACTAAAATGATCCCCTAAAAAAATCAAACCAAAGGCTCTAAAGCCTAAGTTGACCATCCTAAGACATAGATCCATTCCCAATTGGGAATCAAACAATCATACAAGAAATCTCTAGGATCAGAATGCTACCAAGATATTTAATGCCCCATTGCAAGCAATGTGCATTAACTACAATAAATACAGAACACATCACTGAAAATCAGGAATATCTAACAGAGATAGCAAGACTTATACATTTCTTTCGGTTACTAAACGATAGAACCAAGCCACAGTAAAAATCAACCAAGTAGTACACACTTCAAGGAATACTCATATGAAATTTCAACTCAATTCAATAAATAAAAGCTTGGGACAAATTCTGCAAAAATATCTATTTTCAGATTAAAATGGAAGCAGGTCAGCCCTTTGTAAAATTAGTTTGATCCACTTAGAGTCATCCGATTAGCCTGAAAACATATAAGGATGTACTTCTATATGTGTATAATGTACCACAGAAATTTCAGCTCAAAAAGAGTTCTACACAATTTATTAAAAATCCCGCAATGTGGCTGACTCAAATCTAACAGATTTGGAGTTAGGAAAGGGAAATGACTACTTGGTTCAAGAAAACACAATTCAAATCAAAGCCATGGATATTAGCTTCCTAAAAATAGGAACTTCAGTCCTAATAGAAAAATCCTCTTTTAAGTTTTGGTTTAAAAACATCACCCAAGAAATTTCCCATTAAATTAGTCAATACTCATAACATTCAAATCAATAAACTCTTTTTAAATTCCATAATCCATCTTTCCCACACCCTCTTCAAACCAAATGTTAATAAATCACAAAACAAATAACAAGAAGAAGATGTGTATTTTCGGACTTCAAGGCAAACTACAAAATTAGACCCACTCAAGTCTCAAACGACCCCACAACTTCATAAAACAATCACCCAATCCAAAACCCATAACATCAAGAACAACTCTCAAACAAACCTTGTATAGATATCTTAAGAAATTAGAGAATGGGTCAAAGATTTTCACCTTAGATTATGTAAATATGGCCGGCATGAGAGAAAGAGGAGCTTTGCCGGCGGGTTGTGGAAGACCGCTGGTCCGGTGGTATGATTTGGTGGTGGTGATGTGTGGGTGTGTGTATGGGTGTAGAGAGAGAACCGGGTGAGAAGGAAATAAGGGAGAGGGGTGGTTTAAAAAGAAAGAAGAAATAAATTGTGTGGTGGGGGATGGTTTATAGCAAAATATCTAGTACAGAAATTTACAAAAATACCTCCAACTTAACAATTAAATTTCTGGGGTGTTACATACAAAATAATGATAGTTAAATTTTCACTCACATATTAGGACTGTCTGCACCATTCTCTCTACATGCAAAAGTACTATTACTTACCCAATAGAAAAGAATATATAAAATATAGAATTTTGAACACTTCGTCACTATTTTATTTATGTTGAACATTTATTTTATTTATGCAATAGGATCTTATTTGAAAATGTATCCGTGATTGTTAGGTCATGGTGAGGTTGCGTGCTTTTCATTCGTAGTTGCCTAGAATGTGGGGGAAAACTGACACATCACAGTTCCATGAGCATTTTAGACCTCTTAATTGCGTGTTGATGTCGATGTATATCCTAAATCAATACAAATGTGAGATATACTATAACTCAAAATATTCACTGCATTCCATTATCTATCCTAATCACTTCCCATTTTAACTACTAAGTAAAAAGTTTGTTTTAATCATGACATAACTGTATGATCAAATCTCTCTTATATCCGCACCATATAGAATAGAACAAATGGATTGATGCATATCAAAGATCGCAGACAAACCTTTATATCTTCTTCATTTTCTATTTAAATTTGAAGTTTCTTCATTAAATCCCCATGGCTCAAAATTCGGTCTATTTTTAGCCTTGGCCTTCCTTGATCCTGCTTCATTAAACGGTCAAATTTGTATTGTTTCTGTGTTATATTCTTCATATGATGGTTGTTGTGTAACATATAGTTAAATTGTGATACCTATCTAGTCCCCATTCCTTTAGGAGATTGTTGTATGACTTGGTGGTCTGGGTGTTTATGGAAATTCATCTGCATCGATTAGAATGAGGTTAGCAGACATACACAACTTTATCGATTACTTTAAGATAAAACGGTTCTACAAGGCTTTTGCCAGCATGTCAATATTTTGCAGTTAGTTGAAAAATATAAGAAGAAGAAAGAAGAAAGAATAACAAATTAAATGAGACAAGTAATATACTTATAATATACCCTATCAATGGACCTTAGAAATGTGTAGCAATTTTTTTTTAAATTTTTTTTATTAGATCTTGCATTCAAGCCTACTATAGGACTCTGCTTCTGAGTTGGCAGACAACTAATATCCTTTGAATCCAATAGGGATGCCACTTTTGGAGAATTGAAGGAATCAACTCTCTATGTAGCAACTAGTTTGTTGTACTTGCAAATATCCAAGGTAACTTTCAAGAAAATTTGCTAGGTTTTCCAATTCAAAAGCAACACAAAATGAGGCAAGAAAACCTTAAATTGCATGCTTCTGTCTTTCTTTGTTATCTGCATCCTACATTATCTAATACTTTTTAAAAGAGTATTTAGGGTGTTTATCAATATGCAAGCGAACAGTTTAACTACCATTATATAAAATAATATTGATATGCGAGCGACAATTTAGCTAGCTGAAATTCAAAGAGAATGAAGAGTACTTAGATTTTCATCTTCCTCCTTCATTCTCCTCCAAATTTCTTGTCTTTTTCAAATTTCTTCCACCTTCCTTCTTCCTCACCAAGAACTCATTTTCTTGTATTTTTCTCTTGAAATTTCAGACCCACCATTGATGGTTTCATCTTCTTCCTCAAAGTCAAATATGTCAAAGAATATAAGAGATTCAAGTTGACATTCAACCCGGATGATGGCTTGCTTTAAAACATGCAAAAACATCGTTCTAATGGTGCTAGAAGTGGGATATGTAGTATCAAACACTCAAACTTCAAATGTTTCAAATTTATTGATGTAATTTTTGGATTTTATGGGTATTTGATGTGTTTTAGAGTTGATTTTTACATGTTTTGTGTTTTTGTATTCGAATTTGTGATGGATTTGTGTTGTTGGTTGAGAATGAATTTGTGAACACATTTAGAGTAGATATTGTGTGTCTAAATTCTATAAATGTATGTAAGGAGAATGAGTTTTGTGAAGAAAACTTGTGTGTAGTGTAATATGCAAAGTTGTCCACCAAGTGTTTGATTAAATGACCATTTGGAAGCAAATTCCAAATGGTGAAGAATTTGGTCATGTACCTTTCATGAACAATGTTTATTTTTCCATTTAGAATGATTCTAAAACATTTTTAGGCTGGTTTTGGTTGAGATTTGGTGAAATTGGTTTCATGTATATGAAGATTTATTAAGTTACCAAAAGGAAGAACTAATTTTGTTGTTGATTTTTCTGCTACTGCATGAACAGTAAATTTTAATTGTAATTATGTTTTTATTGAAAATAGATATGAAAAAATGGGTTTTGTGAATTCTTAAATCATGTGTTTAGTATATGTGAATTCTTGGTATTTTTATGCCGGTCCAATTCCAAATCCTATTTGTTTTGGGTTTTGTGTGTGAATTTGGGTTGTGGGGAATATATACATGCGCTTTATATCTATGTGAATTGAATGAGTTTCAACTAAAGCCCTTAAGGAAAATTTGCAAATATGTGTTTCATAACACTTAAAACTTAGAAATGAGTGATCAAAGGGTAAAAACATAAAACTGTCATGGAACGACTTGTGGACCTACATGAATATGATACTCAAGACCAAAGTAACACATAAGAACTTATGGATTGATAATATGATACATTCATTCTTTAATCGTTGGATATATAGCCAATAAATTTTTATGTTGTTGTTTGGGTATATATTTAATGTTTTTCTTTCTTAATCTTTTAAAAAATAGACACAACTTGGACAAGAAGTGGGGCCACTATTTTTCTGTGAGTATATATTATATTTTTGTTGGTTTCTTTTTCATTTGCCAATTTTATGGATGATTTAAGATGTATAAATTTTCTATGGTTTTTTTTTTTTTTTTTGGATTTTTAGGGATCAAGAAGAAAAATACATTTGGTGGTAAACCATTTTATATTGACATTAACACACTCTCTCTCACGCAAAACAACTTAGAATTTATTATTATTTTTTTGCCTAAGTTGTAACTTGAGGTTCGTGTATTAATTGCAATCTTTCATGACAAGAAATATCCCACCAAGGAAAAAATGTAAAATGACCACGGTTAGAGAATTATGCGCAATAGTGCGTTTCATAAAATTTAGACTTAAAAATGTTCCACAAAGTGGAAAAACATGTAAAAAGGCCACGAAATATCTTGTGGACCAACACGAACATGACTCTCGTGTCCAAAGTAACACGTAGTAACTTACAAAACTTTGATAAGACTCACGGTTAGAGAGTTATGCGCAAATGTGTGTTTCATAACACTTAAGCATAGAAATGTCTCGCCAAGAGGGCAAAAATGTAAAAAAAACCACGAAATGGCTCGTGAACCAACACGAACACGACCCTCGGGTCCAAAGTAACACGTAGGAATTTATAGAATGATGATAGGGCTCATGGTTAGAGAGTTATGCGCAAATGTGCGTTTCAGAAACATTTAAGCTTAGAAATGTTTCCTAAATGGGCAAAAACATAAAAAGGTCACCGAACGGGCTCGTGAATCGACACAAACTTGACCCTTGGGTTCAAAGTAAAACGTAGAAAACTTATAATACTTTGATAGGGCTCACGGTTAGAGAGATATGCGCAAATGTGTGTTTAATAATAATTAAACATAAAATGAATTTTCAAAGGGTAAAAATATAAAATGACCATGAAACAGCCCATGGACCTACATAAACACGATCGTCAAGTCCAAAGTAACACATGAACTTACAAAAATTGTGTCACTAGTTTTACGTATGCTTAAAAATGTTTCTCATATTTTTTTTATAGAAATAATGTTTTTGCTCTTCGTTCATAATGTTTTTGTTTTATTTTTATTTTATATTTTGTGCATATTATATGAGCTTGGGGGAATGAAAACATATTTTCTCTGTGAAGTCTTTTTTTTTTTTTTTTTGGTATTGTTAGATGACATCTTTTTCATTTGTATAAATTGTTGTACTGATTGTATTTATAATAATTTTAAACTTATATATTATTTGCTTTTGGAATGTATGGATGGTTTGTTTGTGGATATGTTGTAGAAAATGAATTGATTTCTTAATGATAGGTTGTAATGAGTAGGTATATATAAATTGTGTTTTATATATATCATTTGGCGATTGGCAACGCACATTTTCGTCACTTAACAGGTTGAAAAAAAAAAAAATTAATTAATTCAATAGGCGAGGATATATATTTTCTCGCATAAATATTATTTGGCGACAAAAATAAGTTTCCTCGCTTATAGTTTTTTGGGCGACGAACCATGTTTCGTCGACAAATGATCTTTAGGCGACAAAAAGAAATTCGTCGCAAAATACTATTTATGCAACGAAATTAATAGGCGACTAAAACATTCATCGCTAAATGTTGAAAGTATTAGGCAACAAAAATATTTCTTCGTTAGGACTTTTCGGCGAATTTTGAGAAGAGAAAGAGAGTTTATTAAGTGTGCCAAAGTCGATGAAACGATTTTTTTCGCCTAATGTACTATTTCTTTGACTGGTACATCAAGCGAAGAAATTGAGAAACTTTTGTGCGATGAAAGGTTTTGTTGCCGTATACCTATTTTCTTGTATTTGGAGTGAAAAAAGTATTAGATATTTCTTCGTTAGAAAACAGAAACGATTTTTTTCTAATTACTATTTCTTTGAAATAAGCGAAGAAATTGAGACTTTTTGCGATGAAAGGTTTTTTGCCGTTACCTATTTTCTTGTATTTGGAGTGAAAATGATGGAAAACAGTTGAAATAATCTTTTTTTTTTTTTCATTAACTTGAAGAATATTAACATAAGGGACAAAATGTTTATTATCAAAAGTTAGTGGAGGGAATTACTACATTTTGAACTAAACGTGAAATTTTACAACTAGAAATTGCAATTTATCCAAACATTTTTTCAAAAAACTAATATATATATATCTATACTATAATGTAAAATCGAAACTTTTTTTACTTTTGGTTGACCTCATAATGTTGTGTCACATAAGCTTTTGAAATCTCACAATTTTACACCTCATTATTTTAATATATATTTTCTAATTGAATTTAAATTT
Organism: Fagus sylvatica; assembly: GCA_907173295.1. Lineage (NCBI taxonomy): Eukaryota > Viridiplantae > Streptophyta > Magnoliopsida > Fagales > Fagaceae > Fagus > Fagus sylvatica. Next base: position 20,803,034 of record OU015771.1, on the reverse strand, counting down.
TATTCTATTATTAAACCTTCCATTAGAATTTTGACACATCATATTTTCTTTAATATAAGAATATATTATTCCATATATAAAACACAATCATAATTAATATCTAATACTAAAATATATTCCATATATAAACACAATATAAATATCTTTTAATAATAATCATAATTATCAATTTTCATCAAGATTTTTAGAGTTCCTTTTTTTTTCTTATGTATTTCATTTAATTTTGTTGCTGGCAATGAAGAAAGATGGATGAATTTGTTATAATGAAACCACGTGAACTTGAAATGAGTTATAAAAATTATTTAGGTTTGATCATATAATCATGTGTCTATATATTTATTTGTCCTTCTTCTTATTTTAAGTATCCTTTATTTTATTTTTGGATGGAAACATGATCCATATGGTAAATATAAACATGAATCGTGTTTTATAAAAATTGGACTATATTCAACTTATGCCAAAAAAAAAAAATTACATTATATTAAATTTTAATTATCCTATGGTAAATACTTTCTTAGTTATTTTTTTAAACCAAAAAGTAGGATCTATCCTAAATCTGATTCGTAAAGTCTCTTTATCGATCTTGCCTACAACATTTTGAACTACAAAAAAAAAAAAAAAATAAAATATATATATATATATATATATATATATATTCAACAAAAGAAGTAAAAGGAATCAAAATTAATTTAGATTTTATTTTCAATAATTTTCTTGTGTATCGCACGGGTTTGCGACTAGTATATATAATATGACTTCAATTGTTGTAATGCAAGCCTTTATATATATATATATATATATATATATAAGAGCATGTAATAGCATGCACATGAAGAAAACATTTTAAAGAGAAATAAAATTAGTATCTTCGTCTTCTACATATATGTCAGCAATCAGCATCGCAATTCTCGAAAAGTGAAGAAATTCAAGAGCTCCCAGCGAGGATCGAACTCGCGACCTTTCGCTTACGAAGCGAACGCACTACCACTATGCTATGGAAGCCAGACGCTAGCTTTCTCCAAATTTCTTTTTTTGACTAAAATAACAACCCACTTGCACACCCACTGACCCACCACTTGTGGAAATGTAGCCCGCTCGTTCTTTTATTATTTCCCTGCAGAGTTTTGGGCCGTATCACTCAACCTAGGCTATTACTTACCCAATTATTATGTTATATATGTCCATTCTTTCTACTTTCTAGAGTTGCCATCCATTTTGTTCTCACCAGAGTCCCAGACCCAAAAACACCATAACAATAACAATAGTTTTTATAGGTGCCATGCTACTATGCTAGTCAAATTCGGACTAAGGCAGCCACCACGGAATCATACTTGTGAAATTTTGGATGGAACAAGCGAAGCTATAAGGACTGAAAAAATTGGCGGAGGATTTTTTTTAAGGCTCCGTTTGTTTCACCGTAAAACTATCTTTGTAAAATGTTTTCTGAATTTTCCGGTGTTTGGTAGCATCAGAAAACTTGGTCAAAGGAAAACTATCTTTAGTCAACGGAAAACTTAACAAAAAAATTGCCTATTTTTCTAAAACTTGTTTTACCGAATTATTTTCGGTAAAACAAGCTCGTGTCTCTCTCGTCGACCTCGGTAAGTTCTTTATTCTCCCTCATCCTTCTATCTCTTTCCTCCTGTTCCTCTCTCTCGTCCCTCTGGCTCTCTCTCTCTCTCTCTTCTCTAACTCTATCTTGTCCCTCTCTCTCTTCTCTGGCTCTCTCTCTCTTCCCTTTGTAAGCTCTATGTCTGTAAGTTGGTACAAGATGTTCTTTCCGTGCCAGATTCCTTGAAGCTCAAAACTTCGTTGTTGTTTGGGTCCACTGCTTCGTCGTCGTTGCTGCGAATTTGTCTCTAATTTGGGTTCGTGTAGAGGATGGTAGTGGTGGGGTCAGGTTGGTGGATCAAAAGCTTGGGATTCGTCGAAATTTGCACAAATGGGTATTGGTTTTGCTGGGCTAAAGCATGAGGAGGGTTTTGTTGTGAATCTGTGTGTGGTGGGCTTAATTTGGCTTCACCAAATTCAAATTCACGTTTTCATTAGTTTCAATTTTATTTTCTATAGTTTAATTAGCTTGCTGGAGGTATTATCAAATTCTGAATTGAGTTTTTTTGTGTGTCCTTCTTTGTGTTTGTTTTAATGCCGCAGTGAGACTGTGAGAGTAGTATATTACCAATCTATTGTCTCTTACAAAACCTGTAATTTATCATCATCCAGTTGTTCAAAATCAAATCCCCTTTGGTCTTTGGAACCATAGGGGTACATAGCAATCTGTTGATTTTTGTAATTTTTTTATAAGGTGTGAACTATTTTATCTGTTATTACACAATAATTTGAATTATACAATAAAAGTTACTGATTTTCTATGCGTATCAAACACCAGAAAACATTTTCCAATTTGTTTTCAGGTTGTTACCAAACACAAGAAAATGAATGAGTTTTCTAGAAAATGTTTTTTGGAAAATGAGTCATTTTCCAGAAAACGTTATAGGTCAAACAAACGGAGCCTAAATTTCAAGTTTGGTATAGGAAAAAGTGTAGCCAAATTGAGACTCTATTAACTTGGCTAAACATCTGGAAGAAGAGATAATCGTGGATACTTTTCACTTTTGATCTGTTTCAACTTTCAATCTTAATTGGATACTAGCTTGATTAAGAAACAAATTTGGACGTAGTTTACTTATTTCGAGCAACTTAGGATTAAACATATGTAATGGAGAAAAATGTGTAGTCCCTTTCTCACATGAATGGTGGGTCCCACCACATAAATATGGATTCCACTAATTAATTCGTGGTGGGACTCACCATTCATGTGAGAGGGAGACTACGCATTTATGTATAGTCTTACACTACTAAATAATTTTCATAGAAAGAGTGCGTCTGGTGTGGTTTTCATTTATTTACTTTTAGCTTATTAGTTTATTTGCTTGTCCAGCTTTAAAGCTTCATTTTTTGTAGGTATAACTCTATTTTTACCCGCTTTTAACAAATTGGAAAATCAATAAAAAACTAATTCAAACACATATAATGTCTAGACTCAGCTCTTTGGTATGTACAAGTAGTACAACTACACAACATCAGCCCTTTGAAGCCTTCCAAACCTCGCAATAAGCTATATAGTAATTGCTCAATGAACATAAAACTCAATGAAAGAAGAGAAGAAAAAAAAATCATATTTTTGTTTATACCCTAAAAATATTAAGAATGTAATGCTATTTATCAGGATCGACAATTATGCAACTTGAAATTTATTTCAAGAGGAAATATTAGATATTTAAAAGACTATATATGAAAAATAGTTATAAGAAATTTATGGTAGGAAAACTACCTCCTTACATTGGTTGGAATATAATTCATCTTTTAACTATAAGATTCGTGAGCCAAAAATGCAAACCACCGCCGCACTAGTCGAGAGAGAAAGCTGACTTAAGACGGTGGAGTGATACCAGCATCTACACAAGGAGGTCATTCGAACGGTAAGGGAGGCAAGTTCCTATTAAACGGCGTCGTTTCAATCAGTTTTTATTTTTATTTTTTATTTTTTAAGTAAAATAAAATTCCTCTAAACAAAGCACTCCATTTTGGGGTTCAATTATTGTTATTATTTTTTATGATTTCGTTAAATGAGCATATAAAAACAGTTAATTTTTCATTATAACATATATAATATACCTTGTTCTATAAATATTTGTTATAATCAAGTCATTAAGATATATATATATTATATAACCTAGGTTTGCATTACTTGCACTACAAACCCATTAAAGATATATACCATTATTTGATGGATATACATAAAGACTAATGTAGGGTTACATTATGTGGAATACAAACTTGTTAATAGGTATATTTGATAGACTATATTTGTACTATTTTAAAGATTAGAAATCCTTGTATAAGTAGCAATTGGATTGCTAATATAATAAGTTTGGATCTTGGTATTTTTAACAAAAAAAAGAAGAAGAAAGAAAACGTGGATTAGGATGATATAATGGACCATCACCTTAACTAATTAAGATAATACAATTAACTTGGATCTTGATATTTTTACTAAAAAAAAAAAAAAAAGGAAAAACAGAAAGGCTTAGCAGACAGGGTAAACTGCAAGTTGACCATAAAGGATCACTTTTCGCCATAAAAGCTGTAAGTGGTATTGCGTTTTCCTTTAAAGAACACTTAAAAGCCTTTTTCCCAAGTTTTCCAACCCTAGACAGAAATAGCACCCTGTTTTTCTCACTGCGCCCACAGTAAAGCCCTGGAAAGGCTGGAATTAATGGAACCACTTTTTTATTTTCCCACTTCAAGATACCTGTGAATGTAAAACTATTTTTTATAATCATCTTTCTGATAAGTTCAACTCTCTCTCACATGCATGATTGGTCATGTTTCTCGTGATTTTTGGAGCTCTTTAGATTAATCTACCATACTGTTTAAGGAAAAAGCCAATTATCTGTAAATCTGTTGTCTTTGCCTGGAGGGAGAAACAATCTGAAACTGTCATTTTCTACAATTTTCTCACGTCTTTTCAGCAAAAGAAGAGATGCTCAAGTACTTAGGACTAGACTTGTATGAGTTGTATCATATGCATGAACTCTGACCTTCATGTATTCAACGTTTTGTTTGTTTGTTTCCTTTTACCGGACTTCGCAAAAGTAACCTCCGCAAAAAGATTGTGTTGTTTTTCACATAAAAATGATTTGTTGTCGTTGTTTATAGATAAAGATTTGTATTCCAATTAGAATTAACTTTAATACATGCAACTAACAAAGTAACAAGTAGGGTTACGACTTGCATATATGTGTTAGGGACTCTTTAGGGGCTTAAATTTAATCATTAAAGATATGGATAATCATGATTTATTTTTATAATGAAGCCAAGACACTAATGAATAAGAAAATAATATTCCCTATTTGTTTATTTCATGATTCAGATTTTATTTAGATTAAGAGTTTTTGAAATTGGAAGGATCATATTTCCAATGTATAAAATTCTTTTTACCGGAGATTGGATTCGACCCAAGTCACTTATTTGGTAGAAGAGATTTTATTATTATGTTTTTAATTGTAAATTTTAGCAATTGAGATAACTTAAACCTACTAATGATAAATAATTGAGCTACTTCATTTCAATCCAAACTAATTAATAAATCGGTAATGATATATTCACAGTACTCTTACATTATTTTTTGGTATCATCCACAATTTATAAACATTGATGTCCATATTTAAATAATTTAAGTAATGTGTGATTTAAGTGATGTCAACTAATAATTATCCTAAATAAATTAACCCTTACATATTATATATGTATATTTCTTTTTTTGCTAAATCATTACATATATAGACATGTGTGTTGGCTAATAATAAATGAAAGAATACATAAAAAGTAGAGGCTATTATTTTTCGATATCTTCAAGAAAAATCCGGGTTATTCATACCACTCTCTGTCACACTACATGCTGTCACACTACATGCATTGATTGCTGAAGTAAATACGTTTATAGTCCACATACATCTGCTCTTAGTTGGGCTTCTGCAGATACAGAAGACATTACTATAAATTAGAACATAGCTGACACCTGCTCCCCAAAAGAGAGACCTCAATTTTCCCAACTCATTCCAAACACAAATATCCCACTCCAACTTATTTCCACTTTCACTTTTCCTCTTCCAATTACTCAACACAACACTAATTTTTCTAATAGGTTTACTTCTTCATATCCCTTACAAATTCTCCATATTTTTTGTTTGCACCATTTGTTATAAGTCCTTAAGCCTCATGGCGCCAAACAGAGAAAATCCCATTGGTTCCTACTCTAAGAGTGAAAATGTCAGAAACCCACCAAGACTTTCAATGGAAAGTCTCCAAAGAACAATATCCGATATCTCATTCGAGCTAAGCAAAGAAGACATTGACATTGACGCACACCTCCCACCCATATCTGAGGTTGAGGACGCCAAGTGCGAGTGCTGTGGCATGTTAGAAGAGTGCACCCGTGCGTACATAAATGGCGTGCGTGACAAGTTTTCAGGGAAGTTAATTTGTGGGCTGTGTGCTGAAGCAGTGAGTGAAGAGATGGAGAAGAATGGAGGGAAAAGAGAAGAGGCTTTGAATGAGCACATAAGTGTTTGTGTAAGGTTCAATAGATTTGGTAGGACTCATCCTGTTTTGTACCAAGCTGAGGCCTTCAAGGAAATTTTGAAGAAGAGTTCATTAACTAGGGCTAAGTCTATGAGCCCTAAAGAAAAGGGAGGTCAAAAGAAGAGTGGGATTGCAAGGAGTTCCAGTTGTATTCCGGCAACCACGAGGGACATCGTCGACCATTGAATAAACAAAAAGGAAAAGCAATTCTTTAATACTCTCAAAATACAAGATGAGAGTATAAGAGTAGCACATCGCTGTACTCTTTGGGGGTTTCGAGAAAGAAGGAAGCTGTTTCTGTTAGCTATATTCTCTAGTTGGTGCCTTGTTTGTTGCAATGTCAAATACAGCGGTATTTAGTTTACGAAATGATAAACACCTTTTTAACACGTACGATTAACCATCTCATCTCAGAGTTCTTGACCATCGAACTCCCACCGCTAATACTACCCTTCGCCATTTCATGGCTTTTCCTTTAAATAAGTGGACTTCTGCGTCCCTTGTTGCAGTGTAGCTTTCTTTTTCCATACACCAACTTATACTACATTTCTACTACTTTCACTGTTTACCAAACCCTGTTGCTAGACGTTGTGAAGAGATCGAATGATTATTCCCTAGCGATGTCTCTAGTTTGTAAGCAATCTTTGTTATAACCACGAGGCTATTTCAACTTATTTCAAGTCCACCAGTTGATTGTATTTGAACTTCAACTACTAGAATAAACTTTGTGCGCAATGTGAATATTCACACAAATTTAGATTCTTTCTACTCTAATAAATTGTGTTAAAAACTATTTTTATAATTTAGTTCCTCAATTTGTGTCTTTGTTGATATGAATAGACATTAGCTTCTTTCTTTTATTATGCTTTTTCAATGACCTTACTCGCATTTAAATATATATTTTGATTTATAATATTTAATCTAAATAATGAAATTAATTCATTTTAGATGATGAGATCCGTTTTCGATTCTATTGAGGATAGTCTGACATGGTCATAAACAGTTGTCGGGATAGCAGGCTAGTCATTGGGATAAACAAGTTTGTTTGTGTTCTTTACGCATGTTTTTAAATTAGCAATAAAAAAGAATATATAAATGCCAAAAGTTTTGTATCTTAACTGATTAGTATTTCCTGATGTTTTCTAAAAGAGATATCCAAGGTTCGAATCCCATTTCTGAACTATCGAATTATCAATATATATATTAACCATATACTTGTTAACGGGGGTTGATGCAAAAAGTTTCTAGTTTTCCCACCAACAGTTACAAAGAGCTAATAATTTGGGAAGGTCTTTCTCATTAAAGAAAGAAGGTGTTGGTGGTTCATAAGTTCATAACAAGTTATAAATAAATAAAAAATTGTTTATAAAAATTTAGATTTTATTTTTCCTTATAATAATTGAAAGAGGGAGAATTCAAATTCAAATTCTTCCTTTAAAAAGAATTGACTAATGTCATTTACCCACAAAAAATTCTTGAAAATTTATTTAGAAAGTTAGTTATTGATGAAGTGTGCTATAGGAATATTTGGTGACAATATTCATGAGTGAACGATTTTCTTTTATTAATAGATATGTTTGTAGAAAAGAATGTGGAAAAAGTCTTTTACCTAGGGTGGCTTTTGTCGGATTGGGCCAAGCGTTAGAAGCAAAAACTCGGTTAACGTGATAGTGTCCAGAACCTCTTTTAAGTTTATTGCTAAAGTGGGCTTCAAGGAGATGTGGCCCAGATCTATGATTTTTTTTTTTTTTTTTCCCGTAAAAGAAAGGCATATGTAATTGTGTGTACAAAAAAGAAAAAATGAATAATATTTCATTTCGTTTTATTTTTTATTTTTTCAATTTCATTGATAATATGATAACTCTTGAAAAAGGAACACAGTTGTTCAGTTCTCAAAATTGCAAGGTCGGTTTCCCCAAAGTAAATGATAACTTAAGAAAGATCCTTGTATCTGCATATGATACATGATACATGGTAAACCATTGGAAACAAATAAGACAATCGATTTTATTGTTTAGCCCACTCCCCTTCTGGTTGAAGCCTAGTTAATTTTGAACACACAGCCCAAACTGGTTGAAGTTGGGCTGGGCAAGTTTTATAGCTAAACCTCGTCCAATACATGAGAGTTCGCCATAGCCTGTAAAAAGTCTATACATATGTAGCCATGTAGGTGTCATGTTTATTTTGACTGTAATAATTGTTAATGGTCCCAATTCCCCAATCCCAAAATCTTTGAGCTCCTTAACCAAAGCTAGCCTATGTTAGTGCAAAATCTCACACAGCACGTGAGTTGCACACGTGCACACCCCCAGCTTTAGGGTTTTAAAAGCATATATTATGGACGATCTTTCTTAAAAATGGACCCGTATGCATGTGAATTTTCAAGTCATTTGTTGGATAGTTGTCCTTAAATTCAAATAGGGGCCTAAGATGAAAATGACATTAATCTAGGCTGAGCTGGTATAGCATCGGCCTCAACCTCAACTCACTCAAAGCTTATTTAGTACAGGAAAAAGAAAAGGAATGGATTGAAATGAATCTTAAAAAGTAGTTCATATATTTCACTATTTGAAAGTTTATTATAAAGGAATTAAATGACTAAATAGAAATGTCTATTCCTTTCATTCTGTCATAAGAATTCATCCCAAAAGTGGAACAAACGCTCATTATTTTACCAAAGTGCAGGTGGAATATTGATTTAATCCCTATTATGAGAAATGATAAATAAATGTGAACTAAAATTATGTATTTATTTTATATATATATTTTTTATAAACTCCCAAATATACACGAGAAAACAAATCATATTCTTTTCCTTTTTTATTTTATTTTATTTTATTTTTTTTTATGATTTCCTCATTCAATTTCATTTCGTTCTTTTATAAAATTTCAAACACAATAGTAAGAACAATGAGCTAATCCAGGAGGTGGTATTTTGAACATTTACCACGTTTAATGAGTCGGTAACCCACACAATCGTGCAATCTAGACCTTACAAAAATTATAGGTGAACTAATGAAATATATTTCAATAATATAATTCAAATTAATAAAAAAAAAGAAGATAATAAAGTAAATAAATAAGCAAAAATTACTTCAGATTAAGTGATGAAAGAACATTGTGTATGATCAAGTTTTTATTAAGACACAAAAATATATATATATATATATATATATATATATATATATATATATATATATAAAGATTATAAAATAATTCAAAATAATAATAAACTCTTTTATAAATTTTTAAAACTTTTGGTAATTGAGTTTTAATAAGAGGAGTATTTTAAATTTCTTGAAACTTTGATGATAGAGTTTCACTTTATAGTGCTCTGCGTGATAGAAGCACGTTGTATAATGTGTAACACTTACATTTAGGCATATAACGCAAGCACAATGTGTAAAACTCAACTTTTATAAATTATTAGTTAAAAAAAAAAATTATAGTAGATCACTAAAACAATTTATATTATGGAATTTCTTTTAAATTCTGAGAAACTTTTGGTAACATAATTTTAATCAAAGTAGTATTTTCAAATTTATTGACAAATTGATAATAGAGTTTTCAATTAAAGTAAACTATATCAATAGCAACCACAACATGTAGATCAATGTGAGAACCACGGCTCAAGAGGATCCAAATTTTCATGTATCCCTTGGATAAGGAATTCAAAATGAAGTTTCAACAGTTGAAACTTGATTAAAATCTTTTAATGGATTGTGGAAATCATGATCATTTGATTGTTAGAAATTATATATGATAATTTCTTAGATTGGATTTTTAGTCTTTTAATGGCACAAAATAACATTTTTAGCATCGAGCCTTTGAAATGACCATTTTTCCGCAAATGTTATAAACTTGAATTTCACTGATTGCAAAATATAGTATTTACAACAGAATGCAACTCTTATAATATTATATATATTATATGATTTCGAATCCCATTTTGAATAAACTTAATTTATTAGAATATTAAATCCATGCCCACTTGTACCCAATGCGTAGTTGTATTCCACGTACCACACCTATATTATTGTATTACTGCGGGTACTACATGCACTTGTACTCTACTTGTATCATTGTATTACCTTACTTAGATTAAGGACCTATATATACAAAGACGATTCTTTTTCAACTACAATAAAATTGTCCATATGAAATCATTGGAGAAAGACTAAAAAGAACAACTCAGACATGTTTATGCAAGTTTCTTCTGTCACATTATTTTGTTTTAAATTGTACTTATTTTGTCTGTTTTTCATTTCAGTTGGATTTCACACCTACTATCAATGATAAATTTAATGAGAACGGACTTTGATATATGGGCTTCATGTGAAAACCGAAGAAATTGACTATATTTTAGTACCTTTGGAAGAATTTGGAGAATATGAATACTCATCACAATCTGTAACACCAGTTTATGCCATGTGATGCTCAATTTAGCTCATCGATTCAGTAACCCATGTTAGTTGCAATCTTAGTGGACCCTTGCGCCCGACATTTATAGATCATAGTGCATTGGAAATTTATTCTTTATAAAAGTAGAGGAAAACAAACACAAAGCTTTGCTTACCATCTTTCTTATTAATGGACGTTAATTAATCAAAGAATTATTAAAGTTTCGGCTAAGTGAATGAACTGGTCCACTAACTAAGAACACATTAAGCCCTACAAATTTCAAAAGAAATAGAGACCCTTGTTTAAGGGAAATGGTCGGCACAACGTCATGCATACCTCACTTAATTAAGGGGCTTACTTAAAAGGGATTAACTTAAAAATTTAAATATGAAGATTATATATAAAAGGTACAGAATGTATGAAAAGTGCTACATTGATTAGTATAAGTACATATGAAAGCACTAAACCTAGTTCTGCTCTTTAGTCTTTACAGCATATTGGCATTTATCAACTTTTCAATATTATCTAGAAAGGACATGAAGTGAATCAGCAGTTGATCATGCCATATATTTATATCAAAAAAGCTCCAAAACGTGAACAATAATTCATCATAATATACGGCATGGATTCTAGAATACAAATCTACATACATGCGCACAAGCAGTGGATGACAGAAGGAAAATCAGACCAGTTGCTGATAAGTTTGGCATTCTTTTTTTTAAGTTACACAACAATGGAAAAGAGGGATCTCATACAGGATAATATATAATACCATTGAATTACGAGATTTTTTCCGTTTTGAAGAATGTAAATTAACAATGATGTCTCATATAAACACTCAGGCACTTTTTATATCAATCAAATTGAAGGAAAACAAGTAAAAATTATAGATTTACCTACGTTATTAATACTTTGACATTTAGATGATAGCTAGCTGGTGAGGGATATATAGTGAGACTGCTTAGAATTCTTCGATTTTTTGTATTTCTTTTCTTTGGAAAATGTAGAAGAAAGACAAATAAGGATAGGCAAATGAAAGAGCACTGGATTACTTAGAATAATTTGGACCTATGCTGGAAATTGCGTTACATTTATTATTGCTAAGAGATTAGGTTGCTCAAAGCCAAACAGTACTGGTAGGATCTGGCTATGGTATATGATTAAATGAGTGATTCAATTATCTGTAGCATGAGTGCTTGCATATAGAAAATAAAGATATCCACTGTTTGCATGGTTCATGTTGGTTGATTGTTTTGAGAAACCAACAGGGAATTGAGAGAGAATTTGATAGATTGTTCAAGTTTGGTTTGTTATAATTGGGCCTTAAAAATGATTAATTTGTTGGCCATTTTCGTCTAATGAAACAGTGCTTAGCTTGGGCAAGGTCGAGATCTTGATGAGGCCAATTCAGTTAATCTATCTGAACATGAAACCTAACTAAATTAAACTTTTGTCACACAAAATGGAACTTCTAGAAAGCAATAACAAATTATGTTGGTCCTCTCTATTCTATTGTGGAATGTCCCAAAATATGGTCATTTTTTAAAAATCAATAGATATAATGTTAATAATTTTCTTAACTATTACCATTTAGTTTATTTAAAAATTCAATACTCGTTTTACTTGATTTTAAATTAAAAAGAATAATTTTACAAATTTATTTATTTTTATTTGAAAGAGAATCCATTAAATGATATTCCCTTAAAAGAGAGTAACATTTAAAAAAAAAAAAAAAAACCCTATTGTATTTGACATTCTTTTCTCTAAAATATTTCTCCTTGTATGTTTCTTAATATAGTAAAATGTTGAAAATTGCAAAAAAAAAAAAAAAAAAAAAAAAAAAAAAAAAAACCTTTCATCCAAGTGAGTGGATTAAATGGAACATGGTACAACTTGAACATATGTTATTGGTAAAGCAGACTGGGTACAACTTGAATCCTGTTCAATAACTGTTTTTTTTCTTTTTTTTAATATCCTATTAATATTCCTTTAATTGGTGATTGGTAAAACATGTCGGCTACAACTTGAGCCTCAATTATCATCGCCACGAAGAAAATATGTTTGGACCAAATTCTTGGACTTAAAATACTTATTTTTAATTTGTATTTAATTTTGGTAGAAAGGTGGAGAGCGAAGAAGCCTAAAAACCAGTTGCCTAACGCCACCATTCTCTCTATTAGTGGTTGCCTGACGTGAAGATTCCAAATGGCTTCTTAAATTTTATATGGTCAAGTACGTAGTGGACACTGGACAATTCCTTGGGCTGTTGAGAACCATAATAGCTTCTTAGCATATTTTATTGATATACTTAGTTGTTGAAGTGAGTAAAAATACATCTGTACTTAGAAAAAAGTGGGGTTTTAAAAAATTATATACAAGTAAATAAATTAAATAAAACGTACACTTAACTTTATTCACAATATGATTTTTTAATTATTAAGATGATCTGTTATGATATTGGTGCTCAATATATAAAAATTGTGTTAATTTTAGGTTTATGTAAAAATTTTGTTATTCCAACCATGACATATCATGTCAATAATTGTAAAAAATATTGTATCATTAATTAATTACTCAATTTTTCTTTTTTTTTTACGAAGAGGGTAGTGGACATGTTCGTTGAGAACTATATATAATACCGAAAAGGTAGTGTTCCATGGAAAATTAAGAAAGAATTGTGTGGACAACAAGTGAATACAGATAGACTCTTTAAATAGTAAATACTAGTACGAAAAGGTTTGTTTGTTTCTTTTTTTTTTCTCCTTGTATAAATTACAATTGCATTGGTTGTTTCACCAACTATTACTACACACATTATAAACTCAATTAATATATAGTGATACCAAAAGGGCATGTAGGGTTTTAATTAAAATGGGCAAAAAGAGGAAAAAGTGGGAAAGGCTGTGCGTGTGGAAGAGGGTCAGGGTGGACTGTGAAGTGTAAAACCCTAGAAAATGGAGATAAGCACAGCATGCCGGGGTAGACAAAGACCACACACTGTATATTCCTTCGAGAAAGAGACTTTGGGTCCCAAAAGAGAAAGAAAAGGGTGCGCACGAGCATCGGTGTATGTAACGTAAAGACCACCCACTTTTTCTTTTCATTCCTATTAATATTGCATTTCTCTCTCTCTTTCTCTCTTTGCTAATATAACCCCACTGTTCTTTTCAATCCTCTTTGCCTACTAGCTCCTTCTATGTACTTGTACTCTCTATGTCTAAAAAGTTTTTCTTTTTTTCTTTTTTCCCTTCCTTTCTCTCTCTACTACGAGGGAGAATCCAAGATAATAATCTAAAGAGTTCAAACAAAAGGAGAATATTACTTTTTACATGCAGTGAAGCTCAACTCTTTATTCTCTTATCAATTTATCCTCACTTTTTCTTTGAATTACACTCTCAGACCAATTTCAAATTTCTTTGGTCCAGCCAGCATGTATATAGAGTGTACAAAAGAGAGTTCGAAGAATAATGGATTTCATAATTTTGTCTGACAAAGTATTATAAAAAACAATGTCAACACATTAGTAGATGCTTTAATGATTACAAAAATTCCAACTAAGCGACCTGAAAATAGAAGCTGAAGAAAAAAAATGATGTCCTATTGATTGCCAGGAAAAAACACGAGAGAGAGTTAAATCTGAGTTATATTGGCCAACCCGTTACTAAGGGATAAGGATTGTTTGCCCTCACAAAGGGAAGCCTAATCAGGTCGATTTGAACCCAAACCAGTTATAATTACAAGGGATCGAGATGTTCTGAGATTAGTTTGTTGAAGCTATATTGAGTGTAAGATCTATATAAGCTTGAATTTAGTTATTGTAGATTCTCCTATATAGTACCTTTGGTAGATTAATAATTAAGCTTGTTGAATGCCACTTGTGATGTGATATAAATAGGAATTTTGACTAACCATAATATCATTAGCACGGTCTTCATTGACACCGTCACGAACTTCACCTTATAACTAGCTAGAAAATAATTAGGTACTTCTAAAATATAGTGACATTATGGTATTCTCTACTTTTACATGAATGATATATTCCTATGAATTTAATTAGTATGACTCATTATTATGTGAAATTAGTGAATACCGCATTGCTATACTCTTAAAGTAATAAATAATTATTTTGCACTAGCTAGAGCTATGGTCAATACGATTTATGGTCAATACGATTTCTATGACCAACACACCATTGTGGACAACTATGGTTGTTATTACTATTAGCATCACTCCTCTCGTCACCATTATTGCTAACTACTGTAAAATCGGTTACACAACATGTATACCAAAGGCACCACACCATCAATAGAAACATTAAAACTATACTATTCAAAATAGAAAAGTTTGTTCATGTTCATGCATGCATTTAAAAAAGAAAAAAAGAAAGCTAAGATTAAAGACTAAGTTAAACCCAAATTTAATAATATGTTTATGAGCAAACTTAGAAATATAAGACCCATTTGAATATATAATATTATATATTTATATGTATACATATATAAAATATATTTATATAGATTATGAGATTAGATTGTAAGTTTGTAAATAAGTTCATAAGATATCAAATATTATTTTGTAATTTATTAATAATATAAATAGTCCATTTTGTAGTAAAATATATATATATATATATATATATATATATATATATATATATATATATATCATTTTTAACAATACAAGGTTGGTGAATTTAATTTTTATAAGTTCATAAATGAAAACTATTATATTTTATCAACTCAAATAATATAATTTTAGCTATCATTTCGTTATTCATTATGTCATAACTTTGTGAAGAGGTAAAAAAATTTAGTTGTGAGATACTTACTTTATATAAGGAAATAATAAGTTAATCGAATAACTCTTGAATAGATTCAAGTTTGTTGGACAAAAAAATAAAACAAGCTTGAACATGTAATCCATATTGATGATGAGTTCGAGCCTAACATTAAATTAAATGAATAATTTCTAAATTTTTAATACTGGAATTGGTTCGATTGGACTCAATTCAGATAGTTTACAATCTAACCAATACAATTGTTGGCACTATATATTGTATCTCCAAAGTGCATGCTATAGCCATTATTATTACCACTAGCTATTTAATGAATTACCTCTTAAGACTGTACAAATGGGTTTTGCTTTTTCCAAAAATAAAATCGTATTCACAATAACATGATTATTTGGTGTAAAATCTCATATTTACATTCTCCAATAAAACAATGTCACACCAGATTTTTTTCAAATAAAAGAATATCATCTATCAAAATGCCATTAAGAACCTATTCAATCAATATATTTTTAATATTAAAAACTTAAAAAACAAAACCATATTGTTGGATGGAGAAGTCGTTCGAAACAACGCCATGGATGAAAAATAGTTTCGACAGGTCTCTTTGAAAGATCAAGAGAAATTTGGTTATGAATCTCATAGTTCTGGTGATGTAAAGTCAAATCGTTTTTCAAGTTCGGATTATATAAGACGCTCATTTGATTGATTTCAAGATGTTTTTTAATTATCTAGCATACTTGGTACATACTAGATTTTTTTCTCGAGTTAAATTATAGTAAGGGAAGATAATAATTTCACTCTATTTAATTTCCATGAAAACTTTTAAGAGGGCAATGAATTATAGCATACTTGCTTTATCATAATCATGGTGACTTAAAGGACTTAATCAATTCCCTATTGTACCTTTTTTTTTGGACAAAGGAATTCCCTATTGTACCTTAGTTTGTGGGCCTGAAAGGATAAAGAAAGGCTACAAAATGTTAGGGAGCCCTTCCTATTCTGCCTAGTATTACCTTCTTTTTTTTCTTTTCTTTTTTAAATTAAAATTTATCAATGGATTCCCATCAAACAAACATGATCGGATCCAAAGCCTTTCAAGTGGAGATGAAGTGATTTATTTGGAAATTGGTGGAAAAGTACTGTTTGGATGTCTCTGTCGTTGTTTTGTGCCTCCATTTCCATATTGCCAAGCTTTGTGTTCTTCATTAAACAAAGGCCACGGAACTGGTTTTGAGCCTCCACTGCTTTATGATAAATTTTGCGGCATGCACACATTGGCAAGCATGTTTATGGCTTTGTTTCTCTTTCACTGGCTTCAGTGCCAGGCCGCCGCACAGGTTGCATAATCTCCTCACCTTGCTTCTCAGTTCTCTTCTTAAGAGATCTGTAGTTTGTCCTAGTCGATTTGCGGTGGTTCTAGCGACTGCTCCCAGTCTTCAACATTATGCTCGGTGACTTCTCCCTCTAGCTCTTCGCTCATTCAAGTTCAGATACAGTTTTGTTTTGTTTTTTGTTTTTTTATTTTTTTTTTGTTTTAAATATTGAGAATATATTAATTGTATAGGGTTTTAAGGAGAAAGTAATACTAATTCATGTGTGGAAGAAAACTCCTAAAGAGATGAATTTTATTGATGGTTGAATAATGAAATTGAGTCTGTTACAATACAACTAGTATTTATATTGTTTAAAGCAAAATCTAATCGATTTAAAACAAAAAATTACGAAAAATGACAAATAAATGTAAAAATTATGAAATAAATTAAAACATCTCGAAACAACATCTAAATACGAAATATATTAAAACATCCTCATACAGCCTAGAGGCTAATAGATCCAAATTCATGGCTTAAAGCTTTCCGAATATATCTTGTGGGGCTCGTAACTTTTTCTGAATTAAAAGTTTTGGCTCATTAGGGTAGCCATAAAATTAGAAATGTTGTGACTTCCGTTTGGTCTTCTAACACTTAAACTACTCTATGAACCCTTATGCTAACTGTCTTACGTCAACTTACAAACCAGTTTGTAGGAATTTTTCTCCAACCTACTATATAATGACTCATAAGACTATTCATATATACTTTTAGTCATACGACTTGTTTAAATAATACACGTTAGTGGTCTTATGAATTGTCACATAGTAGATTTAAGAAAGATTATTTGAAACTCATTTAGAAGTAAACTATATCCATATTTTAATAAGATCGTGATTATATATGTTAATTTCTAATCCTTTATTTAATAAGAATATGATATAACCTCGTTTTATTGAAGTATGTAAAAATAAACTTTTACGCAAATCTTTTTTGAATTTAATCTCTCGTAAATAAGTACAACATCAATGATCAAAGGCATATGTACACATCCACATGCCCGTAAAACTTTCAAACTTTTCAACGGTTACAGAAAATATCTTTGTCACTATCCCGATCAGTCAAAAGAGCATTTTGGAGGATAATCCGACAAAATCAGAGCCTTTTTCCAACAGCGGTCCCTGTTTCCCTTTCAACCGTTCGTGTTCAAACATGATTCTAAAGGAAGTCAAGGTGCATCTTCGTAATTACACCCCAATCCCATGCCCATTTCCACACCTTTATTAACCATCCTTCTATTTAAGCACTCATATCTCCCACTCTCTCTCACCCTAGCCTCTTCAATAGTTCAAAGCTTGTCCTTTCTTCTCTTCCGATCCACGTTTCTTAATTACAAATCTTCATAGTCTTTGATCTTACAGGATACGAATTATGAGATTTAGGTACGTTATGGGATGTTTCACCTAAACCTCTTTCTCAATCTTGCATATATATTCTGTCTAAAAGAGTTTACATCATGCATGTTCTCTTGGTTCTCTTTT
Source organism: Fagus sylvatica (assembly GCA_907173295.1). NCBI lineage: Eukaryota > Viridiplantae > Streptophyta > Magnoliopsida > Fagales > Fagaceae > Fagus > Fagus sylvatica. Next base: position 20,784,843 of record OU015771.1, on the reverse strand, counting down.
CTTGAATATTGTATTGTAAATTTTATCTTATGAAACTTTTTTAAGATGATGATTATAGATAATATTCTTGTATTAATGCGCGTCACTATGATTGTCATCTAATTATGCTCTTTGTTGCTTGGTACAGATTCTAGAGTGCTTGGTTGATTCTAATCTCATGCAAATGTGGTAAGTTCTTTATTTTTCAAATTAAAAAAGAAAAAGGTTCTTTGATTGAATAATACTCTATATTATACACTTAAAAGAAAGAATTCCATATAGAAAATCGTGTTAAAATTTTGTTCATTGTTTCTTTGCCTTTTAACAGCTTGGGATCCGAGGAATTATGACCAACATTTGGTTCAGACAGAAAATGCTTTTATTACATTAATCACTGAAAAACTATCACCTCCATCTCCTTCTAAAAGGTCTAAAGCATTATTCTTCTGATTTCAGCCTTCCTTTTTTTACGTAGATGTTACATAAACTCAGCTAGAAATGGCCAAAAAAGGAACTAAAAGATGTCCAATATTCTCTATCTTCATGTTGTTGTTCTTATACTTCAATCTTCCCATGTTGCATGGCGAGGAACTAGAGCTTCTCTTATCATTCAAAGCTTCGATCAAGGACCAGTTAGGCTTTCTTTCTGACTGGAATTCCTCTGCCACTTTTTGTAACTGGCATGGTATAGCCTGTGACAACTCTTCCCGTGTTATAAACTCAATCGAGCTCTCAGGCCAAAACATCTCTGGCAAAATTTCTTCCTCAATTTTCCAATTGGAGCACGTCCAAGTTGTTGATCTTTCCAACAACCAGCTCTTAGGAGAAATTCCTGGTGACTTATTTTCTTGCCCTTCGCTTCGATATCTCAATCTTAGTAACAATAATTTAACAGGTCCATTGCCAAGAATTTCCATTTCCCACCTTGAAACACTAGATCTCTCCAACAACTTGCTTTCGGGTAGAATTCCAGCCAATATTGGATTGCTTTCTAGAGTACAATTTCTTGATCTAGGTGGAAATGTTTTGGTGGGAAAAATTCCAAATTCCATAACAAATATCACAACTTTGCAAGTCTTGACTTTGGCTTCGAACCAACTAGTTGGTGAAATTCCACGTGAAATAGGCCAATTGAAGAGCTTGAAGTGGATGTACCTAGGATACAACAATCTTTCAGGTGAAATTCCAAGAGAGATTGGAGATTTGACGTCTCTGAATCATCTTGATCTTGTCTACAACAACCTCAGTGGACATATTCCATTGTCTTTTGGTAACCTCAGCAATCTTCAGTATCTCTTCCTCTACGAGAACAAGCTCACAGGTCCAGTTCCAAGATCACTTTTTGACCTCAAAAAGTTGGTCTCACTTGATCTTAGTATCAATTCTCTTTCCGGTGAGATCCCAGAGCTCATAATTCAGTTGCAAAACTTGGAGATTCTTCATCTTTTCTCCAACAACTTCACCGGAAAGATTCCGGTCGCCTTAACTTCCTTGCCGCGGCTTCAAGTCCTCCAGCTATGGTCAAACAAATTCTCCGGTGAGATCCCCAGAGACCTTGGAAAGCAAAACAATCTCACTATACTAGACCTTTCCACCAATTCTCTCGTCGGAAAAATACCCGAAAGCTTATGCAACTCGGGCCGTCTTTTTAAGCTCATCCTCTTCTCTAATTCCCTGGAAGGTGAAATTCCCAGGAGTTTGAGTTCTTGCAAAAGCTTACTGCGAGTACGTCTCCAAAACAACCGTCTCTCCGGTGAATTATCCTCAGAATTCACAAAACTCCCACTAGTAAACTACATGGATATCTCGAGCAACAATCTTTCTGGCAGAATCGACAAGCAAAAGTGGGATATGCCATTATTGGCAATGCTGAATTTAGGAAGAAACAAATTTTTTGGAGAGTTGCCGGGTTCATTCAGTACTGACAAGCTTCAGTACTTGGACTTATCCGAAAATCAGTTTTCGGGTAATATCCCGCGAAGCTTTGGGGGATTATCAGAGCTAACGCATTTAGAGCTTAGTGAAAACAAGCTCTCCGGTCATATCCCAGAAGAATTATCATCATGCAAGAAGCTTGTGAGCTTAGACCTCAGCCATAATCAACTCAGTGGCCAAATTCCAATCAGTCTTGCTCAACTTCCAGTTCTTGGCCTACTTGATTTGTCGGAAAACCAACTTTCCGGTGAAATTCCTTCAAGTTTTGGAAGATTGGAATCTCTTGTACAAGTGAATATTTCTCACAATCACTTCCATGGAAGCTTACCCTCTACCGGGGCATTTCTTGCTATCAATGCAAGTGCAGTTTCTGGCAATATTCTTTGTGGTGGCGATACAACAAGCGGTTTGCCACAATGCAAGAGCGTAAAAAATCCCATGTGGTGGTATGTTCTCGCTTGCCTTTTGGTCACGTTAACAATGTTTGCTGTTGCTGCCCTTGCTGTTGTTTTCATTCGAAGCCGGCGAAATGAATTGGAGCTTCAAAGAGTGGAAAGCAAAAATGGAAGATGGGAATTGCAATTCTTTGATTCCAAGTTTTCGAAATCCCTCACAATCGATGATATTTTATCATCAGCCAAAGACGAAAATGTCATTATGAGAGGGAAGAAAGGTGCTTCATACAGAGGAAAGTCCTTCATGAACAACATGCAGTTCTTGGTGAAGGAAATGAATGGTGAGAATTCAGTACTTCCACCGAGTTTTTGGTCTGTTATTGCAGAATTCGGCAAGCTTCATCATCCAAACATCATTAGGTTGATTGGAATCTGCTGGTCTGAAAAGGGTGGATTCTTGGTTTATGAGTATGTGGAAGGAAAATTATTGAGTGAAGTTCTAAGGAATTTGAGTTGGGAAAGAAGACGTAAAATTGCGATTGGGATTGCGAAAGCACTGAAGTTTTTGCATGGATATTGTTCACCAAGTGTTGTGGTTGGTGACATGTCGCCGGAGAAAGTTTTGGTTGACGGAAAAGATGAGCCTCGCCTGAGTTTGAGCCTTCCTGGGTTGGCTTGTACGGACACCATGACCAAGTGCTTCATTTCTTCAGCCTACGTTGCCCCAGGTACATGACTAATTTACCCTTTTATTTATAATAAGCATTAAATATCGTATGATTAGTGGTATTTATCTTAGGCTGTTCATATAACATTTTCTTATGTTCACTGTGGAGAAATGTTTGCCTTACACCTTAGGTAGTGGGCTAATTCATTTTCTATGCTCAAGTAATGGGTATTTATATTTTTCAAGAAAGATTGATGTGTCAAAGTTACCGATCATGTGTTAAAATAAGTTGGGATTTGATAAAGTTGTAATTAGGGAAAATTGATCTTTTTAAACAACTGTACAAAAGAATAAGTTGACTTAAGTATCCTAGCTAGGTGGCTAATTCTAAGGTTCATATGTGCATATAACTTGTAATAATTACAGTGATAATAAAAATTTCAAAATTTTTTTCATAACTGCTAAGTTGTCATGTTTTAAATAATGTATAATAAAAATTGTGTCACTCATGAGTTCATATGGAAGTGATATTACACCTTTTCAAGTCAATTAATTATCCAAAAAGTTGTAAAATTAAAGATTGTGACATGCTATGATTGGTAAAATTAGAATCCCTCTACATATCCATGCATACGTACCATAAATACCAAGCTAAAGGTTCGAAGAACCACAAATTCTCTTTTTATTGCAGAAACTAGAGAAACCAAAGAAATGACAGAACAAAGTGATATATATGGAATTGGTCTCGTCTTGATTGAGTTACTTACTGGTAAAAGCCCCGCCGACACGGAATTTGGCATGCAAGAGAATATTGTGGAGTGGGCCCGATATTGCTATTCAGACTGTCATCTTGATGTGTGGATTGATACGATGATAAGGGGACATGCAACGAATAATCCGAATGAGATTGTTGAGACCATGAACCTAGCCCTCCACTGCACCGCAACGGACCCCACGGCTAGACCATGCGCAAGCGACGTATTCAAAACCCTAGAGTCTGTTATGAAGCCAACTTCTTGTGTTTCAACCCTTAAATTTTCATCAACTAATTAATTAGATTTTGTCCCTAAGATTTTATTCACCTCTTCTTAATTTACTTTTTCTTTTGAATTTTTGTATAAGGAGTTAAAAAATGATTGTTACTCAAAATGCTCTGTTTGATATATTAGTATGTTTGACATACTATAGTGAGTGTAAAAATGTAGATAAACTTAATGCCATTATATGAATCATAACATTTTCTACTCTCTCTCTCTCTCTCTCCACATCGTGCACTACTTTACAACTCATTATTATGATTGTTGATCATCTTTTATTCCAAAAATATAAACAATCAATAAATCGGGACCCTTCTAATGTAACTTGGGTGGAACCCAAGTCACTATAACTTAATCACCAAAATACTTATTTATCAGTAAGTTAAAAAAATTAAAAAATAAAATACAATAATTAGAAGAAGAAGTTAGAAAATGTCGTTATCGGCCCATCTAGATAGATAGAAGATAAGAAGAAAAATTCATAGCATCAAACACCCATGCTTGTGCAATAGAATGAGTGTTTGATGTCTCAAGGCTCAAGCACAGGTTCTCTCTTTAACATCAGATGCTGTATAAACATGACAACATATAAGCACTTTGTAGAATAAAGATTTTTCTTAAACCTAGCTCTTTTTATTTTATTTTTCTTTAGTAGTTCCCTATACCTAAAACAGAAATGCCACAGCGAGAACACCTCTCTCTCTCTCTCTCTCTCTCTCTCTCTCTCTCTCTCTATATATATATGATATATAATAAAAAAATAAAAAAAAGAAGAGGGAAGGGTAGAATGTATTTGCACCACCTATGGCTTGTGGTCACTTGTTTTCAAATGTTCTTCAAAATTGAAGGAATCATAGCTTAAAGGGATTTGATTTTGGTTTCTTGGCTCGTTCTCACACACTAAATAATGTGGAATTCCTTAACAATTATCTTTATGTCTCCATTTCCTAGTTTGTAATTGAAAGATGCTTATGATAGATAGAATAAATGTTATTGTATGTTGTATTATATTTAAAACCGTACAAGAGAGGTCTTTAGACATAGGCACTCAATATGGATGCACTAGAAGTAATAAGAATGAAAACCAAGTAAGTATAATGGACCATGAACAAATGAACCTGTAATCTAATTTGATTTAACAATCCCCTTCATACTCAAAATGAGTTACAGGAAGTTGAGTTTAGATACGAAGTCATGAAAGTAGATTAGTAGATGAGATTTAGTGAAGATGTTTGCTAACTGATCATATATAAGAAGCACTGGACCATAGTTGTAAGGTATCATATAAGATATGAGAGCAAACTAATTGACAGTTAATCTCAATGTGTTTGATCTGCTCATAAAAGACATCATTGCATGCAATCTTTATTGTATTCATATTATCATAGTAGAAAAGAGTTTAAATAGATGAGGTGACCCCATATTTTGAAGATGCTAATAAAGCCATATAACTCAGAGGTAGTATCAACAAGTGTCATGTATTCAGCTTCTATGCTAGAACATGTAGCCACAATCTACTTTTTGCTATGCCATTAGATAAGTAAATCTCTAAGCAAGAAGCAAAATCTTGTAGGAGCAACGATGCGTGGGATCTCCTACCAATCCACATCAATGTAGATATGAAGTATAAGTAATGACTATGAGAAGAAATAAAGTCCATGAAATAGAGTGTCCTTAAGTAACGAGGAATGTGAACTATTGCAAAGTGGGTGGATCACAATGAAGCCATGACCTAACTAACTATATGAACATCAGAAGAAATGTTTGGACGAATGACAATAAGGTACACCATATTGCTAACCAACTTGAGGTACAAGGTGCCTCATGAGGAGGTTCTCCATCATGTCAGTTAAGCCGTGTATTAGGCTTAAGTACTTTATATGTAATCATACTATTAGTTAGGATTAGGATCCTCTATAATTCCTAGAGTACTCTATCACATAGAGTTCTCTAAATCCTAACCTTTCTTTTTATAATAAATTGTTCAGATTATGCCACGTCATCATTCCACTAACAAAATCCCTAAAATATTGGTTTTTACTTTTTATCACTTAACGTATTAACATTTATCCATTAATATCAATATTTTAGGGATTTTGTTAGTAGAATGATGATGTGGCATAATCTGAATCATTTATTATAAAAAGAAAGGTTAGTATTTAGAGAACTTTATGTGATAGAGTACCCTAGAAACTCTAGAGGATCCTGATCCTATTAATTATTCCAACTCGGGAGGGAAGATTTGAAGTGTACTTTGCCTGAGTGATATCGTAGCTGCCAGCAGCTATTGTGACCTTAAGTCTAAGGAAGTACCTAAGAGACTCAATATCTTGCTTCTTAAATTGTTGGCTGAGAGACTGTTTGAGATCCTCATTATCTTGCAAATCACCTTCAATAATGATATATCATATCTTTGACATAAAGTGGGAAAAGAATGGTACTGTGATCAGTGCGTTAATGAAAAGCGCTAAGTCATATGAACTAGCTAGCAGAGTAACCGAGTCGACTTATGGTGGTGCTGAATTACAAACCATGCTCAATATACCTATTTAAGTCCATATAAAGCACCCAAAAAAAAAAAAAGGCTACTTGTACACTTCCTCAAGTATATCATCATCAAAGAACACATTCTTCTCATCTGTCTAAAAGATATCATAGTGCTGAGATGTAGTGAGAAAAATGAGAGTGAGAGAGACAAGCAACAAAGACAAAGGTCTCCTCGTAATCAATATCGTACTCCTATATATTTGAACCCTTTGTCTATAAGATAACCATTATAATGCTCAACGGAACCATCTGAGTGATTCCATATCGTGTAAACCCATGTGCATCCTACATAAAACTTTTTAGAAGGCGGATCAACCATGTCCTATGTGTGAGTTTTGGCAAGATTGTATACTCTTTCATTGCTTGCTACCACAAGGAGTTATAGGAGTGCTCATAGAAGGAATGACTTTGATGTAATTTTGTGAAGGTATGATAACAATAAAGTCACGAAGATATGAAGGTGGAGTTCTTAGAGTATTCCTAATGGATTAGCCAAAATACTATTCCAGCCAAAATATGCCTAATAAACCCCTAAAAAAACTAACATTGGATTATTCACCCGTTAGGAATAACAACTTTGAGCTCAGTGCTTCTCTAAAAATAGAAAAACATTGTAGCTTAGCAATAGTATTTTTTTTTATGTTTTTATTTTTTTTTAACATGAAATCATCTCTCTCTCTCTCTCTCTCTCTCTCTCTCTCTCTCTCCACAATGCCCAAGAGATCCCACCAACAAGCTAATAGCTATGAAGACCAAGTCTGGCAGTGTCGACCAAGGCTTCCCAGAGGATATTCTCGGTGGTGATGAATGCAAAGTCACCCAACTCGACGTAGAGTTAGGTGAGGGAGTTGCCAGTGAGGGGGATGTTGAGGCAAATTCACTGTAACAAAAGGCGGAGAGAAAGGTGTGGTTGTTGGCTTCGAGTCTAGTGATGGTGAAGATGCTTTAAAATATGGCCTAAAATTAAAAGATGGCATCTCAATTGGTTGTTCAGTCATTCAAGAGCTTATTTGCATCTATATATGCATAGTGCTAAACGATTAAAAATAATAAAAAATAATATTATAAAAAAATAGAGATAGAAATAAAGATTCTGATATGGGATGTATTTGAAAATGGTTAGGGAAAATAGTAATAACAGCTCCTTAGGGTAAATTTGAATAAAATCTTGCCTAAACTGTTGGGATTAATGCTTACTTAAGATCAATTGTAATATTTCATTTAGTGCAATATAATTCTTTTTTCCAGAAAGGGGAAAAAATACCTATTTGAACCAATAACAATGTTGCTTATTAGATACTTTGATACATTAATTTTTGTTTGGATAATGATAGGTTCATTCCACCCTAGATTACATCAATTTTTCATACCATTCAAAAAAATTTAGGCATCAATGTTTATAATTTATGCACATTTTGTGAATATTTTTTTTGAGTTAAAAGATAGAAACAATTTGTGAATATTGATATCCACTCAATATTACTCTCCACATGTTAAGTGGCCTAGGATTGAACTATTTACCCTATTTTGTGTGCTATATCCTAACATAGCACGTGGATGCACTTCCTTACACCAACATTCACTTTTCCCTAGTACTAATCATTTAAGAACAGGCCATGTCAACTGAATGGTCCTGATCAGTGAGTTAGGTCAAGCAGCTAGCCAACAGCAGCGCTGAATTTGCAGGGGACCACTGTACTAATTCTAAGGGGATATATAATGATATTGTTTGTCATATTGTCGGGCAGCTTAGAATGTGAATATATGGCCAAGAATTAGTATGCAAGCACAAGGCTGCATGGAAAAGCTTATTTAAACAGTGACGGAATGCCTTTATGCTTTAGCCTCACATATTAAAGCTTTCCAGCTTTTGTTCATAAAAGAATATTGTCAAAGAGGTTTTAGAATTGTTTCAGTACATAACATGCTCTATAATTTACAGCTTCAACTCTCTCGTGCTTCGAGAACTTATAATAACCTGCTTCACTGACTTAGAGATATGTTGAATTCAAATTGGAAACTCAATACAATTTTATTTGGTATAGAATCGCAAGTTGATCAGAAAACTTCCTGTGTTCTGAAAAACGTGATGGAGCCGAACTTAATTAAGTTATACATAAGTGCATCAGTTGTATCTTGTAAGATGAATTCACACCCCACTTTGTGACAAATGCAACACACAAATCCTACCACTACCTTTGTCGTAGATTAATTTAGAACCCAATTAGTAGGTAGTTCTATTATTTATAATAACGATCCAAATGTTTAAACTCATCATATATATTACTTGTTAGAATTTAACTCAAATTCATATTTAGATTTGGTTGTGTTTTTTAATTCTTAATGACAAAAGGAGGTTTATTCCTTGTTAATAGAGTAATTTCCTTTTCTATCAAGGAAGGTATTCTTAATTAGTCGATCAAAATATAAGTATTGAATTCTTATATATATACCGGGAGAGAGGGAGGGGGGCTGATATATCGTTTGAGGTCTCTACTTTTATTTATATATATATATATAGATTTGTGTGTGTGAGTTATTGGGTGTATTGGAGTCTTGTTCATGTGAATTCGCTTTTGTTAGTCCTAAATTCCAGCATAACTGAATTTTATTTAGCATAACAAGAAAACTTAATTGTGAGAATGAATTTCTAATTTATTTCAAATCTTCTTCATGATCAATCGGTTTAGCTGTGACTTAAGTATGTAATCACGTTATATATATTTATAATGGAGTACAATTTTGAGTATATACAATTCAAGAGCCAATTGTAAGTGACGTGTATCGCACAATTATATATAAGTTGCATTTTCAATAGCAGTGACGGACGAATTATTTATATCTCTTCCTTAATGGAATCTTTGCCTTTATATACCTCTTGAGACAGATTTGAATTCATGGACATTATTGTGTTCTTATAAATTTATTTGTAATTTATTAACAATATAAGCAAACCATTTTTTTATTCTAATAAACTTGGGCTATAAACAGTACATTTCAGAGTAACAATTATATATAATTTTAGTTTTGAATTTACTATAAAAAAGAAAAAGAAAAAGTAAGTTAAAAATAAGTTAAATTAATAACTCATGAACCAAGCTTGAATATTCTTGGTAATGAACTTTAGCTGAAATAAAGTTAAACGAATTAATCTTAAACTTTTAATACTTGGCTCGACTTAACTTATTTATATAAATCTATTCAAAGCAAATAATGTTTCCAAAGTTCAAGGCGTTGCAAAGGATAATAATATTCAACAAACTAAACTTGCTTCTCTCTCCTTCCTTATCCCACCTTTCATCATTGTTTACTTAACTTTTATTTTTGACTTAAAAAATTTGCTTCTAAAACCAACACTAGATTGGTTCCAGCTGAGTTCAAATTAATAGAAACTGAAGAAGAAAAATGCATAGGAAGAGCACAAACGTAGTTTAATAAAATTGTAATGATCTCTATAATATGTGTGATCAAGCACTACAATGTACTCCACTTGGGTTAAAAGAGAATGTTTTGATGGGGCTCTTTCCAACCAAGCTTTGCCACAACCTTTCTTGTGACCCACCTTTCCTTCTGTGTTATAATGATTGTGCTTAGGTTTTTGGCCTTTTCTTTTCATTTTTCTTCTATTCCCTCTACGCAATGATGGTATTGACAAGAACCCTTTTTTCTTTTGCTCAATCAAAACTTATGGGGGGCTTACAAAGTTAGAAGATTCCATCACTAAAGACCAGTCTAAGCATATAATATAAATTAGCTGACATTATAAGCAGCAATAAGCTTGCTGTCACGGATATGATATTTGACATGTTTTCGTCTCAAAAGCCTCAAGATTTTAATCATATTCCTTGGAGACCATGCAAAAGTCTCTTTGGCTCATTCTTTTTACTCAAAAAGCTCCAATCTCTCTCTCTCTCTCTCACCGCCTTCTCTTGTCAAGTATTGTTCTTTGATTCAAGGGATGGTAAAGAAGGCAATTTTATTTTTCTCTTTTCTTTTTGCAAACTTTTATATAACTTATTGTTTACTTTTTACTTGGTTACTCATTTGCGCTTACTTTGTAGATCATATTACAAACATTTTTCGTATCTGTTTCTTTCATTTAAGACAGCTGGGGTTTAATTCGAATTTTAATGTAATGTAATCATAAGAATTGGATACACGTGCACCCCATCAGATATTGCAATAACGATCCACTTACACACAATATAGGGAGACTGAAGTGGAGAAAAGAGTGCGCTAATTGTGCTGGGTGATGACTATATAGAGGGGTGTGAATTTCGAAAGATTGAGAATCACTATTAGGACTGCGGTCAGAACAAAAATCGGAGCCCCACGATAGGAATAAAGCCGGCAAATGACAAATAATGACACCTAAAGGTTAGACCAAGATCAACCCAATGAAGATTGGTCTTCAATCCTCGATGAATTAGACCGTTACCTTCATTTATTTCAAGGGTGTTTATATTCAAAATTGTGATGATAATTGGTGCATGTTCCTAGGGATTAGAGAGGGTTGATTCTGACACTACCGACATTTGATGACTGACTAATGAGACGTGTCAATTGAAATCCAATCTTATTAGGCTTTGGGGATGTTATATATGAAAATCCTTTTTGTCTCAAGGCCATTAATGGTGGTCATAAATGTTGGGCTTTTATCTTCCTTGCATTTATTAGACAACAAATGATGATTGTCAAAACTCTAATCAAGCATTTAACTTTAAATTATATCAAAAAGATATTTGTTCTTGGCTTCTTGGAGAAGTTTCGCCATCTACCTTGGTGAAGACTCATTTTCCCGAGGTAAACAATTTTTTGCTCTTACGATTTTGAATTAGTTTTGTTCTGCACTTATGCTTTTATTAGTTCTATTTGGTTCAGTTCTCATCTCGGGCTTATTTAGTTTACTTGGATCTCGCAATAGAAAATCCTACCTCTCCAATATATTAAAGGACATTTTTAAAATAGTCATGATATGTGCACATCCCTAATCTACACTCTTAATATATACTTTCATAATGTCTGGTCATTTGTTTACAAATTTTGGACATTCACATTTACATTTTAAACATCATACATGATTTTAGGACATTTAATCCACAATTCTATAAAATGTCCACAATTTCTGAACAATCACATATAATGTGCATTAGGTAAGTGCACAAATAATATTCCTTTTCTTAAACAAATGCATTATTATGCATGAAGCTGAGAGCATGTGCAAGCTGGGAAAGTACATTACATCCTGTGGAATGGAAAGTATGATTCGGATTATCATAATTAAGGGTACAAGCCACTATATATGCATTATGCAAAAAATTAAAGATTGAGAGTTGCAAGTATATGTGCTTTAATCATAGCATATTCACATTTGGTTATATGATTAGAGTTATTATTACTTTAATGACTAAATCTCTATGCATCCATCGAGAGGATACATAATCCTTACTTGAAGTTTGGCATGGCATCAAATAGTTTAAAGGCGCTTGTGTTTTGTTTGTGTTCCAAACTTTATCCCTTAGAGATAATTTTGCCTCGATGAATTAGAGTGCATGATCAGAGATTCATCAAATTCCCACCTCCAAAAACAAGGAAGCATTTGAGATGACTACGCTACCAGATTCTTTTTCATGAAGAATGCATCTAGGCAACTTACTTGGTTAAGCTGTTAAGATTTTAGTTAAATGATTAAATTTATCATTTCCTAACATATTAAACTTTTAAGGTAACTCTAATTTATCATCAAATGTGTTTCCGGGTAAGCCTGATAGAAATTATAAAGAATACATTAAAAATAAATAAATAAAATTATCTAAAAAATCTTATTATTAAGGGTAAATTACACTGATACTCCATTTTTTTTAGAAAATTGGACTCATTACACCCTAGTTTAGGGAAATGACACTCCATTCCCAAATTTGCAAAATAATTAACACTATGTCCCCTTTTTATTTTTTTTGTTTATTTTTTATTAATTTTTTTAACCAATGTCTAACTAAAAAAAAAAAATTATATTCCAATTATTTTAAGTTTAAGTGGAGAATATTCCTTTAAAAATTGTGGAAAATGAGGCTAAATGTTAATTATTTTGCAAATTTGAGAGCGGAGTGTCATTTCCCCAAATTAAGGTGTAGCAAGTCTAGTTTCCCCAAAAGAAGGGGATGTCAGTGTAATTTACTATATTATTAATTATCGGCTAGACAAGCAGAGTAACCTTGGTTTTTCCAAGTTTGAGATTGGATATAGAGTGTCAAGGGTTTTTGGCCGTATAGTTTTGCTCCTTGCATAATTACTGGTCCAAAAAAGTCTCCAATTGTCTTCACCTGCCCATGAATATTCATAACTCATCTAAAATAAATTTGTGCTCAGAAATCGTCTGTATGCAATACATTAAACGGTTAGCTGGATTGGGTTAATTTGTTTTCCACTCCAACAATATTGGTAAATCACAAAGACAGAGTTTTGGGCACTAAATTAATGTTCACATATATAATTATAAACAATTAGACTTGACATTTGGAAGAGATGGAAAGAAAATTATGTTGATTTGGATTGTTCCATATCACTAAAGAAGTGACATTGGATTTGGATATTATTAAGTGGGTTGTTGAAATTGAAAGATAGATCTATGGTGGAGTAGAGGTTAAGAGAAACCCTTCATAGAAAGAGCTGAGAATTTTACAGTCGTTTCCTAAAAATTGGAATGGATAGTAGACTCTAGATAAACCAATTGGTAGAAGGCTAAGTGCTCTAAATGAAACATCACTCTCAACTCATTATCTGTTATAAAGGTTGATAAGGACTGTGTGAAGGAACTTATACTGAAATGACTTGGTAAATTGGTAATTCAAGTTCAAAAACAAGGAAAAGTGTACTGCTAGTGGCATAATGTCAATTGTCACTCTTATGTGGCTAATTCGTCATGGGAGGAATAGAATTTTGCGTGCTACAAAATACTGTTTTGATGAAACCTAAGGTTGGAAGGTTGTGGAACATTTAATCACCATAATATTCTACTAATGAAATTATAGGCATTTGGCAAAAGCCATCACGATCCTCTACCACGCTATGGTTGCCTAGTGTACAAAGCAAAGAAGGATGACCCTTCATTTCCACCATAACGTGCTCCTCCACATTGGGAGTGAGAAAAGGAGAGACAGGTCATGGTGGGGGTAAAAGAATCCTTATCTTATTACCTAAAACAAGAAGTTCCTTGAATGTGATTTGAAAACATGACTGACATATATACTTACCATTTTAAGGTATTTGCTGTTCCTGTTTGAAGAGAAAAAGAATGGTGGTGTATGTATCTGGATTCCATGTTTTGTGGTCACATTCTTCTTCCCTTGAAAAACTTTAGTTATTGAAAGTAAAAGATTTCTCAAAAAATGAAGAAAGTAAAAGATTTCTCAAAAAATGAAGAAAGTAAAAGATGGACTTAAAAGGACAGACTTAATTTTGATGGCCATGACTTATTTCTAGTATGGTCTTCATCATGAGATTCCCAATATCAATGGCTTGGTGAAACCTAATTATCAACCTCATCCAATATTTTCTTTTCAATGATAAGTTAGAAGATCTCCTTCCAGGGGCGAGTGGTCCATGAGATACAACTTTGGAAGAACTAGAATTTAACCTTATGTCAAGACCTACTAGCCAAGTGACAGTCTCACATAGACAATTTCTATGGAGCATATGACTCTCAAAAGGTAACGGAGATGTATAAAGATTTTTTCAAACCAGACAGAAATTGGCCCTCGAGTGCAAAGGCAGAAAGGGCTCTTAACTCCCACAATCTCACCCGCCACCTTTTCCTTATAGGGGGAAGATGTGGCATTTAGCATATAACTCACAGCTAACCTCAAACAATATTACTAACCTAAATATGCATTTATTTCCCTTCATTTAGAAAAATTACAGTTTTTTATTCGAAATTTTCATTTTTTCCCTTTTCTACATCCTTTCTTTCATGAAAATATATATATGGTTAGAGTCTATGATAGTATGAATTCTCATCAACATTGATGTGCCCACGCCTTTTTTATTATTATTATTATTATTATTTATGTGTAATGGTGATTTTTTGTAGTAATTTAGACGGTTCAATTAGTTAAACAAATTTTATATGAAAAGTATCTAAAACAAATTATAAATTAAATGCTTATTTTTACTTAGAAAATAAATGTTGTATTTTTCTCATATATGCAATACTATATAATGTAAATATAAATAAATATATAAATCACTTTAATTCACTGATTCAAAACAAAATATAAGAATTGTTTATCTTCATATTTTATAGATTTGTTTAAATTATACATGAGAAATTATCACGGCGCTATGTAGATTTGTGTGAGTGAAAAGAAAATTATTAAGTTTTACCTAGAGAGCATAGTCACACCCATTTTTGCTAAATAATACATTTTTTAGAATTATTTGGCTAAATTGTACCATTTCAAAGTTATTTGAGAAAATAGACTTTTATTTGGAACTCGTGTTCCACATAAATCTCGTCTCTTAAAGAAACAAGTTTTGTGTGCATTGTGCTAATCTAAAAAAATTGAGTGGATTAAACAAATGAGTTCCGAAAAAAAAAATAATAAAAAAATAAAATTAAAAAATCTAGGTTAAAAAATTGTTTTCATCCCTAAACTTTACATGAGTTTCGTTCCTGAATTTTGAAAAGTTCGTTTTTCGTCCCTGAACTTTTAAAAGTTCATTTTTACCCATGAATTTCGTCCCTAAACTTTTTTATAAAAAGACGAAATTCATGTGTAAAAATAAACTTTTTCAAAGTTTAGTAACGAAAAACTTCAAAGTTCAGGAACAAAAAACGAAATTCATTTATAGTTTAAAGACGAAAACAATATTTTGACCAAAAATCTATATTCTCATATAACTTTGAAAAGGTGTTGTTTGGTCAAAAGATGCCAATAGTTTCACTCCAGCCCTAGGATGCAGGAACTCACAGTGAACGACAGAGACAAAATATACTGCTGTAATGGATTTTGCATTCTAGGATGTGTTTTGCGACCAAATATCATGGTTATCCTATGCATTAAGCTTATAGATTTGCTATTCCTTCATGGATGGATACTTTTAAAAAGAAACCCAAGTCCCCAAGTCACAGAGACAAGTCTGAAGTCCTTGTACTTCATGTGCCCTCCAGCTGAAAATTGATAATTGAACAATTTATAGAAGTCAACAAATTTTTAGCCACCTTTTAAGCAGCCCATTTTAATTAAGAATGCACATAAAGCAGTAGCAATATGCAATTAGTCAAACAAGGATAAATCAGCTTTATGTAAAGTGGTTCAAATTCAACGGATCCCAAGCTCTGATTGATAATTAGCCTCTATGGTCAATCACTGGAAGGAAGAAGGAGCATAGGCTCCTTTAAGATGTAGAAATAAGTAGGTTTATCCAATTTTTTTTTTTTTTTTTTTTTTAAATGACGAGGAACTTCAGCAAGGCAAAGTCCTTCAGACCGACACGACCCCACAAGCTGTTCGTCCAACCATATCGAGGCATACAAAGCAGTGATTCTAATACAATGAACAAAAGAATGAGTGGGGAAAAGGGAATTCTACAATGACTAGCCACATTTTAAACCAAGTAATATATGCCTACTCCTGGAGTGAAGTGCCAAAGTTAAAATAGAGATTGATGTGACATCCACGATTAGATAAGTCACAGTATGTTAATATGAGGAAGGTTAAAAGACACAACATATTAAGTTCATAAATATAGGAAAACCAAAAATGGGACCCCAGATGCCTTTCGGTGCAGCATGCTCATATCATAACAGCATAAAAGTCAATTTACGGTTTCTCCATACCAAAAGGACAAAGAAGAGATTGTCTTTAAATCTATACTTTTTTTTTTCTGCAAACTATGTTTTATTGGAAGTTTCAGACAAATGACCAGTTGATGAACATGAAGCAGATACAATGAGCATTCTCTTCTTCATCCAACACCTTCCACGCAACTGCTCTCTCATAGGAGATGGGCCTCCCCATGCTAGACAAGCAAATACCACCTTGAAGACACATAAAACCCTGCTCCCATGGACAAAGAGAAAAGAGAAAGTCACAGATTAATTCAATATTTCCAAAGAAAGAAATCGTAACAATATCTCTGGCTTTAAGGGTAACGCTATCCAGAATGCATGTTCTTGTTTCAGGAAACATGTTTTCATTGTTTCTCTTAACATCTAGATAGTTGTTTTTGTAGGTCAGGAAATGGAGGGAAAAGAGAGGAGAGTAGAGGAGAAGGTGGCCGTATATGTGTATGATCACCTTTCCCTCTACTCGACTCTCCTCTCCCTCCATCTCCCTCAGTTACAAACAATACCAGTATAAATTTTCAAGCTGATTTTATGTTCATTATTCCCTTGCCATGAAAACCAAAGAAATTTGCCTTCTCTAAGTGATTCACATAAGATCGTGAAACAAAGAGAGAAATTTGTTTGCTTACCAAGATGGAGTAAAAAATAAAAGCCTCCTATTTCATTATCTAAAAATTCAATTTCTCCCTGTTCTTTGCTTATCATCTTGTCTCCCATTACCAAATGGAGTTTTATTTTTTTTATACATTATCATTTAACTTTGGTTTTCTTATTGATATAATTCTGCCTTTTGATGGGTTTTTTTGTTGGTAAGTAAAGTAACTCTTTTCCAGATTTTTAGGTGGAGTTCAAAGCACCCTACCTGCTGCATTATCTGTGGGAACTCTGAGCAAAGGGTTTTCTTTCCATTGTCATCAAAAATCTTTTCCAGAGTAATGTCTTGAAGTGCAACCAAGGTTGTCTCAAGCATGTCAAGACCTGCCTGATTTGCAAATGTAAAAACTGGCAGTGCCTGCATATCATAAAATTGATTAAAATTCTTGCGCATCAACAATGTGAAAGAAGAAGAAGAAGAACTAGAGGAGAAGAGATTATTATTAGATGGACACGAAATCCAATAATAAGCATATCAGCAAATCAAAATACAAATCATTTTTGATTGAATGGACACAAAATCCATCACAAATCATTTTGAAAAATTAATGCTTTAGCCATTATTTCAACATATATATTTTACTAGTGAATTTAATCATTTAACCATTATTCTAACATATATATTTTAATTGGATGGACACGAAATCCATCACAAATCATTTTTTAAAATTTAATGAATTTTTATGAAAGAAAAAGCTTGAAAATTTGTAGTAAAGAACATAATGCAAACCTTGAGTATAGGCAAAGAGAGGAAAGAATTTCTAGATTAATAAGAATAAAAAAATAAAGAATACCTTCAAAGAGCAACACATGACTGCATCTGCGTGATGCCAAAGAGTTTTGAGAATGGATTCACTTCCTTCACTTTTAAGTAGTTCAGCCCCTAGATAGCACCTGTAAAGAAGATCAACATTTAATATACACTAGACTTATCAAAATATTTAATATCCACTGGTCTTTTTCCCAATTTTAGAATTGAAAGGGGAAAAAAATTTGGCAACAGAATCTAGGACAAGTTCCCACTTAAATGTCAATTGAGGACCTTCCTCACCACAACTAGAAATGTTAAAACTGATATCTAAGTTCCAGAAAAATATTCATAAATGAAGTATTATAAACTGGTAATAAAATCAGTCACTCTAAATACCAAATTGAGTCCTAGTTGTTGATTATAGGTATACAGAAGAGAGTCGTTTACATGTGAATTGTGATACATAAGAAACTTGTATTTGTAAGAAAAAGTCACATATTTCAAGTTTCATCTATCTAGTCTTTCCATATTAATCGGGGTCTTTGGCTGTTAAAGCAAAGTTCTTTGAGAATTCAAAGTAAAAGAGTTCAAACAGTTTCTTTCCAGTAATTTAACCAGAATGCACGTTAAGCTATTAGTATATGCTAAGTATTTCTTATTTTTATTACTTACTGTTCATGAATTATATAGTTTAACATGCAGGCCAAAACTCCAAACCCAACTAAGAACTTAGTCTTGGTCCAGACCTTCAGAGAATGAGAATACAAATGCATGATAAAAGACTCAACTGACGCACCTATAGCTTTGACAGATCCACCGAGCAAGCGTGAGAGCTTCAGGAGTGCCAGGTGGTGGCCGAATACCAGGATGAGAACCAAAATGAGAAGGAGAGAGTACCAATGCTACCCTCTGCACAGACGCTATAATGCTCCGGATATATTGTCGAGCCATGGCTGCTACATTGTCTTGTAGGTGGATTTCAAATGCGAACTGGAATGCTATTGTCATCACAGATTTTGTGCTCCCACAGTGACCAGAATTTTCACCAGATGTTCTGCTGCCAGCAGGTCCAACTTCAAGAGCAGAGGCAAGGTCAAGCGTACGGTTTGGACTTGAGGCATCCTGCATCATATATAAATGAATAAAATTAAGAATAAAAACATATTTACTCAAAGATAATGGGGGAAAATCCATAAGAAAAGACAATAGATTATATCATTAAGATAAACACTTACAATTCCAGAATCAAGAGGAATAATGCGGAAGCCCGAAGGTATAATCGGTGCATCATCAGAAAACGAGGCATCGATTGGAGCAAACATGAGTTCTGCACAGTTGCCCACAGCATTCTCATCCACTCCACTACAAAGCTGGGGACATATGCAACCACCAAAAATATTATCAGCAATTAATATAACCTAACTAGGATGTCAAAATTATTTATAAGAAAGCTAAACAAAACTAAACTAAAATAAAAAAGGAAGTAAGCCTAACTGTGCAGCTCATACATTTTCCAGAAGAGAATGAGGTCTAATTTCCTAGTCCAAGTGGCTGATGGACATTATCATCAGTAAGATGTTCAAGAATTGACCCTTGATTCTCATCAGCAAATCAAGGACAAAACCTAATATTCAATCATATACCGTTCCTCGATCTTGAAAATGAAAGGCAAAGCAGAAACCTTTTAACACAGAAGCTTTTTCTAAAGCTATTACACAGAAAGTGAACAGCTTATGTACTGATGATATTTTAATAATCCTACTCTTTAAATTAATCAATAGAGAAAAATTAAAATTAAAATAATAAAGCTTAACTTTTTGAATAGGAAGTGATCTTTTGATTGATAATAATCTACAGGAAAATCATAATCTACTTATACATTATGTAACGACATATATAAAAAGAAAACTAGGACTTACTTGCAAGAGGAAGATGTCACCAGCCATCATCATATCTTCCCGATAGTGACCCATACTTTCAAGCTTAATGACCTCCATAAACTGTTCTCAAAAACCAAAAAAGCTTATCAAATTGGCAAGGCATTATTAGATAAGAGAAAAATCATGATGAAAATTTTTCACAATGATGCTGCCAAAAAAGAAAAGGTTAGTGACTGTAGTTTAGTACTGAATCACTTGCCTCTTCATGCTCAATTGTGTGAGCCAGTGGAAGAATGACCTGACCCCCAAAACTTCCAGCTCGAACTCCTGGTAAGCTACAAGGACCAGCTTTAATGGCAGCCGCTGAGTAAGCATCAATACTGCTGTCTGCCCACTCCGATCGATGTTCCCGCAGAAATCTAAGAAGTATTGCAGGAGGCACATTCTACAAGAATAGAAAGAAAATATGAGTCTAAAGTAACTACAAGGAAGATGACTAAATGATGTTTTAGATTAAAAATGAAATTTCCCTATATTAGTCAATATAATGCTGATCAATACTCAGCTTTCCAAAATCATGCTTCATTCAATTGGATGTTAAGAAATTTAGAACCATTCACCAAAGAGATTTTCTTGACATACATGCAACTTTTGTTAGATTTTACAACTTATGAAACCATATTCACTCAGAAATACGGATATCATGACTAAATACTAGATTTGTTAATTTAATGTGTCTTTGTTTTAAGGTCATGACCTTTATTAAGAAAAGGCTGTTTATTAATTTTAAGTTTCAGTAAATTCCTTGCTGTCAATGTTCATATTTAATCCTTACTTGTAATAACATGGAGGCTTTGGCACATAGAACTGCATTGCTCATTGACGGAAATCCATTGGCGTAAGAAATATTTCCACCCATCATCTTGGCAGGAGATGAGTTCACAAGAATGGTAACATCATCAATGCCATCACTTTCTAACATAGACCATCCCTCATCTGTAAACCCATTAACTGCTTCATTAAACCCCCTGTACAGTAGAGTTAATTAGAATCCCAAAGTTCAAAGTCAATCAATTAATCCAAGGAACAATTTGAATAAAAAAGATAAGCATACTTGCTCAATCTCTGGCTAAGTGCACGTAGAGCAGCAGGCCTCCTACCCCAACCACTGACATTTGGCTGAGAATTTTCTTGAGAGATCTGCCTCAAATGGCGTAATGCCTGAATGAAAATGAAAAGGTTATCTCAGAGCACAAGATCTTTGAAGTCACAATTCCAATCCCTCCCATATCTTGTTTATTAAGCATCATTCTTTGGCATAGCAAAGAAATCACTCAGTCAACAAATCTCGACATTTTGTTGGTCCAATTCATTAAAATATTAAGAGAATGTAAAATTTTAAATTACTAGATGGAAAAAATGTCTTACCGCCATTGTTGTCTTCTGAGCAAGTAGAGTAGATGACTCATAAAGCGGGCGCAACACTTCAGGTACACTCCAAGGCTAATTTAAGCAAACAGCAAGTCAATTATTAAGTATATCATTCAAAGGCATGAGTTTGCTTCAGCATATATAGCAAGACAATTTACACACCTCTAAATCCATATGATCAACTATATGAATAATTGATCCTCCCCCTTCACAAGGTCTAATCAGATACCCACTTGGCAGCATTTCTGCTCTCACGAAATGCTGCACCGGTGGCATGCTTGGACCATTCTGAGTGTTGTTAAGTGATCTTTCACAGACCTAATATGTACAACACAGACATAATAGTGCCATAGTAAATTTCAGACAGTAAGGAATGGGGAAAACAAGAAAACACCACAACTATTGGTACTTGTAAAAGAAGAAGCAGTAGTTTCATACCACAAGACTTCCATCTTCCAAAACAGACGTGTAGCGCAGCAACCAGAAGTCACGGGCTGGTGCCAAAGTTGTTGGTGCATATAGCTAAATGAAGACAAAGAAATCCCAAAATTCGTTAAACAAGTCTATAACTACAACTACACCAGAAACGACAGCTACAAAATAGTAGTACCTACCTGCATGTAAAGCAGTTCAATGGTTCCACCATTTGCAGTGGACAACACATTTAAAACATCCACAGCTCGGCAACCATGGTACCATGAAGGCCGATCTTTGAGGATTTCAGCGACCTGTATAAATTCATCAGTTAATCTTTCCATAAATCTAAGACTGGAATAATTTCCTCAATAAAAACCAGGAGAACTTACTCTTGTAGGTTCTAGACCAACAAGCCCACATGCACGAGCTGCCACTCCAGTGCAACCATGAGAAATAGCAACGATTCCAATGGAATCCGGACCAGGCTGCACAGATTGAGAAGGAGATCATAAGGAGCAGGAATTTGGAACTAATTGTTAATGAATTGTGATAAAACTGTAAATCAAGTTTCACTGTCTTCAAGAAGCAAAAGGAAAGATGAGATATCTAGAGTTGTTTCTTTGTGCCAGGGAATAAATTATTCTGTTTGAATGATGCTTCAAAAGAAATTTACAAAAATTCAAGTCAGAACAAAAGATTAGAGGAAGGAGGAAAGATTTTGTAGATTTGTTGAAGTGAGTGCTTTGAAAGCCTACATCCTTTCAAATTATAGATGATGGTGTGAAACAAAATCAAGCAAACAACATTTGCTTGCATTCTCCAAGAAGAAGAAAATATAAAAAGAAATATTAAACAAAGTAAAAGGGGATCTCTAGTGAATAAAAGATTTGGATATGCAAGATGTCACTTAGAATTGGAATATAAGTTCAAAATGAATAATGATAGCAAAGAGAGTAGTAACCTTCATCCCAGGCATTTGGACCCACTCCACAGCAGTTCCGGTGGCCTTCGATAGAAACTCTGTTAAAGTCTCCTCTGCAATGGACATAAGTCTGGAAAACAAACAACACAATCTCATAAGCCATACAAACCAACCACAAGGCAATTGTAGAACACAAGAACTGAAATTGACTACCAACAAGCAGTAATCACACTAACCCTGCAGGGCTGGCATCCTTTGGTGGATGCTGAGGTGTCAAATGGTGTTGACCACTGGTCACCACCGACTCACAACTTGTGTCTGTGGTGGCAAGGGTCGTCTGCAAGACACAGAAAAATATTCAAAA
Organism: Fagus sylvatica; assembly: GCA_907173295.1. Taxonomy (NCBI): domain Eukaryota; kingdom Viridiplantae; phylum Streptophyta; class Magnoliopsida; order Fagales; family Fagaceae; genus Fagus; species Fagus sylvatica. The sequence continues at coordinate 20,762,017 of OU015771.1, read as the reverse complement.
CTCATAATTTACAAAACATTAGAATAGAATTATTGTTGTAAGTTGTTTAATTAATAGGATTAGACAAAAAAAAAAAGGGTTAACTTTTGAGAAAATTAATCTCCTTTACATTAATAGGACTAATGAAAACAAAAGATTCAACCTCAATTAAGTGGTGAATTTCATTTTCCTATAAGCCCCCCCGAAAAAAATCAAGAACATATGATTAAATTTTAGTTTATTCTCCTTTGCTTCATTTTTTCTAAGCAATCCAACAGATTGTAAATGAAAACAAGTGGATGATTTATAATTTCCCTACATTTTGTGTGTGTTGGCGGAAATAAGTGTTCTCATACACCAGCTGTGACACCTGCTTCTGCAACCGATCATTCTCCTCCATTAAAAGTTTGTTCATCGCCGTCAGCTTCCTATTCACAGCTTGTAGGCGTGACGCCTCTTTTCGCTGCTTTTCTCTACATCTGTATCAAATAGAAAAACATATAACACACATTCCATCACTAAATATAAAAACTTGCAGAAAAAGAAAAAAAATAACGAGTAGATGAAAAACTTGACAACACATATCCTAAATGCAAATCACCCACCTTAATTACTTTGACATGAGTTTATGACAGTTCTAGAAGAAGAAAAACAAAAAACAAAAGAAAACACACACACAACCTTAAAACTTGATTGATTGCCTTTTAGATGCCTTCAATTTCCACAACCACCCAACAAAGAAAAAAAACAAAAAACCATTTTGCATCTCATGGCAATATATAAGAGATCCAAAAAAGAACATAAGAAATCTGCAATGCATATTAAAAGAAAAAAGATGTAAACTTGTTGAAACCCCATTTGTAATTTTGTAAAAAGACATGAAGAAAAGATGATACCTTCGGTTCTGGAACCAAACTTTGATCTGCTTGGGCTCGATGTTGGAGAGAATGGGACACTCCCTGATAAGCTGTTGGCGGCGCATGGAGCTGGGCTTGGGGCAGTCATGGTAGAGCCTTTCGAGAGCCTCAACTTGCTCGGGTGTGTACCTCACATACTTCCCGTTATCCATTGCCACCTTATTGCACCCTGAACTCACTGCCATCATCCCCACTTCATGTTGTTCACCAAAAATAATCAGAACCCAAAACTCTAAAACAAAAACCAAAACAAAAAAACCACTTCTTTGATATATATATATATATATATATATATATATAAGAGAGAGAGAGAGCTTACCGTGAGTGGTTTCGCTTATGAGAATAAGCGATAAAGGAGAAGAAGAAGATCAAGAGGAGGAGGAGGAGTGGAGAGACATGGAGGTTGTTGTTGTTGTTGTATAGTAATAGTAGTGAAGTTTTAGTTTTTACAGAGTTTGTGTAGTGGTTGGTGGTGTAGTTTGTTTTTATTAGGAAAAGAGAGAATGAATGAGTGGGTGTGGGTATATTTGGAGTTTGGGTCTTTGGGATATTGGGATTGGGATTGGGAAGCTTATAAGACAAACCCCAAATACCAGACAGAATGAGCAGAGACCATTTTTTTCGTTTTCACATCATTCTTTTGCTTTTCTTTTCTTTTCTTTTACCTGTTTTGCGTTTTTTTTTTTTTTTTCTGTTGCTTTTGCTGCTGCTGCTGCTTTTCTTTGCCAATTGTGCTCTGTTTGTTTACGCACTTTCCAACACTTAAAAAAACTCTCTCTCTCTCTCTCTCTCTCTCTCTGCCTGTATATGCTGTATATGAGAGTGCAATGTGTGAGTCGGAAATGAAGCAATGCGATCCAGACTGCCAATTCATAGCGCGTGCATTATGTGAGCATGTTGGACGGCAATGCCCACCTCCACTTACTTCATCAATTACTGTTTTCTTTCTTACTTTCTCTCTCTCTCTTTCTCTAGATTGAGACTTTCAATTGTTCCATTTATATGATAAAGTAGAAAATTGTCCAATTTTACGGGTCTTTCTAAAGCACAATGTTGCAAGTTAAGCGAATGGGTACAAATTATGTAAATTCCTTCTTACTTTTTTTTTTTTTCTTTGTTGACTTGACATAATTTGGAATCTTAACTTCATTTATTTCTTGTCACTAGAGTTAATATTAAATGATGATGTATTAATTATTATTAAATCATAAGAAAACATATTATTGGTTTTTAGCATTAAAGGGTAATGAGTTTTTGCCAGTTGACCACTCACTTTTGATGGTTAATAACATTTTTGTCATTTTTCATCTTGAAAATAGTGTGAAATTACAAAAGAGAAGTGTAATGAGAATTTTATTTAGATCTGATAGTTTTATTCAATACACATACTTACATATCAGATTAACAAATCAACCTGCTTAGGTCAGATATATTCATTTCTACACTCAATTTCATAATATGTTGAAATAACATGTTATAATAAGTGGTTAAATATCATTGTCATAGAAATTCACGGTTAATACTGCCTGCATTTTTTTTTTCCCACCAATTACAATCTACTATTTCAAAAACCGATTGTGAAAACTGAGTGAATCCTACAAATTTTCTTAACCGCATGTCATAGCATTCCAAAAGTCCTTTTGGAAAACATCAAGTTACACACTTGAGCTGTAAGCCTCTTCTTAAATAATACTCCACTAATAGAGTAATAGGTAGTAAATGAAAAAGGAGATGTCCCAACCCACCTTTTAAAAGAACATTTATGTCTTCGATGCCAAGTGAGTAAAATAAATAGAAATTAGGAATCTTTTAACGGAAATGATATTCAAGCCCAAATGGGAAATGGGGACTGCAAATCTGTAAGAGACAGAATTATGAGGGGTTTGGCATGCGGCCTTTATTTTTTACACCAACACTACGTTTGCCCTCTCATCACAAGTCATAGTCCGAGTCCCATCCTTAAAGCATATGAGATACATGCATACACACATAAAATTTCATCATCAGTTAGAACAGAAGAGACATCCTTTTTCAGAATCTACAAATTGTAAAATTTTGTGTTTTAATATAATTTATAACTTTGTTCAAATTAAGACGAAAATCTAGCTAATATATTATGTTGGCATGCCGTTTTTAAGTATATTAGTGTACATATGAGAAACCACACAATATCATATTAAGTTACAAGGACTCTTGATTTAAAACCTAAGTTAAGTTATCGATAAGTGTTGGACACCCACGTTAGTAAAAAAATTAAAACCTTAGGGATTTGCATATGTTAAAATGTAAATTTACTTCTCTTACTATGGTATGCGGTTTTAATAGTTTAAGGGACATGATTCTTATTACTTAAAGCAAAACTGTTTCGTTCTCATAGAATTAATTTGGAAAATTACACTAACACTCTTTTCTTTTGGGGAAACTAGACTCGCTATATCCTATTTTAGAGAAATGACACTCCGCTCCAAAATTTGCAAAATAATTAACACTCCACCCCTTTTTTTATTTTTTATTTTATTTATTTTTTTAATCAATGCTTAACTAACCAGAGTTAATAAGAAAAATTATATTCCAATTATTTTAAGTTTAAAGAAGAATATATCTTTAAAAAGTGGAAAAAAAATGGGACGGAGTTAATTATTTTGCAAATTTGGAAGCGAGGTGTCATTTCTCCAAAATGGGTTGTAACGAGCCTAGTTTCTCCAAAAGAATGGAATGTCAGTGTAATTTACCCATTTAATTTATACAAATTAAGTACTTGATTTTCCAATTGATGATGTTGGACTACAGTTCAAATGTTAGAAATAAATAAGTCTACATTCCAATTCACTTCAAGATGGCAATTTCAATTGAAGACTAAGCATACGGCATTTAGTCAAGATTAACTTACCAAACTTGTCATGAATGTGAACTAACTTGAAGACATTTCAAATCTACTAATTTTTTCAATATTAAAGAATGCTATTAATTGTTTTTTCAAAAGAAAAGCGTTATTCCCTTTATCGTCATCATCTATTTTTAAATTTTCTTCGTCATCATCGAAAGAGTATTTTTAAATTTTCATAAAAGAAAGTAAGGAGTTTAGTGACTCAAATGACATTATCCAATTCTTGGAATGAGTATAATTTGGGTTCGAATCCCTTCACCCTTACTAGTACACCCAAAAAAAAAAAATCTCTTAATAAAATAAACCAATTAAATGACCGAAATGTTGGGTAGAATTTTAATGACATAAAAATTTATACACTATTAAATCTAAGAAGAGATTTTCAAAATGAAGATGATCATTTTCCTTGTCTAAGGCATAACAAGATTATAACAATTTCAACTAGCTCAACTTGCCTAGTTGATTGTAAACAATTGCAATAATAATTTTAATTCTAGATGAGTTCATTTAAATCTTACGGTAATCACCAGTAGTAGGGCACGTGAGAAGTTTTTAATAGTAGTTTCTCAAAACCGGGTGTTTATGAAAAAATAAATTAAAAAATTTATAAATAAAGTTTTCTTTGTCTTCCTTTCATAATGATAAACAAAAACACTCACAAATGGGGAAAAAAAATCAACTAATAATCTGTTTTAGCCTCCTTATATTAGTTGCATATATGAAATTAAATTAAATTACTAAAAATATATATAAAGAAGAATAAAACTTTTTTAAAAAAAAAAAACATAAATTTATATGAAAAATAAAGTTGGTAGTAGTTCATATATTTATTATAATTGAATAATAATTAAATACAAAGTATATAACTTTTAGCTTTATTTTTAAAAAGATTAACTCATTATATTATCTTCAAATCCATTTAATTAACTTTAAGAAATCAAAGTACACTTTTTGCAAAAGACAAGATTAATATTAAGAATTTTACAAGTGGGATAAACGCAGTTTCTTTTCTAAGAAAATTTCTCTTTTTAAGAAAGAACATTTTTTGTGTGTTGATTGTTAAGTTTAGCATTTCAAATACAAATTTAATTTAAGTTTTTTTTTAATTGTTTCTTTTATAATAGAAATTCCAAATCATTCAAAAAAAAAAAACTCTCATAATACTTTAATTCCTAACATAATAATATAGAAAAATGTCGACCCATTGACCCGCGGGTACCCGACCCGACCCATGCGGGTCGGGTATTGACACCATTTTGTTCCCGGGTCGAAAAACCCCTAATACCCATATTTTTCCTTCGTTTGATGGGCCCGGGTCATGATGAAAAGAAGTTTTTAATAGTAGTTTCGTTTATGTAAATTTTTATAAATAAAATAATGATTTGGTCAACTAATAATCTGGTTAATAGCTTTTTTCAAAAAATAAACATTTTTTTATAATTGAATAATAATTAAGTATGCTTTATTTTGTCAATGAAAAATTTTCTTTTCTTTTCTCTTTTTAAATTTTATTGTTACTCGTTTGTTTCGAAGAAAAATTAATTTTATAATGGTTGATGAAAACCATTAATAGCTTTTTTGCTGTCATGAAAAAAAATTTTAAGGTTCCATCTATTTTCGGCATAAAATGTTTTCTATTGATATTTTCAGTTAAAAATATTTTCAAGAAAAACTATTTATTTCTCGGTGTTTTGTTGTTTTCTTGAAAATACTAAAACATTTTCCGATATTTGACTTCTATGAAAAAAATCATGAATTTTCCTATATTTTCATATAGATATATTAAATAACAACCTTAATTCACAGCTTTAAGATATTAATACAGAACAACTAGAATCAACCTAAAATATAATCACAATCAAAATAAGAGTGCAACAACAAGAAAAAAAAAATACTAAAACAATAAACACTAACTATCAACTAAACTTGTCAAAAGTCTTGTAGCTCAATCGTCACCTCCTAGTGTTTCCAATGGAAACAGTTAGCGTCCAAACCTCCCCTCCCCCAACCATCAAATTATAAAATAAAATAAACTAACAACTAAACGTACAAATTCACTTGCATAATAACAAACACTTGAATTCTCCAAAAGGATACTTTTTTTCTCCAAAAGGACACTTGAAAGTTGTTTTTGTGTGACTTTTAGAAATTTGAGTGATTCCCGAAGTTTCAAACATATCGTGGTCATTTTAGAGGTTTCATGAAGTATTATCGCCATTTCAATGTTTTTAGGGGGTATTTTTGTCATTTTGGCAGTTTTCAATGGTATTTTACTCATATTGGAGGTTTTGAAAGTATTTTGTTTGTTTTAAAGATTTCAAGGTTATTTTGGCCATTTTGTAGTTTCGAATGTCTTTCCGTCATTTTGGAGGTTTTAAGGACATTTTGGTTATTTTGGAAATTTCGGTAGTATTTCTATCATTTTTAGATTTTCAAGGTGTTTTGGTCATTTTAGAGTTTTTCAGAGTTTTTTAGGTATTTCAGTCATTTTAAAGGTTTCAATGGCATTTTAAAAGTTTTGAAGATATTTTAGTCATTTTTAAGATTATATATAGAAGTTTTTAGAGGGCATGTTGTTATTTTAGAGGTTTTGAGTGTGTTTTGGTCATTTTCGAGATTTTGGGTATGTTCTATCATTTTAGAGTTTTTATATTCTCCTAAGGCTGAAATGTTTTACGCTTTCTAGGGGTGTAAACATTTTTAGCCCCAAAAGATGATGATGATGTTTCTCCTTGTTAACAGAAAATGATTTTAGTTTGAACAAGTTTTTCAGCTGCCTCAAACACCTAAACATGAGGAAAACATTTTCTGCAAAAATAAAATAAAATTACCAAAACAAATGGAGCTAGAGCGAGGAAAAAAAAAAAAAAAAAGTTGGAACATACATACTTAATAAAACACCACAATTAAATTCCTCAGCACAAAAAACTCTCCCATTGATAACTTCTCTCTTCACATATTAATCATTTATCGGTTGTTGAACGGACCCTTGATTAGTTGGTATTTCTTTCTTAAACGAAGTACTTTTTCACTTAATTTTTGTTCGGTATTGATTCCAAATTCGGGAGTCTATATTCCCACTTAAGGCTCTTGAATGGTCTAAACAACCCAATATATTTTTTCCATTTGGGGTATGTTTGAATGAAATTTTACGTTCAAAATAATTATTTCAAATTAGAAGAATATTAATGATTTTATGTATGAGCCAAACAACTGAAAAATAAATTGTCTTTTCTAGAAAATGTTTTCCAATAAAAAATTTTGTTCCTAATATTTGTTTGTGAGATCTTTCTATAGTCCATAATAGTTTTCACAATCAAGCTTGCACGCAAAGCTTTCGACATTTTTTCTCACAGTAAATTGGTATCATAGTTTTCATTGTTATAACGAATAATAGGAATGTTTAAAAAAAAAAACACCCAATCACACACAATAGACAAGAACATTAAAAATGTATATGGTTTAGCCTTACGCTTACGTCCACATATAGCAAGGGATGAATTCACTATATCAACGAGAAATTACAAAGTGATTACACACTCAAGAAGTACTCACATATTACAAAATTTCTTTGAGGCTCTCTCAAATTAATTCAAGGTGAGAGAAGACTTCAATATTTATACTTTAATGGACAATGAATACCTTTCTTTATAGATGATGAATACATTAATCCATTCTTTCGTATACAATAAGTATCATTACTTTTTTAAATAGGAACTTGAAATTTTGAAGCAATATCAAAATATAGCTTATTAGCTTTTCAAATTTTAGTTACCGCTAATTCAAATCTTACTTATTAAAACAGATCCCAGACGTTTATAATAAACTAAATTAATCAAATATGTCACAAAATTTAAACCGTAGCAAATGACACAAAATAAAAGTCAGCATACACAACTTTCAGAAGCCTAATTATAACTCCAATTGAAGACCGTAGCAAAGGGGTAGACCTTTTTAACAATTTGAGAAGACTGAATAGGTCAATTTTCTTATATTCCTAAAATTATAGCAAGTCAATGCAAGGTCGTCTCATGTACTACTATACCACCACGAAAATCCAAACTGTAGAACTGTACCTCCCCCCGTCTTCCTAAAATTCGGCCACCATGAAAATAAGAAGTTAGACTATGTATCCGTTGCAAATAATTGGTTAAAATCAAGAAAGTGGCAGACCAACTTAGGTGGACTTTGATTCTTAGATGTTCCGCATCCAAAGATAGACCCAAATACACGTTTTTAGATTTAAATTATGTGACTTAATCTTGTGCCATCTTTTTCCTCATTATAGTACTTCCAATTTGCCTATAAAGTGGTTTAGTAAAGTCCTAATCAAGCTTAAAAGATAAGGAGGCATAAAAAAGAAAAGGTAAAATGACTAGTGTTGTTTTGTTTTTAACAAGATGTCAACAGCGGTGACATTAGGATGTGGGCCGGTAAAAGTGGTAAGAGTACCCCGCCACTTGCGATTGTAGCATAGAAAAAGTTAGCACCAACATTAACAAGTTTATAATAATTGTTTGTTTTTTCAACCTTTGACACGAGGACATGTGTGTATTGGTTTGTGTAGCGTGAGCTAGACGCCAGCAGACCATATCTGATTGTGGTCCCATTCCGCCATACGTGTGGGCTCACATTTTTGTGGCCCCCTCACGCGTGAAGCTGTGCCTCTACTTTACAACGTGATCCTCAGCACACTGACCCGGTGTGCTACATTTGTTTTATCCTTCCTCATTCTTTTCCATTTTTTATTTATTTTTTAATTATATTTTTCAAATTACGATTTAGGGGTCATTTTGATTTCTTACTAATCCTTAATGTTATGTTATATACCGTCTTGAATCAAATCTTTATTTCTAATGAGGTGACCATGTCAAATAAGTCTATAATCTTTATACTTGATTCAATTAAAACATGTCACACTATTTTGAAACTAAAATTAGTAAATAAAGTAATTATTAACATTTACATTTACCCAAAAAATGTTGATTCTATAGTTTTTCATCACATCAATCTCACTCTCTCTCTCTCTCTCTCTCTCTCTCTCTCTCTCTCTCTCTCTCTCTCTCTCTCTCTCTCTCTCTCTCTCTCTCTCTCTCTCTCTCTCTCTCTCTCTCTCTCTCTCTCTCTCTCTCTCATCGTTGTGCATGGCCAGAGAATGCTGGGATTTGGGAGTGGAGCGAGGGCTTTGGGTAACAACCAAGAATTTCAATTAGGTAGTTGTCATGAATGAATGGTCGTGAGTTGTCCGTGGGCTTTGGTTACTTTTGCCAAGGGCAGAGCCACATTGGGTTTTTGGGGGGGAGAGGAAGGGGCATGGCCCCAACATTTTTTTTTTTTTTTTTTAATTATTGTAGATCTTTTTAAAATATGATATCCCAAAAATAAGAGTTGCCTCCCAAGTATTGTGAGCCCTGATTACTTTGTATTCTCTAAGACAAGTATTGTGAGCACTGACAAAGGCATCAAATAGAATTAGGCCGGCACCCCACCGGTGTTCTCTGATATAGTGTTTTATCTTTCTTATGTCAGGTCGCTTCAGGCTTGTCGCTGGATGATGAACCCACCGATTTTATTTCATTATCAAATACAATAAAATTATTTTGCTCATTTTGTACACATTTATAGCAAATTAAGCAACTTATGAATACTCATTAAATTTTATAGAGATAATAAATTATCTTAATATATATATATATATGAGAAATTTATTAGAGTAAGTTATGACCTACTCTAATATTAAAAATAAATTTTATTATTCACACAAACACATATGTGTGTATGCGTCTGGGTGTGTGGGAGTTTTGGATTTCTCTTTATTGTTGTATCAATATCATTAGTTGGCTTCCCCTAATGAAAATTCCTGACTCCGCCCCTGGCTCTTCTCATTGATTTGGGTATCTCCACTGTTTGTTTGATTCTCTTGGTGGAGGGGTTAGGGATGAGGAATTGGATCATTTACATGTAATTGTTCATATGATTTTGGGATAAAAGGTGAAATGAATTAGCATATGTGAATGCTTTTATATATATATATAATAAGATGAAAAATAGAAAGGGACACATATTTTAATATTTTTCCTATAGGGGTTTGATGAGAAAAATACAAAATAAAAAGATTAAAAAAAATCTAAAATTAATTTTTTGTTTTTTTGTTTTGGGTAACATCTTAAATTAAATTCTTGTTGTCTATTTTATTGAATGATAATGGTAAATTTGTCAAATCACTCGGACATACCATTTTATTTCTTGTTTTCCTAGTGTTTTTTTTTTTTTTTGAGAAAATGTTTTCCTAGTGTTATAAGATAATGTAGAACGGTTGACCACGATGGAGAATGTCTGCCCTTCCTAAAAAAAAAACAGCTTATATCATATTTTCCTTCAACCTTCTCCTATTTTTCTTTCCCACCAAACGCACTAGAAAGATAAATCACATCTTCAGCCCTGTGCTCGTCTTGAAAAACACGGCACCTTATGGCTTATGCAACTGTGGCAAGACTTGGAATTTCATTTTCCATATTTTCTTTTTGTTTTGGAGAGCCATCGAGTTATTAGTTCCTCAAAGTAGACAATTCTATCTTACTCTTTTAAATCATCATTGTTTCAACATACAAATCTCTTAAATAAAAGTTGTTACGTTTTCAATAAGATAAAATTGATTGGATAAAAGATCATATGTCGTTCAAACATTCCTATCCAAATACTAGTAAATGGGAACGTTGCAAATAAGTAAAAAACAAAGAATTTTGAAAAATTTTCCAAAAAGTAGAAGTCCCTAAGATGGTTACGCATAAATCGTAGGACCATCTTAATGGTGAAGGCATAACTCGATATATCAGTTATAACACTTTCCACGCACACCCTAACGAGAGAAAGTAACGAGAATCATGGAAGTAACCGTCAAAGATATTATATAAACTCTCGATCATCACAATACGAAGGTATGAGGAGCACATTAATCCCTCTTTTGTGGAGGTTCTTGTATCTAATGTATGTTTATAATGGTTTCTTTCTTAGTGATACAATTCATTTAATTCAAAAAAAAAAAAAAAAAAAACAGCATAAGGAGCACATCAAGTAGGGATCAACTTATTGGCTCAATGGTTAGCATCTTAGGTCCTAATTAGGCAGGAGTTCAAATCACATCACTGCCATCTAGGAAGATGACTTAATGGAAAGAAACATTTATAACTCATCCCACCTGCGAGTCTAAAAGTTATAGATTCGAGTAGTGATACGTCTCATTATTGACCAGATGCGTCTCACGTCATTTATAACCAGGTTCAAGTGAGTCAAGACAATGATTGCACTTGTGAATCTCTTTTTTCATTATAAATAAAAAATAAAAATAAAAAGAGGATCATGTCAAATACCAAATTTCATTAAAAATCCTTCTGAAATTCCCCTATCTTAAGAGTTAGAGAGGACAAACTTTTTAAGAAATTGGCTTTCCCAAATTCCTTTCTTTTTTTTTTAAACCCATTTTGTGTCTCATAGAAGGGTACATGTATCATTATTATTTAACAAATAAATAGAACCCATTATTCGAGGTGCAAGGATTGAACATATTTACCTCATATTTACTTGAAGAGGTTTAAAATGAACATTTCAAACCTTTTGATAACATGACCCGGTCATCCAAACAAAATTTCAAACAATTAGGTAAATTTTCCCATAAAAATTAGTAAAAATGCGTCAGATAAATCACTATTTACCCAAATTTGACACTTGAAATTGACAAACTGAACCAAATCCTTTTGAGATTTGGATTAAAAAAACTTGTTGGTTTGTAAATTTTACGAATCCGAAGAAGCATTCCCATGATGTTGGGACAGCATGTGAGAAACAAAGTGAGTGAGTAATTTTACTTTGTCACGCATCCTAAGAATCATATAGTGAGGGGGACCACTACGGTGCTTCACACAGCCTCCGCCGAACATGGTGGTATGTGATGGGGACCACTAGAAATGGAACGCGTGTCACTTTCTTTCGGCGTGACAGAGTCCGCGCCAAAAGAAGACATTCTGGTCTTGGAAAGCGTGGCATTGTGTTTGTGTTTTCGTCAACGTAACGGACCTTTTAACACCTCTTCATCGCCTACCTTTACTGTGACACGACATACTTCTGTCTCCCTCTTCTCACTTCTTTTTCTTCCCTTTTTCCGGGGAAAAACATTTCTGTCCCACTCCTTTAAATTCACATTTTTCACCCTGCCCCAAACTTCTTTTATAACTACACAATATAAATACTCCTCCAATCCAACTTACTATATATTAATAATCTGAATAATCATTCATTTGTTTTTTTAATCACAATAATATGTATTTAATAGTCATGTGTTTAACTTAAATAATGTGTAATTAAAATAACATGCATATAATCATTTAAAATCATCAATTTATTGATTAGATTAGGAGTTGGATTAATTTCGGTTTAGCTTGATTCAGACAGTGCTATTTTGGCAATCGAAACCAAACCGATACGTCCGGAGAACCGCACTATAAGGATCGTGAAAACAGGTTAGTCATTAATGTAAACTAAATAAGAAATTAACAAAACAAAGAACATGCAATGCAACCTATTCTAAGATGCATGGACATCAAAAAAACTTACATGAAAATGCATGAGAATGTGAGAATGTGAAAGTTCATAGTATAGATGTTGATGTTACATGATGAATGAATGTGTTTCATTTGCAATAATGAAAATTCAGATTAGATCATAAATCTGAAAATTTAATGTTCTAACCTATTTTGCATGATTTCATGTGAATTACACTCATTTTGATGCAAAAGAAACTCATATATCTATCTTCAATGACATATGAATGATATTAAATAAGAAAAAAACATAAGTTTATCTTAGTTTTTCCATGATAAATCATATGATGGAAACAAGGGCGAAGCTAAGAAATTATTTTGGGGTGGGCTAGAAGTTATTTTACTCGGTAGAGGGACTAGGTTAAAAGGGCTTAAAGGGTGGACTAATGGCTTAATTTGGGCTAAGCAAAAAAATATTTTTAAAAATTATTATTTTAATAATTTAAGAAATTAGGAATTATCCTCTTAGAATAATCTGTTGCTTGTATGTGTACCATAATTACAAATTCATTCTATCGGGGATTAATCTTAAATTAATTTTAATTAATCTTCAAAATTTATAGGGTTTTCATGCTTGTCTATAGTAAGATTATTTATTGACAAATCAAAATTAAGCTGGCATAAAAGCATGGTCAAAACATTATTTTGACCATAGAGAAATACAATTTCACAATTGATTGCATCATGACCACATTGGATGTGAATTTTAAGTTCATGGTGAATTATAAAAAAAAAAAAAAATTCACTTTTGTGAAATTACCATTTTGCCCTTAGTGAGATGATGAGAATAGGTGAATTTGATGTTTGAAAAATAGAGTGTCCACCGGTGGCACATGAAGAAAGGTTGAGGGGAGAAGAAATGAACATAGGGTTTAAGATTATATAAAAGATCTAGAACGACCTCAGTAAAAAGGAAAATAAAAATAAATATAACGTTAATGTGGTTTGAACAAGAACATAGGTTTGAAAAGCAGTGGCTTCACCACTAAGCTTTGCAATTGGTGTGAAAAATTCCAACACGGACACCGAACCAAAAGAACAATTTTTGAAAAATTTAAAACTAATATCGGCAAATAAAAAAATAAAAAGACCAAAATGGTTTGTTTGTCTCTGTCGATCAGTTCCGGCTACCATTTTTTCTAAAAAGCGCTAATTAAGATCTTCTCCAATTGCCTCGAATTGAGAGTTCATTTAATGGTTCAAATTTAGTTTTGGTGAATCCAATGATGTATCTGATATCCTGTCATTTCAAATATTGACCTTTAAATTTGTTAATTACAAAATCCTTATCATGAAATAAACTTCCTCCATTTTACAAATGAAGATAATCTTTTTTCGGTTGCAAAAAAAAAATTCATCAAAATCAATTGGAGATCAATTGTATTCTTATTTTAATTGTAAAATTGTCATTGCATCAGATACATTTCTAAAAAGTTTATGAGCACAACAAAATTTCATAACAATTTTACAACAAACTTAAGTGACTTATTGTGAGTTGTGGTGAGGTGATACTTCAATTGGTTGCAGAATTTGCAGGGCTAGCTCAAGGCATCGGCTTAAGGCCCTAACTACCCAAAAATGTAAAAATGGTTCCAAGACCCTTCATTACATAAACAAACGAGCCCAAAAATGTGCCTAAAATTATAAGATGATAATTGTTTTTTTTTAAGCAAAAAATATAGGTGGATTTTGTATTCTTTCCCTCGCCTCCAAGAAAGCCCTCAAAATATTGAGTCAATAGAAATCCAACCCAATTGAAATCCTAAGTTGTTTCATCAAAAAATATTGTTATTAGAGAGATGAAAAGCCTTATAAACATGTTTTTGTCTATTTTAAGAGGAGAATTATGATTCAAATTTCTCCTTCCCCAACTATTTAAATTATTAAGAGAGAGAGAGAGAGACAATAACGTAGAAGGGAATGTATAAGTAATTATGTAAATGCCAGTCTTTGCTTTCATCAGTGCCTTTGGCTAATTACTCCCCTCTCCAATTTAAATATTTAACTTTAGTTTTGGATGCCTTAAAGTATATGTCTTCATATTTCTTCCTTCTTTTATATTACAGTTTTTTTTTTTTTTTTTTTTTAAAAAGATCTTTTTTTAAAAACATACAACCTTTTTAATATAAAGTAAATTCCATTTTAAAAAGGTTATCGTACTATAATCTTTTATTAATAATCATATCATTTCGTATTAAGACATTAAATTGGAATGAATGGATTTATTATCAAGTGCAATCTGATATACAACTCATATATTGTTTGTAACTTGTCTACAAAAGACCTGGATGTTTGCCAAAAAAAAAAGTCTACAAAAGACCTATCCGTTGAGAGGGTTATTGTTTAGCTTCTTTTTTATGGAGAGAATTTAGGCTTCCACTTGTTTAAAAAAAAAAAAAAAAAAGGAACTGTCCTAAAAGGGAGTATTTTTCAAATCATACTTGGTTACCAAGGCATGTGCTAGGAGAGGTTGCATCATGTAGAAGCACAATTAACATACTCACACATGATGCATGAGCCATAAACATCTTTCACACAATGGATGTATACAACAAAATCAGGACAAACTTTAATTTCAATTTCTTAAATGTAGTTTTTCACTTGAATTTAACTATGTAATGTATTGATCAATACGCTAAAATCATGTGACTTATTAACTTATTGAAAGTGTGATTATTGTGTATAATTACAACTTCTAAGACTACATGATTCAATTTAATTAAAAAAACCCAAAATATACAACTTAAAAAATGAGACCTAAGATTTACCAAAACCTAAATAATATTCTAAGAGAAAGCACGCCAAGCACAAGTATTTTATCTTTTAAGGCTACATCGCAAAGCACAAGTAAATGGGAGTGAGAAAAGTAGCAGTGGGATGGGCCGACAAGGAAATGGAGGGGCCAACAAGGCGGCGTGGAATTAGAGAGTGGGCCCACATAGGCCCAATGATTTGGTACGGTTTCCTTCATTCCATCTTTTTAAATTTTTCAAACAAGAATATTCGGCGGCGGCACTTTGTGCAACGCAAATCTCGCTCTTTTTTGAGTATTAAGCGTCTGGGTCCCATCATGCATATCTGACGTGGCAGTGCTATACTTGGCTTGTCTTTAAGAGCGTGAGACACACCTAAGCAGCTAGAGCTATATAGCTCATTTCTTCTTCTATGGTATTAGTATTTAACTATTTAATATTTATTACCACAAGCAATTCGGTGGAGGGACAGAGGAAATCTATTTAAAACAATCGCAATTGAAATAGAGGAAGGGTCGAAAAAGCGCGAAGAGAGAAGCCAAAGGCAGAGCAACGGTTATTGAGATACAAAGTGAGTGTAACGATTGAAGTTTAAGATTTTAAAAGGTCCAAGACAGCAAAACTGTATAATGGTAGAAATTATAGATTTTAAAGGATAGAAGATGAAAAAATAATTCTTTGCAAATAAGTCTAAGACGTGGTAGTAGGAAGGAAGGTGCAGAAGATCATGTGAGACAAGAGATTGAATTTAAAACATGTCCTTTGGTTTTATATATTAGTATAGATTAGTAAAATACCACTCTTACCTCTTTGCTTTGCTTTGCATTGCATTATTTTCGGTTTTATTATTTTTAAAAATAAGGGGGTCATTTTCAAAATTCGGTTTTAAGCGTTGCTATTTTACAAAATGCTCTAGATGCCACATCTTATAAGAACTTTTTAACTGCTTGAGCCAGTATTAAACATTTTGGAAAACTTCATCATTTTTCATGGGCCTACAAACCTTTAAAGGCTTTACTTGCTATCATTTTCTTAGTTCTAGAGATAAAAGAGAATAAAACTTTGACAAAAAAAGGATATTATATGTTTAGAAGTTTGCGCAATATATATTCAGAGACTAGTTAGTTCAACACATGCTCAATTTTATTGAATTATCATATTCATATCCCACCTCGAACCAAGCTTGACCTAAATCAAAGCTTTGCAAATTTATTATAATGGGAAACCAGAATAAAGCTGAGGTAAAGTTGAGATTAAGCGTAAGTTAAGTACTTGAATAAAAGCCTAGCAAGAAAAGGGAAGGAAGAGGCTGGAAAGTTAATGTCTTAATGAAGCATGAGGAACATAACCAACTAGCTCAGTTGGATCCCACGATATGAAAGTTACGGCTGACCTAACAAATTGATTTTTAGGTGTGCATAACAGCAGAAGTGGGTCATACCACAATCTTCGAGTCAAGTTTAGTCGTGGACTTGACATGTCCTTCCACTATACTATGTGGAAAATGGAAATGAACTTAAATCTAAGCAAGACCCAAAAATAGTGTGTGGCATCAAAGCCCAATTTAATACCAACTAGTTTACAATGGATAAATTATTGAATAACGTCCCTAAATACCATTGAAGTAGTCCCTGTCTCACTAAACGTATCTTATATCTTCCTTAAGAAAATGATCTTATACAACTGAGCAGCCGTTTAAATGGTTCATTGAGATAACCACTTCATTCATCAATCCATTATATGGGACAAGTAGATTGAACTAAACCATAGCAAATTCTGTTGTCTTCGGAGTGATCACAGAAGAAGTAGCACGTTAATAAGTTTGTGTTAATGTATTTGTTTTGTCAAGAGCCTTGTAGCTCAACTAATTGACAACTCCTCATGTTCTTAAAAAAAGACATTCATGGTTCAAAATCTCTTCTCTCCCAACTATAGAATTATCTAATGTATTTGTTTCCCATGTTCCCAAGTACACAACTTTCACATTACTCCAATTTTTAATTTCTAAGGAAAAAACCCTAGTTACTAGGTCAAATTGAGATAGGTGATGTACCCATGCTCAACACATGCTGCCACTATGAGGGAAATTTGGAGCTAAATTCTGTGCAATAAATTGATGCATGGTCAAGATTTATCGTTTCTAGTATATCATTGCATCAAGATCACCTATAAAACTCTCGAATTCAAGCTTGCATTGTACAAGAAGAAAAACTGGAATACAAAATTTGTTAAGTTCTTTACATCTCAAAGCTAGTAATCATGGAAACTGTCAAGTATACATCAGACAGCAATGTAAATTACCTATTTACCCTTTATGTACTCAAGGAGGTGCCGATCAAGCTCAAAATATCGAGTCAGAAGTCTCTGCAACAGATGTTATCCAGGCGCAAATGATTAGTATCATAGTGTTAAGTTAACTTTATGTCAGATGATAGTTTCAGTGTCAAACAACAATATGGCTCAGACATGAAATCACAATGTAGTACAAATACGTTGGTATATTCTAGTATAATTTAATGGTATATATGCAAATTTTCATATTTTCACACACAGGTATTACCATTAGTAAATCCAACCCTTTCAAAATCAGCATCCTCACTGTCGTTTTAGGATCTGACAATCATTTAGCTCTCCAACATGAATGAATTGTAGAAAGCCCGGCAGACTTCTATTTTGAAAAATTACATAAGGACTAAAATATTATGAGAAATGGCTTCTCTTCTGTTTCGGAGTATACCTCCACTCTCATTTCCTCTGAAACTACACCAAGAACAAGATATCAGATGAGTCTCCAACACACTCTTCTGTTGCTCTGGCTCATACTTTTAAGGTTCCGCTTATGGCAGTAAAGTACTCCTACCTCAGTGCTGTTGGAGTCCTCTTTAGAGGAATTGATGGTGGACGCAGTCGACGTAACGGACACCCCTGAAGATGGACCAACGTTTTTCCTCTCTCCTGAACTTGGGTAAAAACTATACGCTCCTTGGCAGCTGAGTCTGATCGTCAAAGTAGTAGGTAAAGCCTTGAGTTATACCTCTCTTCTTCACCGCCTTACAAGTATATGGACACCACAAGGCAAGTTTCACTCATCAATATTGGAAACGATTTCTTTATAGTAAAATTTTCTCACCCTAATGATTTCCATAAGTGCTAGAAAAGAAGGAGAACCACTATCAAACTCACCATCATCGGCCCACTCATTAGAGGACATCGCACCCACGTCTGAAAGCTTCCCTTTTCAAGACATCTCGCCTTTACGGTAGGTGATTAAGTTTAGGCATAAAGATCAACTTAGTTTGGTTTCGGGGTGATTAAGTTCAACATGGCATTCTTGCTGCTAAACTGGATTTGGACAAAGCCTGTGACAGGTTAGAGTGGTCCCTCCTCAGAGACACACTTGTGCCCTATCACTTTCCTACTTTGGCGGTTACCTTAATCATGAATTTGATTTCATCCACCACCTTCTCAATCATGTAGAATGGGGTGAATGGACTGTACTTCTCTCCTTCCCGTGGCATCAGACATGGTGATCCACTATTGCCAAATATTTTTATCTTTTGTCTGAATCGTTTCCCGGTTAAGTTTCGTTAAGGATCTTGTAACTTCACACATGTGCTATTCGCTGATGATATCCTCCTCTTTACCAAAACTTCCAGCAGTGACTGCTCTTTTTTACAAAACCTTCTTCAACAATTTTTTCATCACCGGGGCCAAATCGTAAGCCTAAATAAATCTAAAGTCATGTTTTCCTACAATACCCGACAAACTACTCATTCCTTTATCCAAGGTCTGCTAAACATCCCTCTCACTACAGAGTTTGGACGATACCATGGAGTTCCCTTATTCACAAAACGTCGAACTCAAAGTGCATACCAATTTATCCTTGATAGAATCTCTAATCGCACCCAAGGATGGCAGTCAAAATTCCTCAATATGGCAGGTATATTTACCCTCATTAAATCGGTCACTTCTTCTCTTCCTTCCCACCTCATGCAAACATCCCTTATTCCAGCTTCGATGCTCTAAAGTTGACACACTCCATCGTGAATTTTTATAGGGGGATTCATCCTCAACCGCCACTACCATACAATCAACTGGAAGGCAATTGCTTACCCAAAGATCAGGGAGGTCTAGGTATTCGCCCAACATCTCTGAAACAATGTGGCTTTTCTGGTTAATCTGGCATGACGCTTGTTAGAGTTATTGTTATTATTTTTCTAGTTCACTTGTTATTTCATATTAGCATAAGGGAATTCTTGTAACCTTGCTATATCACTTTAATATAATATGTGCTAAGGTGTGGGTTTGACGAACAACGCCCTAAACCTTTTCTTTCTTCTCTCTCTGTGTTCTTCTCTTAATCCTAATTTATCATATCTTAAAACTCAACTTGGTATCAAAGCGTTCCAATCCAACCCTAGAAGCCATTAAATCACTCTGGGAACACTTTTCAGATAACAGCGGATGCTGACATCAGCATCTGTCTGATGACGTCATGCTGATGTCAGCCCCGGTATAGACATCTCGGTCTGGCGACCACATGGTTAGGCTCATCTCTCTCTCCTGGTAATTATGGTGATTTTTGTGGAATTTTTTGAAACCATTTAGAGTGACTTTTCTATTTTCCAATGTTCTTTGGATTTACTGACATAATTTTTCGATCTATAATTCTGGAGCTTTTTTGCTGTTTTTGATGGATGGGTTTTGTTCCCTAAGGGCCGGATAGGTTTGTGGAGGATTGATCTGATGGTTATTTGTTGGTTTATGAAGTTTTTTTGCTTTGTTTGAGGATTTGAGAGCTTCAGCCCCTTCGAAAGAGTGCTACGGGGTATGTGTTTTTTTGTTAGGCTGTTTAGTTTCTTGTTTCAGACCTTGAGGAGTGTAGCCTATGTGAGAGATTGAGATTTGGAGCTATTGATTGCTGTCTTGGGTCTTGGAGTTGTGTTATTGTTATTATTTTTCTGGTTTGGGTTAGTTGTTTGAAGGAAAATCAATGGTTATGGCTGCAAGAAACACATCACTATTCAAGGATGATGATATACCTAAATCTTCTTCTTTAGTCTCCAATAGTGGAGGTCGTGTTAATTTTCGTGGTGGTTTCCGTGGAGGCCGTGGTTTTCGTGGTGGACGTGGTGACAAGAGGTGTGATCATTGTGGTAAGACCAATCATACTGAGCCTTATTGTTGGGTGAAAAATAGGCAAGCCAGATTATTTAAATCAGGTGATTGATGGTGCACACGACCACAATCTACTTCTACTGATGGTGGGCTACACGACCACAATCTACTTCTACTCCATTTGGGCATGCTGCTTCTAGGTCTGGTTCTTATGATGCTCTCATTACTCAACTCAGTGAACTCGTCCAGCTATTGCGCGTCGCACTTTCCTCTTCTTCCGTTGCTACATTAGCTGAGCTGATCAAGTAATGTTGCAGGTGTGGCCCATTCCTCTCCATCTTGGGTCATTGATTCCGATTCTAACGACACTAACAAACATATATCTGGTATATTATCTCTTTTCTCTTATTTGCTTCCTATTAAACACCATATTGTTTTAGCTAATGGCTCTTCTCGGCCTGTTCTTGGAAAAGGCGTTCTTCATCCCACTTCGTCATTATCCTTACCATCTAGTCTTTTTGTTCCTGATTCTCCTTTTAATTTGCTTTCTGTTAGTTAATTGACTAAAGCCTTACAATGCTCTATCACCTTTGATCCCACTCCATGTGTTTTTCAGGACCTCAAGATCAAGGAGATGATTGGTTTGGGACATGAGAAAGATGGGCTATATTACCTGGATCCTGATAATTCTGCCTCCCACACCTTCTTGGCTTCGGCTTTGAGTGCTACCGTATCTCCTCTTTAGTGGCATTTTCGTTTGGGTCACCCTTCCTTGGCCAAACTTGAGTTTGCCATTCCTACATTGAGTCATGTGCCCAGTCTAAAATGTGAAGCTTGTCAACTAGGGAAGCATCATCGTAGTTCTTTTTCTAGTAGTGGTCCTAGTCGCCAATCTGAGTCTTTTGATTTAGTTCATATAGACATATGGGGTCCTTCCCGCATTTCTACTTTAAATGGATTTCTTTATTTTGTTATATTTGTGGATGATTATTCTCGAAGGACATGGTTGTTTCTGATGAAAGAGCGATTTGAATTGTCTCGTATTCTTTCCACATTCTATAATGAAATATTCGTTTAGTTTAATAAACGCATTAAAATTCTTCGATCTGATAATGCATCAGAATATACTCAGTCTATAATGAATTCCTTTTGTACTGATCGTGGTATTATTCATCAGACCAGTTGTCCTCACCCCTCTCAACAAAATGGTGTGGTTGAACGAAAACATCGTCATTTACTAGATGTTGCTCATACCTTGTTATTCCATATGCAGGTACCCAAACACTTTTGGGGTGATGCTGTTCTTACTGCCTGTCATCTTATAAATCGTATGCCTTCTGTTGTCTTAAATCAGGAGTCTCCATTTTCTGTTTTATATCCTGAACGTACTCCATTCTCGCTTACTCCTCATGTGTTTGGTTGTGTTGCCTTTGTTCATGTCCTTGATCCTAGTCGTGATAAACTATCTCCTCGATCTTGTAAATGTATTTTCCTTGGATACTCTCGTACTCAAAAGGGTTATTGTTGTTACAGTCCTGAGTCTCGTCGATATTTTGTTAGTGCTGATGTTACCTTTTTTGAGTCCACCCCATTCTTTTCCTCACCTGGTCAATGTTTGTCTCCTGATCTCATCTCTAGTCGTGAGGGGGAGGGTTCCTTTTCGTCTCCTACTCTTCCAATTCCTTTGCTTTCTCCACCTCCGCAAGTACCTTTGGCTTCCCCACCTAACCCTCCTTTGCAAGTTTATCAGCGATCTCAAGATAGGCGCGTTATATCTTATCGCCCCAATACTACATCTTCTTTGTCAGAGGTTCCTGCTCCCTCATCCTCTATTCCTGAGACTGATGATTTACCTATTGCTTTACGACGAGGTAAACGTACTTGTACTCAACACCCAATTGCTCATTTTCTATCTTATAATCGTGTTTCACCTTGTCTACATTCTTTTACTTGTACTTTGTCCTCTATCTCTATTCCTTCCTCTTATAAGCAAGCTTTATCTTCGTCTGGATGGAAACGTGCTATGGATGAGGAAATGAGTGCTCTTCATAAGAATCAAACTTGGGAGCTCACTACTCTTCCCTCTGGGAAACAAACAGTTGGTTGTCGTTGGGTTTACACTATCAAGGACCTCCCTGATGGATCTGTTGAGCGCCTTAAAGTGCAGTTGGTTGCTAAAGGGTACACGCAAACGTATGGTGTTGACTATTTAGAGACCTTTTCTCCAGTGGCCCATCTCAATTCTGTTCAGGATCTTACTCTCTGTTGCAGTTAGTTGCTCTTGGCCTTTGTATCAACTTGATATCAAGAATACCTTCCTTCATGGCGACCTTAAGGAGGAAGTATACATAGATCAACCCCCTGGATATGTTGTTGCTGGTAGTGAGCACCTTGTTTGTCGATTACAAAAGGCTTTGTATGGTTTGAAGCAATCTCCCCGTGCATGGTTTGACCGATTTAGTGCCGTTGTACTTGGGTATGGTTTTCAATGTTCTACTTCTGATCATTATGTCTTTGTTCGTCACTCTTTCAATGACACCATTGTTTTTATTGTTTATGTGGATGATATTATTATCTCTGGAAGTGACTCCACTAGTATCGCGGATTTGAAAACATATTTGAGTAAGCATTTTCATACTAAGGACCTAGGTGATCTTCGTTATTTTCTTGGAATTGAAGTTGCTCGTTCCTCACAGGGTATATTTTTGTCTCAAAGGAAATACGTTCTTGATCTTTTGTTTGAAACTGGTCTCTTAGGTGCTCGTCCTGCTAATACTCCTATGGACTCTACTGTTAAACTTGATGGTGAGCACGGTGAATTGTTTAGTGATGTTGGTCGATATCGCCGCTTGGTTGGGAAGTTAATTTACCTTACTGTTACTCGCCCTAACATTACTTATGCGGTTGATGTGGTCAGTCAATACATGCATGCTCCACGTCAGCCTCACTATGAAGTTATTTACCATATCTTGTGTTATTTGAAAGGTGCTCCTGGACGAGGCCTATAGTACAAACCCTCTGCTTCTTTGTCTGTAACAGGTTTTAGTGATGCTGATTGGGCTGGTAGTCGTTCTGATCGGCGGTCCACTTCTGGCTATTGTACCTTTGTTGGTGGTAATCTTGTTACTTGGCATAGTAAAAAACAGAATGTTATTTCTCGTTCTAGTGCTGAAGCTGAATATCGTGCTATGGCTCATACTGCTTCCGAGATGTTATGGGTTTGCTCTCTTCTTCGTGACTTGGGTATTGATATTCCAACTCCTATGCAGATGTTTTGTGACAACCAAGCCGCTATCTTTATTGCTAACAATCATGTTTTCCATGAGCGTACCAAACATATCGAGGTTGATTGTCACTTTATTCGAGATTTATTGATGCGGCAACAGATTGTCACTCCCTATCTTCACTCCAATGATCAACTGGGTGATATTCTCACGAAGCCGTTAGCTCGTGCCTCTTTTCAACGAATGTCTTTCAAGCTGGGCATGTTTGATATCTATGCTCTAGCTTGAAGGGGAGTGTTAGAGTTATTGTTATTATTTTTCTAGTTCACTTGTTATTTCATATTAGCATAAGGGTATTCTTGTAACCTTGCTATATCACTCTAATATAATATGTGCTAAGGTGTGGGTTTGACGAACAACGCCCTAAACCTTTTCTTTCTTCTCTCTCTGTGTTCTTCTCTTAATCCTAATTTATCATATCTTAAAACTCAACTACGCTTATGGCAATCTCCTCAACTCTTTTGGGCATAATTTCTTAAAGAAAGATACTTTCCAAACACCTTTTTATAGACAACCAATACTCGCCATAGCTCTTACATTTGGCGAGCCATATTGCGTGGAAGGAATTTGCTCTGGTTAAGGTTGCGTTGGCAGATTAGGGATGGCTCCAATATCTCATTTTGGAATGATACTTGACTTCCCATTGGTCCTTTACGCCAAATTGTTTATGGTCCATTTCTCAATTTGACCTCTCCCTTCAGATCTATGATTTACTTTTGCCCAATAGGACCTAGAATTTAGAAGCATTTGGGTGATGGAATGTGTACAATTCAATCAGCCTATAACTTCCTCTCCTCTAATCACATGAGCAACCCCTGAACCATGTCATGGAGCTGGATTTGGAAGCTTTCAATCCCTCCCAAAATACGAAATGTATTTGTGGAAATGCGCCCATTACAAGATCCTCACCAAGAGCATCATTTTTCGCACAAAGCTCCTGATCTAAAACTTTGCCCTCGGTGTGGAGAGGTCGAAACTCCCATCCATCTTCGTAGAGACTATGGCTGGTCACAACAAATTTGGGCTTCTTTGCTTGGACCGTTGTTGCCTTCTTTGTTCACCCCAACCATTCATCAGTGGTGTAAGCATAATACCAGACATATTACACCTTATCTTTTTCAAGAAATCCCATGGTACCTTGTATTCTCCTTCAGGATTTGGAATATTTGGCTTGCACGCAATAATCTCATTTTTGCAGTGAAGATACACCCATTTCCAGTGTTGTCTTCTGTGTTATTAACCATGACCAAGAATATCTTTATCTTTTCTCCTCCCCCCTTTCTCACATCATCACCCCCACCTGGTCAGTGGTCACATGGATAGTTGGACACCTCCCCCTTCTTCCTTTGTCATACTTAACATTGACAATTGCTTGAAAGGACACCCCGGTCCTTTGGGAGTCATTGGTATTCTCCGAGATGAATTTGGGTGTTGGAGAGCAGGGTCCTCTTTGGACCTTGGTTGTACAACGAGTATTGTTACAGAACTATGGGTTGTTAGAACTGGGTTATATTTAGCTTGGGAGAAGGGATTTTGATACATCGTCTTAGAGATAGATGCAGCTTTGGTATACTCTATACTAACCTCATAGGCTCTTTGTTTGTGTTGGTTTGTGATTGCAGAACTTTACTAGCACAGCCATGGAGAGTGGAACCCAGGCATATCTTCTGCAGAGCCAACGCATGTGCTAATTTTTTAAACACGGGAATGCAGCAAGTAGTAAATGAAATCACCTACTCTAAGTGCCCACATTTTTCGTATCACTTGCTATTATGGGATCTTTTGGGACTCACTAAAGCCAGGAAATTATATAACTAATGATCCCATGCATGTATAAGCTTTTGATCTAAATAAAAAATACTCCACTTTTTCATCAAAAAAAAAAAAATCCAACTCAATTCTATTGTTTATCTTTACTTGGGGTTTAACCCAAGTTGTCCATCTTTAAGATTCTACACACAATTATCTGCCAATAGGTACTGTGTCTCAGATGCAAAACCTTTAGTAAAGCATTCACTCTCTACCTAACTAAAATACTAATTTAACAAAAATAAGTGCCAGAAAGAACCTTAGTTATTGGAGGGTGAGAAGATTTTGCTTCAAAATCCAACTGTGGAATACGTGCAACCTCAGAGGCATTATCAAATAAGATATATGTAGGAAGTTGACCCATGCTCCCTGCAAGTACATAATCCCATATGAACTCAAAAATAACTAGAGAGACATGTATAATAGTGAAACTGAAAGTAATTAAACACTCATAACCGAAAAACTGAAATATAAACTTGAACAGTTTCCAAACTAATAATATTTACCACCAAGATATATTCCAAATTTTTCAGCTGCATTTGGGAAGAGTCCAAGATCAACTATTCCAAAAGATAAATTTTTGTTTGAGTATCTGCCACAGGAAAGCACATGCACACATTAGAATTTGGTAATAACAGCTTATATTGATTACTGCAATAAAGGCAACACTATCACTCTATCAGTGTTGGTAAAAGCGTCAAGTGCACTTAAGCGAAAAGGCCTCTTGGAACTTAGGCACAAAGCGAAATCGCGCGCCTGATTGAAATAAAGCATACATTTTTCAAACATAAAGTATAATAACTTCTAATAAAAAGATTCATAACATATAATTGAAAAAATTTAATAAACTCAAGATAGTAAAATATTTTGCCTATTAGCTCGAATAGATAGCACAATTGCACAAAGTTTGTAAAAAGTTACTAAATCCAGATTTTTACATAAATTATTTCAATTCCTTCAAAATTTTATAGTAAATTTGGAAAATATGATAATAATGTAATGATATAAAATCTTATCAAAATAAAAATTATCAAAAAATTATATAAAAATTAAACATAACATTTTATATATGATAAAAATGAAGTATATGAGTCAAACAAAATATGTGCAAGAGGCAAAGGTCAAAAAGTACAAGAATAGTGTATTATCCTTGTTCTAGTCTTTTGATATGTAAACAAAAAAATTGTTTTTAGTACAACACCTTAAGAATAGAGTTTGTATAATAAATCAATGGTACATATCATTTCCTTCTTCAAGATCAAGCAGTTATTTTTAATGATTCATATATATTTTTAGCAAAAATAAAAAAGCGCGCCTAGCCGTGCGTTATGCTTTTTCAAAAAGCACAAGAAAGGCATGCAGGAAGCGTGCTTCATTAAACAAGCTTTGGCCTGCTTAGACCTTGGGGCTTTGACCTTCAAGCATGCTTTTAACAACAATGAACACTATTGTTTTACAACTCACAAAAGTTGCTGAGAAAAGAATATATATTCTTTTTCTCAAGTTCAAGATCCATGTAGGGCAAAAACATACGTAATTGAGAGCTCAGGAAAGCACCGACTTGTGGGTATGCAAGCAGATGAACACGAAGCACGAAATTCTACCTGCCAAAGTAAGTTCTTTAATCATCCAATTGCTTTTTAAAAGATAATGAGTAGATCAATTACAAAATGAAGTTATACTACCATTATGAGTATTACTTATCAAGTTAACTGTTAATGAGCGTTGGCACCTTTTTAAACTCCCTATGTATTTTGGGGGCTTTATATAAGAGTAATTTACTTGGAGTCAAGTGAATCCATAGAAAATGGAGTGTGAACTTGAAGGGAAGGCCATCAAGGAACCTGGCTAGATTGCAAGGAACAAGCATAACAAACCTAAACCATGAAAGAGGAATGAGCCAATGATACTGAAGATACATATAGTCTTAGAATAATAAATAACCATGAAACAATATGCACCACTATTCAACCTATAAAACAAAAGAATCTATCTTTACAAATTTGTCTCATAAATTTACTATATATAACATGTCTACATACATGTATACACACACATATGCATATGGGTAGTTATAATAAGTATAGGAAATGAATAACATTTGTTTTTATTGGTAAGTTACACACACCCAGTGGGTAAAGCCATGAGCTTACCCTCCATCAATTCTTATGGGAAAAGGAAGTGTCATTTGAGTTAGAACTTATTGATGAAGACAAATAATACTTTTCCTGCTAGAAAATTCTAAAGAAAGTACTGTCACCCCATAGTAACAGTACGCACATCATACTAAACAGCACTAGCAAGCAAGCATCTCATGTCTACGTCAAATGGCCTATTGAGGGCCTACTGAAAATTTCCCTAGCACTGCACTAGGGACCTTTAACAATTTTCCATGTTGACCAACCACATAACCCTGCAAAGATATTGTGGGGAAAAAGGCTTGCTGTAACAGACATAGCTGGCTTAGTGAAAAAACTCGTCTGGAGAGAACAGAACAAAGCTAATTTTTTTTTCTTCAGTCAAGCAAGCCCTTAACAGGTCATCCAGAATTACAAAATTCAAGAATATACACCCTAATTATACCCAAGGCATTTCCCCTTAAAAGGAAAACATCCAGAACTCAACTCTTCAATTGCATTTTCCTCGGGATTTTAATCTCCTCGCCAAGGTTTTACAACCTATATTTTGCATATACTTATTGGACAGTTTTCATGCAATGATGTGCTGGTGAAGAAATTAACTTACAATCCTTGTTCCCTATTAATTTACATCAAAGAAGGATTTTTATCTAATATTTTGAGTTCCATAGATTCCTAAACAACCACATCAGTTCTTAACTGATAGAAGAAATCAATCACAAAGCGTTGGAATCACTCCAAACAAAGATGCCTCTGAAAATCAACTACTGTCTTGGATAGTAACAAGTGCCACCCATTTATCAGGATGAAAACAAACATAGTTGAAATTGTTAAAACATTATGAATTCTCAGAAAAAGTCCTTAGAACCAACCAGCCAGAATCTTGATATGGTCCCCTCTGTCAGCACGGTTTCCAACTGCAATGGTGTTAGTTTATTTGAAGTACCTAAAGAATCAATTAAAAAGAAAAAAAAAAAAAACAATATTTTGAGTTTATCCTATTGTAAAGCAAAGCACTCATGAATTCATCAAGTGGATCTTATCAACAAGAAGGTTCCCCCAGAATAATCACAAATAAAAAACCCAAATTCATTCCTTACCTAGTCCTTGGTAGGCAGGCTGTTGAGTTAAAATATATATCACTGCAAAAAGAACACCACACTAGATAAGCATTTTGATCAAAATGATATCCGAGAAACTTTGACTCATCATACAGTTTATGTTGAGCTATGCTTTTTCATTACAGTTAAATGAAGAAAAAAAAAATTTATTGGTAAGTTACACACACTAGGTGGGTATTGAAATTTGAAACCACAACCATGCCCTCCACCTTACTCTTACAAGGGGAGGATGTGCCATTTGAGCTAAAGCTCATTGACAATTAAATGAAGAAACTAATAACATCATATTATTATCTTTTTTTTTTGATAAGTATAACATCATATTATTATCAATGGCATACTATCAAAGAAGAGAAGTAAATTAATATCATATAGAAACATGGGAAGGACTGCTATACGTTTATGTTTTATAAACTTGTATAAGACTAAAGGCCAAACCTTACATTTAAACAAAACAAAGCAAACCAGTCTATTAGTATGTCAACAAATTTTCTCCAGTTGACATACTAAAACAAAAGACATGAAAAAGATACCTACCAAAAAATACCCCTAAGTACCACAGAGCCAAATGGTAATCTATTACCAAAGCAATGGCAACAAGAAAAACCTGAAAGAAAATGCAACTGAGGTCAGTAAAAAAGAGACAAGAAGTACCACTTTGAAAATTAACATAAGAATTGAAGGAGGGTGATGCAAAACGAAAAATAAAATAAAAAAGGAATTTTATATTAAAAATACACATTTATTTGACTCCTGCTAAGAGACACTTAAAAATCATTCATCCCTGCTGTAGAAGCATGCATTTGGTACAAATACAAATTAAAAATTCACATCTGATCCACGATTTGATAACGATTAAGTTTGCTTGCTTATAATTTAAGAACCGAGCAAAACCAGGAAATGCAAGTGAGATTATCACCTTAGCCAAAAACAGCATATCAGCAATAAAGGCCTCCCAAGTTTCTTGTCTAACAATCTGTTGGAAAAATAGAAAAAGCTAAGAATCAAAAACCATGCTGCACGGAACCCATATAATCAAAGTGCCTATAACAGAACAGAAGTGAAAGTTCCACAATGCATATTTCAAAATCAAACAAACCAGACACATAAAACTTTCCTATAAATTTTAGCCACTTCAACAATTGTTTTCAAAAACCTCTGTGCACAATCTACAATTGCTGTAAAAGCATTAGTAAAAACAATTACTACAATGATTATTATTTGCAAATATTAATTCCAGAGTTACCAAGTAGTAATAGCTAATACTACAACTGAATCCTATATGATCTACTTTGAACAAAACAAACTCATAAACAATTTAACTAAGTAGAGGAAAAAGAAAAATACCTTGATAAGAGCCAAAACAGAAAATGCCAGAACCGCTTGAATTTCCTATACATGAAAAATCAAGAAATTAACAAAATCGAAGGACAAGTAATTATCAGGAAAAAGCACAGAAAGTTTTGAATGAGAGAGAGTACCCGATGAAGGAGATGATGTATGTGGTGAGGAGAGAGGACGGAGGTTGCGGAGGTGCGAATGATGAAGTAGGAGAAGAAAGTGAGAAAATGGAGGAGATAATAGGGCTCTGAAACCATTATGTTCAAAAATTCCATCGGATTTCCACTATGCTGCTTCTCCATTCTCTCTTTGCTTGATCTTTGGCTTTGTTTGTTTGTTTTGTCAGGGTTTCAATGACAACAAGTCGCATTCATTTCTCTACAGTTAGATTGTTCTCTTACTGTGTCTTCTAACTTCTATCTCCAATCGGAAATGGCTGCCGGATTAGGTGTAACTTGATCTGAATAATAAAGACTAGAATGAGACACGAAATGAAATAGTTAAAAGTTTATGGACTATTTTGAAATATGAGAAAAAAATTGAAGAACAAAAGTGTAATTAAACTTGAGTTAATTATTTTTTACTCTATAAATTTAAATTTTGTTGTTGATCTTTTATTAATCAATTCTTTCTTTGATTGTAAATGTGTGATTTACTATTGGTTGTATATTTTTTAAAAATTTGCGATAAATGAGTGATTAGGTTATGACTTCTTTAATAAAATATTTCTTTGCTTAATGTCTT
Organism: Fagus sylvatica; assembly: GCA_907173295.1. Classification (NCBI taxonomy): domain Eukaryota; kingdom Viridiplantae; phylum Streptophyta; class Magnoliopsida; order Fagales; family Fagaceae; genus Fagus; species Fagus sylvatica. The sequence goes on along the minus strand of OU015771.1, from coordinate 20,731,329 downwards.
CATGTGGCTAAGTATAAGTTTAGATGCTTAACACTTTTAAGGAACAACTCTAGCAATCTCTTTATTTTTTTCTTTACATGTGGAGATAAAAGCCATTCTCTACCTATTTAACTAGTCTCATCTCCCAGTAGATTTTTTATTTATTTCTCCACATTACTTTTATATTATTTTTTTCTCTCTCCAAAATTAATAGAATTATTATTTTTTCTCACCGCAACCATCACCTACACAGTCACCATCAATAGCAACCACCACCCCACACAATCACCACCACAACTCCAACTCTAGCAACCATATCAAACTCACACAAACCCAAATCCATACAGTAACACCACACACAAACCCAACTCCACAATTTCCACACAAAAAATCACAGAAATAATCTCCACACAAATCCAATCCAACTCCGACGCTCCACCCCAAGCCAAGATCGACACTCCATCTAGGTCGAGATCGGCGCAAAAACGGGTTCACCCTAGGCAGAGATCGAGCTCCACCCCAGGCCGAAAAAGCTACAGTAACTCTTCATTTGTGAAGAGTTACTGTTGCATTTAGAAATTTTGAAGAATAAATAGAGAGCCTGTTGGAGTATCATTTTTGTATTTTGGCTCTCCACATTCCCAATAGAAAGCCATGTGGAGAGCCTGTTGGAGCTACTCTAAGTTTGTACCCTAATTTCAAATTTAGCCATGGTTAGTTAGTTTTTCACCCATAAGGTCAAAGTGGCTCTCAACCCACTTAAAATTGAGTAGCAATTCCTTCTTTCTGCCCTAACCCATGAGGCAGGTGGTGTACCGTCTACCCATGTAAGATGGGCCCACATCAGGCAACCCAAATCGTTTCATCGCGATCCATTTAAAGACTTATAAAGCATGGGGTTTGATTATGGCCACTTTTAAGAAAATAAAACCACTTTTTTGTTTTGTTTTAGGAGTTGGGACCACATCTAAAACCTAAAGTTGTCAATATCATACTAGTATCGACCATACAAGGCGTTATGTATTGTACCTACCACTAAATCGGAATGACTATACCCTTGGGGATTTTTTTGGGTGTATCAACCAGTAAAAGAAAATAAAAATTGTTATAAAACTAGTTGTTTGAGCTAATATATTGACTTAATATACTTAGGCTAATATATTGGGCTTATTTGTATTTTGAATTTAAAGATAAAATTATATATGTATATATTGATAATGTCAAAAATCAGTGGGCACGAACACGTCTTAACCTAGACGGACGGGTCCTTCGTTGACGGACGAATGTACCTACAAGAAAGAGAAACAATGAAGGAATGCACCGGCAGTGGACCGGCGGGGGAGCCTCCGATGCTTAAGTCAAATGATTGTTATCTGGATAGCAATATCAATGATAAGAGTATTGAGGTGAGAAAAAAGAGTGTATCTTGATTCGAGAAGCTCTCTGCTTTATATAGGAGACTCCAGGCTTCTAGCTGTTTATTTGCATTTAATAGGTTTTTATGTCCTAATTTGTAACCGCTTGGTCATTGATTCGGGGCCATTGATTGTGTTTTTGACTTTCCTGGTGAAATTCAAAAAATAACATGTTTTCCACGTGGGTTTAATATCCTGTACAGCTGGGTTTTTAATTCTGTCGTCTACGCCGTGATAGTCGTCATTGGGGTTTGATTTGGTCAGTATCATATATTAATAGTGGTAACCTCAAAACGATAAACTGATATTAACATATACCAAAATATTTTGTTCCCATGATCAAACCGAAACAACATCTATTACGAATCGACAACTTTGGACCGTGGTGGAATGAGTGGATTTCTCATTCCGATTTACATACCAGTACGAGAATTTATGGTTGAAATGGAACATAATTTATAACTATATTTAAGATATCGGCAACTTTGCTAAAAACACACATTTTACATCTTAATACACGTATTTTAAACTTGCAATAAAATTTAATAATTTTAAAATGTTTTGATAATTGACTAAAAAATTGAGTGGGTGCAATTATAAAAAGATTTCCAAATCACTTTAATGTTGTGTTTAATATTTTTTTTAAAAATAACAATAAAAGTTAGTAGCCACTGATTGCACGGGATATGTACTTGAAAAAGAACAACTTCACCTAATAATTGGGGTTTTTATGTTATTATAGGTCTAGTTGAGATGAGTTTGTGTGAGAGGGTGTGATCTCTTTTGTGAAAAGTTTGGTGTCTGTAGCAGAACTGTTTAAAAATGAAGAAGATAATAGATAAAAAAAGAAGCAATTGCATGGGCTAAGCAAAGCAAAAAGCCACAAACATTGTATCGAAGTATTGATGACCTTTGCATAGGCCCAAAGTGAATCCAGGAAGATTAAAAGAAGAGCCTGCCCCAACGAGAGAAGACTCTTCGTGACGCGGGCGCGGGCCTTGACAAAAAGCCACAAGCAATAATATTTCTTCAAGATTTGAAGCTAAGTGCCCAACCCATACATAATTTTAATACTCTCTCTCTCTCGTGTGTTTGTGAAATCACTTCGTTCTATAATTCTATTGATTGCGTCATTAGTAATTACCAATCCCCGTTGAGTATTTGTAGTGTTTGGGAGATGGGATTAGCATCAGACAATTACTCCACCGGTAAAGTGAAGATTCATAGGAAACAAAAGCAGAACTTCTTGCATTCGTTGACAAGGAATCAAGAAGCTTAGCACAGCTTTAAGTTCTAAGATAAACCAATATGAATAGAATAATTGATTGAGGCCGTAGATCTCACGTCCAACTCTAATTGTCGATTGGGATAATTTTAGAGTAATTATGTGCATAGTGCAATAGTGCAATATAAATAAACCATTCAAAGAAATCATTGATGGAACCGTTGTTATATTGGCGAAGGGATGAATTGTCCCGAACTCCAACGGAAACATCCATTATTCAAATTCTCTTATTTTCAATAAGTTATCCAAGAAATAACTCATTATATGATTATACATAAAACTACCCACCCACATGCATTTTAATCATATAACTTATTAAATATTTCAAAAGAATCACATAACTATCAACTAGGTTATTCGAAAATTTTGTTTTAGGCCTCTATGTTAATTATGCAACAAAATTCTTATTTATTTATTTATTTTGATTTAGTGATTTGCAATACTAATATCAATTATCATAGATATATAATCCAAATCTAAAGCAATAATAATAAAACAATAAAGAAATGCAAATTTGGTGACGCAGTGGAAAACCAATGAAGCAACCCTTCAAAGGAAAACTTACTTTGGAGACAGGCTCAAACCCTTAGAAAATCCACTAGTGAAGAGTTTAGGGTTAAAACAAAACTTTTGGCGTTTAGACTCTCTATGCAACCTCTACAAGCGACCCACTTTCCTTCCTATTGCAATAGTTCCAGAACTCTAGAATTCTTCAATAGTGATATCTTCCAATTATGAACTAGAACTTCTAACACACTTCAAGACACATCCTTAAGGGTTTTGTCTGTAGTGAATTCACTAGAATTACAAGCTCCGTGGTTCAAATTTTGAACTTTTACTGATTACAACACGGGGTATCTATAGACTAGCCCAAGATGCCGGACTAGCAAGGGGATGAGGGCGACTAAGGACAAAGTTTTCCTCCAACCCAGTTTAGAGGAATCTTCCTCCAACCCACTACGTGGTAAGTAAGTAGATCATCCATGTGTACTTTTAGTCACATGACATTTTTAATGAGTTATGTGACTTTTTTAAATACACATGTGGATGGTTTACTTGCTTGTCACATAATGGGTTGGAGGAGGATTTCTCCAAACCAGGTTGGAAGAAAACTATTTCCGAGAGACTAATACGAAAAATGTGAATGTCCTGTAATTGGTAAAAGGTCAGTGATGCCACATCATAGCACTACCATATCGACGTCACTAACTGACTAAAGATCCAGAGCAGAAGATAGCTTGAGCTCAGAGCAATCGAGCATACTTAGCACCAAGTCCGGGTATCGAGAATTAATCACCAAATCCGGAAAATATATAATGGAAGCAGTTATGCCAACTATTTAAGGCCCATTACAACCAAAATGGAAAGTGGCTAAAAAAAATGAAAGCACTCCATTAGCAACTCTATATAAGGTGGAATCCTGATCAAGAATAGGTATGAGATCACCATTACATTCAACAACTAAACTCTCAACAATATCAAACTTTTTAACATAAGCATGGAAATTGTTAGGCAGGTATTATACATAGTGGTGTCATTTCGAGTCTTTCAAGTTTTTTGCAGGCATCCCCTTGATCAGTCATCTGTATAATCAAATATTCTTCACCCAAAATATTGTTTGACATGTGTTTTAGAATATATGCAAAAAAGGAAAGAAAGTAATATTAAGGAAATTTTGTGAATAGCCAAAGAATAACATTATTGACTAATTGCTTAGAAAAATTACTATTATTATCACCGTCATCACCCCACTCCAAGAAAAAGAGAGAGGCTACAATTCAATTTAGCCCATTAACTTATTTTTTTAAGTTTAATTTTTGTCAATTTAATTCTTCACTTTGTTAAAATGAGTCAATCAAGTCATTTCATCCAAATCTGTTAATAAACTACATCGTTTTTTTATTAAATAAAAATTAATTGAAATATTCATGAGATGTGTTATTTAATAAATCTTGTTATTTACTGAGTATTATTTATAAAAATAAAAATAAAAATTAAATGACTTCATTTGCTAACAATTAGAACGAAATGACCAAATTAACTCATTTTGACTTAGTAAGGGATTAAATTGATAAAAATTAAATTTTAAGAATTAATTTTTTTTTTTGAATAAAACTAATTTGATAATTGAAGCAAGACTAAAATTTAATTTTAACTGGGAAAAAAAAAAAAAAAAAAGGAGTGCAGGGAATAGATAAAGTCATAAAACTCGGGCATGGACATGGTTCACTCAATAAAGTTGAATGAATGGTCTAGTGACAAGCAACCACTTCAAAAGCAAAAGCAGAATGTCCATCCGCCCACCCCAGATAAGGAGAGGAACGCACGTGCGTTGCCCACAACTCACGTGACCTGTGTGGCACGTGCTCTCACGTTATCGTAAGCTAATATAAAGACCATAAATCTACCTCTCCGGCGAAGCATCCCAGAAAAGGCAAGGCGCAATAGAATCTCGCCACGTCGCATTGACCACCGTCTGTTTTGGCTTTTGACACGAGCCACGGACTCACATGCCTCGCTGACACCACCCTCTACCCTTATCACGTGAATATCGGACCCCATACATGTCAAAAATTGCTTAAATAATACAATTACAATATTAAATAAATAAAAACCAAAACCCAAAAATTAGAAGAAAAAAGAAACATTTCTGAAAAATGAAAACCTCTACGCCAAGCAACGACCCAGGTACCCTCTCTTTTTCAGGCTTTCCTTTTAATTCAAGTAAAAAAGTAGTAGCATTCAAAAAAAAAATAGTGGAAAATATCTCATGGCAATAAATTGGTACACTCTTTTTTTGGATGTAATAAATAGGTACACTTACTAACACCTTATCCGTTCTTCGAAGAGGACCCGCATAGGGATTGGTGTCATCAAACACGGGCCCCACTTAACTACTCTGTACTGCTGGATGTCTGCCACGTGTGACATAGCCGACATTTAACAGTGGTTTTAACTTACATACGGCATCTCTCACATGCAAGTCTTTAGGTTCGAACATGGTCTTTTTAGTTCTTAGCTTTGCAATTTTATTGGTGGATTAGAAATTTAGCCCAAGCTTAATTATTTGTAATCAGCTGAATTTTAAGCTAAACTTTGACAGTACATTTACAATTTTGCACTTGAACTTTTGTCTTGCTATGCTAGTTCTGTTTTCAGTTCACATAATTCAACGAGATATAAATCACAAAAGCAAGGTTGCAACTCAAAATATGTAAACATTATATAATACAAACAATTTGAATTTTTGTGCGCATGGGATGATTTATTTTATTTTTGATAATTCGATAGTTAAGGAAGAGGATTTGAATTCTAGATGTTTATTATAGAAAATATCAGAAGATGTCAACCAGTTAAATTACAAGACATTGACTAATAATTTAGTTAATCACATGATTCATTTTAATAATTAAAATGAAGTTGAGCATTAGACCTGGCAAATAGGTTGGTTTGAGTGGGCTTGAATTCAATCTAGTTGTGTACAAGTAAAACCATGTTTGAGTTAAAAACTTGTCACATTAAAAAAAGGTTATAAAACCTATGATCCTTACTCGATTTTTGATGAGTCGAGTCGAGTTAACTAGGTATGACCTATATATATTTTTTCACATACATAAAAATAATAAATAAACTTGAACATTTTTTTTTTCTTCCTTTTAAAGCATAAGAGAACCAATAAACGAAAAAAAAAATAAATAAATAAAATAAAAAAGTTAAAAAACAAGTTTTAAAAAAGACAATAATATCTCATAGAAAATAATCAATATTAAAAAAACCATATTACACAAAATTTTATAAAAATATATTTTTCATATTTTTTTTATACTAAATAGGGAATTTACATTATCAGTTTTTTGCAATTTTTATGTAGTATAGATTATTAAATAAAAAAATATATAACAATTGAAAATAAAATAAATAAATGAGTAATTGAAGCATTTTGTTATTAATTCTATCACATATATATTTCTTTCATTTTATTAGAATATATATAGATCTATATATATGATGAGTCAACGTCCAAATGATGGACGACTCCATTTCCCTCGACTGTCTCGACGACCTTGACATAACGACGACCATACAACATCGTCCTTCGTATATTAAAAGAATGACATGGACGAGTATACCACCAAACCAACAGACGAATGTATACGCACCTTGCTCTACGACGAGCATATGCAAGGACGACCTTATGCATTGTCCTTGACACATTCCCCCCTCGACTCATTGATGACCACACTCCATGAACCTAATTAAAGGCTAGAAGCGTTATGTCCCCATTAATGACAATATCCCCGAGATATTGTAACTGTCTTCATAAAGACCCTCATTCAAGTCCAATTAAGGAAAGAATTAAAGAAGGCCCAACGGCTAATATCTGGGGGATCTATATAAACCTCACATCAGAAAGACACCAGGGACGCACACTATTAGCCTAAACACTTTTACTTATCTGTTAACCTTTCTCCACCAAATTTCTGACAAAGGCATCAGAGGAACTTTGGCCGGCACCCCACCGGTGTTTTCCTACCATCGTCATTGTTTGTTCCTTGTTTCAGGTCTTCCATCAGAGAAAGCATCCGAAGGACGACCGTGCTGATTTTACACATCATCAAATATATATAATATATATATATAAAAAAATGATTTTGTTAAAGGGTGCCTTTAGGATAATGGTTAAAAACATTAAATGCTTACACTTTACGAAAAATAACAAATTTTTAATATTAAAATAATAAATGAAAAGACTAAAATACTTTTAAAAGCTATTTTTGTATTATTTTAATATTAAAATTTCACTATTTTCTAAAGTGGAAGTATTAAATACTTCCTTAACCATTGTCCTAAGGGCACCCGTTAACCGGGCCCATTAAAAAATTTGTTTTTTCTTCATAAAAAATGGGTTTGAAACACAAGTTGACTCGACCCGACCTATATTTTTTTTTAGTGAGTCGGATTTGGGTCGGCCCAGTTTTCACTTGTCTAAAAAAACCCATAATCTAAACTATTTTTTATCATTTGGATTCAGACAGGTTAGCAAATTTGAGTCTAATTTTACTAGGTCTAAATGTTACATTGGAGTGATAGGTAGATTTTTTTTTCCTAATAATTGTGGTGTACAGTCCATTAGGTCCTAGTCAGGGGCAAAACTAGAAATTTTTGTATGTGGAAATCAAATTATTGTATTGATATTTTAGTTAAGCCAAAACCTCTTATGTGTGCACACACATGTATATCAAAGAAACAATAATTTCAATTTTTAATACTATAATAAATTATAATTAATAAATATAGGACATATAAACTATTAACTTATATAATCTATACTATAATATAAAACCGAAACTTTTTTGACTTTTGGTTGACCTCATAATATTATGCCACATAAGTTTTTAATAATTATCACAATTTTACACCTCATTATTTTAATAATATATTTCCTTAATAGAAATAATATATTATTTCATATATACAAACACAATCATAATAAATGTCTAATACTAGATTATATTCTATATATAAACGCAATAATAATAATTCTTTTTAATAATTATCATAATTATAAATTTTTATATTTAGACAAAAAATAAAAAAAATCATATTTTGTTAAACTTTCCCATGCGTTACATGAGTTACTAACTAGTATTACATTAGTTTTGAAGAAAACTTATCGTCTTTTTCTTTATCTCTATAACTACTTGGCTAATTAACTAATACGTTACGAAAACTAATGAGGCAACTCAAATTGGGGAGGGGTTGGGGGAATTGCCATTTTTGTAGGTAAAAGCATTAAAAAGTTTGATTAAATTTTGGGGAGGAGGGGGGGTTTAGTGCCCTTGGTCCTAGCTGAGTATACTTGTTTTTATTTATTTATAGAAAAGGTCCATCAAAATTGACAGTAGACTAGCTCGTAGTCCGACGTGGCAAGGTGTGGGGGTGAAAAGTGAAAACGAAATTGGAAATGGCAGGGTTTGAGAAGAGGGGGACACGTTGGGGAATCCTGACCGGCAATCTCACCAAGTGAGCTGTCCCATCGTGCTTGCAGCTGGGGTTTTGAATATAATAAAGAATTAAACAGTGGGTTAAAAATATTTTAACAAATTTAATATTGGGTGAATATCAGAGAAAAAAAAGAAAAGAAATATACCGCGTGTCTCCCGAGGAAAAAAAATTAAAGCAGAGGAATCGGGCTGCACTGCAACCTTGGAAGCTAATGCACAAGCCTCAGCGACAAACCTGCTAGATCGGTTCCTAAGGAGTTGAACTTCAACTTCAACACTTTAACTTTATTCCTTAAAATCTTAATCTAATCTAATTAATATCCTTAACCCAGTCACTTAATTAAACGTTATTTGCTTTACATTTTTACCCCCACATTATTTTGCCATGACTTTTGTCTATGTGGACCATAATTACCCATGTCAATGGCTGGTATTGTAAGCAACGAACAAGGTTATACACTTATAGTTATAGTGCATTGGGACAAATGATTAAATGTAATTCATGCTGTGATTATTACTGTACAACTAAGGTGATCATCACCATCATCACCGATGCACGTGCAGTAGATTTTATGTTTCGGACAATAAGAAGGGTCCTACCAAAAGATGGCTCTAAGATTGCATGATTTTAGGTGGACCATTCCTACATGATGTAGAATGTGTTTGCTTTGTTGTCCTTAACAACCAAACCAAGCCATACAATACAACTTAGACGCACCTACAAACAAATACACAACTGATTTGAACATTTCAACCGTTTTGATCGGTTCACAAGGGTGTAAGGTTAAACTGACCACATCGTTTTACCTATTTTGGATTTTGATTGTTTTACTAATTGTCCAATTCATTACTTTCAGTTTTTTTTTTTTTTAATACGTATATATATTTACCGTCCTGGCCTTCTAACATCTTATAGAAGATATAAAAAAGTAAACAAAAAATGTCAACGTTACTTAATGGAACCGTTTTTAGCAAATTACATAACGCAACTTAGTTGGCTTTTGGGTTTCATTAAATAGGGTTAATAAATTGAAGAGAAGGTCATTTATTAAAGAGGTCAGTAAATTGTTATAGGTGTAAGAGAACGTGGACCTACATTCTCAGACTTACCCCATAATCTATTCTATTGGTTTCATTAAATAGGGTTAATAAATGGAAGAGAAGGTCATTTATTAAAGAGGTCAGTAAATTGTTATAGGTCTAAGATAACGTGGACCTACATTCTCAGACTTACCCTATAATCTATTCTACTGGCCTTCAATCATAATTCAACCATTTCTCACTTCCCAAAACCTTAAAGGACAAAAATGGTAAGCCAAACATTAAAGGGCAAAAGGGTAGCAGCGTAATTTTACATAATATTTCCCTCTCGTTTCTTTTAACACAATTAAAGCCTCTTTATATTTATTTTATCGCTTATTTATCACTTTTCTTTTTTCCTTTATTTTTTTTTATCTCAAAACTTTATTTTTTCCTCGTCAAAATCCTCCATTTTAGCTGTCTGCCTGTCCCCTTCAAACGCAAATAAACCCTCTCTCTCCACAAAACCACAACTTCTCACACTTATCGTTCCCTTTCTCTCTCTCTCTCTCTCCGTACACTTTCTCCCACTAAATTCCTCACTACTCATTCAAACTCTCATATTCCTCTAGCTGGTTTTTTTTTTTTGCCTTAACGAAAAACACAAATGGAAGCACCTGAATATTTGCAGAGCGGGTTTTGCCCACAATACGTGACCGAAAAACGCCATTCAACTGATAATAATAAAGCGAGCGGTGGAGGTGGAGACCATTTCATGGTGGAGGACCTCCTCGACTTTTCCAACGACGATGCTGTCATTGCTGACGGTACCTTCGAAACCGCCACTGCCGGAAACTCCACTGATTCTTCCACTGTCACCGTCGTCGATAGCTGCAATTCCTCCTCCTTTTCGGGCTGTGACCCCAATTTTGTACCAGATATTGGGTGCCGGAATTTTACTGACGCGCATTTTTCCAGCGACCTTTGTGTTCCGGTAAATCACTAGCTTATATAACAATAATATCATATGTTTGCGTGTGTGGAAAGCGAATTCTATATAATACTATCATGAAAATTATTTACTCTATTCCAAGGAAATGTTGGAAAAGAAAAGAAGTTAAATTTTGATTATTATTTACGTTAATGTTTGTAATTAAAACAAAATAAATGAATTCTTTTACGCAATTCAATTTGCAGAAAGTAGTTAATTCAGTCTCTTTATCAAAGAATAACAAACCCTTTACGCTATTCAATATTCAAAAGCTAAAAAAAGAAGTAATTTCGGTGACTAATTTAATGTTAAATGTTGTTGTTATTACAGTACGACGATTTAGCTGAGCTGGAATGGCTATCGAATTTCGTGGAGGAATCATTCTCAAGCGAGGACTTGCGGAAACTCCAGCTGATATCCGGCATGAAAGCCCGGACAGACGAAGCTTCCGATACAACCCAACACGAACCGTCGAACCGAAACAGTCCGATATTCAACCCCGAAATGTCGGTCCCTGGAAAAGCCAGAAGCAAGCGGTCACGTGCCGCCCCATGCAACTGGACGTCCCGCCTCCTCGTCCTCTCTCAACAAACCACGTCACCCTCGTCCCACGTGGAACCCGACCGCGACCATGACTACAACCCAGACGCCGTCTTTTCCAATACCGGAAAGAAAACCGTGAAGGTCGGGCCTTTTAAAAAGGACGGTGTCGAAAGCGGTGGTGGTTCAGGCGGAGATGGGCGGAAGTGTCTGCATTGCGACACGGATAAGACGCCGCAGTGGCGGACAGGGCCCATGGGCCCAAAAACGCTGTGTAATGCGTGTGGAGTTCGGTACAAATCGGGCCGGCTCGTGCCCGAATACAGGCCCGCTGCGAGCCCAACATTCATGCTGACGAAACATTCGAATTCGCATCGAAAGGTGCTGGAGCTTCGGCGTCAGAAGGAGATGATGAGGTCCCAGCATCACCATCCGCATCAGCATCAGAATCAGAATCAGCAACAGCAGCAATTCCTTCATCATCAGAATATGGTGTTTGATGTATCCAACGGTGACGATTACTTGATTCATCAACACGTGGGTCCTGATTTCAGGCAGCTGATCTAGTGAGTACTGCTAGACTAGGACAGATTCTCGCGGTGTCTTCCTTTGGAGAGAGGTTAATTTAGTGGGACAAGTTCATTAGGGAATTTCATAATTTTCCTAACTTAATTGTTGAATTTCTTAGACTATTCTGATGTTTTTCTTTCACTTGCTTTGCCTAACTTGGCAAATTCTGAAACCCAATTTTTCAGTAATTCAGTTACTCCTTTTTTTTTCTTCTAAGAATTGCTTGAGAATTGACTTTCAAAGTGGTAATATTCTAGAACATGAAGGTGTTTTCATGAAGTTGTAAGGGAAGAAGTGAACTTTCAGCCAAAGAGGAAGAAGTACCACTTGCATGAAATTTATACCTTACTCTATATATTCTGATAGGCTTTCCACCCTATAACAAAGTAAGACAAAAATAATAAAATTAAAAGAAACAAAAAAAACTTGTTTCAATTTATTGTAAGGTGTTTTCATTAGGTTAATTAGAAAATTTTGCATAATTTTCTACATTAATCAAAACTTGAACCCTCCAATCTAGCTAGACTGGCCTCCCTATCCTACATGCACATCTTTTGGTCTTGCACTGGTTTTACAGTTGTTTAAGGCTGGTCTTGTAATGTTGTGTTATCTTTTTCTTACCTAGTATTATATAAATGAAGATTGACCCTCCAATCAACAATTTGATGAGTGTGTATAGACTATAGACTTCATTTGGATGAGCTTTGTTGATTTACTTATTGTTGAAATTATTGTATAAAATTAGGGAAAAACACATTTATTGGAGTGAGACTCGCTAAAATAAATAAATAAACTTATTGTTTTGGGCTTGTTAAACATACTCTTATAAATGTCAAGTCAAAGCCAATTGTGGCCTTAACTATTATGCTGTAGAATTTTGTTTTAAATCAGTTTATAGAAAAATTCAACATACTTATTAAGTAATAATTTTAACAATTATTTATATGTACTTTAATTTATTTAATCATATATTCATATGTCTTATTTAAATTATTAAAGTAAACATAAAAGGTCATATGTCTACTCTCGACCTCTCGTCACATGATGGTAGTATGTATTACACTTATGCTTTAGGCCAAAAAGGATATATATATATATATATATATACATATATAATATCATTGATTAAGAGAGCACTTGATTTGTGCCCTTTTCTTTTCGTGGGCAAGAAATGTACTGTCACTTCATATTAACTCATCTACATTTTACACGCTAATATGTATATTTGATATTGGACATATTAAATCATGCCGACAGACAATGGGTTCATTTTCATTTTGCCAACCATCATCTGTTTCCTGCATTCAATTCATCAAGTGGGGATCTGGGTTTGTGAATGGCCAAAGAAACTCAAATTTTTGGAATCATCTTTTAGCATGTGCCAAACAGATATGGGAACTATTCATCGAAAAAAGAAAAGGAAAACAAAAGTATCCCATCATCTCCGAGTCACAAGCATGAAGCATCCAACCCAAGCCTTTTGTTTTTAATTAAAACAAGTAACTACTCCAATAAGTTATGTATACTAATTATAGGGTATTAAGGCATTTCTTTGAAGTAACTATTTCTATAATTTATGTATCCTAATGTCCCGTAGCAAGGTTACTCCCATTTTTAAATTAACATTAACAGTTATATATATATTTTTTTACTTTCAATTGAAGAAAGTCCCCGAAAATAAACCCAAAGCACACCATTGTCTACATTTTGCAAGAGATTATTATCCTGTTTCTTTTTCTTTAATTTTTGATAAAGAAGAGCATTATTAATATTGGAGTAATATTATCCATATATATATAATATTTTTCACAACGGTTGACATAACTTATTCTAATTAGAATAATATTATTTTTACATGGATCGATCACTAACACTATTTTTATTATACACCAATCACAAAAAATTATGTTTTTGTATGAAAAATGGTGTATGCCTAGATTTATTGTTATCATTGAGGTTGCCCATGTGACAATGATTTTTTTATTCATTTTTGGTTAAAAAAAAATAGGTAAGAGAAGACAATCAGAGTGACTTTCTAACTTGTGCATGATCATAATAGCATCTTATCCATTGAATTGCTCATAAACAAAGGATTTGATGAATCATAGTTGTTATCTCAATCCTGGCCACGATAACATTAATGGACAATGCATTAGGGAAATAGTTTATCTCTAATCCGGTTTCCTCCAAGTCAATATATGGCAATCAAATAAGCTATGCATATATATTTTTAATTACATTATATTTTTAATGAGTCATGCAACTTTTTAAAATAATATATATCAATAGCCTATTTAATTAACACGTAATGAGTTAAAGAAAAATTACTTCTAATCAGATTAGAGATAAATTTGTTACATGCACTCTCCTAAACACCATTTAGGGGCAATCAAATTGACCAATAGACTTTATTTTACTACCTTGTTCATCCAAAACAAACCGTAGTAGTTTTTGTCCTCCAAAGCACATACCATATTAAATAGATTGAAGTGAAGTGACCTCAAAATTGAATTGCGTGAAGTGATTATTATTCTATTAGATCTACATGAATTTCAGTGAAAACTCGCTGTAGCCGGTGGTGATTAGCCATTTCAGAGAATGTTAAGCGTATCTCAGAAAACAAAGGCAGATTCGTTAGATTTCTACATCGATTACTGCTACTGGAAATTTGGTAGGCGGTTTTGTTAGTACTACTATCCTTTTTACACAAATTTCACCACTTTTGGACATTCGGAAAATTAAAAATCTTTAAGAACCATTTTCATTTATAGCGCGTCATAATCACTTCTTTAATATTTTATTTTATATAAAGGGATTTCATTAATCAAAAACAGTGTTCCATCGTTAAAATATTTAAGAGTACCAGTTTCATTTAGTCAAAGAAGGAATCTCTAATCTTAATCTCAAGAAGTTGACTCAAGTGGTGAAGGCTATGGTTTTGGAGGTATGTTATCTTTAAAATTTAAGGTTCAACACTTCTTGAGTGTAAATAATTTCTTAGGACCACACCCTCACAAAGAAATTTACTATACCACTGCCTTTTCTCATATCTCCATACACTTGTCATTCAACCGAACATTGAGGGAATGAAGTATAATTTATCCCATAATAATTTATCTCATTAATTGCAATTAAACACATATTTTAAAATAGCAGTTTCTAAAAAGCGTATTTTGCAAATAGCTAACCCAAACGGACCTTTATTAGATTCGTGGACCCAAGACATCTTCATTATTTTTGTAAACTTAAATAGAAAACAGGATTCTTTCCATTGGTCCATTTTATAGTTAAGATTTTACTTTCTGGATCTAATAGTGTACAGACTGCCATGTCATTTAAAATTTTAATAATGTGTTAGACTATACATTGTTAGATCTATAACATTTAATCTGGACCATGAAATGGACTCTCTCCATTTCATTTCAAATGGAGAGGATCATTATCCCTTAAATAGGGTGTATATGTGAAATACTATTATCAAACTAAAATGAGAGGAAGAAATCTTTTCAAATTTAATGTTTCATAGTTTTTCCCCTCACCTCTTGGTAAAAATAGAATTTTTTTTTGGAAATATGGGATCAAGATCTTCTAGAGTTCCTAAGGAACTCTACCACATAGATTTCTTTTAATCTGAACTATTTATTTTAAAATAAATGGTTAAGATTATGTCATGTTAGAATCTCACTAATAAAATCTCCTAAAATAATAGTTTTTTTAGAAAAACTTAAAAACTGACCTTATAACGTGTGAACACTTCGGAATATATCAAATTTTAACTGATGAGTCCTAGAATCGAGACCTTGCCTAATTAACAAGAAATGTTAGGGACGTGTCCTATTGCCCAAGTCTACAGAGAATACCAAAAGGCAAAGCAAGCAAAAAGCTTACGAATTGACCCAAGAAAAAGATTGATTCTATTTCAATAAGAAAAGGAAAAGAATCCTCTTAGACAACGTTATCGATGTCTGTCTCAAAATCTATAAAAGAGAAACAGAATTATGGTCTTGAAGTCAAAAATTCCATAAATAACTCCATATATTTCAAAGAAAACCGAAAGCAGCGTCCCATGGAAAGCAAATTCAACAATGGATGTCCTGGTGAAAACACTTCCATTAAATTTGAACCCTACTGCATGCTGCATGAGAAGGAAGAAGCAAAAGTTCTTCAAATCCATCTTCAAGGTAATCATTTATATCCCTATTTGGTGTCTCTGGGTGGGTTGTATGAGAGAGCGAGAGAGAGTGATATTTTGCAAATGATTAGTTTTTATTCTCTAACAGAGTGTTTGGAAATTTGGAGAGAATGGGGAAGAGAGGGTACAAGGAAGAAGGTGGGTGGAGGGGAGGGGAGTAATTATTCTTTCGCTTGTTTAGATGTTTTAAACAATAAAAACACATTTTGTACGTGGAATAAATATTCTATGGTTTGGTTACATTTTCATTATATGGAATAGTTATTCTTTAGGAATATATATTCTTTAAATTAAGGGATAACTAATATTCTTTGAAAGTATTGTAATAGTTATTCCGTAATGCACATAATTACTTTAAAAATTGGATGGAGATTCCTATGCAATAGTAAAAAAATATATTGTTGTAGCAACACTTTTAATCTCAGCCGTTTAACGAAGAGTTACTTTTCATCTTAGTCATTCAACGAAAATTAATGAAAATGTAACTTTTTAACATTTTAAACATTTTTTTTTTATGGAATATTTTGTCAATATTAGTATATTTCTAATGGAATAATGACAAAATGACTATTTTAGAGATATTTTATTAATTTCAGGGATCAAAATAAAACTTTTTAAAATTTAGGAACTAAAATATAACCTAGTGCCAAGTCAGGGATGAAACGTCTATTTTAGCCATAATTTTTATTAAAAAAAAAAAACTCCAAAAATCAATTTTTTCGTTGCGCTGATAAATTTTGATATGTTTATTGATTTGAAAATTAAGCAATGATATTAAATTTAACAATATTAAATTTTGAGGATAATTAAATCTCACAACAAGTGTAAATATAATTGTATATGTAAGATTTTCAAATCTATTAGGTTTTATTTTAATTTTACAACCAAACATGTGAACAAGAATAGTTTTTCGATTACAATATCTTCTAGTCATAGTAATACAAATTCTTATTCCTAAGTAAATTTCATCAAGTGTTTTGCTCCTCTAATAATGATATCATTTGTTTATTTAATTTAAATATATATATATATATATATATTATATATTATATATATATATATATATATATATATATATATATATATATATATATATATATATATTTATATATATATATAAATTGACATCATAAGAATAAAATCGACAATAATATTTTTAATTACAAGTAAAACTCCTCCCTCCAAATTCTCTCAATTTGGGGGAATTAAAAGTAGGATTATTTTTTAGAAATATTTTACCACTCCAAATCCCACCAAACCCTTTCTCCCTCCTTTAAAAAGAATACAAACAATGTGAATTGAATTCCCCCTCTTTATTGGCTCATACGGAAAATCCCACATAATGAAGAGAAAAATTCACAATTCTAACATGGTATATTCTCGCAAAATATAACATAATAAACACAACATACACAACTCCAACATCTAATCTCACAAAATCCCAACACTAGAGATTACAATTTATCATTATCACTTCACTCATCAATAACTTTCTATTTGATGTGTTTTTTAACTAATTGATCGTTGAATTACATTTTCTCCTTAGATCGACATGCATGCAAGATAGCCAGAGCATTAGAGACTAATAACTATCTTATATAAAAAAAATGTTTAAATTTCAATTTTTTTGCACTTTAAAACTATATAGAAAATGTGAGTTTATAGATAAAATAAATAAATAATATCGAACTCACATGAAATTTGACATGAATCTTAAAAACATAGAGACCATATGGTTCAACATATCAATTTTTAAAATATTAATTAAATAAAAATTTATAATATATATAATTTATCAAAAATAAAAAACAAGTTATGATATATATATACACACACAGAGATACATAAAGTATTAGAAAAATGTCAAGAGCTTTATAACTCAATTGACATTTTTTGGTGTTTTCAAATGAGACATGCATGATTCAAATTTTCTCTCTCCAATTATCCAACTAAAAAAAGTTTTTGAAAGAGAATTTTCATCCGCTGCTGACATTTTATTAAAATACAAACATAACTCTTATAGCAATTCAATATCTTGTTGAAAGGAGATACAATATAAGAGAAAAATAGTAAAAACGCAAACAAGTGAAGGATTTAAAGCGTAAATTTTAGCATATTTAATCAGTCAATTAGAAGACTATCTAAGGCTTAATTAATTAGATATCTCATCCTTGGTCCATGTACAATTTGCTTAGCAGTTTTGCTGTTTTTTTAAGGTCTTCTGATTAAAATGTTGTACAGAGAAATAAAATAAAAGTACTTTAATTTTAGGCCTTCCACTTTACATGCTGATCAAAATTCTCATGCTATGTTTGTAAGGATTCAAAAGGGAGCAAATAAAGGTTCAAATCAACAGTTTTGGCACAATAACAATTAGTGGAAAACGTCCGTTCGATGGAAACATATGGAAATACTTCCATAAAGAATTCGACTATGATTTGGGTATGTATAGCCAAAGAGACATAGAAGTAAAGTTTGAGTATGGCGTTCTTTCCATAAAAATGCCAAATCGGAAAGCTTTGTTCACATCACTAAAGAAGCAATGCAAGAGTTCACTTTCTTCGCTTAATGAGAGTAAGGAGATTCTGATAGCATTTACTGCTGCGGTATTTACTGGGGCTATATTTCATACACAAATAGACTCAGTGTTCTGTAAAATTATTTAAGTATTCTCAACTTGAAAACTAAGACCATCTTCAGCAATCCTTTAAACTTATCTCTATTTATCTCCATATTTACACTATTCAGCAACTCTCTATTTATTTTTTCAGATAAACACTCCAGCAGTACTCTCTATTCTATTAAAATATACTTTTTTATTATTATTTCCCATAAAAAATAACCAACTGCCACCAAATCAATTTCTCAGCAACCAAACAAACAGAGTCAAATTAATTATTTCAAATTAATTTCAGCAACCAAAATCAAATTCTCAGCCACCAAACGGCACGGCTCCACCACCTCCAGGCCGAGCTCCACTTCCAGTGATCCTTTTCTTTGCAAGTTCGAATTCATTGGGAGCTAACCCACTCGTCCAGGCCGAGATCGACACGGATGGGTGACCTCCAGACCGTTGGGATCAACCCCGGCAAGGCTTGGCGGCAGGCTTGGCCGTGGGGTGGGTCTCTCCTTCGCGGCGTGGCCAGCGGGGTGGTTCTCTCCTTCGCGGCGTGGCCAGCGGGGTGGGTATCTCCTTCGCGGCGTGGCCGTGGGGTGGGTCTCTTGTGGGCGGTGGTGGTGGCTGGCCTCACAGGTGCTCTGGCTGTACAGATCTGAGAAAAGAAAAAAAAAAAATTTCTCTGT
The DNA here is from genome assembly GCA_907173295.1 of Fagus sylvatica. Taxonomy (NCBI): domain Eukaryota; kingdom Viridiplantae; phylum Streptophyta; class Magnoliopsida; order Fagales; family Fagaceae; genus Fagus; species Fagus sylvatica. Next base: position 20,712,029 of record OU015771.1, on the reverse strand, counting down.
TGATTTATAAAAAAATATCTCTGCTGGTTACTTCATGTTCTTCGATATTTTTTATTTTTTTTTATTTTTTTTTTTCTGAAATCATTTTCTGGAGCTTTTAATTAAAATAATATTTATAAAAAAATCAACGTTAACGTTATTCAACGGTAACATTATTCAACGTTATTCAACGGTAACATTATTCTACGGTATTCAACGGTAACATTATTCTACGGTATTCAACGGTAACATTATTATTTCTTTTTCAACGGTCATATTCTTTTAGTATAAATAGGACTATTTCATATCTCAATTTTCATTCACCTCAAACCAAATTTTCTCTTTCATTAATCTCAAACTCAGTTTACTCACTCACTATCAAACCCAATTGCTCTTTCATTATCAAACCCAAATTTATCTTTCATATATTATGGATCATAATTATCATCTTAAGCCTCGTGATTATCAAATGAGGGAAATGGAAATGACTCTTCTTGAGTCTGACTCTGATGATGACATTAAGATACTTTCAATTCTTGCTATGGAAGACGAACGATTGAAAAGAGAGCGAGCATCAACATCACATCGTGGTTCAATTGTAGGCCGCAAGGTCATTAAGCGCAATTATTTGCAAGGCGAAGAAAGACTTTTTCGTGATTATTTTGCAGATAGTCCGGTTTTTCCTTCTTATATATTCCGAAGGAGGTTGCGGATGAGTCGTCCACTTTTTTTTCGTCTTCAATCTGCACTAGAAGCGTATGATCCATATTTCATCCAAAAAAGAAATGCTGCTGGAACGCTTGGTTTGTCGTCCCTTCAAAAGATGACTGCTGCACTAAGGATTCTTGCTTATGGAGTAGCAGCTGATTCTACTGATGAGTATGTGAGAATTGGGGAAAACACTGCAGTAGAGAGTCTAAAAAAATTTGTTAAAGCGGTGGTTAATATTTTCTCTGAAGAGTATTTGAAGTCACCAAATAGCAATGACATTGCTAAGTTGCTCGCGGTTAAAGAAAAGCGTGGATTTCCAGGAATGTTAGGGAGCATTGATTGCATGCATTGGAAATGGAAAAATTGCCCGACAGCATGGAAAGGTCAGTATACTGGTCATTCTCATGAACCAACACTTATTTTGGAAGCAATAGCTTCATATGATCGTTGGATATGGCATGCATTTTTTGGTTTACCTGGGTCTCATAATGACATCAACGTATTAGAGCATTCTTCTATATTTACGGAACTTGCTCAAGGGCGTGCTCCTCCAGTGAATTACTCAATCAATGGTCATGATTATACAATGAGATATTATCTTGCTGATGGTATATATCCACAATGGTCAACTTTTGTGAAAACAATCTCAGCTCCAGTAGAAGCAAAGGAAAAACACTTTGCTAGAGTTCAAGAGGCATGTTGGAAGGATGTGGAATGTGCATTTGGAATACTTTAAGCAAGATTTTCAATTGTGCGTGAACCTGCGCGCTTTTGGGATCAAGCAACTCTCAATGATATTATGAAAGCATGTATAATATTACATAACATGATTATTGAAGATGAGCGCGATTCTAATGGAGTAGAACAAGATGATGATTACGAACAAGTGCCTGAAAGCATCCCTATACCCGTGTCACGAGAGCCTACAATTGAAGTTCAGAATTTCATTCAATCTCATATTCGCATTAGAGATAGAGAAACTCATTCTCAACTCCAAGCTGATCTTGTGGAGCACTTGTGGCAACTACATGGCCAATCATAAGATTATCTAGTTTTAATTTTCATGCTTGTATTATTTATTTATGTTACTCTTTATTGTAATTTGAAGTTTATCAAATCTATATAATTCTTATGAAAGTTCTTTAAAATTCTATTATCAAATAAAAAATATATTAACACTTATAACTTGCAAAACCAATGCTATATATATTTTACCACATTAACGTTCAAAGTAATAAATTGAGTTATCAACCATAATAGCAAAGGACATTTAATAGCAACAAAATTTCAAAGTATTCTCTTAATTCATACAACACAAGAACATTGATGAATATAATACAAAAATAATACAATATCATTTACTAATTACCACTTCTTTTTGCAAGGATTTCCAATTGGCGTTGACGAAAATATTCTTGTTACATTAGAGGCAACGCATCTACATTCATTGTCATAATTGCCGTCTCCTCTCTCAATGTTTCCCTCTCCTCTTTCATTCTTTCCCTCTCCTCTTTCTTTCTTTCCCTTTCCTCTTTCATTATTGCCAAACGAATTGTTTCTTCCTCTTTTATTCTTTCCCTTTCCTCTTTCATTTTTGCCAAATTGATTTTTTCTTCCTTAATACAAAGACGCTTATTCTCTAGCTCCATGTACTGAACACGACCCCTCTCAAGAAATTCCAATCTCGTTTCCGCGATTTTTTTTTTGTCGTCTGCCATGGCATTCAACATCACTTCCACATTTGAGTTACTACCTTCGTCGCTTTTTTGTTTGTTCAATCGAGCTTTTTCGGCCTTCCTACCCGGTGGTCTCTCCAAGTTTATGTTAGAATCATTTGCGACACCTTTATCTTCTAGATTTACCGAAGAAGATATTGTCTCCGTTCTCTTTCTTCTTGGTGTCTCATTTTGATGACTATTCAACTATTTTGGTGCATACTTCAACACGTTCCAACAATGTTCAAACATAAATTTTTTGCCATATTCTGCTTTATACAATTGTTTTGCCTGATCAACCTAAAAAATTCCAACAATAAAAACAATTAATATTTTCAATAGTTAAAACAAATTGATGCATTAACAAATTTGAAGAGTTAATAAGATGCACCTTATTTTCCTCAATTAGACCACTTTGACGCAATGATTCAATCTTTGCCAAACACCCAGAATATTTATTGGTGCAAAGTTGAATGGTTGACCACCGGTTCTGAAGAGAACCTATAGTTCGCTTAGTTTCGGAGGTCGTATGAGCATGAAAATATTCATGAACTCTAATCCACAATATTTCATATGTTTGATCATTACTTTGCATCGGATCTTGGCTAATAGTGAGATATGAAAATATAAGAGTCAAGTCTTCTTCTATGGCAAAATTGGCTTGACGTGTTTTAGGTTTTTTAGTGGATTCAACTTGGGATGGAGATGGATTATTATTATAATCGCTTACATTTGGGGTTTCCATCATATACTTGTACGTATCTTCTAGAAGATTAACAAAATTGGGGGTTTCATTTTGAGAATTCATCCCTAAGTAAAAATATAATACAATATTAGGTATCAATCACACATGAAAACATGAAAACGTATGTAAAAATAAAACTGTTGCAATTACCAAACAGATCCAACATATAATTTCATAACAGAATTCAGAACCTCAACACACATACAGAATACAGAACCTCAACACCCAATACATAGAGGCCAAAACGGGTACACAGAACCTCAACACACAGACACACAAACTAATTCCAATCAAAATCATATACAAGACACAAATCATCCAAAGCTCAACACCAGTAAACAGAACCTACAAAATCAACCCGAAACAAACCTCAACAGCAGTACACAAACAAACACAAAATTAACCCGAAACCAACCTCAACCCCAGTACACAAACAGACACAAAATCAACCGAAACCAACCTCAACACCAGTACACAAAATCAACACATAAACAGACAAAATCAACCCGAAGTGATGATATACCTCACGCCGTTAACCACCACCACGCCGGAAGAGAGAAGGAAGAGAGATCGGCAGAAAATCACCCGGTACACAGAAAATCAACCCGAGATCGGCAAGCCCAACCACCGAATCAAGTGCTCCGCCGTTAACCACCACCACGCCGAGATCGGCAAGCCCAAGCCACCGAATCAACCACCACCACGCCGGCAAGCCCAAGCCACCACCGAATCAACCACCAACCACGCCGGCAAGCCCAAGCCACCACCGAATCAACCAGTTTCGTGCTTCAACAGAAAACCCAAAAGGCCGAAAGAGCAAAGAGAGAAGAGAGAGCAAATGAGAAGAAGAGAGAGAAATTTTCGGAAGAAATGAGAGGAGAGAGAGAAAAAAATCGGAAGAAATAGCAGTTGATAAGGTGGGGTCAGAACTGAAAAAATTGATTTTTTAATTTTTACAAAGTGTACAGTAGCCTTTCAAAAATGAAAGGCTACTGTTCACTTTGTAAAAAAATTTGAAGTTGAAGAGGTCTTTTGGAGGACTACTGGAGAGCATTTTTTTCATTTTACTCTCTACAAATAGAGATAGACAGCAGTTTACATGACTGCTGGAGATGGCCTAAAATCTTGGTGTACACTTTCAATTCACGTGTATATATCAATGCAGTTTATTCATCATTCGTACTTCAATATTTGGTGCAAAATGGTTATTTTAACTTGGACTCAAGATTGATGAATTTCATCCCTAGTTTACTGATGGTTTTCCTGCTGTTCACCTTTAATTTTGTACTCCCTTTTTTTTCGTTTTTGCTATACTTCTTTGTACTCTAAATAGTACCTCTTAAAGTGTCACTCATATTTTTTTAAAAGAACTTATATTTTGAACAGGTTGTGATATATCAGCAAGTTCATTGCTTAGCTCACGCCCATTTATGAGCCGATTTTTAAACTGCTTAGAAAGAAGACCCCGCCTTTTTTTTTTAGAAAAGATAGACAGAAGGAACGAGGATTGCCAAAAGGCGTCCTATCAAATAAGAATAAATACAAACAAATAGTAAATTCATAAAGTTTTTGTGAGAGAAATGTTTGGTAACCACTTTTCCCTCAATCAAAAAAAAAAAAAAAAAAACAGTAACCTCTTTCCTACTCTAAAAAAAAAGGCTTTAATATAGTTTAAATTATGAAACTTAACAAATAAGAATTAAGGCCATAATCAATAATTAGTCACAAACTCGTGTGATGTATTGGGAATGCTAAGTAATGCAATGAAAACTACAGTCAATATAAAACAGAGTTATATTTTAATAGAATTAATAGATAAAATTAGGCCGAATTCGATTAATAGATAAAATTAGTTTTCGGTTCAATATCCCATATGATTATGTTCATTAGTGCATACATATCCACACGAACTGCATCTGTCTCATACATCCAAAAGGTAAACAAAAGAGTTCCAATATATATTTAGAATATCAATTGATATTTATTAAATGACATTCTATTTCTTCATTTAATACATAATCGCAAACTCGTGTGATACACAGAAAAATTACTAATGAAATTTGAACGTGAAAAATTTTAGTTTTTAAAAAAATTATGTAACAACATTAAAAGAGATGAACAATAAATTAAAAATTTTCATTTTATATATATTAGAGGGACACTTGACACAAAATTAGAGTGCAATTAGAATCTAATTTGGATTCGAACTTTCACTTTAATAAATTCTATAGATGGTTGCAATTATGTAGAAAAAGCATAGGATACGATCCAATTTTTATTTTTCTTTTCAAAGCCGCACAATTCATCTTGGATTTTGATTCGGTGGATTTCCGCATTTTTTTGTATTGAAAATTTATGCTATATGAATATTTAAGTTGTTAAGAGTCGACGATCTTATTACTACATGCACGATCCTAGGCAACACTAATCCCTAGGTTAATTATTTAACATTTCAACATCTTCTGAATGAATTATTGTTATTATCTTATATCAATTATTGTCTAAGCCACTATTTTTTTAACTTGCTTCTTTGATAGAAATCCGATTCTTCGACTTATTAGCTATATTTATTCATAAATATAGCAATATTTAATGTTGGAATATCAGAGTTAGGGGAAGCGATGTTTGCGGTGGTCACATGTCTCACTTCCATTGCATCATGCCCTATTTGCCACTTGCGGCTTGCCAGTACTCAGTCTCACTTATGATGCCATCACTTTACAAACCCACACAAGTTTGTGAAAACTGACAAATCTCTTACTCATGGTCACGGAGTGCTAAATATTTTAATGTGTTAAACAATCCAAATTGGGTTAAGAGGAATCTCCTCAAACATTACGTGTGACGGATCATAAGATATTATTAAATTATTTAAATAAATCATATATGATTATTAAATGAATCATGTAATTAAAATTACACGTATATAATCTTTTGACTTGTCATTTAATGAGTTGAAGAAATTTTCTTCCAAATCAATTTGGAAAAGAACTTCATTTTACAAAACTCTAAAAAAAATAAATCAATTACTCAAAAAATCGAAGAGTAAAGGGGGACTAATTCATCGAAATTTGTGGAGACAAATGAGTTATATGGCCTCTTTCTCTTCTTTCATCTTCATGGTACTGACTTTAATGTTTAAGAGGCAAAATAAATATAAGTAATGGTTATTCTATCACCTGTAGGATCATCTAATAATATATGGTAAATTTTTTATAAATTAATTTTGGCCAACAAATTAAATTTTAATCTTTTGAATTCTTTTGAGTAATTTTCTAGATGAGCCAAATGTGCCACTAATCTTTTATTCAGTTTTTAGAACCAAGTTAAAGCATTCAAATATTTAGTTAAACAAAGTTGTTAAGTTTTGATGCTTTCTATTAAGAAGTGTCTTGAACTTACTCCATTGAAGAAAAAGCAACAACACTAATGGATAGGTAAGGTAAGGGGTACCATACTCATTGCTATGATAATAATGATTATAGTAAATAAGTAGTAATTATTTGATTATTGTCATCACCACCTGTTAATAGATATAGATGCATGGGAGATATTTTCCATGTTCTTTCTAAAGGGGCTGTGTCCTTTTCACAGCTACTTCTGCTGACAATGACTTGGCAACCCTTTTTATAAGTGAAAACTTTCTTAATTGCCTTAACATGTTAACAAGTGGCCCTTCAAATTAAGCAGCACTATCTTTTCATTATCTTTAGTGTCTGTTTGGTATCAACTTGTTAGTTTTTACTGATTGATTTTTTTTTTTTAATTGAAAACAAGTTAAAATATATTTGTATATGAAGAAAGTGCAACCTTTTAAAACTGTACATAAACAAAATAAGATAAAAACTAAACTAAAAAAGTCTATAACAAACTGACTCCAACTTCTTTTCATTGTTTTTCTCACAAGTATGCATTAACCGTTGGAGTATGCACAAATATCTTTTTCTTTTCTTTTTTTTCTTTACGATAAGGAAAGAAATGGGATTTGAATCCAAATTCTTTTCATGAAAAGAATCGTATGGTGCCACTAAGTGAAAAGGTTTTTGATGAATGCACATATATATCATGCATCTATTCTATGCGCATACACACTCAATTATCACGAGTGTGAAAGTACAGATGCAAAGAACAAAAAACGATTTCCTATGTCCGCGGTATACAGCGCGGCTCTCACAGCTTGTAAGTCCCACTTGATTGTGAGAGCCACGCTGTATACCGCAGATAGGTAAAATTTAAATACAGTTCTTTAGGTTAGGTACATTAAGTTCTCCAATTGAATTTAAACACATGGTTATACTTGATCTAAGAAACTTTACCCTGCCGATATAGGGGATACAATCTCGCAAAGAACATCCAGTGAATGAGGTTGAGAAAGTGAGGACACGCAAAGTTTCCACGTGCAAGTGTATTGTTATCATGGAGACATGGGCACTGTAGCCATGACCCTTTTCAAAGAAATGGGAGACATTGCGACATTATCTCATTAACCTTCCCACTTCCTGACGTGCACTTCACGTTGCCTAAGAAGATAATATCATATCTGAAGGATCTATATCACACACGCATAAATCACTTTTAGCCAAAATCTTTACCCAACTTTGCTACATTTAACTCTCATGCATATTACTCAAAAATAAAAAATTAAACTCTCATGTATATATGCATAAATGTATAGAAGTACAAAATAAGCATGGTTGCAGTTTTGGAATCAACATGACCAAATTAGTTTCGATCGATATAAGGGTTTTGAAAGGAAATATATGGATGAAAGAAAATCAATAATTCCCATGAGCAAATACAGAATGATAAACCACATTTCAAAGAAACTTTATTCACTAAATGGCTTTGTACTACTTTGATGCTATAAGAGAAAATCCATGCTGAGACAGATTCTCAAGAATTCTAGCAACAAGATAAACCAGAGAATTGAATTCTTGCAGTCATATCTCTGTCATACAGAACTGTCAAAAACAACTCTTAGTGATAGTGAAAAGGACAACCCAAGAAGAGTAGCATGACTCTGATCCATCAATCACTATCTTCTAACAGAAATCTCATCGCGGCACACTGAGACCTAGTTCTGAACAAAAATGCAAAAAAGCAATGTATTAGCCAACCCAGAACTAGAAATGCTTCACCAAAGAAACAGGCTCATTAAGAAAGATACATCCTTACATTAAACAGGCTCAACAACAACCAAGCTGACCCCAAAAACTTTGGGACTAAGGCTTGGTTGTTGTTGTATTTAATTCTCAAGAAGCTAATTAACTAAGGCACATAGTCCTTAGAAGTCAATTGGATTAAAACAAAGCAGGATTAATTAACATAGTGCGAGAGTTAAAGTAGTTGCCATATACCATAAAGATTAAGAAACACTACATAAGTGACACTGATGGACCTTGATATATGAACCTAAACCTCTTGACTTACTAAGGAAAAGAAAATCTCAGTGGACATGATTATAGCTAATTAAATTAGCAGTAACAACCAGAAAGCTAAACTAATTGCAACTGCAAATGGGCACAATTTGAAAGCTGGAAAAACCCCACCACAAATAAGTACACACATGGGCACAACTTTTTACATTCCAAATTTGATATCATTCTGAATCTAGGCCCAAATTAATTGTTAACACTAAAATTCAATGGGAAACGGTCAAGTTTGGACAATGTTTCAACTTAACTCCAAGAAGAAACCCCAACTTTGTTGTATATCATAGAATTTAAACCCTAACATATCTAAATAAAGAAAGTAAAACAATCGTCTTTTTTTTTTTTTGTTATTGGAAAGATACAGTCATTGGGTCTTGACCCTGATGATGAAAGAAAGACAATCTTATTCTGAAACACAAACTCCATCAAGTATGAAAGTGGTCTGATGACAGATAGTGTGGAAAAGAAAAAAAAGAACACCCTTCTATAAGATTGATGCACAACCAAATCTATGTATCTTAAACTCCTGAAGTAAAAGTAATTTGCCACTTCAACCACTGGACTTTTTTTTTTTTTTTTTGAAGGTAAGTTAAGCATGTAATACCCAATGGGTTTTATAGGTTAAGGAAGTGTCATTTGAACTAGAGCTCATTGGTCACTTTAACTACTCGAGTTATCATTGCAAAGCTTCAAATTAGAAGTAAAAGGTTTGCACCAATCCTTCTCTCTCTCTCTCTCTCTCTATATATATATATATATATATCACAAATTTTAGTCATTTGTAGGAAACAAAATTTGGGACTCAAGAATTTAAATTCTTTCAGTGATTTATCCAAAGGTTTCAACTTCTAGACTCTAGTAACAGCAATCAAAATATTTATTAAAAACAAAATGGAAGTAACATTAAAAAACATTTAAAAATAGAAATTCAAACTCTCACTTAGATTGGAAGTGATTAGAATCAGAGGTAGTAATATTCATCTCCAAACCCCAAAATTTCAAACCCCACAATAGCCATTACACTACAATCCTCAAACAAAACAAGTGCAATATGCATCAAAGAGGGATAGAGGTATGCTTAAATGAAAAAAAAAAAAAAATCAAACCTGATAGGAGACTCAAACAGAATTGTGTTGAAACCCTAGACCCAGCACACGAGAGAGAATTTGGACAAGAGAGTGGCTGAGTTAGGATAAACGAGAAATCAAAAAATGGGGGGAATCAGGATAAGGGATTAGGCTAAGTGATCACATGTAGGCGAGGCTTCAAACATATTGTGCACCCCTTAGAAACTGCTAGGAAAATGCTGCCATGTTAAATATTTTAATATCTAAATCAATCAGTTTCAGAATTCAAAATCCTGACACTAAAATCAAACCGAAAACCGATTCTTCTAGGGATTTAAAACCAAAACTGACCAGTGCCAAAGAAAAACCTACAAAAAACGAAAATTTCTATCAATGTTGGGCGGTCGGTGGTCAGTTTGGTTTTCTGGGTTCTGCTTACACCCCCTATTCATGAGCTATCAAGTACTTCTAATCACAAAATTTAAAGTCTATGGTCATGCCAATAATATAACCTTTAAAAAGTTAATTTTACACCTTTCATGAGACAATACATTGATGTTTAAGTCAGTAAATTTATGGGAAACAACTTTCTAATATTACTTCTCCCAAAAAAGAAGGGAAAGGAGGGTGGTGGTTAGTGATTCAATTCTGCAATTCAGCATTAAGAGATAATTATGAGATTAAGCATAATCTTATCAAAAGAAAACAACATTGAAAGCCAAGACGCATAATGTAGATGGCAACAAAATATGAAGGGGAACATCACAAGCATGATTAACATTGGATCGTGTGCCAGTACATTATCAAACAATGTGACTATACTAGTAGAGATCCACATTATACTTGCATAAGAAATAAGAATGAACACAATCTTGTTGTGAAAAAAGAAAAAGATAAACAGAAATTGAATTCAATTTTCATTGTGTTTTATTTGTTATGGATGATCTTCACCAGAATACACACTGGTTCTGCTCTGTGTGTATGAAAGAGAGAAAGTGCCCTATGTAACTAACCAACTCATCATAAATAAATTCCCATGCTACCATCCTAACTTCTTTTGAAGAAATCTTTAACATTTCAGAAGTTTCCTCATTCCTAATTTTTTCAAAGCTTTGTATAAGAACTGTTTGTGCCAATCATGACAGAAACTTCGTCACTCCACCCTTTCTTTAATAGGATCATATAAGTCAAAATTTCCTCGTTATCTACATATAATCTTAAGCAAAAATATAATCAGAATCGCCATGATGTCTCCTCAATTTCCCCCCCTTTCTTGCACTTCCTCTCCTACAAACCACCTCAATCTTAGCCCTTCAATTATCTTTCTATCTTTTCATTTTCATCAATAAATCGCCCCCTCTTCCTTCTATGCGTCTGTGCATGTGTAAAATATCATTTTGGACAGAAATATCAGAGTGATCCATCAATTTTTTACAGTAGGGGTCATTCTAAGTTGACAATAAGCAACCATGCATCCAAAAACACATATACACATAAACCTTTTTTTTTTGGGGTAAGTGTGTCTAAAAGACACCATTAATGATAGCCTGATAGGCCTTTTATGAACATAAGTATCTTGTTACCAATTAGCAGGCATAAGCTCACGTGATCCATGGTAGTTACTAGCAATGTCTTACTGCAATGGGGTACATTAGGAATAAAAGTCTAATTCATCCAAGCAGAAAAAGAATGAAAAAGAGCATGCTCCCCATGTACACAGGTAGTGTACTAGGGATGCAATAACATTCACTGAAAGCTACATAAATCTAAAAAATTTCTCAAAGGTAGAAAAAGAATGGCCAACTAAGGCAGCCATCCATTCAAACAGAGAACTTAATAAATACAATTTTAGCTCCAAAGACGAATGCTCAACCCCTTCAAAAGTAAGTTGGTTTCTCTCTCTCCAAATGGTCCACATAACACTGTGTGGAATGGCCCCCCCCATAAATCAGCAGAACAATGTTTACCAAAGTCCCCACCCCAACAAATCCACTACCCGCATAACCCAATGGACTCCAAAAAGACATACTATCAAAGACCATAATTCGTGTGCATAACCACAATAAAGTAGCAAATGATCTGTGGTCTCTCCACTGTTCTTGCACATGCAACACCACTCTACAAGGCAGATATTCCATTTCCAAAGATTATCAACGTGAAAAAAGCTACCTCAGTAGGAATCTTAACCATTTTTTTTTATAGGTATCTGTAGGAATCTTAACTTTCCAAATGCTTTTCCACGGAAAGCAATGAGTGTTTCAAGTATTGAGGGCTTGATAATAAGACTTAACTTCAAATAAACCCCTCCTAGTGGAGTAGAGAAGACCAAGAAATGATTGCAACATCCCTAACTCCCAATCATTGACAGATCTGGTAAACAAAATGTCCCAATAAAGAACTCCAGCATTCCAACTCAGATAGTCCACCACAAAAGCCTCTTTAATTCGGGCTATACAGAATAGAGCCAGAAAAAAATCTTAAAGATCACCTCCCCACACCATAGATCAAGCCAAAAACAAACACGAAAGCCATTACCCACCTCAAACTTTATATAATGTGAGAACCTCCCCCACCCATTACTATGTTTCCAAAGGGACACACCGTAAGGTTCCTTGAGCACCTCGGAAGCCCAACCACCCAATTCATTCCTATACTTCATAACTACTACGTGTCTTCATAAAGTATTAGTTTCCATGGCATAACAACAAAGAAACTTCCCCAACACGATTTAATAAATCGTACGGGACTTCTAATGCCCAGGCCACCATATCGAATCAGCTCACAAACTATCCTCCAATTTACTAAGATCTACCATATGATTTTTTTTTTGCTAAGATCTACCAAATGATATTCTTATAGGGTTTTTTCAAGAATTTACAAAATTTCAAAACCAAACTTGCGAAAAGTTTGTAAGGATTTGTATATTTGGATCATCTGACATGGACTCAGATATGATTGTCAGATGCAAGAATGTGAACAAAGGTCAGATTTGTTCATAATTCCTACATTTTCCCACCAGTTTCAATAGTTCAATTGCCATGTCCTTATCCACGTCACATTAGAGTTGACATGGATAGAACAAAAAACAAATGAAGGGTCCAGCTAACAAAGTGTTGGGAGAATGAATTGGAAGTACACAATTTGCACAACTTTTTGAGAATCCGGAAACTAAAACCTATATATATGCAATATGACATCAAGAAAGAAATATTATACTTATAAGCTTTATGTGATGCAGGAACCACAGAACAGGAACTAAGAAGTTTTCAGTATATATATAATCACAGATGACAGACAAATATCTATGTACGTGCACATGTCATGCGACATTCCTTGTGGCATGGCTTATCTATGACTAGAAATTTGGATATTTTTGGAAAATTAAAGTTGCGATCTAGATAATAAAGGAATTTCCACAACTGTAACATAATAAAAATTGGAATATCAATTTAATCGATTATTCGATAAAACTGACAGAAAAAAAATAACAAAATACTTTTTTTTTTTTGTATGCAAGCAAATAACAAACACAGGAAGACTTAAAAATCCAATAGCAACTAACTATAGAGTAAAAAGTTGCTTACAGATACTACATTTAAAACAGTGGAGAATATCAAACTCCTGGGTTTGCACTGCAGAGCATACCCTGAGACAACGACCTGGAGCTCGTCGAATCGAGTCCGAGGCACGACGTAAGCCGAGCCGAAGAGACCGCTGTGTGGAGAGGAAGCAGAGACTGCATAGCACCCAAGTGAGGGACTGACCTGAAATTTCAAATTTTGCAACTTTGTTAGCAATTTTGCTGATTTTAAGGAAACCCCATTTGAGGAACCGACCTGAATTACAATTTACAAGCCCCAATGGTCAAAATTTAAAAATTTGAAAAATTGACAAAAATGGGGAAGGAAAGGGTTTAAGGGGCTTGCCCGTGAATTGTGAGAGGAGAGCGGGCAGTGAGTGTGCGCAGAGAAGGTGCCGATTTGGGGTTAACGGTGGGTTTGGTGAATGTCGATTTGAGGAAAGAGAATGTAGGTTGTGAGAGAGATCTACAGCGATAGGCCATTGTAGAATACAGAAGAGAAATGTTAGGTCTAGGGTTTTTGGTTTTGGCCAACGAAAGGGGAGAGGGTTTAGCGGGGTTTGAGCATTCTGGGATCAAATTACCAAAAGAGGATTATGGGTTTTTCTTTTTCTTTTTATTTTTTATCCCTTATTATTCCTTAGTGTAGTCCCATGCCCTACATACATCAAATATTATATGGATGAATTTTTGGAGATGTTGGTTAGAGTTTTTAAATTAAGAATCTCATAAATCTTTTGAGGTCTTAAAACATCTCTAAAGGAGATGTCAAATCCACGTGACCTAATCCCAACGATTATAGTGTTTGCACAACTCCAACCGAATTGTCAAATCTAACGTGTTATTTGGCATAAGGAGTGCAACTTCAAATTTGACATCTCCAAATGAAAGAATTGTTTCATTATTTTTAATATTATATTCAACACATAGTAGTTGCCCATTATTTTTTAAAATATAGCAAATCAGTTGGAGTGCCTAGTTTTAAAATTGTCAAATTTGAACTTTCAATAAGTCATATCATCCATCAATTTTTTTTATTTTGACATCTCCGAATTGAAATCTCCTTTGGAAATGCTTTTAGAAGTCATCGGGCCAACCTGGAGAAAGGTGGTGGAAATAATGGGAGCAGGTGAACTTGGGTTCCTTCTACGGTGAGATTGAGAGAGAGGGAAAGAGAAAAAGGATTTTCTTGGATTTTGGTATTTTGCCTCTCACACACACAAGTAAGGGCAAAATCGTCATTTCATGTTGTTGGGTAAAATTATCATTTTGACCTTTTGATTTCCAAGTACTTAATTGAAAACAAATCAAGAAGTCTTAACGATCAAAACGACATATTATTTGCTTAAATCAGACAACCATATTACAACATATAGTCAAATCAAGATTTTAACAGTTAATATGCATTCTTGCAATTAAGGTTGAAAACGTGTGATCATGATTGATTAATTATGATTGGTTATCTAACGATTTCATTATAACTAATTATATGTCATAATCTCATTGGTTTAGATTTAGGATAAGAGTGCACATGCATATGTTGGATAAATAGATAATTAAATTTTTGAAATTTTTTAAAATTAATTACCAAAGTTCAGGGTGCCTTTTTTGGATTTTCCCTTTTCTTTTTCTTTTTTTCTTTCACAAATACATATTTTTTTTTTTTTTGACAAAATAATACCTCAAGCTTCATTAACTACAAATATTAATACATCCAACCGCATCCTTCCTGAACACATGCCAGACTTGGTCAGGTAAGGAAGACAAAACAACAAAACCATGCCATCTATTAGCTAGGCCCCATTTTGCTAAAACATGGGCTGCTTCATTTGATTCTCTCTTTGTCCATTTAAAACTAACTTCTTCTAACTCTGTAGCTAACTGCAAGGTATCTTCCAAAATTGGTCTTGTTTCCCATAACGTGGCCTGGGGGAGCTCTCCATTTTTTGCTTTGATCAGGACCTCAAAACAAATTTTGGAATCCCCTTCCACCTCCACTTTCCTCAAACCCAATAACTTAGCCATTAAAATAGCCCATTTAATTCCTTTGGCTTCTGCTTGATTAACAGTACCTTTTGACTCCATTCTAGTTCCAGCAGCAATAATATTCCCTTCCCAATCTCTAACTACAGCAGCAACACAAACTTCTTTTTCCACAACAGCAGCATCACAATTTATTTTGAAAGAGCCAAATGCAGGAGCCTTCCATATCATTGTTTGCATAGTAGTTTTGTTAGTATCCTGCTGGATCCATACTGTTGAATGCTCATGAAATTTCCTTTCAATAGACAGCAAAGCCACTTGCATATTAGCTTCAGATTTTTTAAATATTATATGATTTCTTAAATTCCAAATCTGCTCCCAAATGATCACTGCCATGGTTTGGAATTGATCTATGGGAATCTCAGTTGGGACTAGATTAGAAGGGGGGTTAACTACAAGCTGCACAAGTTGGAAGCTTGACAAAACATTCCACTCATCTATTCTAACATTCCATCTATTACCAAACCATAGAGCTTTAGCCAATTCACAATCTTTGAATAAGTGCAAACAGGATTCCTCTTCTATATGACAAAAAGGACATTCACCCTCTTGAGTCAAACCCAATTCCTTCAACCTACTACGAGTAGGTAGAATATTATGGGCAATTCTCCAGAGCATCATCTTATACCTTTCATGCATTCTAAGCCTCCATAACCCCCTCCACACTGATCTTTCAGCACTTGACAAAACACCTTGCTGAAGAAAGTATGCTGATTTAACAGTGAATATCCCATGAGGGTTTGCAACCCACATCATTTTATCTTGTGTATTCCTCAGTGAAAGAGGAATGGCTACAATGGCACAGCATGATTCTTCATCAAACAACTCCTTGAGTTTTGCTAAATCCCAACAACCTCTTTCTCCATCAATTAGCTGACTTACCACCAGGGATTGTTGCTCCATCAAATTACTTTTTGGGCGTGGCTTGAAATTTTCTAGCCATGGTATCCAAGGATCCTCCCAAACCCTCACTTTATGTCCACTTCCGATTACATAGCAAGCCCCTTTTTTCAAAACCTCCCTGGCCTTCTCAATTCCCCTCCAAATAGGTGAAGCTTGATAAGCTCTTCCTGTATACAACCATCCATCTCTTACTTTGTATTTGGATCTTAACAGTCTTGTGCATAAGCTTTGATGCCCTGAAATTAACATCCAACCTAACTTAGCCAATAGAGCCTGATTAAATATTTTAAATTCCCTAAACCCCAGGCCCCCTTCAGCTTTTGGACTGCACAAATCCTTCCAATTCTTCCAAGCCATATACTTTTTAGGTGCATTATCCCCTTTCCACCAAAACCTCCTTATGGCTTTATCCATTCTATCACATGTTTGTTTCGGAACATCAAAGACTGACATTGAGAAAGTTGGGACAGCCTGCACCACTGATTTGATCAGAGTATTTCTCTGATTTTTTTGTTGATGGAAACAGGGGAGCTCCCAAGTATTTCACATCCCTCTCCAACTTTCTCATTCCTAAGTGTTGAGTAATTTGCTTGAAGAAAATTGGGTGGACTGTTTTGGAAGCTATGATACCTGACTTGTCTTTATTTATTAATTGGCCAGACCATGAGCAGTAAGTTTTCACACATTGTTCAAGCGCCTTGATTTCTCCCATTTTAGCCTTAGAGAAGAATATGAGATCATCTGCATACATAAGATGAGTGAAGGTTGGACCAATCCTGTCAGCTTTAACTCCATGAATCTCACCCCTTTGCTCTGCCCTATTAATGAGCCTGGACAACATTTCTTGGCAAATTATGAAAAGATAAGGGGACAAAGGGTCCCCTTGTCTCAAACCTCTCCCAGGATTAATACTACCAGCTTTGCTCCCATTAATCAATAATGTGTATGACACAGTAGAGATGCATTGTTCTATCCAATTAACAAACCTTTGATGGAAACCCAAATTTCTCATTATGGCCAACAAGAAATTCCAATTTACTCTATCATAAGCCTTAGATAGATCTGCTTTGACACCAATCATTCCAATTTTGAGTTTTCTTGTTCTAAAGCTGTGCATGAGCTCTTGAACCATAACTGAATTTTCAATGAGCCCTTTATGTAATTCCCCCTGTTCTCAGCACTGTGCTTGGCAACTGACGGTCTCTCGTTTGAAGTGTAAGTTCAGAATCACTTTTCCCATAAGAATTGGAAATTGGGAAGTCAATCATGAAAGTCAGCCTGCCAAAAAAAATAAGTGCTGTCTGCTATTAGAGATATTCATCTGAATTTTCTGATGTTGCTGGGCTCTGAAGAAACAACTAAAGTCTATAGCTTGATCCAACATTCATTCAAGTGCAAATGGAGTACATCATATGATGTTCCAACTCTTTACAGTATACCAGTAAAGCATTTTTAGATTATTTTTTTTGGACTTGAGAGAGAGACCTGGTGAGCTTGAGGTTGTTGTGACTCCATCACAACTTCGGCAAAGATAGAAAGGCTGGTCATATTCTGATGTCACATACTAGGAACAATATAGAAAATTTCAAAAAAAGAGGAAGTGAATGGTAGTACAACTTTCACCTAGTTCAGTAACGCGAATAAACATTGATGCAATTCATGACCCTTTTAATTGCCAAAAGAATTAATATTAAGTTAGAATTAGAAATTCTACATTTGATTAGACATATTCAAATCAATACAGAGGAAAACTCGAGATACCTAACTACGTTCCTATTACTCAATGTTCTCCAGCAACCAAAGGAATATGTGTACAAGACACCTAATGGAATTTTGTATAAGAAAATAAACAACATTTCTCCATACGAAAATGGACTAGAAAAAATAATTTCTCAACCAGCCACTACTTGAAGCATGCTCTACGGCACCTTGACAATGTTTTCTGGATCATAAGGAACAAAATTCTCTGCCATCAGAAATGCAACAAAAGTGCTGCATGGAAAACTGAGCGGAATTTCGAGACTTAATGAAATATGCCTTGATTCTTCAACATTATCAGAGCAGGCACATTTTTCCTGTCACTGAATCCACTGATGCTTTCGGTCCTGCTCAAATTACAAGCAGCAATTAATAGATGTACAGTAAAGAAGGCATTTTTTGGGTTGGTGACTTTATCCAGTGAGCATCAGTAGCTAGAAGAGAGGCAGTAATACCTGATTGTTTTATCATCTAAATAAATACTTTCACAAAAATCAAAATGGTATTGCTGAAAGTTGTATGAAAAGCAAGCAAAAAGTAACTATTTTAGCAGCAGAGAGAAAAGCTTACCAGGTCCAACAGCAAGAACTGTTTTTGACCCAGCCAACACCTGAGCAAAAAATGTAAATCAACTGAAGCTGAGACCCAAAATTAAGATATCTAAAAATTATAAAAGTACTCAAAAGGTTTCCATAACTCTGAGTTCTGTAAGATGCATACATTTGAATGAGAATATAGCCTCAACATTTACCATAGAATTTACAAAAATCTTGCAAAAGTAATACTACAGTAAAGCTACATCATTTACTGCGGACTATGTGAGCTAAAGTTCTGATCTCTTCCTTACACAGAAAATAAAACCCGCAACCTATGAGTCAAAGCTTACTGCTCAAATCCAAATTATCAAGTGCTTAAGACCTGAGTACCTCTTAACTTTTTAATGAACATATAAAATCAAGGTTCAAATAGTTCTACTGCATGCTAATCCACCAAGCCTAACACCAATAAGAAAATGAAAGAACAAACAACACCCAAATGTGCAGTGGGGGTGTAATTGCGTAACAGGGGACCAATCATCAGTATCATTCTCTGAGGCCACAAAAAGAGCTCATTCCATATTTTCAGGACAATACCTGCGTTCGTCCAGCATCAGCAACAACAAATGTTGGAAGGCCAATGTTCTCAGCTGCTTCCTTCAGCTTATTCCTGATAAAAAGCAAGAGCTTAGCTCCACAAATCACCAAACAAAGAGATTTGCCTCCAATAACAAAAGAAAAAAGAACAAGTTTCAAACAAGAGAAATGTTACTATATCTAGTGATGAATATATTGTTTGCAATGAAATCACCTGCTTACATTTCTTGTTGATTCTTGCATGTAACAACTATTTTGGGTTGCCCACATTGCTCCCACTGTCGTAAAAGGGATCGATGGCTGCACTGAAACTCAATGATATAACTTTCAATTGTAATATGAAAAATATTAATAAATACATAATAAGAGTGGAGTTGTCTCTAGATACACTTCATTATTAAGCATTACCATGAAAAGTAAAAAAAAAATACACACTTTTTGTCATCTCTGTATTTAAGACTAGAAACTTAAAAAATTGCCATTTTTTTAGGTTGCACATCTGACTCTAGATATTTGTAAGCTTTTATGAGTTGAAAGGAAAAGGAACTAAATTTTGCTTACATGTGTGACCAAGCACACAGTTTTTGACATCTAAATAATTCTACCAAGCAATTAAATTTTATTTCAACCATATGGCTAAAGATGGTGAAAAAGGACAAAATATAGTAGTGGCTGCTAACAGAAAATAACTTTTCAAGATGTAAAAAAATGGTGATAGTAGAGCAAGACGACAGTCTGAAGCCTGAAAATTGTGTCACATGCAATAAAATGAGGAACAGAGTTCCAGTTTACTCTGCACAAGGAAGAGACTCATAATCAGCACAATGATACCTGTGCATCAATTCTGCATACATGCCAGTGGCAGCATCTGCAAGTTCATAAAAGAAATAGTTAGTCATCTGGCTAACAAAAAATTTTCTGCTGAGTGAAGAGAGACGAGAAGTACTGGACAAAAATTAATTTAAAAAAAAAAAAAAACTGTTGGTATCTTACGAGCACATTGAGATGCAATCTTTCCTGATTTCATCTTCAGGTCGTTTCTAACTACCAGAACCTGCGATAAACACTTCACCGTTTGAAAACAGAGAATTTTTCAAAAAACAGAAACATCAAATCTACCCATCAATTGATCTGAAGCCCAAAACATAATTAACTCCATATTTTCAGACATCCAATCAACTGTCTGGGAGAGGTATAACTGTATTACCTGTGCACATATAATCATCATTTTCTTACTAAAGCTAGTCCCTCAAGAAAACTAATATGTCCCACTTTGCTCTTTTCGTGTCTTAAAATCTACAGCTCTAAACTGACTATACTCATCAGCACAAGAGAGTAACAGAATCGTAATATTTATATATAAGATTAAGGATGCATTTGACAGTCCCATAAAGTTTAATGGCTTTGTTGTTTTATATGTAGCATCGGAATTAGACTGGCACCATAGAAGCATCAGAAAAAAGTAACACAAGGTCAGTTTTTTTTTTTCCCAACAAATCACAACAGAACATTTTTAGGATTTCAATAAATGTAGCAATGTAAGCTTTTCTACTACAATTTGTGAGCATCGCGGCTACTTTCTTTGAAAGTGCTGCTCATGATATAAATTTCACAGAAAATAATAACCAAACATGAATTGAAACTTTAATTAACATATAAATCCAAACATATCCTACACAAATGAACATAAACAAGCAAGTTATTCTATCAGCTTCCTAATTCTCGATGACCAAAAACAGCAGCACTAGCCACTAACAATCTTCCAAATGTAACCACTATGGCAAAACATCTTTATAAACATAACCACGTGAAGTAAAATATACAATGACAAAGTTGCAAGCATTATATCTTGGTATGGAGGTCAAGTTAACAAGAAGTACAAACCATTTTGAGCTCTTGGTCACCGTTATTCGAGACTGCATATTGGTGTTGGGGCTTGCCTGATGAGAAATTTTTCTTATTTGTGTTGTTTTTAGGGGGCTTTGATAGATCCAACAACAGCCCAAGAATGAAACCAATGACAAGGCCTGGAATGAAGTTCTCTGGCTTGAAACTTAATGCTAACCATTGTCTTTCTTGCTTCTGCGGCTGACTTTGCTAAAGCCATGAAAGTGAAATAATAAGATATGTAAAATGATTAAATTCACAATTTCCTAACAGCTCAAACTTTTGAGAAAGTTGGTAACTTTATCATGGTATCAGAGATTCTGAGTTCAAACCCTGTGTTAAAAATCCCACGTGAGTGAGAGTGTTAGAATTATGTTTCAATGATTAAATTCAACGTTTCCTAATGGCTTAAGCTATTGGGAGAATTGGTAATTTAAAGGCACAGAAAAAATGAAAACTTTAGAGTTAATTGTCTTGTTTGAACCCGTTTCGATATGTTGGTGAGAAGCAGAGCTAAAATGTTGTAATGGGTGCCCATAAACCAAGAACAAGAACGAGAAGCTTCCCTGTACTAGACTAGACTAAATACAGCTATTTGGCTTAGTTGAAACAAAACAAGGTGAGGGAGAGATATCCCGGATTGTATTTCCCTTTCCTTCTATTATCACAGAAGCCAAATTTTAAATTAAACCCAAAAAAAAATAAATAAATAAATAAAAGGAAGAGAGAAAGAGAATTAGTTTACCTTCTTGGGAGACTGGGAAGTGTTCCCAAACATGGTTTTGTTGTGGCTTAAAGCGAAAGGAGAGAGTGGGTGTGAATAGTGAATATGTGATGATATGGGCTGAGAGCCTGAGAGATTTGGTGGTGAGTCTCGTGACTGGTGCTGCGCTACTGATTACTGTTTAATAGAGACTAGAGACGGAGAACAAGAAAACGCTGTCGTATTCCCATGGATTTTTATTACTCTTTAATTTTTATTATTAATTACAGATAATCTGGTTCGTTGTGAGTTGTGACTAGCTTAAAAAGTTATCGGAAATTATTTGTAGTCTAGACTATTGAATAATTATTCAAAAGTAATACTTTGTTATTCTGTGTTTAAAAATAAGATTAAATTTCAAAATTATATCTTCTAAGTTTGGTTAAAGTTCAATTTAGTTTTCTATATTTTGACCATTTCAATTTACTCCTCTAAGTTTAGTTTGATTTCAATTCAGTATTCTAAGTTTTAACCGTTTTAAATTAGTCTTCTAAGTTTGTTTTCGTTTCAATTTAGTCCTCTAAATTTGCTTCATTTTAAAAACTTAAAAAAAAAAAACTAATAAAAATTATTTTTTAAAAAATGGGAAAAAAATAAAAAGTTTGAGGACTTAATTGAAATGAAATCAAACTTAGAGTACTAAATTGAAATGGTTAAAATTTATAGGATTAAATTGAATTTTGGCCAAACGTAGATGACTAAATTGAAACGGTCAAAACTTAAAGGACTGAATTGAATTTTGACCAAACTTAGAGGGTGTAATTTGGAATTTAATCTAAAAATAAACAAATTTTTTCCTAAGATTATTATCCTCTTTTCATTCTTCCTTTGTTTTTTTCCCCAAGTTTTTTAGATGCATGTCTTGGTACGCCACCATCTCATGGAAGCTTGATTACTATTAGACATTCGTTTAAGCAATTTCCATAGCTAAGGTAACTACAAGGACTAAAATGTAAATACATTGACTAAAATAAAAACACCTTATAATATAAGGACCAAAAGTGTGTTTATGACTTAAGTAATTAAGGAGAATGAGATGAGTAAATGAAAACGAATAAATAAGTGTAAGTTTCAAAAACAGTACTCTATCTGTCAAAATAGTTTAAACAGTTATAAAACCAACATCTAAGTCCTTAGCAATTGAATGTGGGACAAAGCCCACAAGTAACCTTTTAAATTAAGGGTTTCTTTTTCTTTTAGTAATTAATTAAGCAATGAAAAAAGTAGATAAAGGTCTTATAGGTGTAAGTTCCAAACTCACCATAAAATAAGTACTTAACTTGATTTTCAAGGTAAGTTAAACATTTAACTATTGAATAAAATTTTGTATGAAAAACCCTACCCTAAATCTATATTAAATTATTAATTGGTAATTGGAAACACTTATTTAAATAAAACTTACACATAAATAGTATTGCATCAAATGATGCTATAAAATTGTTCAGGTTTTACAAAAGGAATTGACAGCCAACACATGTAGTGATTCTAAACACGATTATATTACAACAAGAAAATCGTTTGTCATAGTGGTGTCAAGAGACTCAAGACACAACTCACCAATTCTTTTGTGTAGGGGCGGAGCCAGCAATTTCATTTAGGATAGGCACCTTTTGATCTCAAACAAAACTAAAAGTCAATCACAAAGAATCAACTAATAAAATAAAATTAACCAAAATAAAATCAAGACTGTTTGGTTGATTGCCCATTAAAATAAAAACATTTGAGTAATTGAGTTTGACAATTTCAAACTTCATATCAGAGAGAGAGAGAGAGATGGGAATACAAATTACAAATCAGAGGGAGGGAGCGGGAGGGCTAAGACTCAAGAGCCAAGACCAGGTGACGGTTGGAGGCTGTGGATTAATTATTGATATTGTTGTGATTTTGGATTAATTTTTTATAATATTATTTAGGTTATTTTTTGTTACTTAGGATTTTTTTTTCTTAATTTTTTAATGGGTAAACTTTTAAAAATAAAAGACATTTAAAAAACTAAAATGCAAAAAGTAAAAAGTGAAAAGAGTGGGGGAGAGGGATCCACGTGGTTGGAGAAAAATGAAAGCAAGTAGGTAGTTGGCTAACAATTAAAGATAAAAAATGTTAAGTCTTATCCCGTAATTCAATAGAAGGAGAAAGATGACAGTTAAAGTAGTAAAAAACATAAGAAGATGAAGAGAAGGAGAAAGAAGGAGCAACAACGAAGAACAAAACCAGAAAGGCTAAGACAGAGAGATAACAAAGAAAGAATAGAGTGAGATTTTTGCAAAATATTGAGAGTATGAAAGGATATACATCTGTAATTTTTTTTCAAAATTGAGGGTGACCCACCAGTGCTTTGGGTTAAGAAAAAAAAAAGTTTTAAGCAAAGGTATTTTCTCCGACTCTATAATTGAATTTCGATTTGGTAATTTCAAGAATATTTATTTTCTTTTTTCTTTTTTTGAGAAAGATATTTATTCTCTGACTGATTGGCATATTTCGGATGCAGGTTTCGTATATCATACGTAGGGTTATATTTATAGCAGTGTGGATATGACGTGCCTTACGGTTTTCCCTTACAATTACAAGACACCAAGTCAAGGCTTGGCATTCTCATTCTCCACTTTAATACTATTTCCCATACCCACCCGCTATCCTTCACGTGTCCCCCATAACTACACTAAGAATCTCAGCCACATTCTCCTACAAAACACCCATAACATACACGTTTCATTTTCTAAACGCACATTCATAAAATCAATTACGCCACGCATCATTCTCCAATATCACAAAACAACTACCACCTTAACTACCGTAACCACCTTAATTTGCTTCCCAATGGAATCTGTCGGCTCTAATTCGTCAACACCACAGCCCCACCGCTCTCAACCGCGGTACAAACCCACACAACCAATCGCAGACAGGATAGTTCGAGCCCTCCGCCACCAACTCCGCCTCCTCCACCGCTCAGACCAATCCAAATTCTTTGTCTTGGGTGCCACCGGAAACGTTTACACCGTCACCTTATCTTCCACCCCTTCATGCACGTGCCCTGACCGTACAACTCCATGCAAACACATATTGTTCATCTTTATTCGAGCATTGGGTGTTTCTCTGGATGATGCTTGTCTACGTAGGAGGACTCTCAGGCCATGCCAGCTCAACCGCCTACTTGGCACGCCTACGTTGCCTGACGCACTTGCAGGGGCAAGTGTACGCGAGAGATTCCATCAGCTATTCTTTCAAGCAAGGCAAGGAGCTAATTTGCAACCGATTGTTGAGATTGAAAATGGTACTACGTGTCCAATTTGTCTCGATGAGATGGTAAAAGAAGAGAGAGTGGTGAGCTGTGGGACGTGTAGGAATCCGATTCATGAAGAATGTTTATTGAGGTGGAAGAGGAGTAGAGGAAGAAGGTCAGCTAGCTGTGTGATATGTAGGGCAAGGTGGAGGGCGGAACAGGAAAAGTACTTGAACCTGGCTGCTTATGTTACCGAGGACAACACAGCTGATGGCGGTGGGGGTGGGGGTGGTCTTTGTGGGGGTTAAGTCTGCTTCATTGATTCACCTCCAAGGAGGAAAATGCACTTATGGGATATTCCTTTGTAAATAGTAAATACTATGCATAGAACGTTGTAAAATTTAAAGGGTAAAAAAGTGGTTTCGACTTAAATTTTTGTTTAGAAATTAATATTCATTTCATTCACTTTTATTTTTTTTATCATTATTTTTTTTTTATAAGGTTTTGGAAGGGTTAGTTGTTATATCTAGGTTACAAAATCATTGTAGAAAACCTAAATCTAATGAGAATGGAATATAAAAGAGTTTGGGAAAGAGAGGAAGAGAATGGAGGCTAGGGTTTTTCAAGTGGTTCGGCTATGTGAGCCTACGTCCACAAGATGTAGCCAATGGGCTACATCTTTATTAATTCACTGTATACAATATATTTTGGATGATTACAATATGTTGTGAGGTGTCCTATTTATACATAGGACTACTAACACAAACCTCATATCTAACCTATGTGGGATTCCTTAACATTCCCCCTCAAACTCAAGGTATAATTTTAATGAAACCTTTGAGTTTGTCTACAAAAGAACAGCTTAAATATCTTGGCTCAACTCGGCTTGGCTCGTATCTCGGCTCGATGGCTCGGATCTCGGCTCAGAGGCTCGGTGGCTCAGATTTTAGCTTGAAGTAGATCTTGGCTTGACTTGATTAGATCATGGCTCGATGGCTTGGATCTTAAAATGGTCTTGGCTCGGGATCTCAGCTCAGTGGCTCGATGGCTTGGCTCGATCTCGGCTCATCAAAAAATATATATCCCACAAATGGTTTTCCCTTTTTTTTTTTTTTTTTTTTTTGAAGTTTGAATTTTGAAATTCAAAATTCGAAATTTGAATTTTTTTTTTTTTTTCTTACTGGTCAATGCCAGTTTTTCTTTTTTTTTTTGCAAATAAATAAAAAGGCATACAAAGGAAAATAAAATGACTTTTTTTTTTTTTTTTTTTTTTTTCACTGGTCTTATTTTTTTATTTTTTTTTTTTTTTTTTTTTTTTTTTCTGTAGTCTAGTGGCGCGTGTAATCACGGCCAGAAATTTTGGTGGCGCGTAGAGGCGCGTCCACCATTGGATTTCTTCGGTTTTTGTGTCTTAGAGTAGATCGGTCGCTGATCTGTTGATTGGTGGTGTCGGTTTTGTTGATCAGTTCCTGGATGATGTAGATCTGGAGCTTGGTTGTTCCAGCGGCGTGTGAGGACCTGCAGAAAAACCGAAGCTTCAGGCAGCGCGTGGAGGTGCGTGCATGCTCAGAATGCCCCGATTTTTGTGGCGGCGAGTAGATCGGCCTCCGATCTATCGAATGGAAGTGGTCAAAACTTGAATCGGTGTCTGGAAGAGATAGAACCGAGACTTGGTGATACAGTGGCGCATGAAGAGTTCTCAGAGTTTTCCGAAGCCATAGGCCGCGCGTGGGAGCGCGTGCAGGCTTGGATTCTGATTGGGTAACTGGGGTTTTGTCGATCTTGAAGTGAGAGACTGATTTTTGTGATCAGTTTTGGGAAAAAGAAAGATTTGTGGTGAGGAGCTTTTTGGATGTTTTTTTTTAATTTTTGAAATGCGGAAGCGGAAGGATCGAGTTGCTCGTTAGAGCTCTAGGGCTCTGATACTATGTAGAAAACCTAAATCTAATGAGAATGAAATATAAAAGAGTTTGGGAAAGAGAGGAAGAGAATGGAGGCTAGGGTTTTTCAAATGGTTCGGCTATGTGAGCTTACGTCCACAGGATATAGCCAATGGGCTACATCTTTATTAATTCACTGTGTACAATATATTTTGGATGATTACAATATGTTGTGAGGTGTCCTATTTATACATAGGACTACTAACACAACCCTCATATCTAACCTATGTGGGATTCCTTAACAATCATTGCCTATTGTGTTGGTGTGATGACAGGTAACAAAAATGAAAAAGATATACCAAATCAAAGCAATTTACACAAAGTTTTGTTGGCGATGAAGTGGAAAACCTAAAGAGAATCTTTCATGTTAAAGTATCCAACCTAAAATCTTAAGTGGATAGGTGAATAGGCCAACAAGTTCATATATTTATTACACACTTCAACTATTTTTCAATGTAGAATTCAATAATCTCTAACATCCCCCTAAAACTCAAGGTGGGTGAAGCTTGAGTATGAATTGTAATGGAACCAGATTATGCCTAGTGTTACCATATCACATGGAGAGATCTGAGCTTTGATATCATGTTAAAGCATCTAACCCAAAATGTTAAGCTCATAGGTGGAGAGACCCAATAAATTCATATACCCAAGTTCGACTCAGTATTTAAACCATTTAAGCAATGGCTTGAGGCTCCCAAACTTGGGAAGGTCCCCAAATTTCAATGATCCATATGTAATATATACTTCATAGCCCATTAAGAAAAGCCTTTTTTTTTTTTTTTTTTTTTTTTTTTTTTTTTTTTTTTTTTTTTCTAGCCATCATACACTATATATTTATCTATACTATAATGTAAAACCGAAACTTTTTGACTTTTGGTTGACCTCATCATGTTGCGCCACATAAGCTTTTGAAATCTCACAATTTTACACCTCATTATTTTAATATATATTTTCTAATTGAATTTAAATTTTATTCTATTATTAAACCTTCCATTAGAATTTTGACACATCATATTTTCTTTAATATAAGAATATATTATTCCATATATAAAACACAATCATAATTAATGTCTAATACTAACATATATTCCATATATAAACACAATATAAATATCTTTTAATAATAATCATAATTATCAATTTTCATCCAAATTTTTAGAATTCCGTTTTTTTCATATGTATTTCATTTAATTTTGTTGCTAACAATGGAGAAAGATGGATGGATTTGTTATAATGAAATCATGTGAGCTTGAAATGAGTTATGAAAATTATTTAGGTTTGATCATATAATCATGTGCCCATGTATTTATTTATCATTCTTCTTATTTTAAGTATCATTTATTTTATTTTTAGATAGAAACATGATCCATATGGTACATATAAACATGAATTGTGTTTTATAAAAATTGGACTATATTCAACTAATGCCAAAAGAAAAATTACATTATATAAAATTTTAATTATCCTATGGTAAATACTTTTTTAGTTATTTTTTTAAACAAAAAAGTAGGATCAATTCTAAATCCGATTCGTAAAGTCTCTTTATCAATCTTGCCTACAACATTTTGAACTACAAAAAAGAAAAAAGAAAAAAAAAATCAACAAAAAAAGTAAAAGGAATCAAAATTAATTTAGATTTTATTTTCAATAATTTTCCTGTGCATCGCACAGGTTTGCGACTAGTATATATATATATATATATATATATATATATATATATATATATATATATATCTCCACGTCTCGCTGCCTCAAAGTCTCTAATTCTCTCTCTCTCTCTCTCTCTCTCTCTACGCAATAACGCAAAAGGCTCCAAATTAATTTTTTTCCTTTTTCTTTCGCCACTATCTTGAACAAAGTTAGATTTCTCTCTCTCAACTTCTCTCTCTCACTACAATAGTCAATAAGTATTATATTTTCTATATTTTTTCTTGCCTTCAAATTTGAGGATTCAACATCTTCTACAAAAATTAGATTCAGGATA
The DNA here is from genome assembly GCA_907173295.1 of Fagus sylvatica. Classification (NCBI taxonomy): domain Eukaryota; kingdom Viridiplantae; phylum Streptophyta; class Magnoliopsida; order Fagales; family Fagaceae; genus Fagus; species Fagus sylvatica. The sequence continues at coordinate 20,683,169 of OU015771.1, read as the reverse complement.
AATAAGTAATAATATCAATCTTTAATTACTTGAATAATTTTTTTTCTTTGCAATTAAGGTTTGTAAATTAAGATTTTTTAAATTGTGAATTTGTGATGTTCAGGGTACTTAATCTTATGTGGATATTGGAATAAATCACTAAATCAACCTAATTAGGTTCTATTGTTCTATACTTTTTTATTTTAATTTTATTAAATTTCACTTGTTAATTAGATACAGTTGTTATTTGTTAATTTTTTTTTTTTTTGGGTTGAAAAGGTTATGTTGTTACTTGTTCTTTGGCTGAGGTTTTGTTGTTACCTCTTTTTTTTATATTTTTTTTTTAGTTGAAAAAGTTCTGTTGTTACTTGCTTTTTAGCTAAGGTTTTGTTGTTATTTGTTTTTTGGCTAGAAAGGTTTTTTTGTTAATTTAAGATTTGGCTTGAGACATCCAAAAAGTTTGGGCCGACCCTACATATACCCATTATACACTCCAACCTTTTTCAATGTGACATTCAAATCTCTAATGACGTGTTTGTATTTTGATTGCCCTCATTTGTAGCTGGGAATTGGGGTCAAATGAGGATTTATAATTTCCACTATTTACAAATTCCGAGTTCAACGAAACTAATGTGGAAATTTTAAATATCAAAGGGATTTCCCAAATCCTAGTTCTAAATCCCCTCAAACAAACGTTGCTCGATTCTTCTTCTTTACCATCTTCTTCTCATCCCCAAGCACTGACTCGTCAAACTACCAACACTACTCAAACTCAAATCTACATAATCTAATCATTAAGTGATTATTCAGTAGTCTTAGAATACAAATAAATGCGTAATCCCTCCTCTCACATGGATTGTGAGTCTAACTAATTAAATTCATAATAAGACCAACTACTCGATGAAAAGAGGGAATACGCATTTATTTGTACTCCGCGACTACTAAATAATTTTTTCTCCAACTATTAGTGAAGCATTCACTCTCCTTGCTTGCTTCCTAACTTAATAATCCTTGAACCTTTAAAAACCTTATTTAGTGATTTCTTTTATTTTTTTTTATTTTTTTTTGATGAGTGATTTCTTCTAAATTAGAACTTATGTCACCCTGAAGATGCATTGTTTTCTTTTTAGTGAATAATTTTTTTTTTTTAATTGAAAATTAGAACATTAGAACACTTTCAAACCGAGTTGGAAGGAAATCAAGTTGATTACACAATAAAACCCAGGACTCTATAATAAGAGCGGCAAAAATGACATACGTCATAGTACAGGATCCTACCACAAGAGCGACATACCCTGAAGATGCATTGAACCTCATTTTTGTGGTTTTGTCTCATAAATATTTAAAAATCAAACTTAAACTCTTAAAGTACCAAAATGTTAATTAAACAAACTTATAGGATGTAATTTTGTTTTGTTTTGTTTTATGAGCCGCAAACTCCATTTGCCCAAACGATCCCTTGAACCCTGCTCATCTTGATCGCCCAGTCGCTCACTCGCACCCGTGCGCACGTGCTCACTTTCTTCTCTTTCATTTCTCCTCGCAAACCCTCCCAAAACCCTACACTACTCTTCAACACTCCGACACTCAACGTCCGGCCACAATGCCCGGCGTCACTTCAGACAACGGAGATGGATCTTCCGTCTCCGTTTCCGGCGCCGGTGCTCTCCTCCCGTTATCTCCAGAGGGACGAAGCCCCTCGGTCTACTCCCTCCACCACGGCCTCAAGCCCCCTATCGCTCGCCTTGCCATCTCGTGGGCCCGAGGCAACTCCCTCCGCGTATCGTTCTTCACTCAACACTCCGGAGATGACTCCTCCGACAGCGGGGAGCTCGGCGGGAAGGTGGTAGAGGTGAAACTCAGCGACGGAGATGGAGATATAGGCGACGCGCAGTGCCGGAGGATCGCGTACGGTTCGGTCTCGCCGTTCGCGCTTCTTCAGAGCCGGAAGAACTCGCTCGCGACCTTGTCGAAGATCTCGTCGCCGTATCACGTTGAGTGGTGAGTAATGTTGAGAATATTCTTTTATGTAATCTGTTTGGTCGCTGAGAAAGCTGAGGAGAAAGAAGGAAAAGCATAAGAAAAGTTTAAACTTATGTTCTATGTTGTTTTAATTTTTTTGATGAATGAGGAATTCACATAAACGAATTAAAAGCATATTTTCATTATATTAAGAAGACTGAAATATGATTTTCTGTGTGTTTAATTCGAATAGCAAAATACATGGAATGGAATTTGAATTTGAATTTGAATTATGCCCAATTTTAGTTTTTGTGAGCTTAAGTTGAATGTGTTAACAACATTTGGAGCTTTTCTTCAGAGAAGTAAATGCCAATTTCATTTGAGGGTTTCAGCTGTTTATTCAATACATATATATTACCTTATATGTCTAGACTGCATATGCTTTTTCTTCATAGAATTCAGTATTTACTATATGGTATTTGACTCTTTCTGGGGAAAAAAAAAAACAGGTGGGAGTATGTGATGGAGTATAGCAGGGACATAAAGTCACTTCTGGGTAATTCTAAGTCGCTTACTAGTCCATTGATTGAAGACTCAAAGACAGTTTTAAAGGTGAATCTGCATATTTCTTATGTTGGGGTTTTTGGGTTCAACATTAGATAATGTATTTATAACTTTGAAACTCAAGTTTAAAAGCATTTATGTAGAATGTTGAGGAGCCAACCTGTTTGAAAGCTGCATGGGAGCTTATGGAAATATTTTATGCAGACAAGCTATCTCAATCATGGCTACCTGAGCGGCTTGTTGATTGGTTAGCAGTAATGATCTTTCTTCTATTCTCTTTATTTGTTTCTGAAATTCATTTTGTCATTTTTTCCTTAGTGGTGATTGTTTGTGACTCTGTCATTCTAATGGTGGTATCTTTTGGCAGGATTATGATTGCCTCCTCTCCTCTACACAGGCAACAATCCATTCAAAACTTGTGGATTTTCAGAAAGAGCTTGTTACTTTACAGGTTTGACACTATCCTGTTCTTTCCATCTTTTTTCATTCTCTTCATCTTTTATTACATGAGACTTCATTATGGTTCATAATATTTGGTTGGGCTGCAGAACATTTTGCTATCAAATTATTGTTACTAGTTGTTAGAGTTGCTATTGAAAGTAGGATTTTTCTTGTTTTAAATTGAATGCAAAGTTTGTGGGCGTGAGGTTCTTATTTATGAAGTTACTTCTCTGTGTGGCATTCTATTTTTATTGTTTACCTGTGATTTTTTAAGTTGTCTTTTACTGGTAATATTTAATTTAGTCTCTCTAAGATGGGTGGAACCGTGAAAATATTATGAAATTGTTCTGTGCAGGTCATTGAGGATAATCCTAAATATTGGGAAGTAATATCATTGGCACTTGCAGTTGGCTGGCTAGATATTGTGGTTAGTAGAGTCCTTTTTTCTCCTTCTTTTTCTTATTTGTAGTCTTGTCGTTATTAATTTATTTTGTTGTGCTTTACATTTTACAGTGACAAAGGACTAGATATATGCTGTTTGTTTTTATGCAGGTGAAAATGTTGCGCTTGCATGGATCTTATCAACTTGATCAGATTGGCAATCGTGAGGTTGGATAAATTTACTAAGACTTATTGAGTATAATCATATACGTATAAGTGAGAACTCACTGTGCATTTTTTTCCCCCTAGACCACTGTGCAATCTTATTAAAAAAAAGAAGACATTTCCTTGATAAAGAAAGTGAGGTTGTGCTAGCTATTTCTTTGTGCCAAAGAGACGACGTCTAGTGTTGCAGTTTAGCCTTTTTCTCTCCAGGGCTTTGCTGTGTCAAAACGACGCCTACATCTCTCTCTTTTAACTGTGTAAGAATACTTATCAAAAAAAAAAAAAGCTATTTCTTTGTGGCTCATTGATGATGTCTAAGGATTCATCAATTCATAAATAATTAAATATAAAAAAAAAGTGAGGTTGCTATTTAACTGAAAATATTGGACCTGATTTGGGAGCAAGAAGATGTGCTCCTTTATAAAGAAATCGGCCACATCTCTGAGAGAGGTACTTAGATTTACTAAAACAGAGAGCTACCTATTAAGTTATGGATATGTATGTGTGGAAATCCTTCATATGAGAAAAAGGAGTGCAATGCATCTGCAAAATATTTTTTATTTTATTTTCTTACTTACAAAAAATTATTGATGCTCCTTTTAACCATGTCAATCTTCTATGTCCAGAAGTTGGTGACGATGCTCAATTGAAATTTTTTGTTACTTGACTTATCACATGTCTGTCTTGCATGTAATTAAACAGACAGAAAACGGACTGGTAGAGGCAGTAGCTGTTCTTATTTCAAAAACACCACGCCTGCGTCCTGAACTAGAATCTGGAAGATTAGGTGAATGCTATAAAGCCAAACCTGATTTTGTCAAGGTAAATACAAGCCTGCCAAATATGAATATTTCTGTATGCTTTTTTGAAAACTTTCTTCCTTAGTTATTTCACTTTATATCTTTTTCATTACATAGGCTTGGGAGAAATGGAGGGCACACATTACTAAGCTGGACTGCAGTGCATATTGGGTTCATTGTGATCACCAACAGACCAGGGAGGGCTTGAGAAATATGTTACAAATCATGCTGGGAAACACTAACAGTCTCTGCACTGCAACATGTCATTGGATGGAGCTGTTTATTTCTCACTTTCTATACATACGGCCTTTCACTGTGGTAATGCACTATTTTGATGAGTTTGTCTGGACATAAATAGTTATCAAATTTTATTATATGCGTTTTTATTGTCTCTTTGTTATTAATTTTTTACGTCTGTTTGCTACTTATCAAAATATTTTTTAATGTCTGTTTGCTGGAGTCTGAAGTGTGCAAATAATTTCTTTTCTTAAATCAGGGTTTAGAACGCATGTACAGCCTGGCCCAGAAATGCATGCAGTTCAAAGCAAATTCTAGTTCCCATGGGATGCTAGGATTAATGATTGGAATTCTAGGAGAAAATACTGAGGTGAGTAATGTTAATCAGATAATGGTACTATACATTCTCGCCAATGAGCTCTAGCTCAACTGGCACCTCCTCCCCTTTTACGTTATGGGTGGAGGGTGAGGTCTTTGCTTGAAGATCCATTGGGTGCGTGTGTAACTTACCAATAATAAAAAAAAGGGTAATATACATTCTCTATAATTTGAATGTTAGTTTTCCTTTTGCCTTTCACGCTCTCTTAAACTCAATTGGATATTTTGAAATGGTTCAGGTTGTCTTAGCAGAATGCTCCAGAGCATTTGGCCCTTGGTGAGTTATGAAGTTATCTTCTCTTTCTAATTTTCTGTATTTTTTGCCCTTTTATTTTAACTTGAAATTTAGAATTATAGATTGCTAAACCAAATAAAACTTCAACAGGCTTCTGCTTTGTTTTTGAGATTCTTTAATGTAACATTTTATGTCACCTATCAATAGGATGGTTGCCCATGCCATAGAGTTGTTGACTGCTGGGAGTGATCAAGCTGAAACTCTTCTATGTGAAGAGCGTCATAACTTGGGGGGAATCAGCATAGAGGAACTCCATCGACTTGTCTATGCTCAAGTTTTATCTTCACATGCATTGACTTGGCAAGTGAGTACAAGGGACTTGGATATATTGACAACACTGTCCTAGTTGACACATAGAGATTCTGAAAAGAATGAGTATAATGACAACTAGATTTATACCTTTTAATATTATTGTTTTGTGAATCACTTTTACAAGACTGTCCAAAGCAATTGGAACATTGTTTTTCTGATGGCTGAGCAAATTATATTTTCAACTGTATTGGCCATTGGAAGCTTTTATTCCTCATTTGTCCTAGTCACACTATTATTTAAATTAATTGATAGAATTGATATTTTTGAATATATTGTGTGGCAAATTAAAATGTTCATAATTAAAAAAAGAAGTATATCAATTGCTGTATTTAAAGAATTTTTTTACTACATTTTTCATCTTCAGTTCAAGGATCACATACTCTTCCAACCATAATGGCCTTTCTGCTATGCAGTGTTCAGTGGTTTCGATAGGTTTTCAGTGCCATTTCAATGGGTCACTTACATATTCTAGATTGCACCTTGTAAAATGTCAAGTCATTTTTCTTTTTGTGTGTATGAACTGTTGAAGTTGACTTGTGGCTGGCTGTTGATAAACATGTCTACTAGTATCTCTTCTTATGTGCTTTTTGTTCAATTTCTTATGTTTGTACTAGTGTGTGTGTCTTAAGTAATCCTCATAAAGTTTCATGTTCCTCTGTCTACAGATAGCTCCAATTTATTCAGCGTCATGCATAAAGCAGGGAATGGGTTTGTTAGAGATCTTATTGAGCAAGCAACCTGTTCAAAATAATCAAATACTGCTTAAGGTAATTGATTAACATTTCAATGTCAGGTTGTGGATTTTAGTTTCCTATATTTTGACAGATTTAAGTTGCATATTTTTTTATGCAGATTATAGAGATATGCCGTTTATATGAACTTGACAGTGTTAGTTCAAACATTATGAAGGTATATGTTATTTCGTATAGCATGCTTGTACTATAAACGACTATAGGGAATGGATTCACTACATGCTGTGTTGGAATTATTCAGCACGGAATTTGATAAAGATTATCTACGTGTTCTTTCAAAGTTACATTTTTGAAAGAGTTGCCAGAAATTATCTTTATGTGGCATTCTTGTTAAAGATTTTCAATGTTTAGATTGCTGGAGTATTCCACTGGAAGCATGGTAGGAAAGGTTCTGGTGTATTTTGGCTTCAGCAAGCCCGGGATGAAGTTCGTCTTAATAGGATTGCTCAGCAGTTGTTTGATTCTGTTGGAAAGTCGATATCTGATGAAAGTTTCAAGGTGATTATCTTATAATTCCATTAAGTCAGGCAACCAGAGGATTTCTGTTATATTTTTGTTTACATCCTTTGATACTTCAAGCATTATGCAAAACCATGAAGTACTAATTCTATATAGGGTAAATTACAATTACCTCCCTTGAGGTTTAGGGAAATGTTAAACCTCCTATTTTTATAAATGACACTGACCCATATTTAGTTTTATAAAACAAATAACCCCTTATGGCAATTTATGTCCATTACAAATTGAGTCAAAATACTTAATTTTCAAATTCAATTCTCATCCAGAATAACCTCAAAATAATGCTTAGTAACCAAATTGGGTATATGATAAGAAAATAATAATAATAACCTTAGGAGGCTAAGTGTCATTTTAAAAAATTTGAGGGGGTTTCTAACATTTTCCCAAACCTCAAGGGAGGTAAGTGTAATTTACCTTTCTAATTAAATTAGTTTATGAAACTCATATTGTCTATCATTTATCCATGCAGCAATGGGAAGGTTTGATTGAATTGTTGGGTTCTGAATCTAAGACTGCTGGCGGTCTTGAGTTTCTGCACAAGTAGGAATTTTCTCATACAAGCATTCTTTAAGCAATGGTTTTCTTACATCATTTTTTGTCCAGTCTTTTTCAGATCTAATCTTTAGATGCATTACAGGTACAGGGATTTCAAAAAATCCCTCAAGCAGGTTAACGATGGAAAAACTAGTGATGCTGCTCGGCAAGCTGTAGAATCCCTCATTTCGGTATGTGTTACTTTTACTTTTTTTATTAGCTGCTGTCCTCAATAATATAGTTTTTTAGTATTAAGGTTCTACATTTTGTTATATTCAAGCTCTTCCATACGAAGCATTCAATGTTTGCGCCCTCAACACAAACTAAATTATCAAAGTTACAGGATCATATATAGAGGAACTCTATATGGTGATGAATTTTTTGGGATGTGATTTATCATCTCCCATTCTAGAGTAATGCCTTTTGTTCTCTACCGAATGAGGGTTTCCATTCAGCATATGTAATTTCTTGTTTGGTTTGATTTTTAATAGTTTCTTTTATCATGATTCTGTAGCTTATGAAAAACCCATCAACACCTCAGCGTTTTTGGCTGCCTCTTCTATATGACTCGGTGAGCTTTCTTTATTATGACATTTTGTACAAGCCTTTCAAGAGTTAGTGACTGCGAACTTTAGATTTTTTCTTTCTGCAAGTTATACTCTTTGCAATAGATACAACACCACCAACAATAACAAAGTGTTAGATCCAAAACTTTTGGAGTTGGCTATAGATCCTTAAGAGACTAATTGGGGTCGGTACATCTGTTCCTCTCTGCCCTTTATCCTATAAAAAAACCGTACTCTCTGTCATCTCCATTTACCAAAGTTATTTTAGGTTTTCCTCTACTTTTTTTGTTCCCTCGACTTGAATCAAATCACTCTTTTTCACTGAGGCATTAATCACTCTCCTTTCAACATGAACAAATCATTTCAAGTGGTTTTCCCTCATCTTTTCATCAATAGGAGCCACTTCTATCTTTACTTCATACTGGCCTCAATGAACTCTTTCAAAACCCCCATTATCTTTTTCAATATGATCATTCAAGTCTGGTCTAATAAATTCTTTTTCTCAATTTGGTAACTCTTGAATCAATTTATCCATGTCCTCCCAAATGTTTTGCTTAATTGACCCTATTTATGTTTTGCTTAATTGACCTTATTTGAGGAGCATATGCATTAACTATGTTAATTGTCTCTTCTGTCAAAATAAATTTTATAAAAAAAATTCTAAGCTTCTAACCTCAACCTCTTCTTTAATACTTTTATATGTGATTATCTTATCCCATTTTTATTTTCATCATATCGTGTTTATCCTAAATTTAATCTCAATTTCTCACCTATCTATTTAGCTTCTTGAAGGCACACTATGTTTATTCTCTTCTTGCTCAATGTACCTACTATTTTCATGAGTTAAAGACCCCATATTCCAAGTGCCTATTGTGGGAACCTCGCCCCTTTTCTCAAACCCGAAGCGAAAACCCCAAAATTGGTTAGGTGGCAAAATAGGGTGTCTACACCTATACAAATCCTATAGGAATTCTTTCCCATGTTTCATTACATCTGGGCATCAATGTAACACATACAGGAAATGCGTTATTAATATGACCCCCCCCCCCCCCCCCCACCCCCCCCCACCCCCCCCCCCCCCCCCCAACACACACACACACACACACACACTTGTATATGTAAAGTATCTATTTGTAATAAAGTGGTTAAATTATAGCAAAGACTATTTCTTTTCTTCACAACCCCCTCCCCCTCCCCAAACAGTATATCTTTTTATACTACCATGAACTACATTTGCTCTCTTGGTTTTTCAACATATAAGCAAGTTATTGGGCAGGTGTGGCATATTTGCTCCAATTTTTCTTTTTAAATATTCATTTGATTTGTCTGGCTGTAGGGGTAGGGGGGAATCAATTATGTGGCAAAAGATATTTTAGCTTTAAGATACTATCTATGCAGGCCTGTACCATTGCCTTATTCTAATTCTTTTGTGCAGTTGAAGCTTCTCAGTTGGCAGGAGCGTCCTCTGCTAAATGTCTCTCAGACCAACCTTTTGTTGAATAAACTGCAAGATTTGTCCTTGGCGAGGCTGCGTCCAGACTTCATTGAAGCTGACTTGCCAAGCCAGGCCTTAAGCTCTGTTAGGCTGGCTCTTGCTACAAACCTTGGACGTGCTATTCTGGAAGAATGATGAGGCCTACTTTCTGCATAACCAGTTTGCTATTCCCTTACTGGGGGCTGTTGGACAGCATGTAGGATGGCTGTTTCAATAGGTGTCCTGCTGAACATAGTTATGATAGCAGTCTAACAAAAAGCTTGGAGAAGCTGAAGATCACTTTGTTGCGAAAGGTTTTCAACAGGTGCACGTGTTGTAAATTTACATGATATTCACCTGATTCATCTACATATCACATGAGAAGGGCAGTTACAGAGATCATATTAGCAAATTTTTCCTAGGATTGAAATCTAGAGAGAGAGAGAGCATTAGGTTTTGCTGCCGTTGATATTTATTTGTAAGTTTGTAATTTATTGTGTTGTTGAGGAAATATCTAGTCATTCATCTCACTTTGGCAAACAGGACTAACGTATTGCTTAGTAGTAACATATCATCACTAGTTGCTATATACGCTGACTGAAGATCAAATTCTAAGCATTCCTTCTAACAGAAGGAAGAAATGTTTGAAATGATGGCAGAAAAACTTGGTTAAACTGAAATCTTTTGTTGTTGAGTAGGAACACATTTTTTGGGACTGAAAATACTTTATGCTCAGTATAGAGGGAACGATCCTTTCTCTCCAACTTGACAAAAATACAACGAAAACCTCCCAAGTGAAAAAATATTCATAAATATTCAAAATGATCAAAGTACTTTCAAGACTTTAAAAAGTGATCCAAATATCACTAAAAACCTTTAAAATGACTCAAATGCCTAATAAAAACCTTTAAAAATGATGGAAATAACAATCTCCAAAAATGACCAAAATACTTTCAAGACAAAAAAAAGAAAAGAAAGACTAAAGTCAACTTTTGATGCCCTAATTTAGGAGGTGTTTTCATTTTGGTCCCCTAATTTCAAAAATTTTCATTTTGGCTCCCTAACTCTGTTTAGCTATCAAATTGTACATTCTGTTCATCTCTGTTAGAAGCCTCCTTAGTTGGATAGTTGATGTTATAGACAATAAATTTCTCAATCTGTATTTGAATGAAAATAAATTTGCAACAAATGTTTTATTTAATTGAATGTAGTGGATTACAATCTCATTGTTCTTTTGATTCTTCTCTTCAAAATTGATTTCAACTTGAGGGCTTCAATAAGCTTGTTTCTCGGATCGAAATGAATTGATGACAAACTTGTAGAAGAACTTCTAGGCTTTGGCTTGTTTAGAAGTTCTTCATTCTTCGCTTCTTCGAATGTTCTTCGTATTCAAATGCTTTTGTGTTGAAGTTCTTCGGGGCTTTTGGATTGAATCTGATGAATCTTCAATTGATCAAGATTCTTCGTTTGTTCTTCAAAGACTCTTGGAGAAATTTTGGCAAAGCTTTGATGCTTGGAGAGTTGATCTCCAATGAGATCGGGAGTGCCTCAATTTATAGTGGTCTCATGAAGAAGAGTCCATTAGAATCTAGTACTTTAGAAGACACATGTTCGATTTTGATTGGCCAAAAATCTAAGAGTTTTACCAGGACTCATTGATATTTATCTCCTTCTTTATTTATTTTTATTGGAGATAATTATCAATTATAAATGTCCCATTATAATTGGAAGAAACACTTATCTTGATTTTGTGAGTCCAAGTGACACGTGGCAATTTTTAATTTGCCGATTTAATAACACATGACACCATTTAATTTGCTCTTTGATATTTAATTTAGTGACATATGTAAATTTAGGATTTGTCACTGGCAATTTGTAATTGGCTTTCAAATTTTTGCTTCCTACAAATGCCCCCTCGAGACTTGGTCACGTCCACAATTTTGAGTGTAGCAAGTGGACAAGTTTCGACAATTATTTTTCTGCACATTCATTTATATATATATAGTAAGTTAGTAACCAACATTTAAACAGAAATCTGGAAATGTGCATGAAGAGGGACACGAACAACTTGACAGCGTTTCTACTCCAAACTCCACAGGACAAATAGGTGGATTTAGAAACTAAAAGATGGAACAAACTCAACCAACACAGCAGAGAAGTTGGACATTAAATAAGAACCACTTTGATTAGTCCTCAGAATTATGCATATGATCTAAGAGATAGTTGGCTGCGAGCTCCTCATTCTTGTTGCATGCAAAGAAAACCTCCAATACTAGGGCCCCATCAAAGCCCATTACTTTAAGACGTTTAAACATGCCGATCAATGACCAACTAACATTAGAACTCAAATTCCAATTTAGCCGCACCTCAAGTCTTTTTCTTTTTAGTGACTTTGACAAGATAGGAGTTGTATCTTGTATAAACTCTTCAATGATTGGTTTGTGAAGACTCACACTCCTAATAATCTTCTTTTCTTTATCCCACTTTTAGAAAAGATAGGAGTTGTTATCTAGTATAACCTCTTCAACAATTGGTTAGTGAAGACTCACACTTCTAGTGGAAAATTGTGTCTCACACTCTTATAAAAGAAGCAGCCCCTCCAGCATTGAACATCAAACACTTCCGCTCACCAATCATCCATCTTTCCCCCTTCTTATTTGGAGGCCCCACAACTTGCTTTCCTTTGTGGTTTAATACTCCCTTGTACCTCCGCAAGGATTATTTTCTTTGATTTTTTTTTTTTTTTTTCATAACTCCTCCACCAAATTCCCTTTCTTGAACCACATCTTTTATTATTTATGAAGCTTCATTCTGGAAGTGATGATTGAAAACGAATAGGACAAATTGTTTTTGCTCAAGACCACATCTTCTATACACAGAATAGTTTTGTTGTGTAATGTGAAAACTTTGTTCGCATCATTAGTAAGGAAAGAGAATTTTCTTCTCTTTATCCCACGTCGCATCGCTAATCTTCTTAAGGGCTGAGTGTAGGTATTGATCCTCTTAAGGGGAATTTCTTTACCGTGAAAGGTGAGCAGGTAGTTGGAGTTTATTTGCTTCTCTAATACTATCTATATTGCCACATGATAATCTGCAAGACACTCATACTGTTCTATTTATTGCCATGTGATAATCTATTTGCGATCAATATATATGTATATAGAAACCCACCACCTTTGAATTTCATAATTAAAAACCACACTGTCAAACTCTTTTGTTTTCTTCATGTTAAGTGATTCAAGACCTTGATTGCAGCAGTTGACTATTGCAGCAGTTGACTACATCACCTTGATTCCAGCCTTCAATCAGTATCTCAATCACTTTCTCTATTCTAGAGATTTGGCTGATCTTCAGGACATTAATTATAGGGATATGTTTTTGATCTTTCCTTCTAAGTTATCTATTCTTTCCTATAAATACAATGTACAGAATGTAAACAGTATCAACACAATATACAGAACCAGTTTTCACATGGTATCAGAGCCAATATAACAAACGTTCCTTTTTTTTTTCCTTAGCTTCTCCCTACCCTTATGGCTTCATCTTCAACATCCTCATCTTCCATGGTGACTTCTGCCCCTATATCCACTTCATTGAGCAATATCATCAATTATGTCTCCCTCAAATTAGATGAAACTAATTATCTTCTCTGGCGAAGTCAGTTTGTTCCCATTCTTGTAGCCAATGATTTGTATGGCTATGTTGATGGATCTATCACACCACCACCAACAATCATCAACTCCACAGAAGGGAAAGAAAGTCCAAATCCAGACTTTCTCTCATGGCGTAAGACAGATCAATTTGTCTTGAGTTGCATAAATGCAACTCTCACGCAAAGTATTCTTGCGCAGGTTCTTGGGCACTCTACTGCACATCAGGTTTGGGCAAGCCTTCACTTAATGTTTTTGGAGCAAAGTCAAGCCCGCTTTGATCTTCTCAAAGGTGACATTCAATCCATTCAAAAGGGTACATCCTCAATCTCAGAGTACCTCAATCGGCTTAAGCATATAGCCGATTCACTGGCTGCCCTTTGTAGAGGCCCATTTTTTCAGTCTACGGTGGACCAAATTCAACACCTCAGTGATCCACTAGGGGTCCAAAGCCCAACAACACTAGTGATCCACGGTAGACGGAACATGAGGAAAAATAGCCCAAAAGCCATCCACCGAGCCCAAAGTCCAAAAGAGGAGAGGAAAGCCCAGCCCACCTGGTCATCAAATTCCAGTTTGCCGCACAAAGGAATTCTGAAATAATTTGAAAATGAGAGGGAGAATGGCCTTCAAGCATCATTTTTCCCTCCTCCCTTGGCGCGGTGCTCGAGGCACTGAAGGGAGACATTTCCAAGAAAGAATCACATTTCCAAAGCTTAATCATTACACTAAGAATTGGTCTTCTTCATTAACCATCAGACATGGTAAATACCCAAAAGAAGATGATCCACCGCAGCATCAGCCAAAGCCCAGAAAAGTGGAAGAGAGCTGGTCCTCCACACCACCCAGTGGTCCACGGCGAGTTGTCCAGTGGTCCACAGCAAACTCAGTCACCAAAAAACGATCTGCGGCGGCACCAGCTACGTCCAATGACAAAGAGGGTGACGAAGAAGATGAGGCAAGGCTGAAAAGACCAAGAAATCTCCCATAGCCGCCCAAATCAGTACCATCTGAAGTGGGTAATGATGAAAGGCCAGCTGGTTATTTCTTTTATCCACTGGTCACGGTGGACTTCGTCACAAAGTAGTCCATGGCAGCACCAGCTGGAACAAAATGATAATCAAGGCTAAAAAAGACTTGAGAAATCTGCCATGGCCACCACGGCCCAAGGACAACGACCACCACAGCCCAGCACTCCGGTGGTCCTTGCTCCTCCACATCATGGAACTTAGGAAGCAAGGTTTGGAGGTAGGGGAACCAATTTACTCCAATTTTATTTAATCTGCCGTAACAGAAATGGTATTGATCTGCTGGGGGAAAATACCAAAAACGGTAAGCTCAAATCTAATTAATGCAAAACGTGCGTGAGTCAAGTCATATTAAATGTTTCAGGCCATCATCAAGCATTAAATGCTTATCACCTCCATCCTCATAAATGGCCTGAAAACCCGCCGTTCGCCGCAGATCGAATCAGATCTGCGGCAGACGAAAACCATCAGCTCAATCTCCAAGCTACACTTTGTCAAATCTCAGCCCCTTTACCTCCCAGATAAACAATGATTCTCATGATTAGGGGGATAACAAATCAGACCCTTATACATAAACACTACTATAAATAGGGGTGAAAGGAAAGGGGAAGGGGTTGGTCTTTTGCTGATCAGAAATCCTTAGACTGGAATTTCTCCATTAGAGCTGACTTCAAAAGCTCTAGAAATACAAAGCCAACAGCAGTCCACGGGACACTTCCCGTAGGTCCACGGTAGACTAAAAACACTTTTAGTCTACCACAACAGAAAATTCCCATCAAACACCTGACCAAATACTCAGTACTGACTCATGTACGTTTTGCACAAGTAAATGGTTCTCTTCCTACTCCCAAACCTCTTAAATTCCATGATTATTGGGTTGCTTTGATCTGTTCCTCCTTTCTTGCAAGCCACAGGAGAAGTCAAGTGCACTATGCTCAATCTCTTGATCCACGGCACTGGTCCTTGATCTCCATTACTTGTCACGTCTACTGTATTTCCCACCACTGAATGTGTAAATTTGTAATGTATTCTCCCATGTGTTGTTCTCTCTATATTGTGATTACTGAATGTTCTGGTGGAAGCAAAGTTCAAAATTATTAGTTTATTTTGATCTGCGGCATTAGCTTCATTGATCCACCGCAACCTCCTACGTGAGCATTGCAGCCCGGTGGACTGAAGAATACTAGAGGGAAATGCACCATTAGCCTTTGAGTGGTCTACTACACTTGGAGTAGAGTTCTGGGCTCAACATCCCCCATACACACAAACTCCGCTCGTATTTAGCCCGTCCGTGGATTAATACGTGGCCCATCGGTGCAGAAATTTTGCGCATCCACATTTTGGTGACTCCACTGGGGAGTTGAGCTGCAATCTTCCCTCGTTTCATCACTTTGAAGCTGATCCACGGTACCTGGGGGCTACAACCATGTCGCCTAAAAGGTCTACCAGACAAAATTCAGTAGCTAATTCCCATGCTGAAGTGGAATCTCAAGGCCACAGCCATGCCATGGGAGAGACCCACGCCCACGGTGGTGGACAGACACTCGGGGAAGAAAATCCCTTGGGTGGTGGACAAGCTCACGGTGGCGGACAAGTCCTTGGTGGTGGAGAAATCCCCGTTGGTGGACCACAGCAAATGACATTGATGTTCGAAATGATCAAGGGGATGCAGCAGAACCAAGTTGAACTTGCTGAATCCTTAAGACAACTAAGGGAAGCCAACGGTAACAAAGAAGACTACCAAAACAAGAACGACAACCGCAACCATGAAGAGAGGGAGTCTTACAACAAAAATGACACACCATTTGTCACCATGTCTGATGTGGCAGACTTAGTCAAGCAAGAGAGAGAAAGGCCCCCGAAGGAGCCTAGACACTTTGTAAGGAGACCCCCTTATCCCATCGAACTCTTGAAAGAGCCATACCCGGAGAAGTATGACACACCCGTCTTTGCATTGTTTGACAGAAGAAAAGGAAGCGCCATGGAACACATCAGTAAGTTTCTGGATTCCATGGGACCCTTTGCTGCACATGGTGATCTTTGTCTGCGGGAATTCTCAAAGTCTCTGGTGGATAGGGCATACACTTGGTACACAGTGCTGCCTGTTGGATCCATCAGAACATGGGAAGACATGGTAGAAAGCTTCTGCAGCAAGTATTTCCATGTTGAAGAAAAAATTACTCTTGTCAACTTGCACAGCACCAAGCAGCAGATAGGGGAAGACCTGGTGAAGTACATCCACCGCTTCCGTGACGTGTCCTTGGATTGTCATGTGAAGTATCAAGAGGGAGAACTAGTAGAGGTATGCATTGACAATATGCTACTCGAATTTCGTGCCCATTTGGAGAACCCAGACATCACACGGTTCGCCCTTCTACTCCAAAAGGCTAGAAAGACTGCCATTTCAGTCAAGCCTCAAGCTGAAAAGAGCAGGGACAAGAAGAGTCTACCGCAGACTCTCACTGTGTCCACCGCAACCGCACCTAGTGGTACCAAGCGAAAGAATCCAGCAGATAAGGCCTATGAGGAGCCACCTCCACTACCTTTTACGGCCGAAGAAATAATAGCCATTTTTGATAAATGGGTTCAAGATCAAGTGATCAAGCTTCCAAAGATCAGCAAGCAACCCACTGCAGAAGAACAGAAAGATCCCAAATATTGCCGCTACCACAGATACGTGAATCACCTTACGGTGGACTGCCGAACCCTCAGATGGGAGGTCAACTGTAAAATCCAAAATGGTACCTTACAACTCTCAGAAGAGCAACAGAAGGTCCACCAGACACCTTTTCCTAACTACAACAAGGGTAAAGGCAAGGCTGTAGTATCAGTGGTGATCCACGGGAACGTGAGTGACATGGAGGTAGAGGAGTCTGCTGCAGCAAGTTCCTCTCTGGTACCAGCAGCTGTCAGGACTCTACAAAAGAGTCCAAAGTTTAAGTCTTTATTCAACCAGCTGGGATTTGGACCTGAGGCAAGAAACGCAGTAACAGAAGCACTCATCACGATAGCGGCAGAATCAGGAGCCACTTGTTTTACGGCAGAAGCTCATGCTAGCCGCGCTTTCTTGGAAACCACAAATGCCATAACCTTCACGGATGAAGATATGGAAGTTCAATACCCGGACCATAGACGCCCGCTCTATCTGTCTGTGGTAATAAAAGATGTTCAAGTCAGACGTGCTTTGGTGGACACTGGTTCTTGCTTAAACCTCATTCCATTAAGCACTCTTCAAGCTGTCAATCTGCCACAGCAGAAGATCCAAGGCTCGCCCATGGAGGTGATTGGATTTGGAGGTATGACTGAACATACAATGGGGCATGTACAACTTGTCTTGAAAGTGGGGCCGATTGTGGCACTCATACGATTTCATGTGGTGAATGCGGAAACTTCTTATCATGTGCTCCTCGGTAGACCTTGGCTGCACAAACATAAATTGGTGTCATCCACCTACCATCAATGTGTCAAGGGGAGACTCAATGGCAAACCAATCCGCATAGCTGCAAATTCTTGCCCCTTCGACCAGACTGAAGCTCACTTCGTTGAAGCGGCTCTTTATGATGATCTAGCATCCACGGGAGAACCATCCATCGTGAGACCATGTGGAACACCACTTCCTGCATGGGAAGATATCAAAGATGATCTTGAAATTGATCTACGGGAGCTGCTTCAGCGAAAGAAGAAGAGGAAAGAACGTGAAGTCGAACAAGGGAGTGCACCACAATGCGTGCGTGTCCAACTCCCCGATGGACGCATCGTCTACCGCTTATGAAGGTGCGTGGGGCTTGATTGCCCACAGCAAGAGGGTCCCACACCTGAAGAGGGTGGTCTGCAGCCCTCATGCCACTTGATACAGCAAACAGAAAATTCTGGAAAAGTTGTGGTGGATTAACTACGGTTTACAGCAATGAGCTCTAAAGAAGTTACGGTAGACCATGCACAGTCTACGGTAATGAATCACCAAAAAGTTGCGGTGGACTAGACAGAGTCCATGGCAATTAACTCTGAAAGACTTGCGGTGTATCAGACAGAGTCCACGACAATGAATTCCAAAGAAGCCATGGTAGACCAGAGAGAGTCTACCACAACTGAACCAAACCTGACTCCAAAAGAAAAACTTGAGGTAATTAATTTAAGCAATGATCATAATGTTAGCAAACCTATATCAATTAGCAAGTCTTTGTCTGCCAAAGAAAGAAAATGCTTGATTGATCTACTGCATGAATATAAAGATGTGTTTGCTTGGGATTATCATGAAATGCCGGGGATAGACCCGGGGTTAGTGGCTCATTCTTTGAATGTGGAGCCCGGTACCAGACCTGTGGTGCAGCCCATGAGAACCTTCCATACTGAAGTGGAAGCACAAATCACACA
Organism: Fagus sylvatica; assembly: GCA_907173295.1. Taxonomy (NCBI): domain Eukaryota; kingdom Viridiplantae; phylum Streptophyta; class Magnoliopsida; order Fagales; family Fagaceae; genus Fagus; species Fagus sylvatica. Next base: position 20,664,698 of record OU015771.1, on the reverse strand, counting down.
AGAGGTGAAAAAACTACTTGCTGCTGGCTTCATTAAACCAATTCAGCATCCACGGTGGCTGTCAAACATTGTGCCGGTCAAGAAGAAGAACGGGCAGATCAGATGCTGTGTTGATTTTCGGAATCTTAACAAAGCATGTCCAAAGGATGAGTTTCCTCTTCCAAACATGGACTTGTTGATAGATTCAGCCGCCGGTCATGCCATATTTTCCTTCATAGACGGATTTAGTGGCTACAACCAAATCCGCATGTCCACCAGAGATGCTGAGAAGACCGCCTTTCGCACACCAACCAGCAAATTTTATTATACCGTCATGCCCTTCGGTCTTAAAAATGCCAGTGCTACCTACCAAAGGACTATGACAGCCATGTTCCACGATATGATGCACAAAGAAATTGAAGATTATGTGGATGACATAGTGGTGAAGTCCAAGAAAAGGGAAGATCATCTTAGAATCTTAAGAAAGGTGTTTGACAGATGCCGACTCTACAAACTCAAGATGAATCCCCTTAAATGTGCCTTTGGGGTGTCTGCTGGAAAGTTTCTGGGCTTCTTGGTCCACAACTGTGGAATTGACGTTGATCCAGCCAAGGCATCTGCCATAGCAACCATGAAGGCACCAACCTCTCACAAAGAATTGAAGAGCTTTATAGGGAGATTGTCCTACATTAGGAGGTTCATCCCTGGTCTGGCAGCAGTGACAGCCACATTCATGCCTTTGATGAAAAAAGGAGTTCCCTTTGTTTGGTCCACGGCATGCCAGCAAGCCTTTGAGAAAATCCAACTGATCATGACTAAGCTCCCCACCGTATGTGCTCCAGTCCCTGGTAGACCACTGCGTTTGTACTTGGCTTCTAATAACGAGGCAATTGGGGGCTTAGTAGCTCAAGAGGACGAAGATGGGACCGAAAAGCCAATCTACTATGTCAGCCGCGCACTTAGAGATGCTGAGACGAGATACTTGGGGGCTGAACGGGCATGTTTAGCCTTAATATATGCATCACAGCGGCTACGACACTATTTCTTGGCCCACAAAATCCAGCTGATAACTAAATCCCATCCAATTAGGAGTCTACTGCACAGACCAGTCCTTTCTGGCAGACTGGCCCAGTGGCTCTTGCAATTGTCCCAATATGAGATAACCACTGAAACACCCACAGCGATCAAGAGCCAAGCCATAGCAGATCTCCTAGCACAATTCCCAGGAGAAGATAGCTCATCAATCTCGCATGAAGTGCCTGGGGAAATAGGAGAGGCTCTGTTGGCAGATCTGGCAGACTCAACATGGACGCCGAAATTTGATGGTTCTTCAACATCTAACTCAAGTGGGGCTGGGATTGTGCTGATGAGAGAAGATGGAGAGACTATAGCTAAGTCTTTCAAACTTGACTTCTCATGCTCCAACAATGCCTCAGAATATGAAGCCTACATCACCGGGCTGGTCATTGCCCACGAAATGGGAATAAAGCATCTACAGGTGATTGGAGACTCCAACCTTATAATCTGCCAGACCAAGGGTGAGTTCTCCCTCAAAGAACCATCATTAGCACTGTACCGTGCCTTAGCCCAGAAATTAGAGGAAAAGTTCGACACTTTTGAAATCTCTCATGCCATGAGGTGCGAAAACCGATACGCCGATGCTCTTGCAACCTTGGGTTCCCAAGTTTCATTTGAAGGATCAAAGGTAGATGTCACAATTGATAAGAGAAGCATGCCTATCACTGATCTGTTGAGAGAGAAATTCAAGGAACAAAACCTTGATGCGGAAGATTGACGGATACCTATAAAAGCCAAGCTTATGTCACCTGAAGGTGTGGCAGACCTGAAAGTGCTCAAAGATTATATGCTGATCGCTGGTGATTTCTACCGTAGACTGCCTGGAGAAGTCTTAGCAAGATGTGTGAACCTCCAAGAGGCAGCAAAGAAGCTAATAGAGGTCCACGAGAAGTGCTGTAACTCAGAGATGGGGCAAGCCTCTACCGCAGACTCCAGCGCCTGGGTTATTTCTGGCCCAGCATGAATAAAGAGGCAGCCAGTCTGTAGGAGTAGTGCTCATTTTGCCAGCACCAACATGAGTCCGATCAGATCTACGCAACATTTGTCTCTAGTGATTGGCGCACACCTTTTCTCGAATACCTCATTGAGAATATTCTACCGCAGACCAGCCAAGCAGCAATTAGAATCAAGAAATTGGCCACAAGGTACTTTGTGGAAGGAGGCATATTGTTCCGCAAAGGGTTCCACGGTGACCCCTTGAGATGCCTCAGTCTGGCAGAATCTCAAACCGTGATGAAAGAAGCCCATTCCGGAGAATGTGGAGAACATCAAGGCAAGAAAAGATTATACCAGCTGCTGTTGACTCTTGGCTATTATTGGCCAACCATGAAGAAAGACACGGCAGACTTCGTAAAATCTTGTCACACTTGCCAACTCCAAGCTAATCTCATTCACACACATCCAACTAGTCTGCAGAACATGGCAACACCATGGCCTTTTCACACTTGGGGGCTAGACCTCATTGGACCAATCAATCCATCTTCTGGTGGATACATCTGGATCTTGGTGGCCACCGAGTACTTCTCAAAGTGGGTTGAGGCCATTCCCCTTCGTAAGGCAACTGGTGCAGCCGTGGCAAATTTCATCCGCGAACACATTATCACAAGGTTTGGCATCCCTCACAAAATCATTAGTGATAATGGTATACCTTTTGTTAATAAGAATGTTAGGGAAGTCTTGGAGCATTATCGAATCAAGCACCGCAGATCCACACCCTATTATCCTCAAGGAAATGGACAAGCGGAGGCTACTAATCGCATGTTGTTGCATATTTTGAGTAAAATGGTTTTTGATTACGGAAAAGGCTGGAGTTCTCATCTGGCAGACACATTATGGGCCTACCGTGGATCAACCAAAATAGCAACAGGCTTCACCCCATTTTCCCTAGTCTACGGCACTGATGCTATCTCCCCCACAGAATTATTAGTGCCTAGCCCAAGAATTTTGCATGGGATGGACCTGGAAGCTGATGCTGATATTTGTGCTGAAGCAAGAGTGGCAGACTTGGAAAGTTTAGAAGAAGCAAGATAGCTGGCTCAAGTCCGTAGTCTACGGTACCACCAGAAGCTTGCTGATGCTTATGAGAAAACGCTCAAGACCAGAATTTTTGCTAAGGGTCAAATGGTGCTGAGAGCGGTGGACCATGTGAGAAGAGGTCTCCCCTCGCCGTCCAAATTTGCACCAAATTGGGAGGGGCCATACTTAATCCGCGAAGCATATGATAGTGGCTACTATAAGCTATCCACCGCAGATGGCACGACTCTAGTGGATCCCATTAACGAAAAGTGGCTGAAGCGTTACTACTCGTAAAACTACCACTCTTATTAGCCAAGTATTTGGAATCTTCTGTTTTGGAACGATTTGAACCATGTTGTATTATTAACAAATCATGACATGCAATATCTATATTTTGCCAAGAAATCAAAGAATTATCACATGCTCAAGATTTTTCTTACAAAAAGGCAATAGATTAGATATATCATGATTGAATAAAGTATGAACATGAGCATTCAAAGAGACCAAAACCTGGTCATTTGTCCAAAAAAAAGAGAAGAGACCGAAACTTGGTCGTTTGTCCAAAAGAAAGGCCAAAACCTGGCCACTACATAATATACACACAAATGTTTCAAAATAAAACTATAACATAGTCATAACAAAAGGATGAGCATAAGAGTTACAAAAGTCAATCAAGGAGGCTGTCAAGGAATGATCCACCGCGTTCAGACCTGGGAACCACCCCTCCCGTGGACATCATTGCATCCTGATAGGTAATCAACTCAGCCAAGGAATTCTGTAGAAGGGCAATCTGGTGCTGAAGTGCTTTTATCTCATCTGCAAGCCTTTTGCCAAATAAACATTGGGCCATCTGCCGTAGACGCTCCATCATGAATCCCAAATCAAAGCCAACATCCATAAGGTCTTGGATCACACTCCTCCACGCAAGGATTTGGGTCTTGGTCACGTCTTCAAGGCTAGACTCGTCCATGGCAGCCAACACGCTCCCAAGCAGGGACATCATGGGTCCACCAAGCCCAATGCTGAGCTTGAAGCCTTTGGTAAAATCATTGTGTCCCGTAGACAGCCGCGACAGATAAGGCGAACAATCATTGGGAACCCAGAAATCACCAAAAGGCACCAGAGGCCCATTGAAAGACCAAAAGAACTGCTCGGGGTGAGGATTGGGTGTCCTCGCATCAAACTCTCTCAAAAAGGCAGCAACTTCACCAGACAAGCCGCCAACACCAACACTTGAACCGGCTTCGATAGTAGGTTTCGTGGTGGACTAACGACAGTAACCTCACCAGTGATCCCTACTTCATCAATCTCTTTCAACACATGCACGGCATCATCCACGCCTACAAAAAGGAAGAAACAAAAAGCAATCAAGCAAATCAGCAATGAAATTGCAACAAGCAAACTCACGATGAGATTAAGTCTATGGGACGACTCCCACGACTTAATCAAATCCAAAAATTTTCCATAGGACAACAACCAAGTCCATGGGAACAAAAAAAAATCTTCCATGGGACAACAATCAAGTCCATGGAACAAAAATTTTCCATAGGACAACAACCAAGTCCATGGGAACAAAAAAAAATCTTCCATGGGACAACAATCAAGTCCATGGAACAAAAATTTTTCCATAAGACGACAACCAAGTCCATAGAACAGAAAACCTTTCATAGGACGACAACCAAGTCCATGAGGCCAGGAATCCTCCATAGGGCAACAACCAAGTCCATGGGAAAGGAAACTTCCATAAGACGACAATCAAGTCTATGGCAAAAAAAAACATATACATATATGCATCCATAAGACAACAATCAAGTCTATGGTAACAAAACAAAAAAAAAAACAGAATTTTCCATAGGACGACAACCAAGTCCATGGAACAGAAACTTTCCATAGGACGACAACCAAGTCCATGGAACAGAATTTTCCATAGGATGACAACCAAGTCCATGGGAACAGAAACTTTCCATAGGACGACAACCAAGTCCATGGAACAGAATTTTCCATAGGATGACAACCAAGTCCATGGGAACATAAATTTTTTCCATCAAGACGACAACCTAGTCTATGGAAGCAGAAATTACCCACAAGGCAACAATCAAGTCTAGGGGAATAAAATATTTCGTAAGACAACAACCAAGTCTATGAAGTTGAAATATTTCATAAGACAACACCCAAGTCTATGAAGTCAAAAATTCTCATGAGACGACAACCAAGTCCACGGAAGGTACAAATTTTCAAAAAAAAATGAATGACGATCAAGTCTACGGGAACAGAAATTCTCACATAAAAAGGGAACTTTTCTCCCATATATAATACCCGACCACTAAAAGAAAGGAGAGGTCAGAGATTCGAACTCACCTATGTTCTCCAAGTGGTCACTACCGGCAAGTGTGTCTGCCGCAGAAGCACCAGTATCCCCAGCTAGAACATCGTGATCTGTGGCACCAACTGCCAAGTCCATCGCGGGATCACTTTCCACAAGACCTTGCGCACGGGGTTCCTCAAGCATAAGGACACCACCAACAACGGGAGGAGTCTCACTGGTAAGGTGACTGGCTGATATGACAAAGCCACATGCTGGAACGGCTCTAAGGTTAGGGGTAACACCAAAGAGGGAAATCCCCTCCATGATGTGAGCTATAGAAACATCAGGACCTGCGGCAGACCAGTACACAGTATGCAAGATATGCGTGAGCAGGTTCCTTATCTACATTACTCAAAGGAATGATGAAAGAATTAGGCATACCTGTAATTTTGCTGGTTAAAACTGTCTGCGGCACCGAGAAAGATATGGGGTCAGCATCAACATCCACCGTGCTGTCATCATCACATCCCTGGCTGACATGAGGAACAATGGCTAAGTCTTCCTCCATTGGGTCAGCTAGCCCCATACTTGAATCGTCATCTTCAGGCGTGTCATCATCTGTGGTGGACTCCGCAGACACAATCTGTTCTTCAGGCACAGAGTCCGGAACACTATCAAAGAAGGAACCATTGGAGGAAGAATGATCCTCTCCCGTGGACTCAACGCCAATTCCGGGACTGTCTGCTGCACTCTTTCCTAAATCTTCTGTTTGATCCACGGCAGCAGCCCTTGGAGCATCCTCCTCCGAGGGACTTGCAACAACATCATCCTCAGCTACGTCTGAATCCTGGAGAAAAAAACAAGTAATAATGTCAGAAAGCATGAATACAACTTCAGGGAAAATACAAAGAAAAGAAGAGGAGATGACCTCTACAACAACCATATCACCACCAGGTCCACCGGAACCATGTGCCACCTGCCACAGACTAAAACATGAGAAAACACAAGGAAAAGATGAAATGAAGCCTACAGAAGAGAAAGAAGAGCAACAAAAGACTCACCTTGGGACCACTCTTGCTCCTCGTACGACCAGCCGCACCAAGAGGAAACAAAGGAGCGGTAAACTTCTTCTTCTTGGGAGGCGAGGGAGTTGACGCCGCAGACGGTTCTTCCTCCTCCGTAGATGAAGAAACACTAGCCTTCTTCTGACCCCTCGGTGGACGAGAGGCAGCACTCTTCTTGACTGTCTGCTTAGGAGGACTTGCACTCTTGGGCTTTGAAGGAGCAACGGTGGACTCAACAGATTTTTTTACAGGAGCCGCGATAGACTCCTTTGCAGCAACTGATACTGAGGCGGTGGACTTACTTTTCTTTCCAGCTTTTGTCTTTTTAGAAGGACCCCCGGTGGACTCAATGGGTTCTTCCAAGGGAGCTGTGGTGGACTCCTCTGCAGCAGATGGCACCGAGGGGGTGGATTTACTTTCCTTCCCAGCCCTTGCCTTTCTTTTGGGAGGAGCAGCGGCAGACTTGGTTGATTCTTGCACAAGAGCCGTGGTGGACTCCCCTACAGCAGACAGAACTAAGAGTGGAGACTTACCTTGCTTCACAGCCTTTGCCTTTTTGGAAGGAGCTTTCTTGGAAGAAGAAACAGTAGGAGTTGGCTTCTTGGGTGTTTTCTCAAAGGTTGGGTCCGCGGGGGCATCCCTCTTGCTCCCCTTACCACGCTTCGAGAGCATTATAAGCCGATCCTCCACGACATTAACAGAACTCCTCCAGCCATCTGGCAGATGAATGGTATAGGCAATCCAACCTCCTCTGACACTATCCCACTCCGCAAACCCAAGTTTCTGGCTATTGGCATAGGATATGGCAGATTGGGAAGGCGGAGTGAGATAAGGATTTGAAACCAACGGCATGCGGTGGACTAACATAGGAGTTTTGTCACTCCTGCCAGCAATCACAAAGTCCACCATGGACTGAGAAAACCGTTGCCAATAAGCTCCCATGGACGGAGTGTTGAAGCCAAGCCTGTGTCCACCAGGAATCAATACACGGGTAGTCTCACCTCCCCAACGAGCAAATGCACGACTTTTGAGGAAGGCTGTTAAATCAGCAACACAAGTTGTAGTCTCTTGTGGACCAATGGGTATGCCTTGATCAAGCCCGAACTGCTTTTGTACTTGCTGTGGACAGTAGGGGATGAAGGAAACCCCTGTGGCAGACATGACTGGTAGAAAACCCGGGTTCACGGTGGACAGGTATGATAAACTCTGATAATCATCGACTTTTAAATCACAAATCAAAGGAGACGGCTGGTAAAGTTTTTTGAAAATGGGGACGCAAGTAAAACCGGGGTGGTCATCCCCATATGGTCTGAACAACACATTCTCCTCATAATCCAGAGCGTCCACCAGATCGTGATCACGGGGTTTTAGACCCACCCAGCGATAGACCAAGGGTAAGTTATCTCTAAAGCTTGGAAAATGGTCTAAGAACTTCTGTGGCAGATCAGAAAATCTACCCCAAGCGGTAGACCTATCTCTTGCAGCAAAAATATAACTAATAGAATGTTCCCAAAAGAACGTTTGCAATGCTGAAGTATTGAAGGCAGCAGACAAGATATAACAAGAGTCACCCGCAATCTCGTAATCATGGAGCAAATTCAATTGCGAGTACAAGTGACCCAAGAATAAGGGTGCGAGAGGAAAACAATGCCTCATAGATATTCTAATGGCCAACAGGAATAAAAACAGTATTCACTGAGTAGCAAGGGAAATTGCCAAAGGTGCACTTACATAGCCAATATAATATGAAGGCAGCACGGCGGACTGGAGCATCCTTGTAGTTGATGAAGAAGGAAGGCCAACCACTCAGTCTGGTGGATGACTGTTTCTTCAGAACAGCTGCAGTCTCCTTCCTCCGCCTCAGACAGCTTGATGTTTGAGAACGAATGCTCACCAAGGATGGGGAGCATCCAATGATTAGCCACATCCTCCAGAGTAGGGTGTGAGCTCCCCCCAAGAGAAGAAAAAGGTGTGCATTGAAGGGCACCATCTCCTCAACAGTTCGCGTAGGGCCTTAGTATCCCTGAACATATTGCAGCTTCTAGAGATCAAAATGGACCAATGAACTTCAGCGTCCACCAGATTATCCCAAAAATCAGAATCAAGGATTTCACGGTCCACCCAGTGAGACCAATCCTTGGAGGTAGCACACAGGAAATCGAAATTGATGGGAGTTGCCTGGAGGTCTCCCTTTTGAATCAAAAGCTTAGAAATTTCATCAAGATTTGGGACCCAAGCTTGATTTACCATGGGTTCCACCCCCGACACCGTCCAATCCCAATCCTCCACGGGGTAAGAAAAATCCACGGACTTGGGAGGAAACAAAGGGGAACTCGTATACCACGGGTCAATCAAAGGGGCAGCAAACCCTTCTCCGTAGATCCTCGGCCTCGCCGGAGACGGAGGAGGGAGCTGCCGGCACAGGATTCGCCTGGAATGGGCGGAGGAGCCATTGGATCGTCCACCATTGCCTCGGTGGACGCCGCTGGTACCAACGGGGGAGCCTCCAACTCCTCGCCTGAACTAGGTTGAAGGGGAGGACCCACCGGAGCTGCGGAGGAAGAAGCCATGGACACCGCAAGCAACCAACAACAGGAAAATTTTTCTTTTTACAGCACTGGAGAGAAGAGAGAAGTCGAAGAGGAGGCTGTGTGTTTCCAAGGCTTCTTTTTCTTTCTTCTCAAGGACTCAATAAATATTGAGGCTGTAATAAATGCTCAGGGGGCTGGTGGTTGAGGCTGTCATTCACAAAATCCTAAATGGATTTAATGATGGCCATGATGAGGAATGCTAGGGAGAGGGGAAGTTAAAGAGAATATCAGTCCTAGTAACTGACATTCCCCATCTGCCACAATCCCATGAAATGAGGAACCCACGTACAAAAGAGAAAAGAGTGGGAAAAGAAATACTACAACGTGCATGAGTGCATACATATTCCACGGACTACTCACCCGAACCACACATCACGTGTGATTCAGGGCTCGGGGGGCTAAATGTAGAGGCCCATTTTTTCAGTCTATGGTGGACCAAATTCCAACACCTCAGTGATCCACCAGGGGTCCAAAGCCCAACAACACTAGTGATCCACGGTAGACGGAAACATGAGGAAAAATAGGCCCAAAAGCCATCCACCGAGCCCAAAGTCCAAAAGAGGAGAGGAAAGCCCAGCCCACCTGGTCATCAAATTCCAGTCTTGCCGCACAAAGGAATTCTGAAATAATTTGAAAATGAGAGGGAGAATGGCCTTCAAGCATCATTTTTCCCTCCTCCCTTGGCGCGGTGCTCGAGGCGCTGAAAGGAGACATTTCCAAGAAAGAATCAAATTTCCAAAAGTTAATCATTACACTAAGAGTTGGTCTTCTTCATTAACCATCAGACATGGTAAATACCCAGAAGAAGATGATCCACCGCAGCATCAGCCAAAGCCCAGAAAAGTGGAAGAGAGCTGGTCCTCCACACCACCCAGTGGTCCACGGCGAGTTGTCCAGCGGTCCACAGCAAACTCAGTCACCAAAAAACGATCTGTGGCGGCACCAGCTGCGTCCAATGACAAAGAGGGTGACGAAGAAGATGAGGCAAGGCTGAAAAGACCAAGAAATCTCCCATGGCCGCCCAAATCAGTACCATCTGAAGTGGGTAATGATGAAAGGCCAGCTGGTTATTTCTTTTATCCACTGGTCACGGTGGACTTCGTCACAAAGTAGTCCACGGCAGCACCAGCTGGAACAAAATGATAATCAAGGCTAAAAAAGACTTGAGAAATCTGCCATGGCCACCACGGCCCAAGGACAACGACCACCACAGCCCAGCACTCCGGTGGTCCTTGCTCCTCCACATCATGGAACTTAGGAAGCAAGGTTTGGAGGTAGGGGAACCAATTTACTCCAATTTTATTTGATCTTGCCGTAACAGAAATGGTATTGATCTGCTGGGGGAAAATACCAAAAACGGTAAGCTCAAATCTAATTAATGCAAAACGTGCGTGAGTCAAGTCATATTAAATGTTTCAGGCCATCATCAAGCATTAAATGCTTATCACCTCCATCCTCATAAATGGCCTGAAAACCCGCCGTTCGCCGCAGATCGAATCAGATCTGCGGCAGACGAAAACCATCAGCTCAATCTCCAAGCTACACTTTGTCAAATCTCAGCCCCTTTACCTCCCAGATAAACAGTGATTCTCATGATTAGGGGGATAACAAATCAGACCCTTATACATAAACACTACTATAAATAGGGGTGAAAGGAAAGGGGAAGGGGTTGGTCTTTTGCTGATCAGAAATCCTTAGACTGGAATTTCTCCATTAGAGCTGACTTCAAAAGCTCCAGAAATACAAAGCCAACAGCAGTCCACGGGACACTTCCCGTAGGTCCACGGTAGACTAAAAACACTTTTAGTCTACCACAACAGAAAATTCCCATCAAACACCTGACCAAATACTCAGTACTGACTCATGTACGTTTTGCACAAGTAAATGGTTCTCTTCCTACTCCCAAACCTCTTAAATTCCATGATTATTGTGTTGCTTTGATCTGTTCCTCCTTTCTTGCAAGCCACAGGAGAAGTCAAGTGCACTATGCTCAATCTCTTGATCCACGGCACTGGTCCTTGATCTCCATTACTTGTCACGTCTACTGTATTTCCCACCACTGAATGTGTAAATTTGTAATGTATTCTCCCATGTGTTGTTCTCTCTATATTGTGATTACTGAATGTTCTGGTGGAAGCAAAGTTCAAAATTATTAGTTTATTTTGATCTGCGGCATTAGCTTCATTGATCCACCGCAACCTCCTACGTGAGCATTGTAGCCCGGTGGACTGAAGAATACTAGAGGGAAATGCACCATTAGCCTCTGAGTGGTCTACCACACTTGGAGTAGAGTTCTGGGCTCAACATCCCCCATACACACAAACTCCGCCCGTATTTAGCCCGTCCGTGGATTAGTACGTGGCCCATCGGTGCAGAAATTTTGCGCATCCACACCCTTCAGCACCCAGTCCCTGATAAGGAACTTGTTGGACATGCTCTTAATGGTCTAGGACCAGAATACACTAATTTTGTCGTGATGATGGAAAATCGGGAACATCCACCCACCTTTTCGGAACTTCGCTCTCGGCTTTTCAGCCATGAACAGCGTTTCAAGCGCACTTCTCATCATGCTCCACCCATGGGAGATACAACTCTCATGTCTACATATGGATCTAAAACACAACACTATCCACCATATGTACAGCCTACAGGGCACACAAATGGCTCCCACAACCATGGTTTTCCTTCCCAACACAATAGACTCAATCAAGCCCGACAACAACAGGGAAATAACAGATTTCCTCAGTCTTAGTTTCAGAGTCAAAGTCATGGTTAGTCTCAGTTTCAGAATCAAAACCGTGGTCGTGGTCCAAATTTTAAAGGAAAACCATACTTGGGAAAATGCCAGATATGTCGCCAACAAGGACATAGCGCTGCCAAATGCTCATTCCGCTTCAACCAAAATTATAATCCAACTTAAATACAACAATCCTTTGCTGCTATGAATATTTTAGAAACACCTCCAATCATTCAATCCCAAAATTGTGATCCATGTTGGTATCCAGACACCGGTGCAACTAGCCATATGACGGCAGATATGCCACTTCTTCAGCAGCCCCAAGAATACTCAGGTTCCGACTCTGTTATGGTTGGCAATGGAGCTGGTCTTCCTATTTCTCACACTGGTAATATCTATTTTCATAGCTTTGGTTCTCAATTCAAACTTTCACATGTGCTTTGTGTTCCTGCTATTAAGAAAAATCTATTATCAATGGCCCGGTTTACTACTGATAACAATTGTTCTTTCCATTTTTTTCCATGGGGCTATCGTGTTCAGGATTTGGCTACGGGGAAAGTTCTTCTCATGGGACCAATTAAGGACAATCTTTATCCCCTTCCTCCTTTTAGTGCTACATTGAGGGATCAAGTTGGCACATTTTCGAAGGAGACAGCCTTTCTCAGCTCCAAGACCACCCCTGAAATCTGGCACAATCGTTTGGGACATCCTAATTTTCAAGTTGTCTCTTCTTTATCTTCAAACAAATGTTTAGAGATGTCTAGTCCTTTGAATAAAAATTTTGTTTGTGCCTCTTGCCAATTGGGAAAAAGTAAGAAACTGCCATTCAGTTCCTCTGTTAGATGTTCTCCCCATCCCCTTTTTCTGATCCATTGTGATATTTGAGGTGCAGCACCAACTCCATCTATTTCTGGTTATCATTATTATATCATTTTCATAGATGATTTTAGTCGCTTTGTATGGCTTTATCCTATGAAAGTCAAAAGTGACAGTGTTGCATGCTTTATTCACTTTAAAAGGATGATGGAAAATCCGTTGTCTACCAAGATCAAGTATTTTCAAAGTGACGGGGCCTTGGAGTTAACAAAAGGTGAATTTAAATCGGTCTTGGATGACTATGGCATTATTCCTCGGATCTCCTGTCCTCACACCCAACAACAGAATGGAATTGCCGAAAGAAAACATCGCCATATCACTGAATTGGGTCTTTCTTTAATGTTCCATTGTTCTATGCCTAAAAAACACTGGTTGGAGGCCTTTTAGCACTACTGCCTATCTCATTAATCGGCTTCCCACATTGGTTTTGAGCTCTAAATCTCCCTATGAATTGCTCTTTAAGAGTTGACTTGATTACAACATCCTTCGCACTTTTGGATGTACTTGCTATCCTTATTTGGTACCATAGAGGCAAGACAAGTGTGGATGCTAAAATTTTCAGCACCGAATGGGCCGCGTATCGATCCACGGACGGGCTGGACACGGGCCAAATTTGTGTGTGTGGGGGATGTTGAGCCCAAAACTCGACTCCAAGTGTGGTAGACCACTCAGAGGCTAATGGTGCATTTCCCTCTTGCGTTCTTTAGTCCACCGGGCTGCAATACTCACGTAGGTGGCTGCGGTGGATCAACGAAGCTAATGCCACAGATCAAAATAAACTTGATAATTTTGAACTTTACCTCTACCAGAGCATTCAGTAGTTACAACACAAGGAAAACAATACATGGGAGACTACATTACACATTTACACATCCAGTGGTGGAAAACACAGCAAATGTGATAAATATAACAAGTAATGGAAATCAAAGTCCTGTGCCGTGGATCAGAGGCTGGACATAGTGCATCTGACCTTTTCTATAGCTTGCAAGAAAAGAAGTGCAGATCAAAGAAACACAAAAATCATGGAACTTGAGGGATCTGGGAGTAGGAAGAGAACCATTTACTTTGCAAAACGTACATGAGCCAGTACTGTGTGTTTGGTTGAGTGTTTGCTGGGAATTTTCTGTTGTGGCAGACCAAAAGTGTTTTTTTAGTCTACCGTGGACCTACGGGAAGTGTCCCGTGGACTGCTGTTAGCTTTGTATTTTCTGGAGCTTTTGAAGTAAGCTCTAATGGAGAATTTTCAGTCTAAGGATTCTGACCAGCAAAAAGCCAACCCCTCTTCCTTCTTCTCACCCCTATTTATAATGGTGTGCATATCTAATGGTTTTTCTTGTTATCCTCTTCATCATGAGAATCATTGTTTAACCAAGAGATAAAGGGGCGGAGGTCTGACAGAGTTTAATCTTTTGGGGCTGAGCTGATGGTTTCTTGTCTGCCGCGGATCTGATTTGATCTGCGGCGGACGGCGGGTTTTCAGGCCATTTATGAGGATGGATGTGATAAGCATTTAATGCTTGATGATGGCCTGAAACATTTAAGATGACTTGACTCATACACGTTTTGCATTAATTAGATTTGAACTTACCGTTTTTGGTATTTTTCCCCCAGCAGATCAATACCATTTCTGTTACGGCAGATCAAATAAAATTGGAGTAAATTGGTTCCCCTACCTCCAAACCTTGCTTCCTAAGTTCCATGATGTGGAGGAGCAAGGACCACCGTAGTGCTGGGCTGTGGTGGTCGTTGTCCTTGAGTCGTGGTGGTCATGGTAGATTTCTCAAGTCTTCTTAGCCTTGATTATCATTTTTGTCCCAGCTGGTGCTGCCGTGGACTGCCTTTGTGCCGAGGTCCACCGTGACCAGTAGATAAAGGAAATATCCAGTTGGCTTTTCATCATTTCCCATTTCAGATGGTACTGATTTGGGCGGCCATGGGAGATTTTCTTGGTCTTTTCAGCCTTGTCTCATCCTCTTCGTCACTCTCTTCGTCATTGGCCACAGCTGGTGCCGCCGCAGATCGTTTTTCAGTGACTGAGTTTGCTGTGGACCGCTGGACAACTCGCCGTGGACCACTGGGTGGTGTGGAGGACCAGCTCTCTTCCACATTTTCTGGGCTTTGGCTGATGCTGCGGTGGATCATCTTCTTCTGGATATTTACCATGTCTGATGGTTAATGAAGAAGACCACTCTTAGTGTAATGATTAATCCTTGGAAATGTGATTCTTCCTTGGAAATGACTCCCTTCAGCACCTCGAGCACCGCGCCAAGTGAGGAGGGAAAATGATACCTGAAGCCATTCTCCTTCTCATTTTCAAAATATTTCAGAACTCCTTCGCGCGGTAGACTGAAATTTGATAACCAGGTGGGCTGGGCTTTCCTCTCCTCTTTGGACTTTGGGCTCGGTGGATGGCTTTTGGGCCATTTTTCCTCTTGTCTCGTCTGCCGTGGATCACTAATGTTGTTAGGCTTTGGTCCCCTGGTGGATCACTGGGGTGCTGGATTTGGTCCACCGTAGACTGAAAAAATGGGCCTCTACATTTAGCCCCCCGAGCCCGTGCCTCACGTGATGTGAGGTGCGGGTGAGTAGTGTAACTCAGTCCGCAGATCACAAAGTTTTGATTGGTTCATGTATACGGA
Organism: Fagus sylvatica; assembly: GCA_907173295.1. NCBI lineage: Eukaryota > Viridiplantae > Streptophyta > Magnoliopsida > Fagales > Fagaceae > Fagus > Fagus sylvatica. Next base: position 20,649,414 of record OU015771.1, on the reverse strand, counting down.
GGGCATTGCTCCTTTTGAGTCTACGGCTTCTGAGTTAGCCATATTTTTGGATCGTTGGAGAAGTTTGATCCATAGCAAATCATTTGCATTATGTGCTTCATGAATTCTTTTGACAAGAAGTGCTTCAGCAAATATGGATGTAATGAATCAACAAGTTGTTAATCCGCGAAGATCCTTTGCTGCCTTTGAGATGAACAACTCAGGTCTGCGGGAATGTTTTTTCTCCAATCTACCGAAAACACAATTGCCTCTTGTATCTGCCATACGTGTTTGGCATCTGCTGTTAATGCTGCTGATTGCAATTTTGTTGGTTCTTAAGATTCCATGGACTTGGGTTCGTAGATCTACTACGACTTTGAAAGGAGATGTATGATGCATGGGTCTGCCACGACTTTGAGTGAAATATGAGTTGTATGGGTCTACCACGACTTTAAGTGGGATGTGAAGTGCGCAGGTCTGCCACAACTTTGAGTGAAATATGAGTTGCATGGGTCTACCACGACTTTGAGTGAGATATAGTGTGTAGATCTGCCACAACTTTGAATGAAATATAAGTTGCATGGGTCTACCACGACTTTGAGTGAGATATAGTGTGCGTGGGTCTGCCACGACTTTAAGTAAATATAAGGTGCGTGGGTCTGCCACGACTTTAAGTGAGATGTCATGCGTGGGTCTACCACGACTTTGATTGTGATGTGTTTTTTGTAAGACCAACAGTGTTAGTTCCACATATAAGCGAGGAAGTGAACAAAACCTGTTGTTGTCTTCAGTAGACTATGGTAAGCCCATAAAGCATTTGTCTCA
>OU015771.1:20446746-20648510 GCA_907173295.1 Fagus sylvatica | reverse complement strand
ATCATGGGTCCACCAAGCCCAATGCTGAGCTTGAAGCCTTTGGTAAAATCATTGTGTCCCGTAGACAGCCGCGACAGATAAGGCGAACAATCATTGGGAACCCAGAAATCACCAAAAGGCACCAGAGGCCCATTGAAAGACCAAAAGAACTGCTCGGGGTGAGGATTGGGTGTCCTCGCATCAAACTCTCTCAAAAAGGCAGCAACTTCACCAGACAAGCCGCCAACACCAACACTTGAACCGGCTTCGATAGTAGGTTTCGTGGTGGACTAACGACAGTAACCTCACCAGTGATCCCTACTTCATCAATCTCTTTCAACACATGCACGGCATCATCCACGCCTACAAAAAGGAAGAAACAAAAAGCAATCAAGCAAATCAGCAATGAAATTGCAACAAGCAAACTCACGATGAGATTAAGTCTATGGGACGACTCCCACGACTTAATCAAATCCAAAAATTTTCCATAGGACAACAACCAAGTCCATGGGAACAAAAAAAAATCTTCCATGGGACAACAATCAAGTCCATGGAACAAAAATTTTCCATAGGACAACAACCAAGTCCATGGGAACAAAAAAAAATCTTCCATGGGACAACAATCAAGTCCATGGAACAAAAATTTTTCCATAAGACGACAACCAAGTCCATAGAACAGAAAACCTTTCATAGGACGACAACCAAGTCCATGAGGCCAGGAATCCTCCATAGGGCAACAACCAAGTCCATGGGAAAGGAAACTTCCATAAGACGACAATCAAGTCTATGGCAAAAAAAAACAAACATATACATATATGCATCCATAAGACAACAATCAAGTCTATGGTAACAAAAAAAAAAAAAAACAGAATTTTCCATAGGACGACAACCAAGTCCATGGAACAGAAACTTTCCATAGGACGACAACCAAGTCCATGGAACAGAATTTTCCATAGGATGACAACCAAGTCCATGGGAACAGAAACTTTCCATAGGACGACAACCAAGTCCATGGAACAGAATTTTCCATAGGATGACAACCAAGTCCATGGGAACATAAATTTTTTCCATCAAGACGACAACCTAGTCTATGGAAGCAGAAATTACCCACAAGGCAACAATCAAGTCTAGGGGAATAAAATATTTCGTAAGACAACAACCAAGTCTATGAAGTTGAAATATTTCATAAGACAACACCCAAGTCTATGAAGTCAAAAATTCTCATGAGACGACAACCAAGTCCACGGAAGGTACAAATTTTCAAAAAAAAATGAATGACGATCAAGTCTACGGGAACAGAAATTCTCACATAAAAAGGGAACTTTTCTCCCATATATAATACCCGACCACTAAAAGAAAGGAGAGGTCAGAGATTCGAACTCACCTATGTTCTCCAAGTGGTCACTACCGGCAAGTGTGTCTGCCGCAGAAGCACCAGTATCCCCAGCTAGAACATCGTGATCTGTGGCACCAACTGCCAAGTCCATCGCGGGATCACTTTCCACAAGACCTTGCGCACGGGGTTCCTCAAGCATAAGGACACCACCAACAACGGGAGGAGTCTCACTGGTAAGGTGACTGGCTGATATGACAAAGCCACATGCTGGAACGGCTCTAAGGTTAGGGGTAACACCAAAGAGGGAAATCCCCTCCATGATGTGAGCTATAGAAACATCAGGACCTGCGGCAGACCAGTACACAGTATGCAAGATATGCGTGAGCAGGTTCCTTATCTACATTACTCAAAGGAATGATGAAAGAATTAGGCATACCTGTAATTTTGCTGGTTAAAACTGTCTGCGGCACCGAGAAAGATATGGGGTCAGCATCAACATCCACCGTGCTGTCATCATCACATCCCTGGCTGACATGAGGAACAATGGCTAAGTCTTCCTCCATTGGGTCAGCTAGCCCCATACTTGAATCGTCATCTTCAGGCGTGTCATCATCTGTGGTGGACTCCGCAGACACAATCTGTTCTTCAGGCACAGAGTCCGGAACACTATCAAAGAAGGAACCATTGGAGGAAGAATGATCCTCTCCCGTGGACTCAACGCCAATTCCGGGACTGTCTGCTGCACTCTTTCCTAAATCTTCTGTTTGATCCACGGCAGCAGCCCTTGGAGCATCCTCCTCCGAGGGACTTGCAACAACATCATCCTCAGCTACGTCTGAATCCTGGAGAAAAAAACAAGTAATAATGTCAGAAAGCATGAATACAACTTCAGGGAAAATACAAAGAAAAGAAGAGGAGATGACCTCTACAACAACCATATCACCACCAGGTCCACCGGAACCATGTGCCACCTGCCACAGACTAAAACATGAGAAAACACAAGGAAAAGATGAAATGAAGCCTACAGAAGAGAAAGAAGAGCAACAAAAGACTCACCTTGGGACCACTCTTGCTCCTCGTACGACCAGCCGCACCAAGAGGAAACAAAGGAGCGGTAAACTTCTTCTTCTTGGGAGGCGAGGGAGTTGACGCCGCAGACGGTTCTTCCTCCTCCGTAGATGAAGAAACACTAGCCTTCTTCTGACCCCTCGGTGGACGAGAGGCAGCACTCTTCTTGACTGTCTGCTTAGGAGGACTTGCACTCTTGGGCTTTGAAGGAGCAACGGTGGACTCAACAGATTTTTTTACAGGAGCCGCGATAGACTCCTTTGCAGCAACTGATACTGAGGCGGTGGACTTACTTTTCTTTCCAGCTTTTGTCTTTTTAGAAGGACCCCCGGTGGACTCAATGGGTTCTTCCAAGGGAGCTGTGGTGGACTCCTCTGCAGCAGATGGCACCGAGGGGGTGGATTTACTTTCCTTCCCAGCCCTTGCCTTTCTTTTGGGAGGAGCAGCGGCAGACTTGGTTGATTCTTGCACAAGAGCCGTGGTGGACTCCCCTACAGCAGACAGAACTAAGAGTGGAGACTTACCTTGCTTCACAGCCTTTGCCTTTTTGGAAGGAGCTTTCTTGGAAGAAGAAACAGTAGGAGTTGGCTTCTTGGGTGTTTTCTCAAAGGTTGGGTCCGCGGGGGCATCCCTCTTGCTCCCCTTACCACGCTTCGAGAGCATTATAAGCCGATCCTCCACGACATTAACAGAACTCCTCCAGCCATCTGGCAGATGAATGGTATAGGCAATCCAACCTCCTCTGACACTATCCCACTCCGCAAACCCAAGTTTCTGGCTATTGGCATAGGATATGGCAGATTGGGAAGGCGAGTGAGATAAGGATTTGAAACCAACGGCATGCGGTGGACTAACATAGGAGTTTTGTCACTCCTGCCAGCAATCACAAAGTCCACCATGGACTGAGAAAACCGTTGCCAATAAGCTCCCATGGACGGAGTGTTGAAGCCAAGCCTGTGTCCACCAGGAATCAATACACGGGTAGTCTCACCTCCCCAACGAGCAAATGCACGACTTTTGAGGAAGGCTGTTAAATCAGCAACACAAGTTGTAGTCTCTTGTGGACCAATGGGTATGCCTTGATCAAGCCCGAACTGCTTTTGTACTTGCTGTGGACAGTAGGGGATGAAGGAAACCCCTGTGGCAGACATGACTGGTAGAAAACCCGGGTTCACGGTGGACAGGTATGATAAACTCTGATAATCATCGACTTTTAAATCACAAATCAAAGGAGACGGCTGGTAAAGTTTTTTGAAAATGGGGACGCAAGTAAAACCGGGGTGGTCATCCCCATATGGTCTGAACAACACATTCTCCTCATAATCCAGAGCGTCCACCAGATCGTGATCACGGGGTTTTAGACCCACCCAGCGATAGACCAAGGGTAAGTTATCTCTAAAGCTTGGAAAATGGTCTAAGAACTTCTGTGGCAGATCAGAAAATCTACCCCAAGCGGTAGACCTATCTCTTGCAGCAAAAATATAACTAATAGAATGTTCCCAAAAGAACGTTTGCAATGCTGAAGTATTGAAGGCAGCAGACAAGATATAACAAGAGTCACCCGCAATCTCGTAATCATGGAGCAAATTCAATTGCGAGTACAAGTGACCCAAGAATAAGGGTGCGAGAGGAAAACAATGCCTCATAGATATTCTAATGGCCAACAGGATAAAAACAGTATTCACTGAGTAGCAAGGGAAATTGCCAAAGGTGCACTTACATAGCCAATATAATATGAAGGCAGCACGGCGGACTGGAGCATCCTTGTAGTTGATGAAGAAGGAAGGCCAACCACTCAGTCTGGTGGATGACTGTTTCTTCAGAACAGCTGCAGTCTCCTTCTCCGCCTCAGACAGCTTGATGTTTGAGAACGAATGCTCACCAAGGATGGGGAGCATCCAATGATTAGCCACATCCTCCAGAGTAGGTGTGAGCTCCCCCCAAGAGAAGAAAAAGGTGTGCATTGAAGGGCACCATCTCCTCAACAGTTCGCGTAGGGCCTTAGTATCCCTGAACATATTGCAGCTTCTAGAGATCAAAATGGACCAATGAACTTCAGCGTCCACCAGATTATCCCAAAAATCAGAATCAAGGATTTCACGGTCCACCCAGTGAGACCAATCCTTGGAGGTAGCACACAGGAAATCGAAATCGATGGGAGTTGCCTGGAGGTCTCCCTTTTGAATCAAAAGCTTAGAAATTTCATCAAGATTTGGGACCCAAGCTTGATTTACCATGGGTTCCACCCCCGACACCGTCCAATCCCAATCCTCCACGGGGTAAGAAAAATCCACGGACTTGGGAGGAAACAAAGGGGAACTCGTATACCACGGGTCAATCAAAGGGGCAGCAAACCCTTCTCGTAGATCCTCGGCCTCGCCGGAGACGGAGGAGGGAGCTGCCGGCACAGATTCGCCTGGAATGGGCGGAGGAGCCATTGGATCGTCCACCATTGCCTCGGTGGACGCCGCTGGTACCAACGGGGGAGCCTCCAACTCCTCGCCTGAACTAGGTTGAAGGGGAGGACCCACCGGAGCTGCGGAGGAAGAAGCCATGGACACCGCAAGCAACCAACAACAGGAAAATTTTTCTTTTTACAGCACTGGAGAGAAGAGAGAAGTCGAAGAGGAGGCTGTGTGTTTCCAAGGCTTCTTTTTCTTTCTTCTCAAGGACTCAATAAATATTGAGGCTGTAATAAATGCTCAGGGGGTTGGTGGTTGAGGCTGTCATTCACAAAATCCTAAATGGATTTAATGATGGCCATGATGAGGAATGCTAGGGAGAGGGGAAGTTAAAGAGAATATTAGTCCTAGTAACTGACATTCCCCATCTGCCACAATCCCATGAAATGAGGAACCCACGTACAAAAGAGAAAGAGTGGGAAAAGAAATACTACAACGTGCATGAGTGCATACATATTCCACGGACTACTCACCCGAACCACACATCATGTGTGATTCAGGCTCGGGGGGCTAAATGTAGAGGCCCATTTTTTCAGTCTATGGTGGACCAAATTCAACACCTCAGTGATCCACCAGGGGTCCAAAGCCCAACAACACTAGTGATCCACGGTAGACGGAACATGAGGAAAAATAGCCCAAAAGCCATCCACCGAGCCCAAAGTCCAAAAGAGGAGAGGAAAGCCCAGCCTACCTGGTCATCAAATTCCAGTTTGCCGCACAAAGGAATTCTGAAATAATTTGAAAATGAGAGGGAGAATGGCCTTCAAGCATCATTTTTCCCTCCTCCCTTGGCGCGGTGCTCGAGGCGCTGAAAGGAGACATTTCCAAGAAAGAATCAAATTTCCAAAAGTTAATCATTACACTAAGAGTTGGTCTTCTTCATTAACCATCAGACATGGTAAATACCCAGAAGAAGATGATCCACCGCAGCATCAGCCAAAGCCCAGAAAAGTGGAAGAGAGCTGGTCCTCCACACCACCCAGTGGTCCACGGCGAGTTGTCCAGCGGTCCACAGCAAACTCAGTCACCAAAAAACGATCTGTGGCGGCACCAGCTGCGTCCAATGACAAAGAGGGTGACGAAGAAGATGAGGCAAGGCTGAAAAGACCAAGAAATCTCCCATGGCCGCCCAAATCAGTACCATCTGAAGTGGGTAATGATGAAAGGCCAGCTGGTTATTTCTTTTATCCACTGGTCACGGTGGACTTCGTCACAAAGTAGTCCACGGCAGCACCAGCTGGAACAAAATGATAATCAAGGCTAAAAAAGACTTGAGAAATCTGCCATGGCCACCACGGCCCAAGGACAACGACCACCACAGCCCAGCACTCCGGTGGTCCTTGCTCCTCCACATCATGGAACTTAGGAAGCAAGGTTTGGAGGTAGGGGAACCAATTTACTCCAATTTTATTTGATCTGCCGTAACAGAAATGGTATTGATCTGCTGGGGGAAAATACCAAAAACGGTAAGCTCAAATCTAATTAATGCAAAACGTGCGTGAGTCAAGTCATATTAAATGTTTCAGGCCATCATCAAGCATTAAATGCTTATCACCTCCATCCTCATAAATGGCCTGAAAACCCGCCGTTCGCCGCAGATCGAATCAGATCTGCGGCAGACGAAAACCATCAGCTCAATCTCCAAGCTACACTTTGTCAAATCTCAGCCCCTTTACCTCCCAGATAAACAGTGATTCTCATGATTAGGGGGATAACAAATCAGACCCTTATACATAAACACTACTATAAATAGGGGTGAAAGGAAAGGGGAAGGGGTTGGTCTTTTGCTGATCAGAAATCCTTAGACTGGAATTTCTCCATTAGAGCTGACTTCAAAAGCTCCAGAAATACAAAGCCAACAGCAGTCCACGGGACACTTCCCGTAGGTCCACGGTAGACTAAAAACACTTTTAGTCTACCACAACAGAAAATTCCCATCAAACACCTGACCAAATACTCAGTACTGACTCATGTACGTTTTGCACAAGTAAATGGTTCTCTTCCTACTCCCAAACCTCTTAAATTCCATGATTATTGTGTTGCTTTGATCTGTTCCTCCTTTCTTGCAAGCCACAGGAGAAGTCAAGTGCACTATGCTCAATCTCTTGATCCACGGCACTGGTCCTTGATCTCCATTACTTGTCACGTCTACTGTATTTCCCACCACTGAATGTGTAAATTTGTAATGTATTCTCCCATGTGTTGTTCTCTCTATATTGTGATTACTGAATGTTCTGGTGGAAGCAAAGTTCAAAATTATTAGTTTATTTTGATCTGCGGCATTAGCTTCATTGATCCACCGCAACCTCCTACGTGAGCATTGTAGCCCGGTGGACTGAAGAATACTAGAGGGAAATGCACCATTAGCCTCTGAGTGGTCTACCACACTTGGAGTAGAGTTCTGGGCTCAACATCCCCCATACACACAAACTCCGCCCGTATTTAGCCCGTCCGTGGATTAGTACGTGGCCCATCGGTGCAGAAATTTTGCGCATCCACACCCTTCAGCACCCAGTCCCTGATAAGGAACTTGTTGGACATGCTCTTAATGGTCTAGGACCAGAATACACTAATTTTGTCGTGATGATGGAAAATCGGGAACATCCACCCACCTTTTCGGAACTTCGCTCTCGGCTTTTCAGCCATGAACAGCGTTTCAAGCGCACTTCTCATCATGCTCCACCCATGGGAGATACAACTCTCATGTCTACATATGGATCTAAAACACAACACTATCCACCATATGTACAGCCTACAGGGCACACAAATGGCTCCCACAACCATGGTTTTCCTTCCCAACACAATAGACTCAATCAAGCCCGACAACAACAGGGAAATAACAGATTTCCTCAGTCTTAGTTTCAGAGTCAAAGTCATGGTTAGTCTCAGTTTCAGAATCAAAACCGTGGTCGTGGTCCAAATTTTAAAGGAAAACCATACTTGGGAAAATGCCAGATATGTCGCCAACAAGGACATAGCGCTGCCAAATGCTCATTCCGCTTCAACCAAAATTATAATCCAACTTAAATACAACAATCCTTTGCTGCTATGAATATTTTAGAAACACCTCCAATCATTCAATCCCAAAATTGTGATCCATGTTGGTATCCAGACACCGGTGCAACTAGCCATATGACGGCAGATATGCCACTTCTTCAGCAGCCCCAAGAATACTCAGGTTCCGACTCTGTTATGGTTGGCAATGGAGCTGGTCTTCCTATTTCTCACACTGGTAATATCTATTTTCATAGCTTTGGTTCTCAATTCAAACTTTCACATGTGCTTTGTGTTCCTGCTATTAAGAAAAATCTATTATCAATGGCCCGGTTTACTACTGATAACAATTGTTCTTTCCATTTTTTTCCATGGGGCTATCGTGTTCAGGATTTGGCTACGGGGAAAGTTCTTCTCATGGGACCAATTAAGGACAATCTTTATCCCCTTCCTCCTTTTAGTGCTACATTGAGGGATCAAGTTGGCACATTTTCGAAGGAGACAGCCTTTCTCAGCTCCAAGACCACCCCTGAAATCTGGCACAATCGTTTGGGACATCCTAATTTTCAAGTTGTCTCTTCTTTATCTTCAAACAAATGTTTAGAGATGTCTAGTCCTTTGAATAAAAATTTTGTTTGTGCCTCTTGCCAATTGGGAAAAAGTAAGAAACTGCCATTCAGTTCCTCTGTTAGATGTTCTCCCCATCCCCTTTTTCTGATCCATTGTGATATTTGAGGTGCAGCACCAACTCCATCTATTTCTGGTTATCATTATTATATCATTTTCATAGATGATTTTAGTCGCTTTGTATGGCTTTATCCTATGAAAGTCAAAAGTGACAGTGTTGCATGCTTTATTCACTTTAAAAGGATGATGGAAAATCCGTTGTCTACCAAGATCAAGTATTTTCAAAGTGACGGGGCCTTGGAGTTAACAAAAGGTGAATTTAAATCGGTCTTGGATGACTATGGCATTATTCCTCGGATCTCCTGTCCTCACACCCAACAACAGAATGGAATTGCCGAAAGAAAACATCGCCATATCACTGAATTGGGTCTTTCTTTAATGTTCCATTGTTCTATGCCTAAAAAACACTGGTTGGAGGCCTTTTAGCACTACTGCCTATCTCATTAATCGGCTTCCCACATTGGTTTTGAGCTCTAAATCTCCCTATGAATTGCTCTTTAAGAGTTGACTTGATTACAACATCCTTCGCACTTTTGGATGTACTTGCTATCCTTATTTGGTACCATAGAGGCAAGACAAGTGTGGATGCTAAAATTTTCAGCACCGAATGGGCCGCGTATCGATCCACGGACGGGCTGGACACGGGCCAAATTTGTGTGTGTGGGGGATGTTGAGCCCAAAACTCGACTCCAAGTGTGGTAGACCACTCAGAGGCTAATGGTGCATTTCCCTCTTGCGTTCTTTAGTCCACCGGGCTGCAATACTCACGTAGGTGGCTGCGGTGGATCAACGAAGCTAATGCCACAGATCAAAATAAACTTGATAATTTTGAACTTTACCTCTACCAGAGCATTCAGTAGTTACAACACAAGGAAAACAATACATGGGAGACTACATTACACATTTACACATCCAGTGGTGGAAAACACAGCAAATGTGATAAATATAACAAGTAATGGAAATCAAAGTCCTGTGCCGTGGATCAGAGGCTGGACATAGTGCATCTGACCTTTTCTATAGCTTGCAAGAAAAGAAGTGCAGATCAAAGAAACACAAAAATCATGGAACTTGAGGGATCTTGGGAGTAGGAAGAGAACCATTTACTTTGCAAAACGTACATGAGCCAGTACTGTGTGTTTGGTTGAGTGTTTGCTGGGAATTTTCTGTTGTGGCAGACCAAAAGTGTTTTTTTAGTCTACCGTGGACCTACGGGAAGTGTCCCGTGGACTGCTGTTAGCTTTGTATTTTCTGGAGCTTTTGAAGTAAGCTCTAATGGAGAATTTTCAGTCTAAGGATTCTGACCAGCAAAAAGCCAACCCCTCTTCCTTCTTCTCACCCCTATTTATAATGGTGTGCATATCTAATGGTTTTTCTTGTTATCCTCTTCATCATGAGAATCATTGTTTAACCAAGAGATAAAGGGGCGGAGGTCTGACAGAGTTTAATCTTTTGGGGCTGAGCTGATGGTTTCTTGTCTGCCGCGGATCTGATTTGATCTGCGGCGGACGGCGGGTTTTCAGGCCATTTATGAGGATGGATGTGATAAGCATTTAATGCTTGATGATGGCCTGAAACATTTAAGATGACTTGACTCATACACGTTTTGCATTAATTAGATTTGAACTTACCGTTTTTGGTATTTTTCCCCCAGCAGATCAATACCATTTCTGTTACGGCAGATCAAATAAAATTGGAGTAAATTGGTTCCCCTACCTCCAAACCTTGCTTCCTAAGTTCCATGATGTGGAGGAGCAAGGACCACCGTAGTGCTGGGCTGTGGTGGTCGTTGTCCTTGAGTCGTGGTGGTCCATGGCAGATTTCTCAAGTCTTCTTAGCCTTGATTATCATTTTTGTCCCAGCTGGTGCTGCCGTGGACTGCCTTTGTGCCGAGGTCCACCGTGACCAGTAGATAAAGGAAATATCCAGTTGGCTTTTCATCATTTCCCATTTCAGATGGTACTGATTTGGGCGGCCATGGGAGATTTTCTTGGTCTTTTCAGCCTTGTCTCATCCTCTTCGTCACTCTCTTCGTCATTGGCCACAGCTGGTGCCGCCGCAGATCGTTTTTCAGTGACTGAGTTTGCTGTGGACCGCTGGACAACTCGCCGTGGACCACTGGGTGGTGTGGAGGACCAGCTCTCTTCCACATTTTCTGGGCTTTGGCTGATGCTGCGGTGGATCATCTTCTTCTGGATATTTACCATGTCTGATGGTTAATGAAGAAGACCACTCTTAGTGTAATGATTAATCCTTGGAAATGTGATTCTTCCTTGGAAATGACTCCCTTCAGCACCTCGAGCACCGCGCCAAGTGAGGAGGGAAAATGATACCTGAAGCCATTCTCCTTCTCATTTTCAAAATATTTCAGAACTCCTTCGCGCGGTAGACTGAAATTTGATAACCAGGTGGGCTGGGCTTTCCTCTCCTCTTTGGACTTTGGGCTCGGTGGATGGCTTTTGGGCCATTTTTCCTCTTGTCTCGTCTGCCGTGGATCACTAATGTTGTTAGGCTTTGGTCCCCTGGTGGATCACTGGGGTGCTGGATTTGGTCCACCGTAGACTGAAAAAATGGGCCTCTACATTTAGCCCCCCGAGCCCGTGCCTCACGTGATGTGAGGTGCGGGTGAGTAGTGTAACTCAGTCCGCAGATCACAAAGTTTTGATTGGTTCATGTATACGGAGGGCATTGCTCCTTTTGAGTCTACGGCTTCTGAGTTAGCCATATTTTTGGATCGTTGGAGAAGTTTGATCCATAGCAAATCATTTGCATTATGTGCTTCATGAATTCTTTTGACAAGAAGTGCTTCAGCAAATATGGATGTAATGAATCAACAAGTTGTTAATCCGCGAAGATCCTTTGCTGCCTTTGAGATGAACAACTCAGGTCTGCGGGAATGTTTTTTCTCCAATCTACCGAAAACACAATTGCCTCTTGTATCTGCCATACGTGTTTGGCATCTGCTGTTAATGCTGCTGATTGCAATTTTGTTGGTTCTTAAGATTCCATGGACTTGGGTTCGTAGATCTACTACGACTTTGAAAGGAGATGTATGATGCATGGGTCTGCCACGACTTTGAGTGAAATATGAGTTGTATGGGTCTACCACGACTTTAAGTGGGATGTGAAGTGCGCAGGTCTGCCACAACTTTGAGTGAAATATGAGTTGCATGGGTCTACCACGACTTTGAGTGAGATATAGTGTGTAGATCTGCCACAACTTTGAATGAAATATAAGTTGCATGGGTCTACCACGACTTTGAGTGAGATATAGTGTGCGTGGGTCTGCCACGACTTTAAGTAAATATAAGGTGCGTGGGTCTGCCACGACTTTAAGTGAGATGTCATGCGTGGGTCTACCACGACTTTGATTGTGATGTGTTTTTTGTAAGACCAACAGTGTTAGTTCCACATATAAGCGAGGAAGTGAACAAAACCTGTTGTTGTCTTCAGTAGACTATGGTAAGCCCATAAAGCATTTGTCTCATGAGAGCTCCCACTTCTGCCATAGGATGATGCTTAGGATGTGTACTTGGTTCGTAGCATCCATTTTCCTATTATCTCGCAGACATAGAAGCGTGGAGAAGTGATGCTTGAATATGATCTTGTGGAGTACGCCAAATCGTATGATTTGCTTATGAATGAAGTCTACCACAGCAATGCTCGTAGTAAGATGTGAAGAATCTTGGGCTACTAGTGTTTCTTTGTGAGTGGTAAGTGTTTGAATGCATGACTCCAGTGTTTAGGAACTTAAGAACGCCCTTATGGATCTTCAAAGTGTGAGAGATGACATTGAAGAAGCAACTTTATGCATTGATACCAGTATAAGCCGTGTGGCTGAGTTGGTGAAGGAATGTAGAGAAACCACTGGTGTTGTGTCTACGGTATGCGGTTTCTTCAGCAGACTCCTTTATTTGTTCAGTGGTAAGTGAAAGGCATGTGCCTTGATGGATCTCCAAGTGATAGAAGCCCCCAAGCACCTTCTTTGATTCAGACGAATTCAAAGCTCACTGATATGTACTTGATTTATCATTGTGATAATCTTTTTGTGGTAGTTTGACCCCTCGGGTTGCAAGTGAATACATTTGGATGACATTCAGTGGTTTGGCAGCAAGCAAATCTTGATGATGACCCCAAGCTTTTGCCAGCTTTGCTTCTGACAGACCAAAAGATTGCTAATACATCTTGCAATAGCTTTGCTTCTGGCAGACCAAAAGATTGCTAATACATCTTGCAACAGCTTTGCTTCTGGCAGACCAAAAGATTACTAATACATTCTACAATAACGTTGTTCACTGATTCTGTAGCAATGTCGTTGACTGATATGCAGTAACGTTGCTAACTGATCTGTGGTAACTTTATTCACCTTATTGTAGAGTAATGTTGTTTACTAGTCTGCGGTTAGACTCAGTAGCTTGATATTCAGCGGTAGACTTTGGCGAGCTCATGAATGATGAATTGATGGAATCATCAAGACCTTGATGTAGTCTACCGTAGCGTTCCTCATGGTTGCCAATGATAGCCAAGTGATGAGAGTTGTTGGTAGAGTCTCTTTGAGGGCTTGCAAGATGATGCTTTCAAGAGATACTCTAGAGAAAATGATTTGCCAATTGTTTGAGGCAAAAGTTGCAAGAAATTTCTTCACAATCATGTTGGTACTAAAAGTTGGACATTTGCTTTAGAAGTCTACTGCTTCTTTGCTCATGTTGGGCTAAAAGTAACCAACAACCGGTGTCTGCCGTAGAGACGTGTTCCTCCGGTGAAATTTGCAAGTTTGTTTATGTACTTCTAGCAACTTATTCTATACTTCTTGAATATTTGTACACCTTGCTAAGACTCCTTTAGTGGTCTGCCATAAGGATCTCAAGATATCAAGACACAATATTTGAGTCCCTTCAAGTCTGCCGTACCTTAAGGAGATTTAAACTTAGCTTTCAATGGTGTTCTTCGGTCTTCATGATAGGATGAGAATTCTTCAAATTCTTTTCGCAACAAATCAGTAATGGGTGCATCTATTGATTGATTGATGACTTGAGAAACTAAGGTCGTAAGACCTCTTGTATGGCGGTTTTCATGTCTTTGTGCATCTTCGATCTTCCAATGCATTGTGATGGTCTCATGCGTGATGGCTAGATCGGCGAGATATGCTTCACATTTTAGCACTTTGTTTGAAATAGAAGAGCAAGCTTTTCAAATAAATCAGATCAAGAGAGCAGTTGTGGCTTGGCTCTTTACTAATCTTGGAGATTTGAAGATATTCTTGGATTTAGATGGTTGTAGTAGATCCTGTGTGAGTCTCCATATGTTGGATGATGATTTCATTTTTTGATTGCTGCAGATCAAACACCTTGCTGATGAAGTTGCTGTAGAATCTGTTGATAACGTTACAGCAGACTTTGATGATGAAGTTGCAGCAGATGCTGCTTGTAATGTTACAGCAGACTTCGTTGATGAAGTTGCAGCAGATGCTGCTTGTAATGTTACAGCAGACTTAGTTGACAAAGTTGCAGCAGATGCTGCTTGTAATGTTACAGCAGACTTTGTTGATGAAGTTGCAGCAGATGCTGCTTGTAATGTTACAGCAGACTTCGTTGATGAAATAGCAGCAGATGCTGCAGCAAATTGATGCTGCTAATGACTGATGTTGGTCCACCGTGGATGAAATTCCAGAGTGGGGAATGATTTTGTTGTATTATAGGCTACTTGGATGTTGTAGTAGACTACTAAATTTGTTGTGTCTGCCGTGAATGAAATTCTGGCTTGTGATGATGATGACTAATATTGGTCCACCGTGGATGAAATTCCAGCGTGGAGAATGATTTTGTTGTAGTATAAGCTACTTGGATGTTGTAGCAGACTACTGAATTTTTGTTATTCTCACCGCGGATGAGATTCCGACTTGGGGAATAATGTTTGCGGCAGATGCTACTTGGGTGTTGTAGCAAAGGCTGCTAATTGATATAGGCTTGTTAACATTAGGATCATTGCTTAAGTTAATTACCTCAAGCTCTTCTTTGGAAGTCTGGTTCGGTTCAGCCGTGGTGGACTCTTTTCTCTTCCTTGCCGTAGACTCTGTCTGGTCTACCGCATTCTCTTCTTCAGAATTCATTACCGTGGACCGTGAATGATCCACCATAGATCCTTCAGGATTCGTTGTGGCAGATTCTGTTTGATCCTCCGCGGCTTTTTTGGTATTCGCTACCATGGACCTTGTCTGATCCACCGCAACTACTTGGGGATTCATTACCATAGACCGTGCATGGTCTACCGTAACCTCTTCAGAACTTATTGCTGTGGATTATAGTTGATCCACCATGACTTTTCCAAAATTTCTAGTCTGCTGCATCAAGTGGCACGAGGGCTGCAGACCACCCTCTTCAGGTGTGGGACCCTCTTGCTGTGGGCAATCAGGCCCCACGCGCCTTCATGAGCGATAGACGATGCGTCCATCGGGGAGTTGGACACGCACGCATTGTGGTGGACTCCCAGATTCAACTTCATGTCCCTTCCTTTTCTCCTTTCGTTCAAGCAGCTCCTGTAGATCAGTTTCAGGATCATCCCTGATATCTTTCCATACAGGGAGGGGTGTTCCACATGGCCTCACGATGGATGGTTCTCCCGTGGATGCTAAATCATCATAGAGAGCTGCCTCAACAAAATGAGCTTCAGTCTGGTCGAAGGGGCAGGAATTTGCAGCTATGCGGATTGGTTTGCCATTGAGTCTCCCTTTGACACATTGATGGTAAGTGGATGACACCAGTTTGTGCTTGTGCAGCCAAGGTCTACCAAGGAGCACATGATAAGGAGTTTCCATGGACTTGATTGTTCTACGGGAAATTCCATTTCCGTAGACTTGGTTGTCGTTGCTTGAAATATTCTGATTTCACAGACTTGGTTGTTGTCATGTGAAATATTTTGATTTCATAGACTTGTTTGTTATCATATGAAACATCCTACCGCCGTAGACTTGGTTGTCGCCTCATGGGAGATTCTGTTTCCATAGACTTGGGTATTGTCTTATGAAAATGTTTGTTTCCGTAGACTTGATTGTTGTCTTACGGTATGAAAAATTCTGCTTCCGTAGACTTGGCTGTTGTCTTACGGTATGAAAAATTCTGCCTCCGTAGACTTGGTTGTTGTCTTACGGAAAATTCTACCAAAGAAAATTGTCTGTTTCCATAGATGGACTTGATTGTCGTCCTATGGAAAATTTCTGCTCCTACAAAAATTCTATGGACTTGATTGTCGTCCTATGGAAAGGAAAGTTTCTGTTCCATGGACTTGGTTGTCGTCCTATGGAGAATTCCCGTTCCCAAGACTATTTTGATTATCCATAGATATTTTGACTTGAGTGTTGAGTGTCGTCTTATGAAATGTTTGATTTCCATAGACTTGGGTGTCGTCTTATGAAATATTTTACTTTCATAGACTTGAGTGTTGTCCTATGAAATATATTGATCTTAGACTTGGGTGTCGTCTTGATGGGAAAATTCTTGTTTCCATGGACTTGGTTGTCATCCTATGGAAAATCCTGTTCCATGGACTTGGTTGTCGTCCTATGGAAAACTTTTCGTTCCATGGACTTGGTTGTCGTCCTATGGAGGTTTCCTTTCCCACGGACTTGGTTGTTGCCCTATGGAGGATTTCTGGCTTCATGGATTTGGTTGTCATCCTATGAAAGATTTTTTTTTGTTTTTGTTGTTCGTCCATGGACTTGGTTGTTGTCCTATGGAAGATTTTGTTGTTCCATGGACTTGGTTGTTGTCCTATGGAAGATTTTGTTGTTCCATGGACTTGGTTGTTGTCCTATGGAAGATTTTGTTGTTCCATGGACTTGGTTGTTGTCCTACGGAAGATTTTGTACTTGATTAAGTCATGGGAGTCATCCCATAAACTTAACCTCATCATGAATTTGTTTGTTGTGAATTTCACTTGCTCATTTGCTTGGTTTTGTTTCTTCCCTTTTTTGCAGGCGTGGATGATGCCGTGCATGTGTCGGAAGAGATTGATGAAGTAGGGATCACTGGTGAAGTCACTGTTGTTAGTCCACCACGAAGGCCCGCTATTGGAGTTGGTTCAAGCATTGATGTAAGCAGCTTATCTAGTGAAGTTGCTGCCTTTTTGAGAGAGTTCGATGCGAGAGCACCCAATCCTCACCCTAAGCAGTTCTTCTGGTCTTTCAACGGGCCCTTGGTGCCTTTTGGTGATTTTTTGGGTTCCCAATGATTGTTCGCCTTATCTGTTACGGCTGTCTGCGGGACATAGCGATTTTACCACAGGCTTCAAGCTCAGCATTGGGCTCGGTGGACCCATGATGTCCCTGGTTGGGAGCGTGTTGGCTGCCATGGACGAGTTTAGCCTTGAGGATGTGACCAAGACCCAAATCCTTGCATGGAGGAGTGTGATCCAAGACCTTATGGACGTTGGCTTTGATTTGGGATTCATGATGGAGCGTCTGCGGCAGATGGCCCAATGTGTATTTGGCAAGAGGCTCGCAGATGAGATAAAAGCACTCCAGCGCCAGATTGCCCTTCTGCAGGATTCCTTGGCTAGATTGACTGCCTATCAGGATGCCATGACGTCCACGGGAGGGGTGGTTCCCAGGTCTGAACGCAGTGGATCATTCCTTGACAGCCTTCCCGATTGACCTTTGTAATCTTTCATAGTTATCCTTTTGTGATGACTATGTTTTAGTCTTATTCTCAAACACTTGTATGTATGTTTTGTGGTGGCCAAGTTTTGGCTTTTCTTTTTGGACAAATGACCAAGTTTTGGTCTCTTTCTTTTTTTTGGACAAATGACCAGGTTTTGGTCTCTTTGAATGCTCATGTTCGTACTTTATTCAATCATGATATATCTAATCTATTGCCTTTTTGTAAGAAAAATCTTGAGCATGTGATAATTCTTTGATTTCTTGGCAAAATATAGATATTGCATGTCATGATTTGTTAATAATACAACATGGTTCAAATTGTTCCAAAACAAAAGATTCCAAATGCTTGGCTAATAAAAGTGCAATCTTACGAGTAATAACGCTTCAGCCATTTTCCGTTGATGGGATCCACCAGAGTCGTGCCATCTGCGGTGGATAGCTTATAATAGTCACTATCATATGCTTCGCGGATCAGGTATGGCCCATCCCAGTTTGATGCTGACTTGGATGGCGAAGGGACCTCTCCTCACATGGTCCACTATTCTTAGGACCATCTGGCCCTTGGCAAAATTCTAGTCTGCAGCGTCTTTTCATAGGTGCAGCGTCTTTTCATAGCCTGCTTGATGGTAGCCTTTTGATGGTACTACGAACGACTGGACGAACTAGCTGGGCTATGCCATGTTCTAGCCCCCAAGTGTGGAAGAGTCATGTTCTGTAGACTGGTGGATTTCTTATGTGGCATGGTTGTAGCCTTGAGATCCTGCTTCAGCATAGGAATTAGCTACTGAGTTTTGTCTGGTAGACCTTTTAGGCGGCATGATTGTAGCCCCCAAATGCTGTGGATCAGCTTCAGGATGATGGAATGAGGGAAGATTTGCAACTCAACTCCCCAGTGGAGTCGCCAAAATGTGGATGCTAAAATTTTCAGCACCGAATGGGCCGCGTATCGATCCACGGACGGGCTGGACACGGGCCAAATTTGTGTGTGTGGGGGATGTTGAGCCCAAAACTCGACTCCAAGTGTGGTAGACCACTCAGAGGCTAATGGTGCATTTCCCTCTTGCGTTCTTTAGTCCACCGGGCTGCAATACTCACGTAGGTGGCTGCGGTGGATCAACGAAGCTAATGCCACAGATCAGAAATAATAAACTTGATATATTTTTGAACTTTACCTCTACCAGAGCATTCAGTAGTTACAACACAAGGAAAACAATACATGGAAAGACTACATTACACATGGGAGACTACATTACACCAGTGGTGGACACATCCAGTGGTGGAAAAGCAAATGTGATATGAATGATAAATATAGTAAGTAATGGAAATCAAAGTCCTGTGCCGTGGATCAGAGGCTGGACATAGTGCATCTGACCTTTTCTATAGCTTGCAAGAAAAGAAGTGCAGATCAAAGAAACACAACACAAAAATCATGGAACTTGAGGGATCTGGGAGTAGGAAGAGAACCATTTACTTTGCAAAACGTACATGAGCCAGTACTGTGTGTTTGGTTGAGTGTTTGCTGGGAATTTTCTGTTGTGGCAGACCAAAAGTGTTTTTTTTAGTCTACCGTGGACCTACGGGAAGTGTCCCGTGGACTGCTGTTAGCTTTGTATTTTCTGGAGCTTTTGAAGTAAGCTCTAATGGAGAATTTTCAGTCTAAGGATTCTGACCAGCAAAAAGCCAACCCCTCTTCCTTCTTCTCACCCCTATTTATAATGGTGTGCATATCTAATGGTTTTTCTTGTTATCCTCTTCATCATGAGAATCATTGTTTAACCAAGAGATAAAGGGGCGGAGGTCTGACAGAGTTTAATCTTTTGGGGCTGAGCTGATGGTTTCTTGTCTGCCGCGGATCTGATTTGATCTGCGGCGGACGGCGGGTTTTCAGGCCATTTATGAGGATGGATGTGATAAGCATTTAATGCTTGATGATGGCCTGAAACATTTAAGATGACTTGACTCATACACGTTTTGCATTAATTAGATTTGAACTTACCGTTTTTGGTATTTTTCCCCCAGCAGATCAATACCATTTCTGTTACGGCAGATCAAATAAAATTGGAGTAAATTGGTTCCCCTACCTCCAAACCTTGCTTCCTAAGTTCCATGATGTGGAGGAGCAAGGACCACCGTAGTGCTGGGCTGTGGTGGTCGTTGTCCTTGAGTCGTGGTGGTCATGGCAGATTTCTCAAGTCTTCTTAGCCTTGATTATCATTTTTGTCCCAGCTGGTGCTGCCGTGGACTGCCTTTGTGCCGAGGTCCACCGTGACCAGTAGATAAAGGAAATATCCAGTTGGCTTTTCATCATTTCCCATTTCAGATGGTACTGATTTGGGCGGCCATGGGAGATTTTCTTGGTCTTTTCAGCCTTGTCTCATCCTCTTCGTCACTCTCTTCGTCATTGGCCACAGCTGGTGCCGCCGCAGATCGTTTTTCAGTGACTGAGTTTGCTGTGGACCGCTGGACAACTCGCCGTGGACCACTGGGTGGTGTGGAGGACCAGCTCTCTTCCACATTTTCTGGGCTTTGGCTGATGCTGCGGTGGATCATCTTCTTCTGGATATTTACCATGTCTGATGGTTAATGAAAGAAGACCACTCTTAGTGTAATGATTAATCCTTGGAAATGTGATTCTTCCTTGGAAATGACTCAATGATACTTCAAGCACATTCGAGCACTCATTTTCAAAATGCCAAGAACTCCTTCGGAGGGAAGACTGAAATTTGATAACCAGGTGGGCTGGTCTGAATTCCTCTCCTCTTTGGACTCATTCTCAAGCTCGGTCTCAGCTTTTCAAAAAGGTATTTCCAGAAGTTAGCTTCCTTCGCGCGGTCAGTGACTGAAATTTGATCGTGGACCAGGTCTAATGTTGCTGGGCTTTGGTCCTCTCCTCTTTCACTGACTTTGGGCTGGATGGTTGGATGGCTTTTGGGCCATTTTTCCTCTTGTCTCGTCTGCCGTGGATCACTAATGTTGTTAGGCTTTGGTCCCCTGGTGGATCACTGGGGTGCTGGATTTGGTCCACCGTAGACTGAAAAAATGGGCCTCTACAACAAGTTAAGCCCCAAATCTGTCCAGTGTGTGTTCTTGGGCTATAGTAATCACTATAAGGGCTATCGTTGTTTGGATCCCAAGACTGGGTGAGTTTACACCTCTCGACATGTTGTTTTTGATGAATCCACATTTCCATTTGCAACCATGGCATCTGAGTCACCCACTTTGGCCACACATCAATCATGGATTAATCTACCTATTCCATTTACACTGCCATTACCAGGTTTGAACTCTTCTACCTCTACCTCTCCATCCTCTTCTCCTCCATCATCTTCCCTACAACCATCTCAATCCATGACTCACCCTGATCATTCCTCTATTACTAATGAATTTGGTCCTATTAGAAGCACATTCAAGCCCGAATGGTCCTATTAGCAATGACACATCAAGCCCTACCTGAACTCTCCCATTAGCAATCTCCATGACACCATCATCACTATACAACTGATCCTCCCATTACCTCTCCCCACCATCATACTGCCAACCCCTTCTCCCCCACCAACTAACCACCACCCCCACCACCTATCGAATCCTCTACATCCCACCACCCCCACCACTCGCTATCTTAAGCTGTACATCCTATAGGTGAAACCTCGCCAAGCCCGCTCCTACTTGATGGGATATCCTGAAACCTAAAGCTCCGCTCCTACTTTGACAACAAAATATCCTATTCCTCAAGCCTTTGTCGCCAACACAACTTTTCCCTCTCTTCCAACCTACAACCAAGAACCTTCCACCTATCACCAAGCCTCTAAAGATCCTACACCCATTACCTCTCCCCCATCATCACCAACCCCTTCTCCCCCACCAACTACTGCTGGAATCTCTGAACCACCACCCCCACCACCTATCCCTGTACATCCTATGGTGACTCGCCTTAAGGATGGGATAGTGAAACCTAAAGCCCGCTCCTACTTGACAACAAAATATCCTATTCCTCAAGCCTTTGTCGCCTCTTTTCCCTCTCCCAACACAACTGAACCTTCCACCTATCACCAAGCCTCTAAAGATCCTACATGGTGTGCTGCTATGCAAGATGAGTTCAATGCCCTTATTTCCAATGGGACCTGGTCTCTTGTTCCTCGCAATCCTTCCATGAATATAATTGGTTCTAAATGGGTTTATAAGATCAAGGAAAAACCGGATGGTTCAATTGAGAGATATAAGGCCCGCTTAGTTGCTAAGGGCTATAATCAACAAGAAGGTGTGGACTTTACAGAAACATTCAGTCCCGTAATGAAGCCAACCACCATTCGCATCGTTCTCTCATTAGCTCTTACTCATCAATGGACTATTCGCCAACTCGATGTCAAAAATGCCTTCCTTCATGGCGTTCTTTCTGAAGAGGTTTATATGGAGTAACCTCCGGGCTTTCATGACAAATCTTATCCCACACATGTTTGTCACCTCCATAAGGCCATTTATGGTCTCAAACAGGCCCCTCGTGCCTGGTTTCAACGGTTTAGTGGCTTCCTCTATCATTATGGCTTTCTCGGCAGCAAGGCTGATTCTAGTATGTTTGTTTTTCAGTCCACAGCTGGCATAATGGTTCTTCTTCTCTATGTTGATGATATTATCTTAACTGGAAGTTGTCCGTCTCTTCTTCAATCTTTCATTCATATACTCAGTACACAGTTTGCCATGAAAGACTTGGGTGACTTGCATTATTTTTTGGGAATTGAAGCTACGCGTACTCCTCAGGGGCTTCATCTATCTCAATCCAAGTACGCACTTGCTCTTCTTTCACGAGCCAACATGTTAGAAGCTAAACCTTGCTCCACACCAGTACCAACCGGTTCTAAGCTCTCCCTTCATGATGGTGATCCATTATCTAATCCATCATCTTACAGGCAAGTCGTTGGGGCACTTCAATACCTTACCATGACTTAACTAGATCTTACTTATGCAGTAAATCAGGCTTGTCAGTTTATGCATTCCCCCAACACCACTCACCTTCAGGCACTGAAGCGCATTCTTCGCTATATCAAAGGCACCATTGATCTCGACATTCATCTCACACCATGCTCATCTCTTACATTGCATGCCTTCTCGGATGCTGATTGGGCCGGATGTCCCGATGATAGGCGATCTATGACTGGTTATTGCATCTTCCTTGGTCCTAATCTTGTATCATGGTCTTGCAAGAAACAGCCTACTGTCGCTCGGTCTAGTGCAGAAGCTGAATATCGTGCTTTAGCATGCGCCGGTGCTGAACTCACATGGCTTCGTTCTCTCCTCCGTGAGCTCCACATCTTGCTCCACACTCCTTGCCATCTTTACTGTGATAATGTGAGTGCTACTTATATTGCTGCAAATCCAGTATTTCATGCCCATACAAAACATATTGAGATAGATTATCATTTTATTTGTGATCTCATCACTCGTGGAACCCTTCGCATACAATTTGTTCGTACAGAGAACCAAACTGCGGATATTTTTACAAAAGGTCTAGCTTCCTCTCGATTTTGTTTTCTACGTGACAAACTCATGATGCAGTCCCTCCTCATCAGTTTGCGGGGGGCTGTTAAGTGATTCAAGACCTTGATTGCAGCAGTTGACTATTGCAACAGTTGACTACATCAGCTTGATTCCAGCCTTCAATCAGTATCTCAATCACTTCCTCTATTCTAGAGATTTGGCTGATCTTCAGGACATTAATTATAGGGATATGTTTTTGATCTTTCCTTCTAAGTTATCTATTATTTCCTATAAATACAATGTACAGAATGTAAACAGTATCAACACAATATACAGAACCAGTTTTCACACTTCATGTAGGATATTTATTCTTTTTCTATCTCAAATCCCTTTTAATCGCAGTCTTTTTCTTTAAACGTTGAAACCTTCAGGTCTTGCATGAATATAGACTGAACCCAAATAATCTGTATCTTTCATGACTGTGCTTTCTTGAAAAAAATTTTTATGAAGCCATGGATTGATTCATTAACATGAATATTGCCAAGTCATGACAACAAACAATCACATGATTTCACTTTTTTTTTTTTTTGCAGCAACGAATGCTCTAGTTCTCTTAGCTCTCCGGGACTTCAGCAAAAAGCATCGCAACGTGAATAGGCAACCTCTCATACTTATAGCCTTAAATAGGTAACCACTTAAAAGGGTACATTCTTGTACTCAACTCTTTCACTTGAAAAGCATAAGCATTTTTGTTTCTGCTTCATCTTTGAAAGAATTATTATTTATTATTTATTTTTGTTATTCAATCTTGTCATGACTTTTTTTGTTGATATTCTTGTGATATTCCCATCTTTGTGGTGACATTCACCTCTCTTGATAATGTTCCTTTATTGGTGACATTATCACAGTGATAGTTCCCTTCCTATGGTGACATCACTCTTTGCAATGACAACTCCCTTCCTATGGTGGCGACGCGTCATCTCCTCTTTTGGTAGCATTTCCTTATTGGTGACGTTATCACAATAACAGTTTCCTTCCTATGGTGATGTCACTTTCCCTGAACGAAGCCTCAATTTCCTCCACCCGACAAGTTCAAGCATTTAAACTCATTTGCTTACTCATAGATGCCTTCATCTCTAGGTAATCCATGACATCCTTAGAATATTTATCAACACGCTCTCTCAATGGTTGAGGATCAACTCCAAAACTCTCAATTTCACTATAGATCTGATCGATTTTTGCCTTCAAAGGAGTCTTATTTAAAGGAAGTTCTGAGAGCTTCAACAAAAGAATTTCTCCTAACATTAAAGCTCTTTTCTTGCTCACATTAGATATAGTCGTCGTGTCATGAAACATAGACACTTCTGGAACTCCAACTAATGGACTATGTCTTGAGGAAACCTCATCATCATCACTCACAAATTTAGGTGGAAGAGTGAAATCAATAATCTTGCGTCTTTTAACTGTCAAATTCTCAATAGATGGCCTGCAAATGGAAGACTCACTATTAATAGGAGTAGGGGCATGACTAGTTGAATTACCGACACCGGTAGCATTCGATGACATTTATTTTAAATGTTTCCAACAAAGATCAGAATTACTGTGCGTATCCTCATTAAGAACTTCAATGGCCACGTTAAGTTGAATATTATCTGAATGCTTCTCACTTGGGTGTTGATTAGTCATATTGGTCTTAGAAGAATCCTTTGACTTGCAATCGTTTTCTAAGGGGGGGCATCACAACAAGAGACTTCAAATGAGTATGTGAAGCATTTTGAATTGATTGTTCCTTTTGTCCTTTACGAGGCTTACTTTTCACAGGTGGCTTAACGGGCTGAATGCAATTTTAGCAAGAAGTTCTGTGCCTTTGGTAAAATCATCCCCATAGACTTTTTGCCACCACTTTTCATGACCATGTGTAACCCGACTCCCAAAATTAGTGGAATAAACCGGTACAAATACCTTAGAAGAGGTTTTGCAACGTGTAAGAGATTGATACAATTGATACATCTCCTCCAAAGAGCATGTATTAATTTGTTCCTTTAAGTCACCTGGAATATCTTGATAAAATCCAAAATGCCTACTGAATCTATGGGGACTATATGACTGAACAATATGGTAGTCTTCGCACCGAAAGGACAAATATCTAGAATGAAGAATAATGAAGTAAAATAGTTTCGAAATGGACAAATCTTCATTATTGATAAAAGTGTGGTCATATTCCATTTTGAATGCAGTTCCATGCCAAAAGAATTTTTTTCCTAATCGTACACGTTCACGTGTTGACAACTCATCAAAAACAGCTGCACAACTTACTCCAAAATATTTCACAATTAAAGGTTTAGCCAACTTGCTATTGACAACACGATGAGTTTTAAAGAAGTGGCTTATCCATGCATAGAGATAGTGAATAGCGAAGCGATCATCAGTCTTCCTTGAAACAGGAGATTTAGAAATCATAGTCACGCCTTGATAGATACTTTCCAAAACAGAAGTGACAAGACCAAACACGTGACCACTAGCCATTAGACTAGCAACCTTAAAGGTTCCATGTTGGATATTATGTAAATCTTTGATGGGGAAGACAAATGCACATAACCAACAAGAAAGCAACGCCTCCAAATAAGTTTCTTCCTTAAGCTCATCCGGAACCTGAAGGTCTACAAAAACCACATGTTCTTCATCTGACCATCCCAGATGGATTTTGGTGGAACAGTTCTCCTTGCTTGCTTTCTCGGAGTTTTATATCTACTAGGCCCTCTAAACCAGAACTAATCCAATCACTGATGCTGACTTTTCCTTGTCTCTTAATCCGATTTTGGAGATGACGATAGTCTAAAAACAGATAAAGACAACTGTGAGGCAGAAAGTGTCGCCCTTGTCAGTCAACTCCTGTTAGCTCTTCAACACATGGGACAACTTCGTCATACAAAGTTCCCGTATAAGGAAGCCCACCCAAAAAATATAAATCCCATGGTGTAATAGATATCTCTCTAGCAGAGGTATGAAAAGTGTTAGTCTCTTGACTCCAACATTCACATAATGCTTTTATGATGTTATCATCATGATCGTATGTGAATAAGGAAGCATACAGAACATCATAGAGACGAGCATTATCAAGGAGGGGTTTGCATCGACTAAGTACATCCTCCAACCATTCCCAGTAGAATAGGATGTAAGAAAATCCACCATTTACATTGAATGAAAATTCCCAATTTGTTTGCGTCTCGATTATATCCCGACCTAGGGAAGAGTACGATCTTGAACTAGTAGTATTCTTATGATGCGAGGCAAGCAAAATGGTGATCCTTGATGATGTATCTTGACCATGAGAAATCTTCGTAGACCATTATGGTAAATTAGAAGGACGTATGTGTGATTCCCACTTCTTTGAAAAACACTCAATCATTGCTGGACGAACAATTAAAGTTGTGGCTCTCGTATCTTTGTCATCTTTATCCTTGCAAATGAACAATGCTGGTTTATTATCAATGGACGAATCTTTGAAGAACGACATACTCGAGTAGAGGCCTAAAAAAAAAAAAAAGAAAAAAAAAGAAGAAGAAGAGAAAATCAGCTTTCATTAGTATAAGGGAAATTAAAACAAAAGGCACTCTTTAAAATCAAAGATCTTTAAAACCAAAGATTGGTTGAGTCCAAAAGACATGACATGGTAAAATCACGACTTTTCAACATAACGTTTCAGAAAAGAAAAAAAGAAAAAAAGAAAAAAGTGGAGATGACGCCACCATAGGAAGGGAGCTGTCATTGCAAATAGTGACGTCATATAGGAAGGGAGCTGCCATTGCAAATAGTGATGTCATATAGGAAGGGAATTGTCACTGTGATAACGTCACACCAACGGGGGAACGTTATCACAGTGATAGTTCCCTTCCTATATGACGTCACTCTTTGCAATGACAGCTCCTTTCCTATGGTGGCATCATCTCCTTTTTTTTTTTTTTTCTTTCTTCTGAAAAGTTGGGTTGAAAAGTCGTGATTTTACCATGTCATGTCTTTTGGACTCAACCAATCTTTGGTTTGAAAGATCTTTGATTTTAAAGAGGGCCTTTTGTTTTAATTTCCCTTATACTTGTGAGAGCTGATTTTCTTTTCTTTTTTTCTTTTTTTTTAGGCCTCCACTCAAGTATGTCGTTCTTCAAAGATTCGTCCATTGATAATAAACCAGCATTGTTCATTTGCAAGGATAAATATGACAAAGATACGAGAGCCACAACTTTAATTGTTTGTCCACCAATGATTGGATGTTTTTCAAAGAAGTGGGAATCACACATACGTCCTTCTAATTTACCAAAATGGTCTACGACGATTTCTCATGGTCAAGATACATCCTCGAGGATCACCATTTTGCTTGCCTCGTATCATAAGAATACTGCTAGTTCAAGATCGTACTCCTCCTTAGGCCGGTATATAATTGAGAAGCAAACAAATTGAGAATTTTCGTTCAATGTAAATGGTGGATTTTCTTACATCCTATTCTATTGGGAATGGTTGGAGGATGTACTTAGTTGATGCAAACCCCTCCTTGATAATACTCGTCTCTATGATGCTATGTATGCTTCCTTATTCACATACAATCATGATGATAACATCATAAAAGCATTATGTGAATGTTGGAGTCAAGAGACTAACACTTTTCATAGCTCTATTTGGAGAGATATCTATTCCATCCTGGGATTTATATTTTTTGGGTGGGCTTCCTTGTACGGGAACTTTGTATGACAAAGTTGTCCCATGTGTTGAAAAGCTAAAAGGAGTTGATCGACAAAGGCGACACTTTTTGCCTCACAGTTGTCGTTATTTGTTTTTAGCCTTTCGTCATCTCCAAAATCGGATTAAGAGACAAGGAAAAGTCAACATCAACGATTGGATTAGTTTCTGGTTTAGAGGGCCTAGTAGATATAAAACTCCGAGAAAGCAAGTAAGGAGAATTGTTCCACCAAAATCTAGCAAAAATCCGTCTAGGATGGTCAGTGAACATGGTCCATGGTTAGATGAAGAACACATGGTTTTTGTAGACCTTTAGGTTCCGAATGAGCTTAAGGAAGAAAATTATTTGGCGGCGTTGCTTTCTTGTTGGTTATGTGCGTTTCTCTTCCCCATCAAGATTTACGTAATATCTAACATGGCACCTTTAAGGTTGCTAGTCTAATGGCTAGTGGTCGCGTGTTTGGTCTTGCCGTTTCTGTTTTGGCAAGTATCTATCAAGGCCGGACTATGATTTCTAAATCCCCTGTTTCAAGGAAGACTGATGATGGCTTCGCTATTCAATATGTCTATGCATGGATAAGCCACTTCTTTAAAACTCATCGTGTTGTCAATAGCAAGTTGGCTAAACCTTTAATTGTGAAATATTCTGGAGTAGGCTGTGCAGCTTTTTTTGATGAGTTGTCAACATGTGAACGTGTACGATCGGGAAAAAACTTCTTTTGGCATGGAACTGCATTCAAAACGGAATATGACTAGACTTTTATCGATAATGAAGGTTTGTCCATTTCAAAACTATTTTACTTCATTAGTCTTTGTTCTAGATATTTGTCCCTTCGATGTGAAGACTACCATATTGTTGAGTCATACATAGATTCAGTAGGCATTTTGGATTTTATCAAGATATTCCAGGTGACTTAAAGGAACGAATTAATACAAGCTCTTTGGAGGAGATGTATCAATTGTATCAATCTCTTACACGTTGCAAAACCTCTTCTAAGGTATTTGTACCGGCTTATTCCACTGATTTTGGGAGTCGGGTTACACATGGTCATGAAGAGTGGTGGCAAAAAGTCTGTGGGGATGATTTTACCAAAGGCACAAAACTTCTTGCTAAAATTGCATTCAGCCTCGTTATGCCACCTATGAAAAGTAAGCCTCATAAAGGATAGAAGGAACAATCAATTCAGAATGCTTCACATACTCATTTGAAGTCTCTTGTTGTGATGCCCCCTTAGAAAACGATTGCAAGTCAAAGGATTCTTCTAAGACCAATATGACTAATCAACACCCAAGTGAGAAGCATTAAGATAACTAGTCGCAAACCCGTGCGATGCACGGGCAAATTTTGTGATAAGGTATAATACATATATAGTTTTGATTGAATGTCATGATGTTAATAAGAAAAAAATAAAATAAAATAAAAACTGAAAAAATAAAATCTCCATTATAATTAGGGGTGGGCTCAGGTCGGGCGGTTCGGGTTTGAGGGTATTTTTTTATCCTACCCGACAGAGTCGGGTTTGCAAAGCTTTAACCCGTTGACCATCCGTTAAGGTGGTCAAATCGGGTGGGTTGGTTGATCGGTTTTGGCAGGCGGTTACGATCGGGTTTATCGGGTTTACAAGACAACCAAATCATTTCAAACATACACAATCACAAACAAAAACAAAATTGTCAAAAATTTGATATCAAAACTCAATCACAAACACAGCAAACCCAAACACAAACACAAACCCATTTTCTTTCTAGATCCGGTGAGATCCGGCAACCAAAATACAAGAAATCACCAGATCCAATGAGATCGGCAACCATAGTAGAAGAAAACAATCAGATCAGGTGAGCTTGCCTCAAGCCGTGGCGTCGCCTTCGTCTTCCAACCCCGACAACTTCTCAACCCAAGCTTCTTTCTTTAGTTTTTCTTCTTGGCAGAGACATGGTCACAGAGAGAGAGAGAGAGTGAGGGAGGGGGACGGAAATGAGAGAAGAGAGAGAGATGATCAGGTGAGCACCGTGAGGTTGAGAAAGAGAAAAAATTGTTCGGGTGGGGTGGGGACCGTATAATATATGTTGGATTTTTTTTTTTAATAGTATTAACTTTATATATATATATATATATATATATATTATTTAATTAAATATTGTCGGGCGGGCAGGTATCCACCCGACCAAAATTCCAAAAACCGTTATCCGTCCGTTATCCGGATATTTAAAATATCCGTATCCGTATCCGTCTATATATATGCAAGCGGGCGAGCAGGTGGACGAGTGGGTCGGTCAGATTGGTCAGGCAGGTCGGGTTCCACGGTTTTTTGCCCACCCCTAATTATAATGAATAAACCAATTTCAAAAAGTTAAGAGTCATGGAAATTTTCTATAAGATATCTCATATTTATATTACAGGAAATTTACATTAGTTTTTTGGCTAGTGGTAAAGAAATCACACATTTGAGAAGAGTATTGGATTAACAGTGTACTAAAAAAAAAAAATAATAAACTATTAACCACTATAGTATGTATTACAAGTGAAAAAAAAAATTGCATTTAAAACTTTGACAAAAGCTGCCAATTGAGAAAATAATTCAATAGAAGTCTTGTTCTCTTGCCTTTTACATAACCTCCAATATTGCTACCACTCCAACCACCTATTTCGAACAAAAATCATACTGCCCATTTGACATTTGGAAAGAAAAAAAAAAATCCACATAACAAAACAAAACTGCAATTGTAGTAAATGAATCCTAAATTAGGGAAAACAAATTATTTAATAACAATAATACTTTAATATCACATAGATTATTATTCAACACCAGCAAATGACTACCTTGGTATGTAGTTGCAAGGAAATTTTTTTTAATAAATTAGGGAAAAGATTGCAAATAGTCTTTCAAATAGTCTGAAAGTTCAATAATCCAACTATCTATAGCATACAACTGTTGCATTTTATGAGACTTTCTAATGATTCCAAGGTTTTGCGCTAATGAAGCATCCTTTTCAATTACATAGTCATGAGAGAATTTTAACGCTTTTGTTTCAAAGCAATGTTTTTTTTTTTTTAATTTGAAAATGAAGTAAAACAAAGTTATATTTGAAAATATAGAAAAGCAATTTTTTATGGTTGGCTATAACACGATAAAACAAAGTAAGTGTATGCTTATAGCAGGCTGCAATGCAACTATAGCAAAAACAAACACAAAGATCAGGGTCATAACAATAAAGAAGGTGGTTAAGCCCACAGTCTTGTCCAAATGGCGTGAACCAAAACCAACCCAACAAACCAATACAATAATGCTAAAACAGAACCACAATCTACTGATATGAAATCATGCTTTACTCGCATATAGTTTCCCAATCTATTTTCTCAATCTTAATCTTCTACAATTCCCAACAACATAGGTCACATGGCTTGCAAATTGCAAATCTATCTCATCATGCCTTTTTGCTTCTCCAAAGGTTACAACCAAAAGTAATTCTGCTAGATCAGTTGTCCATTGTCCCCAGCCTCTGCATACTTTATTCCAATAACTCTCTTCCAAAGGTGATTCTTTCCTCTTCAAATCTCCACAACTCCCTTTGTATTAGTTCCTAAGAAAAAATGAAAGAAAACTCTTATGAGTTTGAATTAAAAGCAGCCAAAACACCACCACAGGAAACCATGAAGTCTAGAAACACAGATTTACTACTCACTTCACATAGTGACCCTTAACCCAAACTTGAGAACAATGACATCTCAAAACAAAATCAACCAACAACAAAATTAATAAATTTCAGAATTTTTTTTTTTATTGGAAAATCTAAAGCAAAAACTAAACCAAACAACCCAAATATTTCTCATTCATATAACTGAGAGCAAACTTTAGAAACCCATCAAATTTCCTGTGATTCATGGGCTAATCCACAATTTCAAACATTAAAAAAAAAAACAATCAACTTAAGAGAAGTTTATTATTTAAAAAACAAAAAACCTACGAGAGATACTTGCGATTGTAGCTATCAGACTCAGCCCAAAGTTTGGCAAGGCAGTACAATTCCAAATCTCAGCAATTACATAACCTTTCATGGTATCAGAGACATCAAAAAACTAATGTCATTACCTTTCTTTGTTTCTCTCAAACCTTTCATCAAACACCTCAGCTGCAATGTCTTCTGCTACCATTGATTCTTCACCTGCACCTCTATCCATGTCTCTTCCCACAATCACTAACACTGCCACAATCACAGGACACCCAAAACAGAGGAAAAAAAAAAAAACAGATCAGAGTAATAATACATTGTAATCTAAATTGGGTAAATCCCAGGACCCAATCCTAATTCCATTTCTTTTCCCACAAAGAGAATGACAATGAGAGAAAATTTAAAAAAAGAAAACAAACAAACAAACACACACAGTATCTGCAACCTACCAAGAAAAAGTCAACCACAAACCCTCAAATGTACCGGAAAAACTGAAGAAGTTCGGGAGGAAAAAAGAAGAAGAAAAAACTCAACTCAAAAGGACTTTCCAATTCTGCTTGTAATTTGGTGGCTTCTGTGGAGGTTTTGATAGAGTAATTGGGAATATATATGAAAAATAATCCACTGGGTCTTAATTTGAAAGGGGGCAGCAATTAAAGGAAACAATGGGGAGAGGAAGAGCCGAGAGAGAGAGCGTTAGAGACTTAGAGTAGGGCTGTAATGCTGATTTGAATATAATGGGGAGAGGTAGAGTCGTTTGTGTTTGATGGGAAGATGAGGAGTCCATAGAGAGAGAAAAAAAGAGAGGATAACGGTGAATAGGAAAGGAGAGAGAGGATAACTGAAGGATTTGAAGAGATAATTGATGACAATTATTTTGATAAGGTTTTGATGGAAATTAATTGTATTGTAAATTAGTAGAGCATTAAGTACATTAAATAAATAAATGGGCAGGACATGTGAGAGAGGGTAGATGTGTGAGAGAGAAAAGGATGATGTGGAATTTTGTGGAAGTAGAGATTTTGATTTGACAGGCTTTGGAGAAGGTAAAAAATTTTCTCTCTGCTTCAGGTTTTAATTTATATTATAGACTAGTCGTTGACCTGCACGATGTGCGAGAAGATTCAATATAATTATTTTTTAGTTTAATGACACATTTATTCCTTAAGCTTTACCCAATGTTTTCAAATAGTTCTTATCATTTTAAATATTTTATTTTAGTTCTTATATCTTTATTTGTGCCAAAAAGTTCCTTGCCATTAAGTTATTAAGTGTTTGATGGAAAAAGGTAATGTAAATTTTTGAAACATGTGGATGAAACAAACAAAGAAAAATGATAATGCTACCTTCTCCAAAAAAAAAAAAAAAATTGTTAACAAATAGCTTCTAGTAAGAACACAATAAATGTGGATTAGGAAGTTTTAGTTTAAGATATTAACACTCCTTGAAAGGTCAAGTGAGAGATGCATCTATGAGTAAGTCAAATTGCAAAAGTACCAAAGAAGCAATTAAATTTATAATAAAATGATGAAGTCTTATGTTTGCCAGAGTGATTATGGTATTGTATCAATTTTAACATTCTAATAAGAACACAATAAAAATGGGTGTTACTACTTTATCCCGAATGGTTGTGTCATTGGAAAGTACGACATACAAAAGTTGTAAGCACAAAAATAATGCTCAATTAGTATTATTGATATGATGCGAGTTCATCTTAGTTCCTTAAGAATGATGGTTCAATCACAATTCAATTGCATGAAATATCCAGTCTAGCTTGAGTTGTGTTAAAATATGACAAAGAAGCCATTGTTTTAAAATTAAAGGTTTCTGCCCAACGAAACAAATCTAGAAAACTAACACACACAAAAAGGGGTGAAAAGAGAAAATTACGGGAAATAGGTTCCCAAATTTTGTAAATATTTAGAATCCAATTCATTAGGCCAATATGTTTGCTCCTCATAAGCCATACTTGTTATGAGGGTGAGCTTTATTTAATTTTTCTTTTCTTTTCTTTTCTTTTATTTTTTATTTTTTATTTATTTTGTTATTTATTTTGTTATTTATTTTTACGTTAAACTCTACATAGGTTATTAATATAAGTGAATTAATAAACATAGTAGATGGTACAGAAGCCTATTGGCAATTTCATTTCCTGTTTTTTGATAGCACAAACACCAAAGAAGGCAATTAGAACTCACTCAACTTTGGATACAATGAAAATTTCTTTAGATATGGAGGTTCAAATTGAAATATCCTTAAGAACATAAGTGCATGGAGGCAAAGGTATATATCCCAAAAATCACCAAAAAAAAAAAAAGCATTTGGAACTCTCAACTTTGGGTACAAAGGAAATTTCATTACAAATGGACATCAAGACCAAAATATTCCTTTAAAACAGAAGTAAATGGAGACAAATGTTTTCTATCAATTTAAATAATGTAGCTAAAAGAGAATGGTGAAAAAGTCCTTGGAGGCTATTTGATGGAGAAGCATTGCCTTAAAAACATTTGACCCTATTTGATGGAGAACCATACTCCGTCTTAATACTTCTCTTCTTCATGAGGTGAATTTGATAAAATCTTACTAAATTGAAACTGCAAACAGCCAAGAAGAGGTTAAACATAAGTTTCGCACTAACTTTGATAAAAAAATTTCAGACGTAAAAATAACCGGCCAACCTCAAGAAACCACAAATGGTTTTTAAAACAAATGGATCAATATTGGACGGAAACCAATTTAAAGAAATAGCTTTCTATTTTTTTCCCCTTTCTTAATATTAAAGGATGATGTAACAACAGTTGAACCCATATAAGAAATTATTCAGCTCAATCACAAAGCACTAAAAACTAACAATTCATAAAAATCAAAGTAAGATCTCACATCTGTAGGGGCTACTTCTGCAGCATAATATTCAAATATATATACAAAGACGAACAATTACAATACATAAGATAACTGTAATTTGTATGAACACAGATCGATGTTTACATAGAAGATGAAACAAACAAATAAATTGATGTAAGGAATAATACACAGCATACCTGGTATGTAAGGAACAATTTTTTTATCAAATCAAAATCTGATTATATTCCCATTTGAGCATTCCATAAACAATTCTATTGCGCCAGTGGAAATGTGAAATTAAAATTGTAAAACAAAGAAATACATTGATTTAATGAACTGTATACCTGGTATGTAAGGTACAATTTTTTAATGAAATCAAAATCTGATTGTATTCCCATTTGACTCATTTGAGCATTCCATAAACAAAGAAATACATTGATTTAAGGAACAGTACAGATCATACCTGGTAGGAACAATCAAAATATGATTGTATTCCCACTTGAGAAATCCACCAACAATTCCATTGCGCCCCTCGAAACGTGAATAGAAACTGCATAGCAAACAAAATCCAAGAAACCCAGAGCACTGAAATCATCACAACATCGGCAAGCCATCAAATTATCACATCAGAATTCCAAATGAAAAACCCGTAAAAGATTGAAAAAGAAAAGGGAAAACTAACCTCAGAGGGGGCTCTGCAATTCTGGAGAGACAACAATTAGAAATCAATATATAGGAATAACATGAAGGGAGAGCATTAGATTAGAGCTGGATTTAGTTGTCTGGTCATTATTTAACGGGAATAAACAGGGACGTTTAGCAGGGAGAGAGAGAAAAGACGGGAAAAAAAAGAAAAGAAAAGAAACGTGTACCGTTTCCGAAGGAGATGAGGAGTCGAGGGAGAGAGAGGGCATTAGAGATTAGAGAAGAATCTAGATTTAATGTTCTGGCCAAGTAATAAGCGTTAGAGGAGGAGGAGGAGGTGTTAGAAGAGGAAGAGGTTGGATTGAAATTTAGGGAAGGAGTGGAAAAAAAAAAAAAACATGTTCAGAAGGAGGAGTCGTGAGTGAGAGAGAGAGGAAAAATAGGGGGTAATAAGTCTGATGTGGTGTCCATTGGGGGAAGTCTGTAATAAATATAAGGCTTTAGCTATTAGTTTAGTAGATAGATAATAGAAAATGGTGAAGAGAATAATAATAAAAGCCCAGCCTCCCAAAAAAAAAAGTGGGTTGGATCTGGAATGTTATGAGAGAGTTGAGAGACATAAGATTTGGATTGATGTGGGAAGAGTAAATCTGACGTGGCAGCTTTTGGAGAAGACAAAAAAAAATCTCTCAGCTTCACTTATTAGTTTATAATATAATAGATATTCAACTTAACGTGGCCATTGAAGTTCTTAATGAGGATACACACAGTAATTATGATCTTTGTTGGAAACATTTAAAATAAATGTCATCGAATGCTACCGGTGTCGGTAATTCAGCTAGTCATGCCCCTACTCCTATTAATAGTGAGTCTTCCATTTGCAAGCCATCTATTGAGAATTTGACAGTTAAAAGACGCAAGATTAATGATTTCACTCTTCCACCTAAATTTGTGAGTGATGATGATGAGGTTTCCTCAAGACATAGTCCATTAGTTGGAGTTCCAAAAGTTCTATGTTTCATGCCACGATGACTATATCTAATGTGCTCAAGAAAGAAGCTTTAATGTTAGGAGACATTCTTTTGTTGAAGCTCTCAGAACTTCCTTTAAATAAGACTCTTTTGAAGGTAGAAATCGATCAGATCTATCGTGAAATTGAGAGTTTCGGAGTTGATTCTCAACCATTGCGAGAGCGTGTTGATAAATATTCTAAGGATGTCATGGATTACCTAGAGATGAAGGCATCTATGAGTAAGCAAATGAGTTTAAATGCTCAAACTTGTCGAGTGGAGGAAATTGAACTTGTTCGTTCTGAGACACTTAGTACCAAAACGACCTTAGAAGCCAAGCTTCATTTGGCCAAATCAAGGATGGATCAGTTGAAAGCAGAACTACATCAATTAGAAATATCGATGTCTTAAATCGAGTCTAAACAAGCTAAAGAAGATGATGTTGTCAAAGCGTTAGAGGAAGAACTTGAAGTTGTTAAGTCAACTGATGTGGTTGATGACATGGATGTGGAGGCTTTGAATAAGATACAAACTATTTTGGAGACTAAACGTTCCAACTTGAAGGACTTGAAGTGGATGTAGTGACTATTTCACCTTTTCTACTTGTGTAGGCTATGTCTTTTATTTTCTTTTCCTTTCTTTTTTTGTCATTTAATTTCATGGATTCTTTTATTTCATTGCAACACACTGTGAAATTATAAATATCAATGAAGATTGCCAAGTTGCCTATGTACCCGTGAGGGATCAAGTTATTACATAGTTCAAGGAAATTTTTTTTTTTTGACATGTGACTGAACTTAGTAAAGAGATACCAAGTTGCTAATGTACCTGTGAGGGATCAAGTCATCATGTAGTTCAAGGAAAATTTTTTTTTTTTTTACATGTGACTGAACTTAGTATAGAGATACCAAGTTGCCTACGTACCCATGAGGGATCAAGTCATCATGTAGTTCAAGGAAAAGGATTTTTTTTTTTTTTTTTTTTTTTTTTGTACTCTAACTTTTGCCTAGGTCGCATTTTTCAAGGTTTTAACATTGCGAGCTTTTATTTTTTATTTTTTATTTTTTTTTGGCTCTAACTTTTGCCTAGGTCGCCTCTTTCAAGGTTTTCAACCTAGCGAGCATTTTTTTTTTTTTTTTTTTTTTTTTTTTTTTTTGTGTGAGTAGTTTACGCTCTTACTAAGGAGCATAATGAACTTCAAGCATAGTAACGTTTCGAGAATTTGCTGTTGATAGGGCCAATCCTTAAACCATTTTCAACAACCAGCTTGTATGCGCCATTTGTGTAAACCTTTTGAACTACATACGCTCCATCCCATTTTCAGAGAAACTTATTTCCAGTGATCAGTGGCATAGCCAAGGCTTGCCTTGGCTGGGCTATAGCCCAGTCAAGGTTTTGTCTTTTTTCTTTTTTTTCTTTTTTTACCTATATTTTTTTATATAAAAAAAAAAATTACCTTAAATTAAATATTAATAATTAATAGTCATTTTTTTTTTTTTTTTTTTGCAATTAGCCCACCCGAATATTTTTTTCTGCCTTCGCCCCTGCCAGTGATGATGGGTTTTCATACATCAAGGACTAAATCTCCAGTTTGAAATGATCGAGGATGAACCTTCTTATTGAAAGCCTTAGAGATACGAGCTTGATAATATTCTAATCTCTGTTATGCCTCGAGCCTTTTTTCATCCAAATTTTCCAATTCTTCAAGGCGTAGATGAACATTGTCTTCATTAGAAAGGTCTTCTTGAATGGCAATCCTTAGTGAAGGAATTTGGCATTGTAGTGGCAAAACAGCTTCTACCCCATAGACAAAAGAGTATGGAATGGCTTGGGTAGGCGTTTGATATGTTGTACAATATGCCCACAAAGCTTCCTCAACTCTTTCATGCCAGTCTCTTCTTGACTTCCCTACAACTTTCTTTAGCAAATTGCATAGGTTCTTGTTAAAGGCTTCAGCGAGACCATTGGCTGGTGCATTATACATGGAAGAATTAGGTTACTTAAAGCCGAAATCATTGCAGAGTTTGTCCAACAGCTTATTGTAGAACTCCCTCCCATTATCAGTGATGATGTAACGAGGCACGCCATATCAATAGATGGCATTTCTCTTGATGAAATTAATAACTATTTCTTTCTTGACTTCACGAAAGGTAGCGGCTTCAGCTTATTTGGAGAAATAATCTGTTGCAGCCAAGATATATGAATGTCCATCTAAAGACTTAGGTGTCAATGGTCCAACCACATCTAATCCCCAAGCATCAAATGGCCATGAAGCGACAGTAGGATGCAAGGGTTCAGGAGGTTAATGGATGAAATTCGCATGAAATTGACAAGCTGAGCATTTTTTTGTGTAATCCATGCAATCTTTGACCATGGTGGGCCAATAATAACCCATTCGTTTGATTCAAAAATTAAGCTTGGGACCAGATTGGTGAGCACCACAAATCCCTGAATGAACTTCTTTAAGTGCCTTGACTGCTTCATCATCATCCAAACAATGAAGGAGGAGACCATCAAACGATCGTCGATATAAGGCTTTCTTGTAATATACGAACCGTGGGGCTCGTCTTCGAATCTTTGTTCTATGTCGAGTATCATTTGGCAATTTTCCATTTTCTATGTAATCGATAAGAGGTTGTCTCCAATCTTCTCTATCTATTTCAAAGATTGAAATGATATTGACATCTTCTTCCATCTCATCATCATCAAAATTCGGAGGCACTACCCACCTTCGACATATAGAAACTTTTACTTCAGGATCTTGTAGAGTAAGTGCAGTTGCCAATTTTTCAAGAGCGTCAGCTTGTTTATTCCCACTTCTTGGAACATGCGTGATGTTGATATAGTCAAACCATGCTAAAAGTCTTATGGCATATTTGCAATATGAGACCAAGTCTGGCTTTTTTCACCTCATACTCCGAAAGCACTTGGTTTATGATTAATTTTGAATCTCTAAAGACCTCCAAATGGGTTGTCTTTAAATCCATTGCCATGTCAAGACCGAGGATTAGTGCTTGATATTCAGCAACATTGTTTGAACAACATTCGATAAGAGTGAATAAATATGGGAGTACATCCCCTTCTGGAGTTATGAATACTACTCTAGCACCTGCCCCATCACGTTGAGTTGCTCCATCAAAGAACATCTTCCATGGTTGTGACATTTCTACAAGCATCACTTTTTCATCAGGAAGATCATCAAATAACTCTCAATCATCGGGGATAGGATGGTTGGCAAGGAAATCAGCCAGGGCTTGCCCTTTTATAGCTTTCTGTGGAACGTAGATTATCTCAAACTCTTGGAGTAAGAGAGCCCATATACCAATCTTCCTAATAAGATTGATTTAGACATGATGTATTTGATAGGATCTGCTTGGGAGATAAGCCAAATTGAGTGAGCTTATAGGTAATGCCTTAGCTTTTTAATGGCAAACATTAAAGCTAAGCATGTCTTTTCAATTGGTGTGTAATTAAGCTCAGCCCCATTTAGAGTTCTACTCAAATAATAAAGAGCATTCTCTTTTCTTTCTTTATTTTCTTGTGCAAGAAGTACTCCTAGAGATCGCTCTTGTGCAGCTATGTAGAGAACAAGTGGTTGACCATGTATAGGTGCTCTTAGGACAGAAGGATTCAGCAAATATATTTTAATGCTTTTAAAGGCATTGCTACATGCTTCGTCCCATTCAAACAAAACATCTATCTTCATAAGCCGATTGAAGGGTTGACAGCGTCCCGCCAAGTTGGCTATGAACCTCCTAATGTAGGCTAGCTTTCCATGGAGACTTTTGAGCTCATGAATGTTTTGAGGTTCATGCATTTTCTAGATGGCATCAATCTTTGAGTGATCGATCTCAATTCCTCGATGTCGAACGACAAATCCTAGAAATTTTCTTGATGTAACTCCAAATGCACACTTCAAAGGATTGATTTTAAGTTGATACCTACGAAGTCAATCAAAGATCTGGTGAAGGCCTTGGATATGCTCCATTCTTTTCTTTGATTTCACCACTAAATCGTCAACATAGCATTCTACATTTTTATGGAGAATATCATTGAAGATCCTTTGCATTGCTCTTTGATAGTTGGCACCAGCGCTCTTTAACCCAAAATGCATGACTTTGTAACAGTAGATACCTTTTGGAGTACGGAATGTAGTGAACTCTTCATCTCTTGGAGCCATACGAATTTGGTTATAACCAGAGAACCCATCCATAAATGAAAGGGTTTCTTAACCTATAGTAGCATCAACCAAGATTTCTTTTAGGGGGAGAGGAAAATTATCCTTTGGACATGACTTGTTGAGATCACGAAAGTCAACACAAATGAGAATATGTCCATTCTTCTTTCTCACAGGGACAATATTTGATATCTAAGAAGGATACTTAACTTCTTGAATAAATCCAGCCTCAATAAGCTTGTTAACCTTAACTTCAATTTGGGGAATCAACTCAGGTAAGAATTGACGTTGCTTTTGCTTTATTGGTCGTACACCATGTCTTATTGATAGATGATGAACAACTACTTTTGGGTCTAGACCAGGCATTTCTTTGTTTGTCCAAGCAAAAACATCTTTGTACTCTTTGAGTAGTTTAGTATAAGCATTTCTTCCTCTGGAGACAAGTTTGCATTTACACAAATTGGTTTAGAATCTTCGGCGCTACCAATATTAATTTCCTTTAACTCATCCACTGTAGCTTGCGCACCTTCTTCAAATGTGGGCAGTGCATCCTCTTCTATAGGCAATTCTGCTTTTGTTTCTTCAATGATTGTAACATGATTCATGGAAGTAACATCATCATCTTCCATGTTTTGATTTGTGATCACCCTTATGTATCTTTTAGCTGTCAGAGTTTCTCCATTTTTTTATTACCTAGATAGCTTGTCACTTCATACGAGATGGAACAGAACTTCGTATTTCCTTCGACTCTTGGGCATCAAAGTGTGCATTGTCGAACTTTTTATCAGAGGTATTTGACCTCTTATTTTTCCTTTGTTTTCTCTCTTCTTCTTTTGAGACTTGGGGAGTTATTGAGTTGCTTAGTCACATGTGAACTAGATTTCGAGTATTTGCAACGAGATTGTGACTTTCTTGTGGTCCCAATCTATCAAAGACCAAGAATTGTGAAGTTGGTCGACCGAGGCAATTAAATACAGAGCCTTTCTTGGATGGCTTGAGAAATTGCTCTTCCTCTTCAGCACATGTTGTGATGACGAGAACATTGGTTTTCCGGATAGGGATGTGGATTGGAGTAGATGGAGTATATCCGATTCTAGCCTTAGACTTTGCCACACCATACCCTTGGGCCTTCAACATCTTCTGAGTTTTGGTTAAGTCATGATCTTTTTCTCCAGAAGCTTCAGGAATAAGTCTACCTAATCCATTAGGCTCATTGTGGTTGTAACCAGCTTTAGCCATAAGTCTGTAAGCATTAGGGTCAAAACCCTCCTCGGTGCACTTTGTAGGCAAACTTCCATGTTGAATGGTTGGTGCTTGGGATGGTCTCACAAACCCTTTCAATGGTTGGCAAGAAAGTGTTGTTTTAGTGATCTTTGCAACAGGGAGAGTTAATTCTTGAAAACTCTTCAGAATTGAATTTTCATCTCCAAAGAATGGGGATTGTCCTTCTTTTCTTTTAGTAATTGGAACATACCTCAGCACAGGAGTAAGCTTGACTGTCTCAGAGCCTTGTTGTTTCGTCTTCCCTTTAGAGTTCTCATTTTGCTTGGCCTCTTCCTTTACCTCAGCTGGCAAGTCAGGTTTA
Source organism: Fagus sylvatica (assembly GCA_907173295.1). Lineage (NCBI taxonomy): Eukaryota > Viridiplantae > Streptophyta > Magnoliopsida > Fagales > Fagaceae > Fagus > Fagus sylvatica. The sequence goes on along the minus strand of OU015771.1, from coordinate 20,606,919 downwards.
GGGATTTCATATTGGAGTTTAACTTCTTCGGTTGATGGTGGAGTAATAACTTGTATTCCTTCTAAAGTATCATCCTCTAAGTAAAACTTAGCTTCTGCAAAGAATGATTTAGCTTTAGTGAAGGGTTTATCGTCAGCCATAACTTTCTTTATTTGTCCATCTTGAAAGTATTTGAAACATCGGTGATACGTAGATGGCACAACACCATACTTGTGGAGCCATGGTCGCCCAAGTAATGGTTTGTAAGAAGTCCTCGCATCAATGACGTGGAATAGCGCACTTGACTCTATATCTCCAATAAGCATGTTAAGTCTGATTTTACCAATAGCTCTTTGTCCATCTTGATTAAAACCTTGAATCATCAATCGACTATGTGATAACTGATCTAAAGAGATCCCTAGATCTTTCAATACTTTAAGAGGTAAAATTTTGACCGCAGAACCGCCATCAACTAAGATGCGATTTACAAGTTGCTCTTTTATGTAACCTGTAACAAACAAAGGACGATTGTGAATCCTTGAGCCCAGTAAGCGGTCTTCATTAGTGAACATGATTGAAGCTACACATGATCTAAAAATGCGAGATGACTCTATCTCTCCCTCAGTATTTGAAGATACTTCCCCATTGATTAGGTAACAAGTGACAGATGTGAATATGTCTTCTTGGAATTGCTTTGGCATGAACTCTTGTAAAGTAACAGGCTGTCGGAAATCTTGTGCGGATATTTCTGCGAGTGGCAACGTAGTTGTCTCAGTTCCCTTAGACTTGTTCATCTTTGTTAGTTTTTTCACTATGCGAAGTCTTCTCAGAGCCTCTCTTGATTGTGTCAAAGATGTTGCCTTGCGATTCCTTCGTAGAGTTACAAGGGTCCATCCTTCGTCATCAACAACTGAAGGTTCCTTGTGACAGAACATGATGCTTGTACCGCTATTGTCTTTTAGCACATTAGATGTCACATTTGGAGTAGAAAATATCTCTACATTAATGGGCTCAAATAAGCCGAATTGAATGAAGAAAGTGGAGGTGGTTGGAGTGATTGCCATAGCGAGATTGGAAGTCATAACATCATCATCATCAAAAGTGATCTATCCTGGACGCGCTAACTCCATGATCTTATTGTTCAGTACAAAGCATCGTTCCACAAGATGACTGACGAGACGAAGATACTTGCAATACTTCGGATCATTAGCTTGGTTAGCCTCTTCAGGACGTTTCATCTTTGGTAACTCAATTACTTTTAGTGTAAGCAAATAATCCAACATCTTAGAGACGTCTGAGTCAGGGAATGGATACTGTTTTTCTTGCATCTCTAGCAATGTCGATTTCCTTTTTCCCTCTCTTGAATGGTGGGAGGCTTTTCGTCTTTTATCTTTGGATTTATTGGGACTTTGAGAGGAGCAGTAGTAACAGTCATAGACTGTTTGTTTTCCGCTTTAGATGGAAATTTGCCCCCTTTAGGAGGATCTTGCTTCTCTTTACCTTTGCTAAGTCCTTCAACAGGTGGGCCTTGGTTTCCATTGGACGAAATACTGAGTTCCATGTCATGAGTGTGTGTTGCTAGTTCTTCAAAAGTTCTTGGTTTTATTCCTTGCAAAATGTAACTTAAGCCCCAATGCATTCCTTGAATGCACATCTCGATGCCAGATGTCTCAGACAGTTGATCCTTGCAATTGAGACTGAGATTTCTCCATCGCTGGATGTAGTCAATAACAGGTTCCTCTTTCCATTGCTTTGAATTGGTGAACTCAACCATACTAATCGTACGTTGAGTGCTATAGAAACGGTTTAGAAATTGTTGCTCCATTTGATGGAGTTAGGTTTAAGGTCAGTGTACCAATCGAACGTGTTTCCTTTTATGGAGCGAACAAACTACTTGACCATGAGATACCCATAAGTACTAGCATTGTTACAGGTTTCTATGAAGTGAGCCACATGTTGTCTCGGATTGCCTTTACCATCAAACTATTGAAATTTTGGGGGCTGATAATTCTTTGGCATCCTCATGAGGTCGATTCTTTGAGTGTATGGCTTGGCATAGGCAATGGAAGACTAACTTCCGATTCCCATTTGATCCTTGATGGCGTCCTTGATGAACTCCTTAAGCTGGCCATTTGAAGAAAATTGTAAATTTTTTGGAAATCTCACCATTTTTGGAGCTTTCAGCTTCTTCTCGATGAACTTCTTTTTTTTGGATCCCATCTGTGCGATTTGATTCAGGCATGTTCTCAATTTTACTCATCACGAAAGATATTTGTGCATCTCTTCTGGCTTCTCTTTCCGTAATGGATTTCATTAATTCTTCTAGAGTCTTGGCCATGATTGAGACTTGTTCTTCCATACATGTCGTGTTAGTCATCATGACTAGCATAACAGTTGAACTAATAGAGTGAGGAGAGTCCCTAAGTTTAGACATAGGGGTACTTTCTGGAGAAGAGAACTCAAATTCATCAATTGATGTATAAGCTTCTTCGATGATGGAAGCGTATAGGTTTGTGCTAGAGGTTTGAGATAAAGTTGGTTGAGATAACATTTTATTGACAAGGCTAGCAACATCTTCGCTTGCTCCAAGAGTGGTTGAAACAGCATGCATCTTCTTAGAATCAGAAGTGTTGAAAACGGGTGTGGACTGCGACATGGAAGTTACTTGTGTGTAGAGCTCTGCAAGACTTTTTGTCCTTCCCCTTGTCATAGGTCTGTCGTAACGAGTGTCCGAGTTCGATGAAGAGCTTTGGTTAGTCGTGGGATTTGATTCACTCTTCTTGAAAAGAGGATTGTTGAATTGAATCTTCTTTGAAGCCATCGTGGCGTGAGAAGTTGATGAAGAGTAGAGATGAGAGGTAGAGATAGTCCCACTGGGCCTACCAGAAATTTGTAGACAATAAATTTCTCAATCTGTATTCAAATGAAAATAAATTTGCAACAAATTTTTTATTTAATTGAATGTAGTGGATTACAATGTCATTGTTCCTTTCATTCTTCTCTTAAAAATTGATTTCAACTTGAGGGCTTTAATAAGCTTATTTCTCGGATCAAAATGAATTGATGACAAACTTGTAGGCAAACTTCTAGGCTTTGGCTTGTTTAGAAGTTCTTCGTTCTTTGTGTTCTTCGTATTCAAAGGATTTTGTGTAGAAGTTCTTCGGGGCTTTTGGCTTGAATCCGATGAATCTTCAATTAATCAAGGTTCTTCATTTGTTCTTCAAAGACTCTTGGAGAAATTTTGGCAGAGCTTTGATGCTTGGAGAGTTGATCCCCAATGAACTAGGGAGTGCCTCTATTTATAGTGGTCTCATGAAGAAAAGTCCACTAGAAACTAGTACTTTAGAAGACACATGGTTGATTTTGATTGGCCAAAAATCTAAGAGTCCCACCAGGACTCATTGATATTTATCTCCTTCTTTATTTATTTTGATTGGAGATAATTATCAATTATAAGTGTCTCATTATAATTGGAAGAAATAGTTATCTTGATTTTGTGGGTCAAAGTGACACGTGGCAAAACCGAGACCAACTTCCCGGGTCAAAAGGTCCGATACCCGAACCTACTTGACGCAACGAATCCAGACCCTGCAACACTTCGAGATCAATGGAGGTTCGCTATCAAACAATACAGCAGATGGTACTCCCATGCCTGGAGCACCGCCATTCTCCCCGGTGTCTCCTTCTTTGCTCTCGGTTGGCTCATCAAGGACTCTAATCCCCTGCCCTCTTTTCATGATTAGCCCCTTGAGCCACCCTCTTCCTTAGCCGATGAGGCAAAAGAAGCTTGCCGATGATGAATGATGATGATGGTGAGCTTCCATGGTGAGTGAGTTCTGTTGTTTTATTTTGGGTTTTAGGTTTCTAGGCATGTTGGTTTTGACTTTTGAGGCAACTTTTGATGGGTTTCTTTCAAATTTGGATATTATGAGCATGTTTGTGTTTGAATCCAAAAAATGGTGGGTCCGGGTTCACATTTGTTTGTTTGGCAATTGTTCTTAGTTTTTGTATTTTAAAAAAATCATTGTTTAAACTACACTCAAATGCTTAAATTAGAGAACAACAAAAAGATGTTTTCACCCAAACTCTACAATTGACCGGTGGCAATTTTGCAATTAACTCAACAATGCACAGTACTTTTTTTTTTATCTTCTTTCTCTCATTTCAGCAACTCCTCTCTCTCTAACGGAAATATTTTCTCTCTGTCTCTGGTCTCCTTTCTCTCACAGTGCTCTCTCTCTCTCATGCATCACTCTCTTAGTTGAGCCCAAGCAAGTTGACGATGTGAGCTGCTGAGGCATATCTGCTTGGTACAAGATCCGCCGAAGCAGATCTAGAGACCCACTTGGGCTCGTGGTGGTTACGGCAAGTGATGGGTGTGGGTTGTTGGTTTTGCAATCGGATCGGACTTGATTTGGCTGTGGATTTGTGTTTGTGGCAGTGGCTCACGGTGGATTGTGTCGGTTGGGTCTTTGTTTGTGATGGAGTTTTTGTTGAGCTGGTAGTTTATTTTTTTGTAGTTTGTGGGTTTGTTGAACTGCTAAATTTTGGTTATTTTTTGCGGTTTATGGGTTTGTTGAACTGGTAAATTTTGGTTGATTTTTTGTGATTTGTGGATTTGTTATTGCATTTGTGAAATTGCTATGGGTCTTGGTTGTAGTTGGGATTGTGATTGTGATTATGATTTTGCTTTGAATTTGTTCTGGGGTTGCTGTTAATTTTTTGTTGGGTCTCTACGGGATAAATGTGAGTGGCAGTGAAGGGCTGAGGGTGGTGGCTCATCGTGGCCATGGTGGATTGTGGGGTGGGTGGCAATTGGATTGTGGTGGTCTGTGGAGGACGTGGGAGACTGGAGAAGTCTGATTGTTGATTGCCAAAAAATAATAATAATAAAATGATAAATAAAAACATTAAGAGTAAAACACTTAGAAAACACTTACCAAACAAACTTTTTATTCTCAAAACTATTATAATATTGTTTTTTATTACAATTTCTCAAAACACTCAAATACAAGTTTTAGAAAACACAAAACAAAAAATAGTCACCAAATATACCCTATGTTTGCTATAATGTGAATTATATTTTTTTTTTTTTTTTTTTTTTTTTTTTTTTTAATGACGTGTCAAATTTGGCCACATCAGATGACACGTTAGTTGTTCTACTAAGCAATTAACTGGGGCTTCTAATAAAGATAATCGGAATGTGCAATTTGATAACTAATCAAAGTTAGGGAGCTAAAATAAAAATTTTTGAAGTTAGGAGGTCAAAATGAAAACACCCCTTAAGTTAGGAGGCGAAAAGTTGACTTCAAAATGATCGAAAATTCCTTTAGAACCTTGAAAATGACAAAATTACCCTTTAAAGCTTTAAAAGCTTTTAAATGACCAAAATACTTTGAAAACTTTTAAAATGATAAAAATACCCAAAAAAATCTCTAAAATAACAAAAAAAAAAAAAAAATGCTCAAAATCTCTGAAATATCCCCGAACCTATAAAACGATCTATATATATATATTTTTTTTTGGGGGGGGGGGGGGGGGGTGGGTGTGATTTGCTTTGTTGCCTTGGTCAACTCAGGTGATATCTTCTGTGAACAACATGCAGCACTGCTTTCTGCTAGGTAGTGGTTTGTTGTTCCCAGGCCAGGCTTCAAACACCCAATTGCAAATGAGACGGACTTTCCCCTTGAACCCCGGTTGCTGTGTTGCCGATTTTCATCTGGATCTTTTTTCTTTCCAGAATGAATCAGTTAACATGGCTTAAAATTAAGCTACTCATAAATCATGTGGTATGTTTCAAATTTACCTTTAAACTAGAATCATGAAGAAAGGATGAATCTGCCCCAGTAAACACTAAGAGGAATCTGTCACATTATCTATTAATTAATCAGTAGTACTTCAATTCTTAAAAAGGCAATAGACTGAGATTCCAGTCAGCGAGGATCTGAAATAACATCTGAACAATATAATGGAAACTGGAATATAATTAGCAAGGCAACTCCTCGAGATGCACCAAAAGAATAATCTCTAATAAGAACAGCCTGCCTTATAATACATACTAATAACAAATACCAATTACCAGTACTTAAATGAAAACAATAATGCTATACTATGCCTTATACCAGCAAGGCGGACAAGCCACTACAATAAAATTCAACCAAAATAAGAAGGGGAGTGGGGGACAAAAACAAAAGAATGGGGAAATATTTAGCATGAGGAAAAAACCACTAGTGGAAAACAAATATGGAACAGACAAGAATATAATCTCATGACTTTATACGATGAAAATGAATCTCAAAGAATATCCACCTTCCTTCACAGGCAAGCCTCTTGGAAGTCCCGCACCCTTTTTGACTCTACTTGGACTTTGAATCGTCACAAATAGTGGCCAAATTAACCAAATCACTTGGGACGTAATATACAAGACCACTGCTACTTCTTAAGGCACCTGAAGCTCAAGCACCCATGAATATTTTAGAGAGCCTCTCACTTGGGCCACCTTTACTAAATACAAGCAGAGCTACAAGAATGTTCTGCGAATGCACGCAAGAACAGCTTGCCCTAGTTGCTATGCCCATGCACCATAGCTAAGTTTCTCACAGTTTTTTAGGCAAATTATAAGTCTTCTTTAGAAACTTTGTAGCTGTTTCATCATTCCGGTAGCACAAAACACGTAGAAGTGTGTTTGGTTCAGTTGGGTTCCATTGCCCAGAAGTTGGAGGTAATGGAAGTCTGGACCGGGTAGAAGAGCCATATGTCTCCAAGGTCACACGTCTATACCGCTCAATGATGCTCTCAGTATCGGTTCGGAAAAGTGGAAGCAGACCTGTCACCATAGGAGAAAACTTATCTATCAACTCAGTAGGCAAGCCATCTCCATTGGCCCAGAATAGATCTTTGAGAGATCTGAAATCTTCCTCTAATATCTGAGAGTCTTGCCGGGAGAAAGCACGGGAGGGGCCTCCAGCAAGCACTACCAGCAAGAACCCATCGAAGGAAGCTTTCATAATGTCAGCAAGAATCCGTGTACGAACTCTTTCATGCACGCTGTCTGAAATGATCAGCAAGTTTTTCTCAAGCTCCGCAATAAAAGGATCAATCCTTGAAGATGATGGCTCTCCAATGTATAACCCATCCCATAGAACAGGACTTAGATCATGGAAAACGATTCTATAAGCCACTGCCTCACACAGTTGCTGAATTCCTTCAACACAAGCAACTGGTGAAAGCTCAAATTTCTTTCCTAAACCATTAGAAAAGTCTTCTGCATGCGCAGATTCAGAGTTCCTGAGATAAGTGATTATCCTCTTCTCCAAAACTTCCAACTCAGTTCGGATTCGTTGCAAAGTGTTTATACGAACACATAGCTGAGATATCCCAAAGGAGTTATCACCATTCATTGTTGCAACCTGAGGATTTCTCTTCTGAGAATTTGGCGATTTTTCTTTCTTCTTCCCAAAGCCTTGGAACTTTGATCCTGTAGTACATCTGGTTAATGCTGGCATGGTGGGAATGAATGTACTTCGTGACCCTGCTTCCAAAACAAAGAATGATGATTACCACATATACCACAAACCTGAAGCCATGTGTTCCTAATTTGTGATTTCTGAAAGCACTTACCACAGCCAGATTTTGCCTTGGCTACGTAATATTGAACACACTTGTCAAGACCAGTCATCAAGTCAGGAAGCAATGCAGGATGCATTGGTATTGGCAGCTGAAAGAATGCAACCAAAGTTTCATCTAGAGTTCGCAAAACTTCAACAGCAGATGGAGCATATCCTTCTTGGCTTGCAGGTGGATTCCAGACCTAAATATCGTAATGAACAAGGTTAGATCAAGGAAATATGATAAAGATATTTGTTCATTCGCCAATGGTCCTTGGACCAAGTGCCATCTCCTCCCCTCACAAGTCATGGATGGAGGGCGAGATCATGGGTTCAATCCCGTGTTGGTGCATAGGTTGTGTATTTCCCCAAATAGAGATAGTTTTTTTTTTAAAGAATTATTAGTGTCCATCTTTAATTGCTTATCTGCAAGAAAGTATGCCGAATAAGATGGGCACTTGGCATAGCCAAATAAACCATGCTTTGTCACAAGATTCAACAAATGTTTTGTGTTCAAAATATTCAGGATATTCCACCTAAGGAAATAGGATATCATAACTAGTATGATGTTAGTTAGATAAGTTCTATGTGTGCATCTATACATATAAAACAAGTCATAAGCTTTTCACTTATACTACAATGAACAGAAATATAGAGATGAAAAGGGGGGGGGACCAAGTCGCTTCTTATCCAGCTGCAGTATATTTGCCCATGAGCCCACAAGAGGGTCCAATATAATTGCCAATGAGCTCCGACTCAAATGGCACTTCCTCCTCCCTTAAGAAGGTGTGGAGAGAGTATGGTCACGGGTTCAAAACCCATTGGGGTGCATGTGTAACTTACTAATAAAGAAAAATGGACCTAGTATAATTACTCATAATGACAAACTTCAGATAGAAATGCATCAATACAGTGAACATATCCTCAAATGAATAATGAGTGCACACCTCTTGTTGCAGATTCCTATCAACCCATTCCTTCAGTCTGTCTAATCTTGTTTTCATCCACCCTTTCACCAGATTGGCAATAGCAGCTTCGGCCTCATAAGGAGGCATCTCACGGATTATTGCCTTCCCTCCATCATCACTGTCCACTGAATCTTCCACTGCTATCTGCACAAGATCTTTCTCCAGCTTATCTGCAGCCCTCAACACTTGTACTGCATCTGGTGTCAACTCCGTTATACCCGAAATAAATTGTTTTAGTTCATTCCCATAGCAAGCATGAAGTGTGGCCACAGCCACGCCAGCTGCAAAAGGATGCCATATCTTCAGTATCGGACTGAACACCTCCTTCTCATTAATTGCCAGCTCACCAACATCCTTAGCAAGGATGGCAAGGACAGGAAGAGGATTTGGCTGGTTTTTGGATGCTCTCCTGCTGGAATCTGCCTTTTCCATTAGCTATATAAAAAAAAGTCAAACATGTTTCAGGTGATACATCCAACCAAAAAGAACCAAAAATATGTCTAAAAAATTCAGGCCACCCAAACCTAAGTTTAGTGCCCGGTTGAGTTCAAACTTACAATGAGGGTAGATACAAGTGTATTGGATAACTTTGAGCAACTATTTTGTTTTTTTTGTTTTGCTAAATCAGACAACTTTGAGCAACTCAGACAACCTAACTTGAACACTAAAATGTTATTTTAAATAAATATGTCAAGCATATAATATATGGTGGTTGGCCACATGGACAGACAAGAATGGGGCTCTCTCAGTAAGTAGGGGGAAATGAAATAATAAAGTCAGTTGATCATGCCCCAAATTAAATTGTTCCTTACGCTTACGAATCTAAAAATTTAGGACATTTAATGTCTAGCATAAATGTTTGCCTTTTTTTTTTGGACACCTCCAATAATCACCCAAAGCATTACAGTTGTGTAATATACATGTTGATCTGAAAACGAAATAATGCACACACCACTTTGTCAAAAGCTTTTTGGGAGGTATATGGAGAAGGCATCCAATATATTGCAAATGCCTTGCTTACCAATTTCATTTCTTTATGGATGCAATGTAAAGAACACAGGGTCCACTAACAATGCAAGACCTCCACTCTATCACAGTTTATACCCTCTTAATAAAAGGAACAAAAATGAGATGCGGATCATATGGACTTGCCTGAGCAAAAGCCGTACGTAGTGACGACCTGATGTAAGTGTCAATCCTGCTGCGAGCAACATCAACTTCACTTTTCCTCTTTCTGCGATACTCATTAGATATATCTTCAACCAAAATTTTAGCAGCTGATACCCCCAGAGAAACAATGCCCTGCATGCTATCGATATTTCCACCATCAAAAGTGTCATGATATGCAAGGAGCCTTTTCTCTGCCCAACCCAATATCGAACTCAATGTAGAACTCAAGACCTTGGAGTACTCTTGATCCTTTGTTGTTTTTGCATCTTTTGCAACTTCTGCAAGCTGACCATCAGCTGCATACAGCAGGTCCATCTCAACTTGGCCGGTTGAGACAAAACGGTGAAATAATACCCAAGTGAAGCAAATGTTATGGAACACCTGGTTGATTCCAAGAATTCCCCAGGTCTTCTTAATGTGTTCCATCAGCTCATCAACTTCATCGACAATAGACGTTTCGTCATTTGCATCAAAGCACGCTTCTAGAAGCATTTCATAGAGCCGGAGATTCAGCGGAAACCCATCTGCCCAATGGCATGTCTCATAGATAGAACCCTCCGGCGATCTGCTAGCAAGAGCCATAACAGCACTACGAAGGACTTGCATAGATTCATTATTCCTCCCAGTCTCTATAGGTCTTTCCAAAGCCCCATGAATAATCTGCCGCAGCCGCTGCGCAGAAGAATTCGATTTATCCAACGGCATGTGGGGATGCAAAACAAGACCAGCCTCGAGAACTCTCAGTGTCCTCTTCTGCCACTCATCATATTCTTGTGGATCAGTAAAATCTGAAAGCTTAAGCTGCTGTAATAGCTCTAGTGGCACTACCACTGACTCAATTCGCCTTCCGACCTGTATCGAGGACACGAATACAAGACTATGAGATTCCAATTACTTAAAATTCAACAAGAATTATGCTTTTATCCACTAGTGTAATCACATTGTAGCATAGTGACAAAAACTCAAAATTCCAAAAGTATTCAATAAATTCAAAAATCATTGTATTTCAATTCCAATTGGGTTGGCCAAAAATCTAGGAAAAACACCCACAAGTCAACTAGCATCAATTCCATCAGATCAAACAAAATTAGTATAAAATCAATAAAATAAGATGGGTTTTTTTTATTTTATAAACTTTGAAAATTCCAACATGAATCAACCAAACATACAAAAGAATTAAACTTTAGCTTCATGTAATCATCACCGTAATTTCCACTCAATCAAATTGTTTAAAAAACACTAAAAAAACAAAATTGAAAAATTGAAGAGCAGCGAAGCTAGATCAACCTGGCCAGCAGCGATCCTGAGAAGAGCTCTTCGTACTCTTGAATCCATGGAGTCAGAGACCTTCATTTGAGTCCGCATCAGCTCCCCAACCGTCAATGGTCTCTTGGGCTTGCCAGGACCCGACCCGTTACTCGAACCCGAACCGGGACTCTTCCTGGGGGACTTGAGTCCGAATGCCTTTTTCACCTTGCTAGCTGCAGTGGAGGTAAGAGATCGCTGCAACCCAGGAGAGTTTGGAGAGTGGTGGACCGAACTCGAACCGGAACCCGGACCCGGAGAGTCAGAATTGTTGTTGTTGGTGGTGGTGGAGGAGTGGTAGGTGAGAGGCTTTCCAGTGGAGGTACGGCAGACGGAGACGAAGATCTCGTAGGCGATGAGTCGGAGGTCGGAATCGGTGAGTTGGGAGGAGAGTTGGCCGAGTGGAGATGGGAGATGGGTGGGTGTGAAGGTAGTGGAAGCGGTGGTGGTGGTGATGAGTTTGGTAGGCATTGATGAGTGTTTTAGCGGTGGAGTTGTTGTCTCTCTCTTGGAGTGGCCCAGAGACAAGTCTCTGAAGAGATGAGCCATTGTAGAGAGAGAGAGAAAGAAACAGTCAGATTATTATGGACTGAAATGTAGACTATAGAGAGAGAGAAAAAGAGAAAGGCTGTATCTGTATCTCTCTTCTCTCTTTTTTTCTTTTTTGGATTTTTGTTTTCATTGTTTTTTTTTTTTTTTTGAAAACTTGGATGTATAGGTTTTACTTTCCACTTTTTTTTTTTTTTTTACTTTTTATTAGATATCTTTTTTTTATAATTTTCCACTAAAGAAGGAAGATCTGAATTGTGAACACATGATGTTTTTGTTGGAAACACAAGAGGTGTTAATCAATTAAGTTACAAAATTTTTTACGAAATAAAAGTATAAATAGTAAGACTTTAGAATGTATATATAAATCTAAATAAATAGATACTTATAAAGGAAAGATGTGAATAAGAATTACATGAGAAAAAAATTTAAAATTAAAAAAAGAAAAAGGTGTGAAGTGGGTTTTGTGGACTTTTTTTCTTTTTTGGGTAACGTCATTTTTGTTGTTACATTCAGCTTCCTGGCACTACATAGTCTACATTTGTATCATAGGTAATTCAAATTTGAGTTCACACTTTAAATAGTTAGATTTACAACATGATAGTATTAGGTGAAGTTTTTCTTTTATCAAGAGAGATTGAAGTAAGACAATTTTGCCATGGTGTATCAAATTTTTATCTTTAAAAAAAATGTAATTAAAAAATTTCATCTTGCTGGCAAAGTTTCCTCCAATTTGTCAATCTCACTCACCCGTAGATATTTATGTTTTGTCTTGTTTGATATTGTTCTGAAATTCTATTGGTGCTCCATCCCAATCAATTAATTCGGGTCTTAAGGTAAAACTTTAAACTTTAAAGCCATTCTACCATAAAATTTTAGGTGAAGAGACCCATGCTTTCATTCGGTCCTAACTAAAAAAGTAAATGATTCTGTTAGTGTTTTATAAGAAAAGTTATTGGTGTGAGGATTTATCTTCACGCCAACTAACTATACACTATTGTCATTTGCCAAATACATTTGGTCCACGTTCACATTTTATTACCCAGTCCTATATTCATTTTCGTACTATATTAAAGTGTTTCAAATCAAATTTATCCAAACACAAATACGTGTACCATCATATCATTTATGAAAGAACTTTTCGTTGGAGAAACGGTCACCTTAACGCGCAAGCGTGTATAGTTTCTAGAAGTTAAAATTGGTTTTGTCATGCTATTGACCTGTGAGGCACTTCTAGTTCTAGGGAAGTAGTCTGTGTCTTTTTTCACATGCATAACGCAATTGGCAACAAGATCTATCTACGCATGCACACTATATGCCAAAACTGACCAGCCAGAGGGTTGAGAATGCGCGTAAAATGAACACATGGGTTTTGGAAATGGAAAATTAAGTGGAAATGAAAGCTGGACTAAAACATGGAGGCAAATGGTTGGATTTGATAAATTGGTGAATGTTGATCCTTGATTGGTGGGACCATATGAATTATAAAAAATGATATTTGAGAAAGGAGAGAGAGATTTCGATTGCTTAAGAAGAAAAGCAAGAGTGGATAGTGGCAGATAGTTCTGTTGGTATTTATTTTGTATTTTTTTTTTTATGGAAGTTGGTATTTATTTTGTATTGCTTAACAGTTAACATAATAATGACATATATTTGTTTATTATTCTCAACAACCAACCCTGCTAACAGAAGCTGATAATTTTTCAACAAAAAGCCAAGAACAGCGTGGCTAGTAGCTGGAGATAAGGGCAAGTTAAAGCAGCCATAGCCCATTTGACCTTACTACTTTTTTTTTTTTTTTAATTAACAAAGACTTTATTAAAAGAAAAACAAATTACATAACCCTACAAAGAGGGAGACAAAACCCTACATAGAGGGCAGACAAAATGACATACGTCACGGCAAAATACCCTACCAAGAGGGCAGCAAAACAGAAAAACCTAACTACAACAACATTACAACAACAACAACAAACACAAACAGCACAATAACAGTAACACCAATCGACACATAATTTGACCACCGTTCTGAAAAGAACCAGAGCAACCACGACAATTAATGCCCGGAACAGCAGAACATTTGGAGCCGTAATCCCAGCCAAGCAAGCCACTGAGTCGAATTGAGTTTGCCATGGCAAAAGATGCCATGTGATTCGGGTGTGGTGGGGGCTCTTCAAAAAGAGTTTTAAGGGATCAACCCCAAAGTTAGGGTCGATAGAAGGACGGACTGGGAGAAGTCCCCAAAACCGATGCCCACCGAACATCCACTGCCGTAGAGGGTCTCGGCGCTCACTGGAATGGCAAATTTGTGCCGACAAAAGAGAGAGAGGCCGATGGAGACTCGAGCCACCCAAAACCTCCAGCAAATCTCCCTCGTACAAGACCAAATCGGATGGTTGGGAGGTGAAACGGAAAGTAGGAAATGGTAGGGGTGATGGCGGCGACTCGGATCCGTCCGATCTGGGAGCCAAAAGAAGGAAGAAAGGAAAAATAAAAGGGGAAAGGAAAAGGAAAAGGGCTACGCGACCGAAATCTCCCTCACACCTCACACGGAGGTGAGGGCAGGTCGTGCAGCCCTGAACACGGAGGAGAAACAGCAGTTGGGTTCAGGGGGTTTTGGGTTTCTCTGGAAGGTTCTCTGGAAGGGAAGTATTCTATGCTCATCTATTATTTGTGTGTTTGGGTTCTCCCCATTTGACCTTACTAGCTCTGAAACTCAAATGTAATTTACATTGTTTAGTAACTGAAATTTCCAAGTTCATTGTCTATCTTCTACAAACACAATCAACCAACATAAAAATATTCGTGGTCTATATATATAAGGATGGGCCGTCATATAATTTTCATACTAACTGTTAAAATTGATTTCATACTTAAGGTAGGATTTATAATATGTTAGATCGGAATGTAAATTGTGACAAAATTGGAATGCACAAAATAGATGTTGGCATCAGCACACAACTACAATGATGATGGTTGACACTAATTGTTAGAAATTGTGTCAACAGATTAAGCATCACGGACTCGCGAGTGATCTGAAAATGCATTTATACATATAGTTAAAATGACCGTATTAACTATCGATGAATTTGTGGACGATGGTTTTGACAAATTGTGTTTTTTTATTCTTTGGGACAAGATCAAATTTTGTTGTGATAGGGTGTGACACAGCTCTCATACTAAATTAAAATTGTTGTTGGGAAATTGGAAGTGATAGAGATAAGAAAGAGAAAGTAGAAGTAAGAATAAAAATGATTTGGCCTAATGATTTACATTTATAGCAAAACGTTTTTAACGGATACATCTTTATTATATAGGAATTGTGTATTACAATGAATACTAATGTAAGGAATTATTCTTGTAATTACTCAAGCTATCCAAGGCCTCGAGTCTGAAAATATTATTTGTGATATTAGACCTTTGTTACTTGCCCTTCATTTTTGGAACTTCTCCCATGTTTATGGGTATTATAATTTTGCTACCCACAATAATGCTAATTGTGCTCTTTTTTGTAAACACTCGGGAACAATCTCTATCTCCTCTATTCACTCTTTTGTTTTTTTAAGAATAGAGTAGAAAATTCTAGTTCCCTTGTTTTTTTGTGGCTAGCTGGTTTCTCAGTTTTATTAGACTACTTATTCATCAAAAAACAATTCTATAGACTAATTTTAATGATGACTATAAAACTAGAATTACTTTACTTATTTTATGTTTAGTGCAAAAAAAAAAAAAAAAAAAAACTTATTTTACAAATACATAGACCTATAATGAATTTGGGTC
This sequence comes from Fagus sylvatica, assembly GCA_907173295.1. Taxonomy (NCBI): domain Eukaryota; kingdom Viridiplantae; phylum Streptophyta; class Magnoliopsida; order Fagales; family Fagaceae; genus Fagus; species Fagus sylvatica. Next base: position 20,591,562 of record OU015771.1, on the reverse strand, counting down.
TATTGGCCGTAATATCTTTAACACTAACACTAAGGGCACATTTGGTACATTGTAATTATTATTACACTGGAATAGAAATTAGTATTACAGGGAATAAAATAAGTTGTAATGTAATAACTATTACCATTTATCTGTTTGGTGACAACACATGAATAGAACTCTAAATTTATATTCTATATTTTACTACAACATGATTAATATACGAGTATTGCTTATTATATGAGTATTAATAATTTTAAAACATTTTGGAGACTTGGATTTTGAATGTTATATATATATATATATATATATATTATATATATATATATATATATATATATATATATATAGAGAGAGAGAGAGAGAGAGAGAGAGAGAGAGAGAGAGAGAGATTTTGAAAAAAGCTGTAGTCAACTATATTTTTGGAATTTTTTATTTTATTTTTTTGAGCTATTACGTGATCTAAGGAATAACAATTACAACAATTTTGATAAAAAATAGCTATTCCCCGTAATGAAAGTATAACCAAACAACTAAATAGTTATTTCTTAGGAATAGCTATTACATTACATGACCTATTACAGTGTACCAAATGTGCCCTAAGATCATATAATTATTATGTATTGATATATTTGTATGGTTGAAGACAATATCTCAAAGAATCAATTTTCACCTTTAGAATGTATATTTAGAGTTGGTGGTCAGGTTTGATATCCATGTAATATTTTGGGGTTCAACATATTTTTTTAAAGGATAAATTACATTAACACTCTTAATGTTTGATGAAACTAAACTCTTTACACCTTATTTTCAATAAATGACACTTCGCTCCAAAATTTTCAAAATAATTCACACTCCTCTTAAAAAATGATCAAATTAATTGACACTTCACTTCCAAAATTGGAGCGGAGTATGCATTATTTTAAAAATTTTGAAGCGAAATTCCATTTGTTGAAAATAGGGCATGATGAGTTTAGTTTCCCCAAACTTAGGGTATGTGGATATAATTTACCATTTTTTAAAATATGAACCTCATTTGTAAAAGTTAAAGAATCAATTTGTATTTCTTTGGAGGAGCCAACGATCCCTCGAAACATAATTGTAAGATAAAGAATCACTAATCAAACTTCGGGCAGAGCTAAGAGCATGACCAGCAGTGCTCTATTTCTCCACTCTATCTCCAATTATACGGAACGAAGTAAAAATTTTTGCTCCAGCAGTGCTCTATTTCAGCACTCTATCTCCAATTTTTTTTAAACAATGTACAGTAGCTTTTCACAATTGAAAAGCTACTGTACATTGTCTAAACCATTAAACCGGATTAAAAATTATACTTGGGACCACCGAATATAAGTATTTTACATTTTTCACCGAGCTCATTTGTAACTGAATTTTTCTCTCTCTTCGTTCTCTGCTCTCTCTTCTCTCTGTACTCTTTGTTTTCGACTGAAGCCACCGTCTCTTCGAGCTGTGCTTTCTTCGTTCTCTGCTGAAGCAAGAAACGGTGCAGCTTCGGTTTCGGCTTGCATGTGCCGGCGTGGTGGTTGGGCTTGCGATCTCAGCACGAAACGGGCTTGGGCTTGGGCTTGGGCTTCGGTTTGAGGTTTTTAACGCCGGCGTGGTGGTGGTGTCTTGGGGTTGCGATCTCGGCGTGGTGGTGGCTTGGGGTTGCGATCTCGGCGTGGTGGTGGCTTGGGGTTGCGATCTCGGCGTGGTGGGGGCTTGGGCTTGCCGATCTCGGCGTGGTGGAGCCTCCGATCTTGCCGATCTTGCGGATCTCGGCCTGGGTTTGCCGATCTCGGCCTCGGCTTGCCTTCTCTCTTCCTCCTCTTTTCCGGCGTGAGGTATATCATAATTTGCTTCTCTTTTCCTTTTTTCAGCTAAAAATCATGTGAATATGGGTTTGTGAATTGTGATGTGTCTGTGAGGCCCACGGTGTTGTGTGGAAATTTGGTTGCTGTCTGGAGGTTTGGTTTGTGAATTGTGATGTGTCTGTGAGAGGGTTGTTGGTGGTGTATGGAGGTTTGGTTGTCTGGATGTTTGGTTTGTGATCTGTCTTCGAGAGGTTTGGTGTACGGTGGTTTGGTTGCTGTCTGTTTGGTTTGTGATCTGTCTTCGAGAGGTTTGGTGTATGGTGGTTTGGTTGCTGTCTGTTTGTGTGTCCACGGTTCTGTGTCTGTTTGTCTGTTTGTGGGTTGATTTTGTATGTGGGTTTATTTTGAATGTAATTTGGTTACGGGTTTTGGCCTCAAAATGAGGATGTAATTATGAAATTATAGGTTGAATCTGTTTGATTTGTATATGATTTTGATTGGAATTAGTTTGTCTATTTGTTTGTTGAGGTTCTGTGTACTGGGTGTTTTGGCCTCTGTGTATTGGGTGTTGAGTTTTTGTATACTGTTTGTGTGTTGAGCTGCTGTTAAATTTGGTTTTGGGTTTTGGTCTCAAAATGAGGATGGAATTATGAAATTAGATGTTGGATCTGTTTAATAATGAGACTATTACATTGATGAGTTGTGTGAATTGTGTTTTTCATATAGTAAATTATTTATGCTTTATCTAGTAAGAGAATTAGTTGCAACAGTTTTACTTTTACATACGATTTTATGTGTGATTGATACCTAATATTGTATTTCTTTTTACTTAGGGATGAATTCTCAAAATGAAACCCCCAATTTCGTTAATCTTCTAGACGAAACGTATAACGAATACTTGATGGAAACCACATATGCTAACGATCATAATAATAATCCACCCTCAAGAGAATTACCGGATAGGTCTTCATCCCAAATTGAATCCACTAAAAATCCACAAACACGTCAATCCAATTTTACTATAGAAGAAGATTTGAACCTTATATCTTCGTATCTCTCTATTAGTGAAGACCCGGTGCAAAGCAATGATCAAACATATAAAATATTTTGGACGAGAGTTCATGAATATTATCATACTCATACGACCTCCCAAATTAAGCGAACTAAAGGTTCTCTTCAGAACCGGTGGTCAACCCTTCAACTTTGCACCAATAAATATTCTGGGTGTTTGGCAAAGATTGAATCATTGCATCAAAGTGGTATAACTGAGGAAAACAAGGTGCATCTTATTAACTCTTCAAATTTATTAATGCATCAATTTGTTTTAATCTCTACAAATATTAATTGTTTTTATTGTTTGAATTTTTTAGATTGATCAGGCAAAACAAATGTATATAGTAGAACATGGCAAAAAATTTGTGTTTGAGCATTGTTGGAACGTGTTGAAGTATTCACCAAAATGGTTGAATAGTCATCAAAATGAGCCACCAAGAAGAAGGAGAATGGAGACAACATCTTCTGTAAACTCGATAAATCTAGAAGATGAAGATGTTGCAAATACTTCCAACACAAACTTGGAGAGACCACTGGGTAGGAAGGCCGAAAAAGCTCGATTGAACAAACAAAAGAGCGACGAAGGTACTAGTTCAAATGTGAAATATGCCTTGGATGCCATGGTGGAAGAAAAAAAAAAATCGCAGAAATGAGATTGGAATTTATTGAGAGGGGTCGTGTTGAGTACATGGAGTTAGAGAATAAGCGTCTTTGTATTAAGGAAGAAAAAATTAATTTGGCAAAACTGAAAGAGGAAAGGGAAAGAATAAAAGAGGAAGAAACAATTCGATTGGCAATAATGAAAGAGGAGAGGGAAAGAATGAAAGAGGAGAAGGAAATTATGACTTTGAATGTAGATGCGTTGCCTTTAATGCAACAAGAATATTTTCGTAAACGCCAGTTCGAAATCCTTGGAAGAAGAAGTGGTAATTAGTAAATAATATTGTGTTATTTTTGTATTATATTCATCAATGTTCTTGTGTTGTATGAATTAAGATAATACTTTGAACTTTTATTGCTATTGAATGTCCTTTGCTATTATGGTTGATGACTCAATTTATTACTTTGAACGGTAATGTCGTAAAATATATATAGCATTGACTTTGCAAGTTATACGTGTTAATATTTTTTTATGGTATAATGGAATTTTAAAGAATTTTCACAAAAATAATATAGATTTGATAAACTTCAAATTACAATAAAGAGTAACATAAATAAATAATGTAAGCATGAAAATTAAAATTACATAATCTTATAATTGGCCATGTAGTTGCCACAAATGCTCCACAAGATCAGCTTGGAGTTGAGAATGAGTTTCTCTATCTCTAATGCGAATATGAGATTGAATGAAATTCTGAACTTCAATTGTAGGCTCTCGTGACACAGGTATAGGGATGCTTTCAGGCACTTGTTCGTAATCATCATCTTGTTGTACTCCATTAGGATCGCGCTCATCTTCAATAATCATATTATGTAATATTATACATGCCTTCATAATATCATTGAGAGTAGCTTCATCCCAAAAGCGTGCAGGCCCACGCACAATTGAAAATCTTGCTTGAAGTATTCCAAATGCACATTCCACATCCTTCCTACATGCCTCTTGAACTCTAGCAAAATGTTTTTTCTTTGCTTCTAATGGAGCTGAATTGTTTTCACAAAAGTTGACCATTTTGGATATATACCATCAGCAAGATAATATCCCATTGTATAATCATGACCATTGATTGAGTAATTCACTGGAGGAGCACGCCCTTGAGCAAGCTCCGTAAATATAGAAGAATGCTCTAGTACGTTGATGTCATTATGAGACCCAGGTAAACCAAAAAATGCATGCCATATCCAACGATCATATGAAGCAACTGCTTCTAAAATAAGTGTTGGTTCACGAGAATGACCAGTATACTGACCTTTCCATGCTGCCGGGCAATTTTTCCATTTCCAATGCATGCAATCAATGCTCCCCAACATTCCTGGAAATCCACGCTTTTCGTTAACCGCAAGCAACCTAGCAATGTCATTGCTATTTGGTGACCTCAAGTACTCTTCAGAAAAAATATTAACCACCGCTTTAACAAATCTTCTTAGACTCTCTATTGCAGTGCTTTCCCCAATTCTCACATACTCGTCAGTAGAATCAGCTGCTACTCCATAAGCGAGAATCCGTAGTGCAGCAGTCATCTTTTGAAGGGATGACAAACCAAGCGTTCCAGCAGCATTTCTTTTTTGGATAAAATATTGATCATGCGCTTCTAGTGCAGATTGAAGACGGAAAAAAAGTGGACGACTCATCCGAAACCTCCTTCGGAATAAATGAGGAGGAAAAACAGGATTATTTGAAAAATAATCATGAAAAAGCCTTTCTTCGCCTTGCAAATAATCGCGCTTAATGACCTTGCGGCCTACAATTGAACCACGACGTGATGATGATGCCCGCTCACTTTTCAATCGTTCTTCTTCCATTGCAAAAATTGAAAGTATCTCCATTTCATCATCAGAGTCGGACTCAAGAAGAACCATTTCCATTTCCTTCATTTGATAATCACGAGGCTTAAGATGATAATTATGATCCATAGTATATGAAAGAGAAATTTGGGTTTGATAATGAAAGAGCAAATTGGATTTGATAGTGAGTGAGTAAACTGAGTTTGAGATTAATGAAAGAAAAAATTTGGTTTGAGGTGAATGAAAATTAGAGGTATGAAATAGTCTTATTTATACTAAAAAAAATATTACCGTTGGTATAATAGAACCGTTGGTGAATATATCTGTTGAAATGTTACCGTTAAATAATATTACCGTTAAATGTTACCGTTATTTTTTTTTTAAATATTATTTTAATTAAAATCTCATGAAGTCCAGGCAAAAAAAAAAAAAGAAAAAAAAAAGAGAAAGGAATATTGAAGAATATTCCTGAACCCACCAGCAAATTCAACTTTTTTATATAACCATTATAATCAAATTTTTTTATTTTCTTTTCTCACAGTTGATCACCACTTTCATCAAAACTTTTTTTTCTTTTCTCAACCGTCCACCACCTGAAACCATGGGATCGGCACGACGGCGTGGGATTTCTTTTTTTTTTTTCTTTTCTTTCCACCACCACCTGAAACCACCAGCTGGGTCGGCACGGCGTGGGAAAATTTTTTTGGCCGTGGCTTTCCACCACCACCTGAAACCCAGCTGGGATCGGATGGGACCGTGAGTTTTTTTTTTTCTTTTCTTTCCACCACCACCTGAAACCACCAGCTGGGTCGGCACGGCGTGCAAAATGTTTTTTTGGCCGTGGCTTTCCACCACCACCTGAAACCCAGCTGGGATCGGCACGGCGTGAGTTTTTTTTTTTTCAGATCTGTCCAGACCGTGGCTCTCTTCTCAGATCTGTCCAGACCGGGGCCAGCCACCACCACGCCGCGAAGCACGAACCACGGTGGTGGAGCCTCCGATCTCTACGGTGGTTTTTGGTTGCTGAGATTTGGTGGTTTTGGTTGCTGAGATTTCCGGTGTTTGTGGTGGTTGTGGTGGTGGCGGGTGGGAAGGAATAAGTGTCAGTTAGTTTTTTTTGGTGCGAAATGTTGTTTCGGAAAAGTTAAAAATATAATATTTAAATGTGGTAAAATAATAAAAAAGTATATTTATATAGAGTAGAGAGTGAAATAGAGAAGACTGTTGGAGTAAAAATAAATAGAGAGTAGTTGGTAGTGTAAATATAAAGATAGAGTAGATAAAATTTTAAAAAGTTGCTGGAGTTGCTCTAACACTTTGTATCCATTACAGCGCTATGAGATGAGAACCGAAGAGGTAGAATTATAAGTTTTATGATTTGACCCCACCAAGTTTAAATTCTAGTTCCATCTCTACTCCATCCCCGAACGTAAATAGTTGGATAATCCTTGTCAGCTAGGCTAGACTGAGCAGGTATCAAAACTCAAAAGTCATTACGGTAATTCATGTTCATCTTTGGCTTGATTGTCGGTCGAGTCTAGCAGGCACCAATGAACGGAACCTTCGGGTAGCTTGTTATTTTCTTTAGGAAGTTGGTCGTTTTACAAACACAGGGCCAAAAAAAAAAGGTTTACTTGTGTTTCTTTTGCTTTCGGATTGATGTGACTAAAGTGGATCTGAAATCCATAGTTTAGCAGTTAGTACTACGTGTCGAATAATGATTCCATTATAAAAGGTAAATTCAATATGATTAAAGAAAAATAAGGAGAAAAAAGACAAATAACAAAGAGAGAACAAATTTAATGAATTGAAAATATTCTCTGCAAGTGATACACTATTTAAATGTGTCCCATACTATTTTTTACAAGTGATAACCAAAACAGATAAACAAATAATCCAGTTATGCTTATGTTCCTTCAAATAAACTAATTTCATTCTGATTGAGTTCTTAAGTAAAAGGTTAATCAAATATTTTTATAAATAAAAAAAAAAGGTTAATCAAATAATCATTACTCTTTAATTAGTTCCTTAATGGGATATAGCTGTTGATCCTTTTTTTTTTTTTTTTTTCTTTTTTTTTTTTTGCATTATATCTTTGATTGGAATTTTCTTTTGTGAGAAAATATATTTTATCCCCTATGTAAGGTTGTAAACACATAGCATTTTTATACTTTGATTGAAATTTAACTGGTTGGTATTTCTTAATTTTTCTAATGAAAATATCCATAATTCAAATCCCCTCTTCCTCAACTATCAAATTAAAAGTAAATAAAAAATAGTGTAAGCTACACATTACCTCATACAAATAATTAAAAAGAGAGAGCCAAAAGCGTTATAAGTTGTGTTGTGAAAATTAACTGTTTGCGCAAGATTAAAGAATAGAGAAAGAGATCAAACACACAAATAAAGAACACAAGAATTTACGTGGTTCGGCAATATGCCTACATCCACCGGCGACGACAGGGAGAAAGTTTCACTAAGAAAATAGAGAGATTACAACAGTGGTACCAGGACTCTCTCAAAGAACCCAAACCCCAATTACACCCTAACCTCTCTCTCACCAAGAATAAACCTAGAGAAACCCTTCTCTAATTATTCTATATTGTGTCTTGTCTCAAATAAGACCTAAAGCCTTATATATATAGCAAGGGGTTTTGCTGAATCCTACCAAAACAAGGACTTAGCATAAAGTCAATTATTTTATTGACCAATTAAGGTCACCGACTCAACAAATCTCCACCTTGACTTGAATTGGTCAAGCCTCACGAACGAACTCCTCCATCGCCGCCACCTTGGCCCCTAAGGGCTATCACAAGCTGCTAACATTGACCAAGTCCAAGCAATGCTTGAACTTGGCTATGGTAACTGGCTTCGTCAACATATCAGCTGCATTCTCTGAAGTGTGCACTTTCTCCAGAACAATATCTCCTGTAACAATCAACTCTCTTATCTTGTGGAACCTAACATCGATGTGTTTCGTCCTAGCATGATAAACCTGATTCTTAGCCAAGTAAATGGCACTCTGACTGTCACAATGCATCTGAACTCCACCTTGATTCAAACCAAGTTCTTTGACTAGCCCCTTTAACCACAATGCTTCCTTTGCAGCTTCAGCTACAGCCATGTATTCAGCTTCTGTAGTGGACATGGCTACTATGGATTGTAATGTAGATTTCCAACAAATAGGTCCTCCTGATAGTGTAAACACATAACCTGTAGTAGACCTCCTGTCATCCACCTCACCTGCATAGTCTGCATCCACATACCCTACAACTGAATTAGTCCCTGGCTGTCTTGAAAATAAGATCCCATGTTCCGCAGTGCCTTTCAAGTATCTGAAAATCCACTTCACTGCATTCCAGTGCTCTCTCCCTGGGTTCGCCATGTACCTGCTAACAGTACTCACTGCATGAGCCAAATCCGGCCTGGTGCAGACCATTGCATACATTAAGCATCCCACTGCACTAGCATACGGAACCTTTGACATATTTTCAATTTCTTCCTCATTCTTTGGACACTGACTACCAGATAATCTGAAGTGATTCGCCAATGGTGTGCTCACAGGCTTAGCATCCAACATGCTAAATTTTTCAAGCACCTTCCTGATGTAGTTTTTCTGAGACAACCACAGCTTTCTTGCCCCTCTGTCTCTGCGAATCTCCATACCCAGAATTTTCTTAGCAGCACCCAAGTCTTTCATTTCAAACTCTTTGTGTAGCAAAGATTTTAACCTGTTAACCTCACACATGCTCTTAGCAGCAATTAACATATCGTCCACATACAGTAGCAGAAAAATATAAGAACCATCTTCAAGTATACGAACATATACACAACAATCATATTCACAACGGGTATAACCAATCTGGATCATATACGAATCAAACCTTTTGTACCACTGTCTAGGAGACTGCTTGAGTCCATAAAGTGACTTCTTCAATCTGCAGACAAGATTCTCTGTACCAGGTTGCTTGAACCCCTCTAGTTGTTCCATAAAAATCTCTTCCTCCAAATTCCCATGAAGAAAAGCCGTCTTCACATCCAGTTGTTCCAATTCCAGATCCTGATCTGCTACCAAAGCCAATACTACTCTAATAGATGTATGTCTGACTACAGGTGAAAATACATCATCGTAGTCAATCCCATGTCTCTGTGAATATCCCTTTGCTACCAATCGTGCCTTGAATCTTTCCCCTTCTTTTTCTGATACTGCTTCCTTCTTCTTGAACACCCACTTGCAACCTATAGGTTTCTTTCCTTTTGGAAGTTCCGTTAACTCCCAAGTTTTGTTCTTGCTCAAAGACTCATTCTCCTCCACCATAGCTTCCATCCACTTATCCTTTTCAGAGCTTTCAATTGCTTCTTGAAATGTAGAAGGATCCTCGCTACTGGTAAGTAGAGCATAAGACACAAGATCCTCGAAACCATACCTGACTGGTGGTCTTTTGTTGCGTTTAGGCCTATCTGATCTGGTGCTATCCTGTTCTTGATCATTACTATGAGGTTCCTCATTTGACTGAGACTCCAATTCATCAAGCTCCACCTGCACTGTTGATCTACCAATGTTATTACTGCTTTCCGCTGCTTGAGACTTCTCTTCCTTGAATGCTTTTGTCATTGACTTCTCATCAAACACTACATCCCTGCTGATCACCGCCTTCTGTGCAACTGGATCCCAAAGCTTGTACCCTTTTACCCCTTTCTTAAAACCAAGAAAGATGCACTTCTTTGATTTTGGATCGAGTTTTGACCTGTCTTTGTTACCCAAATATCAACCTAAGAGGGGGGGTGATTTAGGTTGAGGCAAACTTTTTCGATTTAAATGCGGAATTAAAAACTATCTTCAAATAGCAAATGTTGATTTAGCAAATGTTTGATCACAATTCAATTGCAATATAAATATGATATGAAATCAAGCACAAGTATATATATAAGCAATTAAATATGTAAGAGATAGAGAGAGAGAAAATCAAACACGATGATTGTTATCGAGGTTCGGCTCCCGTGCCTACGTCCCCGCCTCAAGAACACTTCTTGAGGATTCCCAAATCCACTATTTGACAATCTTCTTTCGGGTGAAGATAAAACCGTTACAAATCTTCCTTACACAGTGAAGAGTAACCACCGAGTGAAAAATCCTTTTCACTCCTTAGGATTTATACCAAAACCCTAACAAAATACTCACAGGTTTCAACAAAGTATTTGTTGTACAAGATAAGGCTCTCTCAAAGAGTAATTGTACACAATATGCTCACTCTAATAGTATATCAAGGATTTGATCAATATGGCTCAAAAAGTGTTTAGAGAAATTTTCAATCAAGGATTTTGAATGATATGAAAATATAAGCTTGAGAAGGATGGATTGATGTATAAGATGTTATCTTTTCTATCTTTGATTTCTCTTGTATGCTTGATGTTTAGAAATGAAGAAAGGGTAGTATTTATAGCCATCATGTTGTCTTGCATTCTTCTTGATTTTCAATCAATCAATTTGTTTTCTTTGAAAACTTTTCTTCTTAAGATTTTTCAACCATAATTGATATGGTTGTCTTGCATGTGAATTTCAATCAATTAAGTTTGTCTTTGAAGACTTTAAGAGATTTTTCAATTGATATTGTTGTCTTATATTTGAATTTCAACCAATCAAGTTGTCTTTGAAGACTTTAAGAGATTTTTCAATTGATATGGTTGTCTTATATTTGAATTTCAACCAATCAAGTTTGTCTTTGAAGACTTTAAGAGATTTTTCAATTGATATGGTTGTCTTATATTTGAATTTCAACCAATCAAGTTTTCTTTGAAAACTTTAAAAGATTTTTCAATTGATATGGTTGTCTTACATTTGAATTTCAACCAATCAAGTTTGTCTTTTGAAAACTTTAAGAGATTTTTCAATTGAAGTTTGTTTTAAAGTTGAGCCTTAAAGATCAAATCTTAATAAACTTTACAAAACCTAACTCTTACTTCTCATATGTCTCGGATCATTGTCTTTGAGCTTGATTTCTTTGTCTTGAGTCTTGATGACTTTGATCTTCAATGAATTTGCAACTTATCAACTTTGCATTTGGTTGATATTTGAATTGGCCATCTTGGTTCAATTAAATCAATAGTCAAAATTAAGCTTTAAAACATAAATCATTAGTTCATATGAAAATATGAAAATATTATTAATGAACAACTTAAAATCATGGTTATCATCAAAACTACATGAATGTCCTTGGATTAATTAGCCAATTAATAATTATTGAAACCTTAAGGCTAACAGTCTTCACCTGAGATATGAACATATGCGGGACACCCAAATATTCTCATGAAAGAGTAATCAACTTCTTGTCCTGTCCATACTTCTTCAGCGACTTTCCCATCAAGTGCAACTCTAGGTGATCGATTGATGATATAACAAGCCATATCCACTGCTTCCGCCCAAAAAATTTTAGGAAGCTCAGCATTCAACCTTAAACATCTAGCTGTTTCTGTGATGGTCCTGTTAAGTCTCTCAGCCACCCCATTTTGTTGAGGAGTTTTTCGTACTGTGAAGTGTCTCTTGATACCATGCTCTTCGCAGAACTTCAAGAAATCACCATCCCTGTACTCAGTGCCATTATCAGTCCTAAGGCACTTTATCTTCCTTCCAGTCTGATTTTCCACTTCTGCTTTCCAAATCTTAAATTTAGCAAAAGCCTCAGACTTGTTTTTTCAAGAAATAAACCCAAGCTTTTCTGGAATAATCATCAATGAAGCTCATAAAATATTGAGCTCCTCCTTTCGAAGGAGTTCTCACTGGCCCCCAAATATCTGAATGCACGTAGTCCAATATACCCTTTGTCTTGTGTGTGGCAGTTTTAAATCGCACCCTACACTGCTTTCCCATAATACAATATTTGCAGAAATCTAATTTGCATGACTTAATCCCAGTCAACAGATTTCTTTTGTGCAATTCCCTCATACCACGCTCACTTATATGCCTTAGCCGCATATGCCACAAGAGTGTATCATCATCCTCAGACTCAACTACTGCAGCAACTCCACCTAGAATGGTATTTCCTAACAATTTATAAACATTGCTACTTATTTTCTGACCTGTCATCACAATCATAGCACCCTTTGAAACTTTCATTATCCCATTCTCAGACTTATAGCTATAGCCTTTTGAGTCTAGGGTTCCTAATGAAATCAAATTCTTTCTCATATCTGGGATATGTCTAACCTCTTCTAATGTTCTCACCACACCATCGGACATCTTAATTTTAATTGTTCCCATTCCAATAATTGTGCATGCAGCATCATTACCCATTCGAACAGAACCACAATTAATTGACCTATAAGTGTCGAACCAGTTCCTGTGGGGAGTCACGTGAAAAGAACATGCGGAATCCAGAAGCCAAGAATTGTTCAAACCGTCAGTGCTTGATGAAACAGAAAGCATGTCGCCATCAGATTCCGAGTCTGCTACTACGTTGACAGATGTAGAGGAACTCTTCCTTCCCCTTATTCCATTCTGGACAGTCTCGCTTCATATGCCCCTTCTTTTGACATTTGAAGCACTTTACTGCCTTGCTCTTGGATTTAGATCTTCCCCTAGCAGATTTGTCATCCTTGTCTTTCTTCCTTCCACGATCTTGATAACCCTTTACTACTAGCCCTTCACCAGAACTCTCAGCTGAATCCTTATGTTTCCGTTGGTAGTGATCCAACAGGGCTCCTGAAACTTCTTCTAATTCCAGAGTTTCTTTTCCGTAAAGTAGGGTCGTCACCAGGTGTTCGTAGGAAGCCGGGAGGGAGGTTAGGAGCATCATCGCCTTATCTTCATCCTCGAATTTTATATCAATTCGCAACATATCACTAATGATTTGTTTGAAGGTATTGATGTGCTGTCTCAGGTCCGCACCCTCTGTCATCTTAAGCCCATACAACTTTTGCTTTAGATGCAGTTTGTTCGTGAGGGATTTGGACATATATCTTTTCTCTAGATTCAACCAAATCCCTGCAGTTGAGTTCTCCTCCATGACATCGTACATAACTTCGTCTGCCAATAATAGCCGAATTGTACTCACCGCCTTCATGTCTAGTTCTTCCCATTCATCGTCTGTCATCTTCTCTGGTTTCTTTGTCTTCCCGTACAAAGCCTTCACCAAACCTTGCTGCACTAACAGATCCTTCACCCTTCTTTGCCATAGCCCAAAGTTACCAGTCCCGTCGAACTTAACTAGGCCTACCGTCGCAATAGAAGCATTAATTGCCATTGTTTCGACCAACAGCTCTGATACCAATTGTTGTGAAAATTAACTGTTTGCGCAAGATTAAAGAATAGAGAAAGAGATCAAACACACAAATAAAGAACACAAGAATTTACGTGGTTCGGCAATATGCCTACATCCACCGGCGACGACAGGGAGAAAGTTTCACTAAGAAAATAGGGAGATTACAACAGTGGTACCAGGACTCTCTCAAAGAACCCAAACCCCAATTACACCCTAACCTCTCTCTCTCCACCAAGAATAAACCTAGAGAAACCCTTCTCTAATTATTCTATATTGTGTCTTGTCTCAAATAAGACCTAAAGCCTTATATATATAGCAAGGGGTTTTGCTGAATCCTACCAAAACAAGGACTTAGCATAAAGTCAATTATTTTATTGACCAATTAAGGTCACCGACTCAACAAGTTGTAACTTAACTGGTATTCTGGTCTCATTTATAAGAAGAACTAAGATTTAAATTCTTCTCTCAACTATCAAATTATATAAATATATATATATATATCACTATCGTTATTGAGTATAGCTAATTTATGATGTGACATAAATTTGATTGGTTTTAGAGAGAAGGGGAGAAATGAACAAGAAAGATTTTGGGGCCTTTGAATAGTGAAGATTGGAGCAAAGTTAGATTAATTGTGAAATTGAAAAGTTTCTTCTTCTTTTTTATTTAATTATTTTCGTAATGCAATCGTATAATTTACGGGGTATATGTATATCACTTCTAATGCTTTGATTATAGATCTAATTTTAATTCAAAACATAATTAATCAATTGAGTAAAAATGATTATTTTTTTTTAATGGTGAAAGACATGTCACATGAGAACCAATTTTGATAAATATTGGGCTTGTAATTTGGGTATGCTTTAACGAAAAAATGTGATTTGTAGAACACCACATTCTTTATTTTTTTTTTTATAAGGATATATTAAGCCATTACAGATTACACAAAGGGATCCAGACCCATCCTTTGCAAAAATGGGGAACAAAGGAGATGAGGTTGTTTCCCTGTCTCTAGTACTCAAAAGGGTCATGATGTTTGAACTAATGACAAAAACTATTAAGATTTTTCGAAAATATCCAGTTTATCCCTAAGTACAAACAGTTTTGGGAAAAAATACACAAAAGTGTTATGTGTTTTTTGTACTTTGGGGATAAACTATATATTTTCAAAAAATATGGGTAGTTTTGTCATTAGCTCAAACCTCAAAAATGGTTTATGTAATTTATCCTAAATCTTTTCATCTATAGCATTTCCTTAGCGGCCTCTATAGTTGCAATGCTCGCTACCTGCCTTCCACGGTTCCACCCTCACTCTCATCAATATTTTACATTATTTTGGACTTAAAATTGGATTTGCTTTAATTTGTAGTAAATCTGTAATATATGCTTAAAATTTATGTAGTTAGCCTGTAATTTGTATTTTACTATAAGGATTTTCAATATTGGGCTTATATTTGATTATGAGTTGGATATACACAATACGTCTGGGACATAATAAAAAAAGGATAGAGTTTATCTCTAACCCAGTTTGGAAGAATCTTCCTTCAATCCACTACGTGACAAGCAAATAGACTATCCACATGTGTATTTTAAAAAGTCACATGACTCATTAAAAATGTTATGTGACTAAAAGTACACGTGGATGATCTATTTACTTGCCACGTAGTAGATTGAAGGAGGATTTCTCCAAATCGGGTTGGAGGTAAACTATTTCCATAAACAAATAGACAGAGTTTACCTCCGAACTGGTTTGGAGGAAAATTTTTCCAACCTACTACGTATCACTTAAATAAATCATGGGAAATAGTTTTCCTCTAACCCGGTTTGGAGGAATTCTCCTTCAACCCACTACGTGGTAAGTAAATAGATCATCCACGTATACTTTTAGTCACATGACATTTTTAATGAGTTATGTAACTTTTTAAAATACACATGTAGATGATCTATTTGCTTGCCACATAGTGGGTTGAAGGAGGATTCCTTCAAACCGGGTTGGAGAAAAACTATACCCTAAATCATGTGCGTTATGGACAAAAGTTTGCTCCAAACCAGTTTGAAGGAAAATTCGTGGAATCCAATAAAATAAGGACATGGTTTTCCTCCAACCCGGTTTGGAGGAATCCTTCTTCAACTCACTATGTGGCAAGCAAATAGATCATCCACATGTGTATTTTAAAAAGTCATATGACTCATTAAAAATGTAATGTGACTAAAAGTACACATGGATGATCTATTTACTTGTCACGTAATGGGTTGAAGGGGATTTCCTTCTAATCGAGTCGGAGGTACACTATTATCATAAAATAAAGCATATGTGTGATTCACTGAACTGAACCGACCCAAAACACATAATTTGGTTTGGTTATTCACCGTTCGGTTGGTTTTGCCATTTTGGTGTGTATGCACAAAACTGTAAAGTAGCAAGTTCAGTCCGGTGGAGGATTTACCCTTATTCACGGCAATTGAGGGGGATCGAATGATCCACTCTTGACTCCGTTTACCAGCAAGGCAACCATTTTAGCAAGCTTTCAGAGTTCGGATCCTCTCTCTCTCTGTGTAAGTCTCTGGGTATGTTTAACTAGCCTTGTTTAATACTAGTATATTTATAGCTAAGAACCGATTAGAGGTCGTGCTTTTTAAAGAACATAAACTGGGTTATGTTATTGTTATGTCAACATTGGGTGATGATGAACTAGGCTTGATACTCAATTGGGTCCATGCCCCATATGACAGAAATTCATTCTCTCTTGTCTGCAAGCAATGGCAGAGAGTAGAGGGTCTTACCCGGTTATCCATACGGGTTCTCGAACCCGATTCCCTCCGTGGTTTCTTACCAAGATGCCCAAATTTAGTCACATTTGGATGTTCAAGACCGATCACTGATGACAACCTTAAATTCTTGGCCAAAACATGTCCCAAGATTGAGGTCCTCAATCTTAATTTAAAACGCCCACGTGAAATTTATGAGGAATTTGCACCGGGTTTTAATGATGTTGGGGACGATGGTCTATGTGCTTTAGCAAATGGGTGTTGCAAATTGTCGAAAGTTTTACTAAGGAGGAGGAAGAATATTGGTAATGTGGGAGTTGTTTCGCTTATTAATTTGGCGCAAAATTTAACTAATTTGGATTTGGCTTGGTGTAGTTTGATTATGGATCAAGCCCTTGAAGTGATTGGGGCAGCGAATTCTATCACTGTTTTGAATTTGGAAGGATGTTCCTTAATTACAGATGTTGGATTGGCTTCTTTGGCAACAGGGGCTTTGTCGAGGTCTTTGAAAAAATTGGTTATCGCGGAATGTGATCAAATTACAGATTATGGGGTGTCGCTTTTGCGGCTAATGTGTTATTTGGAGGAGCTAAACATGGCAGAATGTGGGCCGAAAGTTACGGATATTGGATGTGTGGAAATTGCTGCAATTCAAACTCTCAAGAGATTAAATTTGTCATGGTTGATTAATGTATCAGATCCTACACTTGTTGCGCTAGCTGAGAACTGCTGGAATTTGGTGATGGTTGATTTAACGGGTTGTGAGTTAATTACTGGTGCTGGAATTCGTGCTTTTGCAGATCATGGGTGTGTAGAGCTAGAAGCTCTTGTGTTGCTTTCTTGTTACAATATTTCTGCTTTTGATTTGGAACATTTAGCACTTGGATGCCCCTCATTGAGCTACGTTGTGCTGGACAAAGGACAGAAAATGTGGATACCTATGATGATGCAAGAGACCATTGGCAGGTTCTATGACTTAATTTGGAGGTGATTTGATGAACAAAGGAACATCATTTTGGTTGGCTTGGATTATATCCAGGCTAGTGTCTGTTTTTGTTATTTCTTGCTTCTTGATGTGGTGAGTAATTGCAAGCCATATGCTATTTTCTTCTGCATCTTTTAATTCATTGGACATAGTTCTGTTTAAGCTTATAAATAATGTGCATTTTTGTACTTTCTGTTCTACACTTAAATTTTTATCTAACCTACTAATACAACCTTTTTTGGACATATTGAATAGAGAGAAAGGGAGGGGGGGTTGTGCCCAGGGAAGGGGATGGTGGGAGGTTAGTGAAGAATGTGCCTTTCTACTATCAAAGTCACGAAATAATAGAACAGCTGTGAGAGAGTTTATCCTTCTTGGAGCTTTAAGGTCCTTAGTATTAGATGTAACATTACTGAGCCTTGCAGTTTGTTTTATGCAGGGTTTGAGAATAGTACAGTTGTACAGGCTACTGACAAGATGATATTGAGCTTAAAAAAATTGTTATGAACATTAGTAGGCCTTGGTATAAATTTCGATTTTTATTTTATTTTATTGAGATTGGATGAATCTGTGAATTAGTGCTCTCATATATATATGTTGAGAATTTTTTTTTTCCTACTAGTTAAATACTGAGCACGTGTAATAAGAGTAGCTCTCCCTGATTGCAAGTAAATTAAAATCAGGATGTTCATGGTAATATGATGGTTGTAAGTATAACTTGCAATAGTGAAAAGCCACATTTGCACCAGAACACCACTTTGTTGCTTCTTTTAAATTACATGGCCTCAAGTGCTGTCCTTAATAGAATTGAGGTGTAATTATTGAAATCTGTTACTCTACTCTCAAAGTGGAACTTCTAAATTATGTTTCTTTTATATGGATTGAAATAAAATTCCAGCGATGTTTTTCATGGTAGCTGTCATTTGACATATCTTTTACATGGGCAAGGTTATTCTGCATTGCAACACTGTCTGGCTGCTCATCCCTCTTGCCACTTTCAATGATCCTTCAGTCCCTTCTGATGTGGAGAATCTCACCAACAACGATCAGGCTTATCCCTGATTCCTCCACCCCAAACCCACCAAAGCTGATACATAGACTGAAAGCTTTACTGCCTATTAAACATTTGTATGAATAATCTTGTTCTCGGACTAGGGATAGAACTAAAGTGGATAGATGCCTGTCAAATTTATCATTGCAATAATATGAGTTGGTTAAGGCAACATGAATATGTGGGCCCAATTTTGTTGCAGACATATGAAATAAATAAAAATGGTCAGACTTCTGCAACAATATCCATTGATTAAGGCTGTTGGAATATGTGGGCTCAGTATTGTTGTAGACAATAGAAAAAAAAGATTAATTTAAAGTATGTAGATGCCCATTTTTTGACCAAGTTACATCACACCAAGAGAGGCCCCAACACCCACCTTAGGGCCTAGATGAAACCTAAGATCAATTAGTCTACTGTAGCCCAAGCCCTTCAGTTTTGGGCCACTTTGGGTGATCTGCGAAAAGTCCAATCCAAATTGTCCAGCCCATCTGGGAAACCTATTTTCCACCCTTTTTGTTGACTTTGATCTGCTGCTCCGTAGGACCCACAAGCTAGCTGGAGTTTTATAAGCAAGCAAAGTGATGTTGACGTTCACTTTAAATCAAAATGGAAAAGCTGCTAACACTGTTTACAGATCTGAATTTTTAACACAAAAACCAAGGTCTTTACACAGCAGACATAACACAAAACCCAAGGTCTTTATACAGCAGACATGGCAGAAAACTCAAGGCTTTGCACAACAGACAATAGAGGAGACCAATACATGTAACACAAGTATTCAAAAGACTAAAACGTAAGTCTTCTTCACCAAAATCAACCAGATATGGATTTTGGCACAATAGTCACAGTGGGAGCTTTAAAGGTTCCTGCCAAGACAAGTTCTTTTATACACTGGTCATGGTCTACCGTGAAACTAGCATGTATCTACTGGGAGATGCAAGCTACGGTAAGTCTCATCACAAACCTAGGAAACGTGTATGATTCAACCAACCCATTGAACCATCTCCATCAGTATTAAATTCCCACATATCCCCACCACCATGAATGAGTGAGCCCTCTGATCGAGGTCTGCCGTAACCTCCAATAACCTTAGGTAATAAGAATGATTTTCTTTTTACAGTAAGGTCAGCCAACCCTTTTTCCTGATCCACCAAAAATGGTTTCAAGCTTCCAAGTACCCCATAGATTAAATGAGGTCATGGGTATTATCCCTAACTTCTAAGAACACTTGATCCCACTATAAAAGAGAGAAACTTAAACCATGAAAGGGGTCTGAGATCTGAAAATCACAACTCCATTACTCTCTACAAAAACACTCTAACACTCATTGAAGTTTCATCTTCAACCTTTAGATTCAAAACCTATCTCTCTCCATTTATAATTACACAGTAGTCTGCCATACTCGTTTTTTGGTATAATTCAGAAATACCTATCACAAAAGCCCATTTTTCACTCTCTTGTATAGAGAAACTCTCTCTTACAATCCTTGAACATTCACGTTTCCTGGAGCTAACTCTCTCCCACATAATCAAACACCTCTAAGTCTTTTATAATTTCATTAGAGTGAAAGGGCCTTCATGGCATGGCAGACATCATTTCGCAAGGAAGTGTTTATTGGCTCACAAAAGGGAAGTGTTTATGATTTCTGTTAAATTTACTAAAATATTTTCCTTCTTTAAATTATGAGTTGTGGTTTAAATATTACAAACCATTTTCCTTGATTTTGAGTTCCTTTCAACATGCAAAGGATTACATATTAATATTTTTGTTTAGGCTCTATTAACAAAAAACTATCTTTTGGCTGTAGCGTTGAGCTCCACTTGGATTTTGGTATGGCAGACTGGTTCTCATGTCTGGCAGATACCAAATCTCAACCTCCTTGTCCACCGTAGACTTGGCCTTAACAGATTCAGACTCAAGGGAATTGTACCATCAGCCACTAGGCAGACCACCAGCCTAGTGTAGAGTTTTGGATTCAACACCCCATCAAACAATAAAAGTCACGCTCCACCATTCACAAGACGACACGTGGCGAATGTGGAAAAAAAGAGCATCCACAAAGTATTAGACAATTTGTGTTTGACTGTAAATGAGATCATGTTATCTCATACATCAGTGTAATTATCAGGGTCTGTGAAGAGCAATCACAGTGATTCAGTGTCTATGCCAAGCTAATACGGCTAATCCAATTTGCTTTAGGAAAATTAAGTTGCAAGAAAAATAGCCAGCAAGATTCCAATTATGGCCAGTCCATCATTCTTTGAATTTGAATAACTGTTGCCGAGAGCCTGAAATGGTAAGCAATCAGTGGACGAGCATGCCTGCATTGTTAATATTTGAGTGGTAGACCATCAAGGAAAGAAATACTTAGTACTTACAACATAATTTTTACTTTTCATATACTTATTCCCCTATGTTATGCTTCACCCAGCTAGGAATCCTAGGATGGGTCCTTATTTTTTTTCCCCGGTTAATGCAACGAATTCAAATAAAGTTTGACAATCAACCTGAGAAAGTTTCATAGACCAAGAAGACAAAAAGCTTTTCAGTATTTGGACAATCTCTAAGCTTGGAGTTTCCTTGCCATTATAGTTGATTTTGTTTAATTGATTTCTATCATGAATCAATCCTGTGCAAATGGTTTTGAACTGGAGATTAATTCATGCTTTATTAATGAGATTCTTGAGCTTCTGTGATGGCTAGACTCCACAGTCCAGTACAAAGTTTGGAAAGAGCCCTTTTTTATGCTGGTTACAAAAAAAAAAAGATATTGAGAACACAATGTATTCAATCTTACTTCGGGTTGCTCCAGTTCCCGACAAAAGCTCAATATAGAAGAAATACATAATTCATGTCAAACAGGAGGACAACTTCTTCTGCAATCTGGAAAAAAAATTAAGGGGTTCATAAATTACAAATAAGATGAGGATTTGCAGAAGAAGAGTGCGAATTCTAGAGTGCAAATAATTATTTCATTTTTCTTAATGGTTTATCAGGACATAATGTCTTGTCAATCAAAATTATTTATTTATTTTAAAATATTAAAACAATTCCAAATAGGAGATAAAAATCAAAGTCAATAAAATTTTTATATAACATTAGAAAGAGTACTGTTTTAGTTAGTCAAAGGGTATTAAATTGGTGGTATATTTGTCACTTCAAAGAAAATATTTTCTAAGACATGAGAATATGGATACCCATATTTTTAAGAGTGATACACATTCTCACAAAAGTGACTTTTTCGTTGAAATCTAGATGTTTGAGCTATTTATAAATTATAACCAAACATAAGAACTCGGGGATCATTGCTTCGAACCCAATGATTAGTAATCCTACAATCAATTTCATGTTTAGTAGTTAATGGAAAATTACCCTTTTTTTTTTTTTTTTTTTGGCTAGGTAACATGTATTTTTTTTTTTGATAAAGGCTAGGTAACATGTATTTATATCGAAACCAAAGGGATGTTGCATAGCCAATTGCATTTGCTTTCTTCGCCTGTAAAACATAGGCAAGAAGAGTGGAGATGACAATAACACTGAGATTGTTACAAAAGGGGACCCAAGTAGCTAAAGAATAAACGAAGGCATTAGCAGATCTAACAACGTGAGAACAAAACCAAAAAACAAAAGATTTTGTAGCTACATTAATGTCACCAATGAGGGGAGGTAGAAGGGTTCAAAATAAGATTAATGACATGAAGAGCATCTCCTTAAACAAAATAAAAAATAAATTGTGATCTAACTTAGCATAAGAAGACCAGCTTGATATGGACTTATTTTTCAGTTTATTTGATTTATAAACTTTGCAAACTTTAATTTTATTTTATAAATATAACTTATTTTTACCCTATTAATTTATTAAGCAAAATAAGCTCATTCATCCAAAGGCATATCAGTGAAAATAAGAGTGACACTAGTCCACTGCACTAATCTAACTGGAGCTGTAATAAAAAAGAAAAAAACGAAAAAGAAGAAGCAAAAGAAATGGGTTCGTCATCGTCATTCAGAGCATTTGGTGCAATTCTTCACAGGTTCTCTAATGTCTTCTCCTCCAAATGCCTCAAGTCCTTTGGTGTCCAAAGTAATCTCTCTCTTTCTGAATTGCTCATTCACTTTTTAGTTTTAATCCTTGTGGGGTCAGCGCTTATATATTTTGTGATTCAGGAAATAGTTTGGTAAGCAGAAATTTATCATCCTTATCAACGTACACCTCATTGTGTTTGTATGAAAACAAGTACATTGATGATAATCTTCAACTCAGAAAGATTTCCACATTCCCTCCTGTCTCTATGGGCAGGCGTTCCAGCAAAATCGCTGGCAGAAAGGTTATCTCCTTTTCTCTATCTCTCAGTTTCTGCTTTCTTTGATTTCCTGGTAAAAAAAAAATTGATTTTTTTTTTTGTGAATTTTTAGTTTGAGGATTAGTTTAATGATGTTTTTCTTGTTTGTGCTCACTGACATAATGACGTGTGCGTAAAAGGTTTGCTTTTGATTTGCAATTTTACTTGAACGCCAAGTGTTTGATGAAATGCCTAATTGAAGTTAGGTGATTACTTCAATCTTAATGTGGGTCTTGTGTTTGATGCAATGTTTTTGTCAATCATGAATCTGGAAAGTTGGGGAGACATTTTTGTGGTCTTTTCTACTTCAGGTTTCTAATGTGAGTTAAATGCAGGGTGCACAAGATGCAAAGAAGGCAAAGCTATATGCAGTAATTGGGAAGGAAGTCGTATCTGCGTAAGTTAGTTGCTTTTTCGTTGACTCTTTCTTGGATTGATAGGCTGAAACTAATAAATGGAAAAAGAAAAGAAAAGCTGAAGAGAAGTATAGAGCACCACTCTTACCAATTACCACTACCATGAATTTGATAAGATGAAAGTGCCAGGCATTTTTTGTCTGCCCTATATACTTTAGATCTCGTTAAATTATATAATCATATTCTATGGGTCATACTTATAATATTCATTGAGTAACAGTATTACTCTTTAAGTTCATGACAAATTAATTGCTGCTGGATTAAAATGACCATATTTTTCACTGATGAAGTGTAAAGAAAGGGGGTCCGAATCCAATATCTAACACGGCTTTGGCTGCTGTACTTGAGAAAGCCAAGGAGCTTGATGTACCAAAGGAAATTCTGGACCGCAACATGAAGAGAGCTTCTGAGAAGGGACAAGAGGCTTACATTGAGAAAATCTATGAGGTTGGTATATATTATCTATCATTTTTATATTGGGAATATTATGCTGTTTAATTATTGAGAGTAAGTTTGCTTTGGATTGATACTTCTCTATTTTTTTTACCTGATGTTGATACATTGGGAGGTTTTTATTGGCTCTTCAAAAAATTTGCTTTATTATTTTCAGGTATATGGTTATGGTGGAGTTAGTATGGTAGTGGAGGTCTCAACAGATAAGATTAATCGGTCTGTGGCACTTGTTAGAGAAGTAGTGAAGGACTATGGGGGAAAGATGGCAGATCCAGGATCTGTTATGTTCAAATTCAGACGTGCCCGGGTTGTAAACGTAAAGGTCACAGATGTTGACAAAGATCAGCTTCTTGCCATTGCTTTAGATTCTGGTGCTGAGGATGTTATTGAACCTCCAATGTATGAAGATGATACTGAAGAAGATAGGTCGGAAAGGTAATGTTCTACTCTTTCTCTGTAGAGACTACGTTTCCAATCTTTATTTGTCATGCTTAAAAATCTAGATTTTGTGTCCTTGTTGTCGATATAAAACTCTGCTAGATGCACTAGCAGTCTTTTTCTTCAATTACCGTGATGTTAATGCTTGATACCTATAAAAAAAAGTTAATGCTTGATACCTAATCTTTTGCAATGTTCTAATGGTAGAAGTAAGGGTATTAGATTTTTAGAAGAGTAGAGCTTTAGAGTTGGCAAGTGCAAAAAAGTTAGATTAGACAGCAATACCTCTTATAAGCATTATAAATCTAAAGAGTAAGGGATTTTAAAAATAAGTTGTCACATGCAAACTTGTTATAGTTGTGCATGTAGCTCATGTTTGAAGGATATCAACACTGAAAATCTTTAATTAAAGAAAAGCTAAGTGATGTTTTACCTAGAATATTTAAGACCAAAAAGGTGTAAATGAATCATTTATAATTGTTAATATAAGATAGTTTCTTGGGTGAATTAACCTAACCTCCCTTGAGGTTTTTGGAAATGCCAATTGTGACCTATTTTTGGAAGTGACACTATAGCCCTGAGCCTACTGTTTTTAGTTTCTTTTTCCCTGATTTTCCTTGTCATCTAACCAGCCTGGTTAAAACCCATTATTTGAGGTTACCATGGATAACAATTTAATGCAAGAAAAGAATATTTTGTCACAATCGGTAATGACACGAGCGATCGTAAGTTTATATTTGTTATATGGCCAATTCTAGCTCAAATGACAGCTCCTTCCCTTGTAAGGGTAAGGTGTTAGGTGAGGTTGTGGGTTCAAGACCCATTGGGTGCATGTGTAATTACCAGTGAAATAAAGGGTATATCTGTTACATGAATCACAAACAGGTGATGGAGTGTCCATGAAAATAGGAGGTAAATCCTAATATTTCCCCAAACCTGAGGGATGATAGTTTAATTTACCCATATTTATTTTACATGTTATGGGTTTTCTAGGGAAGCCGAAAAAAGTGATCAGAAAAATGATAAAATCAAGAATGAGAGGTAGCAGGGAGTTGAAAAGTTTATTTAGATCAATTAATTGAGTCAAGACACACAAACAAAGAAGTAACACCTGGGATAGGGCTCTGCTTTGACCTCCATGAACTTGGAGATTATCTCTTAGAATGTGAGAGGTTTGAATGATGGGAAAAAAGGCTTTGCATTAGAAATTTGATTGAACTTTGGAAGGCATATATTATTTGTTTGTAGGAAACAAAATTAGAGTTGATAGCTAGAGGAGTTTTTGGGGTTGTCATCATGTAAATTGGCTGTATTTAGATTCAAATTGGCTGTATTTAGGTTCTATTGAGGCCTCAAGGGATTTTATTGATGTGGGATATACTAGAGGAAGCAGTGGGTAATTTCTCTGTCTCGTGCAAATTCAAGAATGTAATAGATCAATTTGAATGTGTCTTCACAGGAGTTTATGGGCCAAATTCCGATAGAGAGAGAAGTAATATGTGGGAAGATTTATCTGGGCTAATCAGTTGGTGGGATGCACCCTGGTGTGTGAGCGGTGACTTTAATGTTATTTGTTTCCCCACAGAAAAAATAGGTGCTGCAACTTTTATACCAACAATGCATGATTTTTCTGATTTTGTTTCTACACATGGATTGATGAACATTCCTTTGGAGGGGGCTAACTTTACTTGGTCAAATAATTGTAAGACTGCTTCAATATCTAGAATTGACAGATTTTTGTTATTGGCAAAGTGGGAGGATCACTATCTGTCTGTTATTCAAAGGAGGCTTGCTAGACTATTATCGAACCATTTTCCTATTCTTTTGAACTGTGGCAATATTCAGAGGGGTAAAAGGTTGAATACATGTGGTTAAAATTGGAAGGTTTCGTAGAGATGGTTAGAACTTGGTGGGAGTCTTATTGTAGTAATGAACAATACAGTATATTAGCAGTTTAGCACTGTGGTATTAAAGAAGAACAGTTTATTAGATGATCTTAATGAGCTGGACTCTATTGAGGAGTGTAAACAATTATCAGACAAGGAGAAATATAAGAAAGAACAGGTGTTTGGAATACTAGAAAAGGATACACTTTTGAAGGAGATAAGTTGGAGGCAAACATCTAGAGCTCTACCGTTAAGGGATGGGGATAAAAATGCTAATTTTTTTCACCGCCTAGCAAACTCACATAGCTGAAATAACTCCATTGGAAACCTCTCTATAGATGGGGAGTTGATAACTGTCCAAGCAACCATCAGTGAGTGCATAACTCAGTTTTACAAGCATTTATATATTGAAGGTGGCTTTCAATGTCCTTTGCTGGATGGTTTAAGCTTTTCAACTATAACTGAAGAGGATGCCCAATGGTTGGAAAGACCGTTTGAAGAAAAAGTACTGGGTGTGGTGAAGAGCTTGAATGGAGATAAAGTACCAGGGGGGTGGGGGGGTGGAGGAAGGCACTAGATTTGATGATGAGTCTGATATCAGAGCTCAGATAGTCCATTTCTATACATCACTCTATTAGGAAAACGAAGATTGGGTGTCCTGATGTGGATGGGTTATCTTTTGCAACCATTGGGGCTGAATCTAATAGTAGATTGGAGAGACGTTTTGATAAAGAGGAGGTCGTTTAGGTTTTGAAGGATCTTGAAGGGGATAAGGCTCCTGGTCTAGATGGATTTACTATGGCTTTCTTCCAACATTGTTGGCAGGTTCTTTAGGATGATATTATGGGATTCTTTGAGGAAGTCTATGAGCATGGTCAATTTGAAAGCTCTCTTAATGCTGCTTTTCTTGCTCTTATTCCTAAGAAGAATGATGCCACTAATATCAAGGATTTTAGACCTATTAGTTTGATTAGGAGTGTTTATAAACTGTTGTCTAAGGTGTTGGCAAATAGACTCAAGGAGATGCTTGATGATCTTATTTTTGAATCAAAGAATGCTTTTGCGGGTGGTTGCCAAATGTTAGATTCTGTTCTCATTGCCAATGAATGCTTGGATAGTCGCTTAAAAAGAAGTCAGTCAGGTGTAATTTGCAAGCTAGACATAGAGAAAGCTTATGATCAAGTGAATTGGAATTGTCTCATTCATCTTTTGGGCACTATGGGCTTTGGGTCTAGATGGCAAGGTTGGATTCGAGCTTGTATTTCCACGGTTTGCTTTTCAGTCTTAATTAATGGTTCACCTGCGGGGTTCTTTGGCAGCACTAGGGGTTTGAGGCAGGGAGATCCGTTATCCCCTCTCCTTTTTCTGCTTGTGATGGAGATCTTGAGCAAGATGTTAAAGAAAGTGGAGGATAGTGGCTTTCTTCGAGGTTTTCCTACTAGTAGGTCCGATGTGGACGAGCTACGCATTTCTCATTTACTCTTTGCTAATGACACTATGGTGATGTGTGATGCGGATCCGGAACAATTGATGTATCTCAGGTTGGTTATAACTTGTTTTGAGGCTACTACGGGTCTCAGGGTCAATTTGGCCAAAAGTGAGATAGTCCCGGTGGGGGAGGTTGTAAACATATGGGTTTTGGCTGATATCTTATGCTGTCGGATAGGTTCACTTCCCATGAGCTACCTCGGTATGCCTTTGGGTTCTTCTTTCAAATCTACTTCGATTTGGAACCCTATCATTGAAAAGATGGAACGTCGCCTGGCTGGTTGTAAGAAGTTGTATCTTTCCAAAGGTGATCGTTTAACTTTGCTGAAGAGTACGCTTTCTAACCTCCCTACTTTTTACCTTTCCCTTTTCACTATTCCCTATAGTGTTTCCAAGAGAATTGAGCAAATTCAAAGGAATTTCCTTTGGGGTGGGACAGATGAGGCATTTAAGCACTCCTTGGTGAAATGAGATACAGTGTGTTCTCCTATTGTTAAGGGTGGACCAGGTGTTTGTAAGCTGGTGCCGTTTAATCGTGTTTTGTTGGGTAAATGGTTGTGGAGATTTGGGGTTGAGGGTAACCGATTATGGAAACGTGTGCTTGTGGCACGTCATGGGGCTGGATGTGGGGATTGGAGTACTAGGTGGATTCATGGTTCTCATAGTTGTGGGGTTTGGAAGGGTATATAATGCTTTGGTGGGATGGCTTTTCTGCTCATTTGAGGCATAAGGTGGGTAGAGGGGATAAAGTTCGTTTGTGGCATGATAAGTGGTGTGGTGATGTGATTCTTAAGGAATCATTCCCTGTACTTTATGATTGTGTATCTAATCAGGCGGGCACCATTAGTGAGGTTCTTGTCCGTGAGAATGGTAGGGTGGCCTGGAATGTATCTTTTGCTTGAAATTTTAATGATTGGGAGATTGATAGCGTTGCTTCTTTCTTGGGCGTGTCACAATCTCACATTCCTTCTCGGGGGGTGGATGATGGTTTAAGGTGGAACCTAAAGAAAAACGGCATTTCTGATATTCGTTCCTTTTACACTGCTTTACGGGTTCTTCCTAATGTCGACTTCCCTTGGAAGAGTATTTGGCGTATCAAAACCCCTTGTAAGGCTTGTTTCTTTGTTTGGACGACAGCGTGGAATAGGATCTTAATGTGTGATAATCTTCACAATAGAGGCTACACTTTACCGAGTTGGTGTTGCATGTGTTGCTCTAATGGTGAGACTGTTGATCACCTACTTTTACATTGTCTTGTGGCGGTTGTTCTATGGAGTTGGATTTTCCAGGCTTTTGGGGTCCAATGGGTCTTATTTGGGATCGTTGCTGATTTGTTGTTTAGCTGGTGGAATGGGTTAAGCCGACATTCCTCGGATATTTGGAACATGGTCCCTATTTGCTTGATGTGGACGATTTGGAAGGAGCGTAATCAACGTACTTTTGAGGATGTTTCTCGATTGGACAGTCAACTTTTGGAGGGCTTTATCCAAGCTCTTTTCGATTGGTCTAGAGCTTGGGGTTTTACTACTAGCACTTCTACTTCTGTATTCATGTCATCTTTGCTTTTGTCTTTTAATGATGTATATCTTTGATGTGTTAGTGTTCATATTTTATGCGCACTACACTTTTTTAATATGATTTCGTCTATTACCTATCAAGAAAAAGGAGATAAAGTACTGGGGTTGGATGACTTTATTTATTTATATTTTCAAACTTGCTGGAATATACTTAAAGCTGACATAATGGTAGTGTTTGTGAATTTTCCCCCCCCCCTCCACCATCCATGAATGATGATATGACATGAGCGCGCCCCTCACTCTCCCCCCCCCTCCACCTCTACCTCCACCGCCTCCCTACCCCTCACACCTCCCTTTCCCACTTACCGCCCCTTACCCTTCCCCTTTCTTCTTCCCTGGATTCTATCAACCTCATGGAGGACATCTGGGATGGCCACATTCACCACATATATCCTCACCACCACATACATCCCTTCCCCCTCCTATACCTCCAGAAAAGACCACCACTCCTGCAACCAATCCCAGCCAGCAACCAAAGACTCAACCACAGCCAACTACCAAACCATCAACTTCACTCCAGAAACAGCCATCAAACCCGCAGCTTCCACCCTCAAAACCACAGCTTCCAACCCGAGACCTCCCCAAACAACCAAATACTATCCATATAGACAATAAGTTCTTTCAATTTTCATTGGGAGGGGGTAGAGCATATCCATAT
Organism: Fagus sylvatica; assembly: GCA_907173295.1. Classification (NCBI taxonomy): domain Eukaryota; kingdom Viridiplantae; phylum Streptophyta; class Magnoliopsida; order Fagales; family Fagaceae; genus Fagus; species Fagus sylvatica. The sequence continues at coordinate 20,561,949 of OU015771.1, read as the reverse complement.
AGCATTACAGAGAGAAAATTTAAGACAACCTTGGGTAAAATATGGTTGGGTCTGCATGACATGGTTTGGTTGGGCAATACCATTGAGAAGGCAGCCAAGGTAGACATGGGGGGTGATTTTTTCCGCAACCACCGCGACGGTTATAAGGCAATACACGTACTCCGTCGATCGAATCAACATGGTCTTTATCTTGAGGTTTCTGAATTTCACAGCGGCTCGCGTAAAGGGGTTATACGCATACCGGCTGGATTGGCACAACAAGGATGGTTTCAATTTTCGTGTATGTGCAAGGAGTACCGGAACAAGCAAAACCCAGCCATGCTTCCAATGAGAGAAATCGCAAACGACCGCCGTAGGGTGGCGGCTGGAGCTGCGGTGCCAAATAAGGAAGTTCAGGGTGAGAAGCCGCAAATCATGAGAAAAGATCGCAATTTTCAAAATCACGTAACTGCTGCCGTGAAGAAGGCAGTGCAGTTAACTTCAATTGATTCTCCAACAGATAATAAGGTCAACGCACGTGTATTTCTAAATTTAAATTTGGAATTGTCTTGTGGGCCGGATGGTATTTGGGCCATATCTAAGGCTGATTTAAAACAGCCTGAACAATTGAGGCCTACCCCAAGCCGTAAGCCACCAATTGTGAATGGGTCCACAGCTGGGCCCGAAAAGAAAATAAATAAAGTGTGGAGGCCCAAAATTACCCAACAAGAGACCCAAGCCCGTAAGTCCACACTTCCGGCAGTTTCCTCAGGGGTAGAAGACCCGTGTGGGATGGAGACCCATTTCACGGCATTCACACGTGACGTAGCCTTGACTTCGGCGTTGACCGAGAGTTCCGATGGTGACGAGGAGGACGGTGCTTCCATATCGGCATGCTCCGAGATCGGAGAGAGCAGCGACACCTCATGGGCTTTGCAACTCCGGGATGGGCAACGTTTGTTTGTGCCGCAAATGCCGCCGCTTCCTCTCTCTACAAATCCTTTCTATGCTCTCTCTTCATCTGAGCTGGGAGTGGAGTTTATGGAAAAGATTGAGCAACCGGAGGTAAGGCATATCGATAATATGGCACTCACAAAGTCCATGGAGGCTTCTGAGCTAGCATCAGATATCTTCAGTGAAGACGTTGGAGAATGGGGAGGTCAAGCAGATTGGGTTGAGCCTTTAGCGGTTGAATATCCGGCGTTAGAGCCACCAGTGGTGCTGGAAGCTCAGGGTAGCCCGAGGGGTGAACACAAAGGTGAACATGAGGTGTTACGGGGACCTCACTCTGAATGGGTCTCTGAAAAAATGCAAGAGTTTGGGGAGGTTCTTGGGGCGTCATATGTGGGTTTCGAGGACAGGGTTTTGGCTCTGTTATGTGCAATTGAAGCTGAACTGGGAATTTCAAAACCTGGTGTGGTATCTGGTAAGGACAAATCTCGTGTGCCACGGGAGGTAAGGAATTTGATTTCCAATGTGAATTATGATGGGGGAAGCACAAAAAGGACAACTTCAGCTAGTGTGAGGGCATTAATGTTGTCCCAATGAATTTAAATATTCTTTCATGGAATGTTAGGGGCTTGAATGACAACGCAAAGAGGGCCAGAGTTTGTAATCTGCTGTACCATTGGAAGGCTGATATTGTGTGTCTTCAGGAGACCAAGCTCACAGCAGTATCTCAGGCCTTGGTCCGCAGTCTTTGGCGTTGTAGGTATGTTGACTGGCTTAGTCTTGACTCTGTTGGGGCTTCTGGGGGTATTATTCTGATGTGGGATAGAAGGATTGTTCAACGTATTGAGGAAGCCATAGGTACATTTTCTATCTCTTGTAGATTCAGAGAGGTCGCTTCAGGTGTTGAATGGGCTTTCTCCGGGGTGTATGGTCCTAATAGGGCAGTGGAGAGGAGTTTAATGTGGGAGGAATTAGCTGGTGTTGCTGCTTGGTGGGAGGTCCCCTGGTGTGTGGGAGGAGATTTTAATGTAGCTCGGTATCCCACGGAACGGGCGGGAGCAGCTGATATCTCTCCTTCTATGAGGGAATTTTCTGATTTTATTTTCTCTATGGGGCTCATTGATCTACCTATGGAAGGTGGTAGTTATACTTGGTCTAATGCTAGGTCAAGATCAAGAATAGATAGGTTCCTTTGCTCTCCTACTTTGGAGGATCACTTTTCCAAGTTGGCTCAGAGGCGTCTGCCAAGGCTTTTTTCTGACCATTTCCCAATATTTTTAAGTTGTGGCTTTATGCAAAGGAGAAAGAGCCCATTTCGATTTGAAAACATGTGGCTCAAGAGTGATGGTTTTCTTAATAGGGTGCAGCAATGGTGGAATTCTTACCAGTACAGTGGCTCTCCAAGCTATGTTCTGGTTCAGAAATTGAAATCCCTGAAAGCTGATTTGTATAGGTGGAACAAGGAAGTCTTTGGTGATGTCAATGAGCGAAAAACTGATTTAATGGCTCAGATTCAAGACCTTGACATGATAGAGGAGAACAGACATTTATCTACTGATGAAGCAGTAGCAAAGGCTCAGCTTCAGACTGATCTTGAGAAAGTGTTTCTGTTGGAGGAAATTAAATGGAGGCAAACATCAAGGGTCACTTGGCTTCGGGAGGGAGACAGAAACACCCGTTTCTTTCATCGTGTGGCAAATTCGAACCGTAGATTCAATTCTATTGATCACCTACTGGTTAATGGGGTTCTAACTACGGATCAATCCGAGATTGGTGCAGGTTTGGTTAATTTTTATAAGCAGCTTTTCTCAGATGATGAGGTGAGACGGCCATTGTTGGATGGCTTGGTCTTCTCTTCCTTAGATGAATCTGACAGGGACCTGCTGGATCAGCCATTTACGGAAGAGGAAGTTTGGGGGGTAGTAAGGAACATGGCTGGAGATAAAGCTCCAGGTCCAGATGGATTTTCTTTGGCTTTTTTCCAAAGTTGCTGGGAGGTTATTAAACAAGATGTGATGCAAGTCTTCCATGAATTCCATACTACCAGGAACTTTGAGAGAAGCATGAATGTTACTTTTCTGGCCTTGATCCCAAAAAAGCCGGGGGCGCAAGAATGTAAGGATTTTAGGCCTATCAGCCTTGTGACGGGGATCTATAAAATTATTGCGAAAGTGCTAGCAAACCGCCTCTCCGGAGTGTTGACTAAGCTGGTGTCGGATTCCCAGAATGCTTTTATTGGGGGGCGCCAAATTCTTGATTCTGTTTTGGTCGCCAATGAGAGTCTAGATAGCCGTTTGAAATCTGGTCTCCCAGGGATGTTATGTAAGTTAGATATTGAAAAGGCGTATGACCATGTGAACTGGAATTTCCTGATATACATGTTAAGAAGGTGTGGATTTAGTGAGAGATGGCGCCACTGGATTTACACATGTATCTCGTCAGTGAGATTTTCAGTCCTTGTGAATGGTAGTGCTCATGGTTTCTTTCCTACTTCACGGGGCCTACGTCAGGGTGACCCTCTTTCTCCTCTCTTGTTCATCATTGTTATGGAGGCTTTGAGTAGGATGCTTGAGCGGGCAGTGGCAGGGGGGTTCATATCTGGCTTTGCTGTGGGCAACTCTACGGGGGCTGAGCTAAGCATATCTCATTCATTATTTGCAGATGACACTCTGATTTTTTGTGGGGCTGATATTGAGCAGGCGTGGCATTTGAGAGGGGTGTTTATTTGGTTTCAGGCCATATCAGGTTTGAAAATCAATTTGAGCAAGTCTGAGTTAGTTCCAGTGGGTCAAGTTCCGAATGTTCCTGAGATGGCAGGAATTTTGGGGTGTCAAGTGGCTTCATTACCACTTAAATATTTGGGTCTTCCCCTTGGAGCGTCTTTCAAATCGAAGGTTTTATGGGATGGAGTGGTGGAAAAGATGGAGAAGCGTCTTGCAGGGTGGAAGCGGTTATATCTCTCTAAGGGGGGCCGGGTCACTTTAATTAAGAGTACGCTTTCTAGCATTCCTACTTATTTTTTATCCCTTTTCCCTATTCCAATGAGTGTGGCACACAGGATTGAGAAGCTTCAACGTGACTTTTTGTGGGGTGGTTTGGAGGATGTCCATAAGTTTCACCTGGTTAACTGGAAACAAACCTGTACTCCTCTTCCAAGTGGGGGTTTGGGCATCAGGAATATGGCTGTGTTTAACAAGGCATTGCTAGGCAAATGGTTGTGGAGATACTCTACAGAGCCTACAGCTTTATGGAGGCAGGTTATTGACAGTAAATATGGTTGTCAGAGGAGTGCTTGGTGTTCAGATAGAGTTTCTGCGACTCATGGGGTGAGTTTATGGAAGCACATTCGGGCTGGGTGGAAGGACTTCTCTCATCATATTAGCTATAAGGTAGGGGATGGGTCTCAGATTAGCTTTTGGCATGATACTTGGTGTGGGGCTCTCCCTTTGAGGCAACAATTTCCGACACTATTTCTTTTATCTCGGGATCCTGAGGCAAAGGTGGTGGATGTTAGTCTTTTCCAGGGTTCCCACCATGTTTGGGACATTGAATTTATTCGATCGTTTCAAGATTGGGAGATGGCTTTGGTAGATTCTTTTATGGCTCTTATATATTCTCAAGTCATCAGCCCGGGAGTTAGTGATTCTCTTTGCTGGAACCCATCACGCCGGGGGATTTTTGAGGTTCGTTCTTATTACTATGTGCTAATCCAGCCGCATCCTGAGGATAATTTTCCTTGGAAATGTGTGTGGAGAGCTAAAGTCCCCCCGCGAGTGGCTTTTTTCACATGGACAGCAGCTCTAGGCAAGATTCTTACTACAGATAATCTTAGAAAAAGGAGGGTAATCATCCTTGATTGGTGCTGCATGTGTAAGTCGAGTGGGGAGTCGACTAACCATTTGTTGCTGCACTGCTCAGTTGCCTGGGAGTTATGGAGTATGGTTTGTATCCTTTTTGGTACTCTCTGGGTAATGCCTAGGAGCGTGGTTGATCTTCTTACATGCTGGCAGGGTTCGATTGGTAATTCTGAGGCTGGAAAGGTTTGGAAAATGATCCCTCACTGCATCATGTGGTGTCTTTGGCGGGAAAGAAATGATAGAACGTTTAATGGAGTGGAAAAATCCATCCCGGCTCTCAAATTCTATTTTCTGCACACCCTCCTAGACTGGTCAAAGGCTTCTCACTTAGATCTCTCCAGCTCTTTGTCTGATTTAGTAGATCTATGTTCTGCTAGACTTTGATGTTTTTATTTTCTTTTTCTTTTTCATTCAGGTTCACTACCTGTGTACTTGTTTGGTTCTTTTCCTTTAATGAAATTATTACTTATCAAAAAAAAAAAAAATGGTAGTGTTTCAGACTCTCCATAAGCAAGGTAAGTTTGAGAAGAGTCTTAATGCAACTTTTATCGATGTGGACTTTCCACCCATTAGTCTAGTGGGAGGAATTTACAAAATTTTTGCTAAAATTTTGGTGAACAGATTAAGATTGGTGATAGATAAAATAATATTAGATTCTCAAAATGCCTTTGTGAAGGGGAGACATATTTTAGATTATATTCTCATAGCTAATGAATGCTTAGATAACAGTGTATGACCATGTACTTATCAAAAAAAAAAAAAAAAAAAAATAGTGTATGACCATGTAAATGATTTTTTTCATCATTTTTTTTTTTTTTTTTTTATGAGTAGATGTGGGTTTTCGAAAACATGGAGGAGATGAACTTTGTATTGCAAATTGATAGTTTGTTTTTCAATCTTGATGAGTGGCAGTCCTAGTGATTTTTTCGAGAGTTCTAGGGGGCTACGCAAAGAAAATCCATTATCCCCGTTGCTTTTTTATTTTTATTATTATGGAGGTTTTGAGTAGAATGATGGATAAAGTAATAGAAGGCAGATATTTATTGGGTTTTACAATTGGCAACTCGGAGAATAGTTTATTGATGATTTCTCACCTGCCTTTTGCGGACGATACTATGATTTTTTGTGAAGTTGACCCTAATCAAATTTTGCATTTGAGGTATGTCTTTACTTGGTTTGAAGCTGTCTCTGGTTTAAAGGTTAACATGGGCAAGTCGGAATTGGTACCTGTTGGGGACGTTCATAATCTGGAGGAGTTGGTGTCTATATTGGGGTGTAAAATGTTGAATTTATCAATGAAATACGTAGGCCTTCCCTGGGGTGCAAAATTCAAAGCAAAGACCATCGAAACATAATTGTGGAGAAGATGGAAAGAAGATTGGCAGGATGGAAGCAACTTTATCTCTCAAAGGGAGGTAGAATTAACTTAATCAAAAACACTCTTTTAAACTCATCCACTTATTTTCTTTCTCTTTTGCCCATCCTTGGTGATGTGGCTCATCGCGTCAAAAAGCTAATCGACATTTTTATGGAAAGGTTTAGATGAGGAGTCTAAGTTCCAATTAGTTAAATGGAATAATATTTGTGAACCTCTTTAGAGTGGGGGGATTGGCCATTAGAAAATTATATATTGTTTAATTAAGCTTTTTTGGGGAAGTTTTTAATGGGCCCTATGGTGTTAAGTCTCTAGAAATATATAAGGAGGGATTGGGCAAACGTTTTGTGTTTCATTTGGTTTGAGGTGAGCGATGTACATGGGGTGGTGACGTTCCTTTGAAGGAGGCTTTGCCATAACAGTTTTGTCTTGAACGTGATAAGGAAGCTTCTGTAGCAGATCATATGCAGTATTGTAATGACACTGTTCATCCGGTTTTGAATTTTATCAAAACAATACATGACTGAGTGTTGGAGTCTATATTGTCCTTCTTGGACTCAATTTATTCTAATTTCAGTGAGAGGTAGTGGTGAGGATAAGCTTTGTTGGATGCCATCTAAATGAAGGGGTTTTGAGGTTAAATATTACTATAGAGCCTTAGTCTCTAATAGAAATATGAGTTTCCCCTGGAAAAGCATATGGAAAGCCCAAAGTCCCAACAAGAATCGTGTTATTTTTGTAGATTGCAACATTGGGGAGAATCTTAACAATAGACAATTTGAGAAAAAGAAATATTACTATGGTAAAATGGTGTGATATGTGTAAAAGGTATGGGGAGACAGTTGATTATTTATTCCTTCACTGTTCTATAGCTAGAGAGTTGTGGAATATGGTATTCAGCCTCTTTGGGATTCAGTGGGTTACACCCAAGGTGTCATTGAATTTTTAGCTCGTTGGCAAGGTAACTTTGGTTGACATCAGAACATAGAAATTTGGAAGACGATTCCTCATTTTTTAATGTGGTGTATTTGGAAAGGAGGAAGGCTTTGATTGAGGATGTGAAAGGACTTTTCTAGATCTGAAAATGTTGTTTTTCAAATCCTTGTTTGAATAGATGACAACTTAAGGATTGTTTCAATTTCAAATTTTTTAGATTTGATTGATTATTGTAATTTTGGAGCTTAATTGTTGGTGTGCCTTTTGTATACTTCCTGTGTACTTGAGTTACACACCATTTTAATTCAATAAAATTGTTATTTATAAAAAAAAAAAATTAATGTGTAATATGGGGCAATATACTTATGTTTCCATCTTGTGAAGATTAGGTGTCCTTATTAAGTATGCAAATTTGAGTGAAGAATAGGTGGTTAGGTGAAAATGAAATTTGCTAGTTGGAAACTTTTTGAGAAATTGAGGAGTAACCTGTATTTAATCTAGTGAGAAGTTGGTTTAAGTTTTCTTGTTCTTCCTTGTTTTGAAGAATTCAAAGGGGGCATTTTCTTCCTCTAGAATTCTTGGTTCTCTCTATAAGCCTAGGTTTTGTGTGAAAACAGTAATTTCAGTTTCTATCGTGACTGTTATGCTAAGTAATTGAAACTGAACCTGTAATTGAGCCTTTACCTAAATGAGTTTTTCTTTTTGTTGAGTGAATTACTCATGCACTTGGTGACCATTGAACCCATGACTTCACTCTCCACCTTGCTCTTATAAGTAGAGGAGGTGTCATTTGAGCTAGTGCTCATTGGCTTTACCAACAGGAGTTTTGTCATTTGAGCTAGTGCTTATTGGCTTTACCAACAGGAGTTTTTGAACATTTATCTATTTTTGAATTGTTGTTCAAGGCTTTCTTGAGTTGAGTTGAGTAACAAATGTTTTAAAAAGCATACAAGGTGGTGTTTGATTTAATGCCTTGAAGCTTTGCTTTCTAGGTTCATGCTAAAAAATGTGAAGTATAGATATCTTATCTTATGCATGTTGGCAGCTGAGAATTGATGACTGCAAGTATTCCATATTGCACAATGAACTATAGGAGACTTCCTTGTGGGAGAGGGCTAACAAGCCCCTTATGCAGGGACCCAATACTCCAGAAGGGCTGCCTGATTCAAAGAGAGACCACAAGTCAGCAGAAGCCCCTGCGGCTCCATAGCTTCTCTGAAATTTGATGAAAAGATAAGCAGGTGCATGACACTTGGGAGTGGTGCTAAGAAGTTAACACTCACTTACTAAAGATTTAAAAATGGGAGTGGCTCTTCTTGTAAAAGATATGCAACTTGGTTTACCAATATAATGAAATCTCTCATCATTTTTCAAAATCAACTAAAAGCTTTGTGTTTTAGTTGCTGCAAGTATGTCATCCATATCTCACATAGGTTTCATTAGTTTCGGTGGAAGTGATAGCTAGCTAGTGTTATTGGATGAGTGGGTACAATTGTGATTTTTCAGTAGGCATGCTATGCTATCTGGGCAGCTGTAATATCTGAAGAATGAGGCATTGGGAACCCTCCTCTTTTTTGAAAAGGGAAATTTTAACAAATAATCATGTTTGCTAGAAAAAGTTTCAAATTTCTTGTGCTATGAGCTGTACAATGAAGTTCTATGGAAGCATCTCCAGAATCTTGCTATGGTTGATGGATGTGTGCTATATACAGCAAGGAAAAAGTGAGTGCAAGGGCCTGTTATCATGTATTAGGACATGTCAAAGTGAGGCTTGCCTTATGTAGTTCATGTGTATTTGGTGCTGGGAGGGGCATGTCCGCTGCCCCCCGCAGGGGCCTTGGGGGTTGGGGGCGGGGGGTGGTGGGGGATAACTTCTTATGAAGATTTCCTCTTATGCATTTTTTTTTTCTTAGCTGTTAATTTAGGTATATTTGCAGTACTGTCAGACCATATTCTCCTGTTCAATTATAAACTTTTGCATATTTGCTTGATATCTGAGTCATCTGACTGCAGTGATAGTATATATGTTGGTTATATGATAATATATATATGTTTTTTTTCCACATTATAAACTATGCAACTCTAGTTCTACAAAGTTCTAATACTTGGTTGCTTTTTCTGGAAGATATTATAAAATTGTAAGTTCAGCAGAGAACTATACAGCAATATTATCAAAACTACGTGAGGAAAAGATAAAGTTCGAGCCTGATAATGGTTCTGAGCTGCTTCCATTAACCACTATTGAGGTATGGTCTCATTTGCAAATATGGCTTTGTTGATACTTTGTTTAGTTCTAAATCTTCGTTCTTAACAGTAAAGACAAATAATTAGCTATAATTTTATTATTATTTTAGTTTAAAATTTCTACTCTGACGCCCTTTTTTTTGGAGAGAATAGGCTACCATTAAATATCTTAAATATTTTGTTGGGCAAGGACTTGAGTGCATGTATGCCAACACCACAATTACTGTATTTGGTGTGCATTTGACAAAAAGTGGCTTTATGCAAAGCCAGTGTGTTTGCTTAAAGATTCTTTTTTTGTCTCAGCTTTAAGAAAATAAGCTAGCCAAATGAACAAAGTGTGGGTTTAGATTAGCTTTTTGATGAAATATTATTTTTTTGATTACAAGGAGAATTACTAAGGTAGGGTCCTTCAGACCCACCCTTGGGTAATAAACCCTGGAGACCTGACTCTACCCATCATAACTGTCTATTGGGTAATTTAGAGGAAACTTCTAGTGAGGATTGAATTCAGGACGTCTGAGTCTACAGCTTCTCCCAAACCTCCTACCATTAGGCTTCACCTTAACGGGTTTTCTGAAATTTTATATACAAATAAGCTAAAAGCTAATCCAAACTCAAATTGATGCCTCATTTGTTGTTTGGACCACCCCCACCTCCTATTTTTTTGCCTGTGCTGGACCCCTTGGTTCGGACACCATCTTTATAATGTGGAGAATCAATTTGTTGCCTTTTGTTTATAATTTCCTATTTTCCTATGTTTAAAGTAATGACTATAAAAGTTGTTGGGTTTTAGGTAGATGACGAAGCTATGGACTTAAACAAGGAGCTTATGAGCAAATTACTCGAACTTGATGATGTTGATGCCGTTTATATTGACCAGCAGTGATTATATTTTATATCTCTAGTTGCCATCTCAACAATTGAATGGAGGTTTTGATGCTGTTGGACAGTAGTTGGTACATTTGGTTCGTGGATAAAAGAACAGTGATTGGCTAATCTTCTTACTTGATGGATAAATATACCTTCCTCAGATAGGTCCTTGTTTGGAGCATTGCTGGGGATGTGGGTGGTTGGGGAGGGAGACGGGCTTGATGCTTTGCTGCTTATATTCTGTGACAGCTTGGTTATTACAACTGAAGATCAGTGAATACTAAAAATACTAATTTTGTTGGGGTAGGTTAAGTACTTATTTGTTTCTGAAGGACAAATCATAAAATTATTTTTCTCCAATAAAAGTACAAGGATTACTTCTTGATGTCCATTGGCCAAGTGGTTCAACCCTAGACTGGATCCTCTTAAGCAACAGTTACTGTATTATGCCTTCAGTGGAATTTTACTATTTCAACAGCATGACCTCGACGAGTTCATGCCCGGCCATAGGAATTTTACAATTTCAGTGGAATTGATGTGGCAGCTCGTTACAAATTTATATGTACCATTTGTTGCTAAAGATTATTAAGGCAATGTAAAAGAATTCAGTACTATAATTGAAGTGGTTTCTGTACTATATGCAGAAGTTAGGGCTCTTAAATTTGCTCCTCATTTGGCTTCTCGTCTAGGAGGATTCTCCTTTTCTAGGTAATGCATGCGTCGCATCCACATATTTCTAGAATAAAATATAGATTGCAGCCCAAATTGAACTGAGTTACAACTTTTTGAATTGAGAAATTTTGTGGTACTGAGAGCCCTTTTCCCTCCAATTCAGTCAGAGGTCCTTCTATGGTTGCTTGGATTGCATAACTCGCCCAGTAAATGTCCTTATTCATCAATAAGAACTAGTCATTATTATTGGAAGGTGAGATGCTTTTTAAAATCACTCCATTAATTTTTAGCTACTTATGAAGTAAGAATCTTTTTTTTTTTTTTTTTTTTATGAGGAAAAAAAGTATGGTTACCTTGGTCCTTAGGATTCCCATGGACCATATAATTGGTAATCTTTAACCTGTTAATGATTTTGATTTGGCGGAATGGGTCCAAATGAACATGGATACTAGCGGTGTACATTAGTGGATTCAATGCATATATGAAGGAAACTAGCTACATGTTCTGAAAATCCATTTGGCTGGTAGCTAACAATTTTAGTATTTAGTATTTACACAAATTTAAAATGTTAACAAAGATTTCATTCTAAAAACAGAATAATATATACATAATCACACTAAATATTCTGAAAACTAGAAGCCCCGATGCACATTTCTTAATACAATTGTAAGCACACCAACTGACCTAGAGCTAGTAACCACTATAAGAATACAATAAAGACTTATAACGTTGTCTATGTCTAGCTACATTGCATATCCATGAGCCATATCCAACTAAGGAGATACTTGATCACTTTGAATGTAACTATGGTAACTTCGTGTCATTATGACGAAGGTATATATATATATATATATATTATACTGATAATCAACCATTTCACTGTTTTGGAACCCAGCATCCGTGCAACCCGTATGGAAGACCATATGGGAACTTTGCTCTGGCAATCTCTTTGAAGGTGGATCCATCCAACAATAATGCATATCCATCCCCATTTTTCTGACTAATCATAGAGATTACAACACCTGCAATTACATTAGAACTTTATTATTTAATTTCGTCATTGTCCTCAAATGGGATTTTACTTTTTAGGATTAAAAAGATTTTCTTGAAAATAAGTGATTTAATATTTCGGAAACAAAACGCAAAAATCCATGATTTTTTTTTTTGTTTTCTAGACATGCATGTGTCTATGGTTCCAACTTCCAATAAATGGTTTTTAGTATTGAAATAAACCTAGCTCGAAAAGTTAAGTTAAGAGTAAAAACAAAAACAAGGAAAAAGAAAAAAGAAAAAAAGCCCGCCTCCATCAAGAATTAAATGTTGGTTATGTGGAGCACTAGTGCAACACATGAATGGTGCATAATATGGGATTATTGCCCATGTTATTTAGTCAACAATTGTGGCTTATGAAGAAAGAAGAAAACATGCAAGTAGGTGGATGCATATGGGATTGTAACTCATATGTCTTACATGTCGGCTACTTCAACAAATGGTTCTCACCTTAGTCAAAGGTGTGGGGGGACAAATTGATGAGTCATTACGGCTGCAACATGTGCAAGAGAAGAGAGAAATTGTCACGGCAACTTCTCTATAAAATGAATGAAGAAAACACCAAATAGTCAAGCCTATGTGTGTGAATCAAATGGGATGATAACCCATGAATCTCCAAAGGTCATACAAGTTGGCTACTTGTAGATTTGGCCAAAGATTGTGCTGACAATGTTGAAATTGTGTGTGCACTATCGGCTGGCTTTTATTGAAGTTGATATCAAGCCTATTATAAATATAAGTTTTGTACGTGAGAAGAAATAAGAAGCAGCAGTAGGAACAAAGAAGATATTTTTCAGTGTTGTCCTTCTGTAAGTGCTGCGTGAGAGAAAGAATAGAGAGAATATTTCTTTGTTATTATTCTTTAGTACAAAGAGCTTATTGGGTGTATTTGGGGATTGGGTTTGTGAGAGTGTTTTCATGCCACCTTTGTAATCTCCCTATTTTATAGTGAAAGATCGCTGCAACTCTGTGGACGTAGCCCTAGTGGTGAACCACGTAAATTTTTGTGTCGTGTGAATTTTTCTTTTACGTGTTCTTCTTTATTTTGCATCTCACAAGTTCTAGGAATATTGTTTTTATTCCTAACATTAAATAGTTACACATTTGCTGAATTCTGACACCAAAAATACGAATATAATCTTGGAATTGGGTTCAAAAATGGAAGGAAGGAATCAAGGATTAAATGTTGTTGAACAATGTAACATAATCAATCAAGAAAATGCTAAAAGTACTATAAATTTTATTATAAAATCTTACAAATTGACGTGATGATCGATCATACATCAAATTGTAAGGTTTATACTGTAAAATTTATAGTATACATAACATTTCTCAATAAACAACTGACATAAGATTGACTTACCATCATCTTCCTCTCTTGCCCCTGGCCTAGGCACAAAGAATGGTTCCGAGGGCACAGCACCCTCCTCGAACCAATTCTTCGCCTTCTTCCTTATTAAATCAAGCTGCAATATATTTCAAATCATGTTAGCACCATGTCGACATCTAAAAAAAGCATAGGCTTACAAAAGATTAACATATATTAAATTTCTCTACTAATTGATCACGGACGTGTTTAAGTTCTGTCGCATGATTAAGGAAGTTTAAACTTTACCTTGGTAAGGGTGTTGGGGAAATTGCATGGGCGATGGGCTCCGCAAGCATAAGCATATCTGTAGTTTTTGCCCAGATAGTTTGGGTTGATGCTGCACATGTCCATGCCTTTCCCATGTTCATTTGGGTCCAATGCTGCCTCTAACTTCCCATGTGAACTCCCATCCAAGGGTATAATGAATCGTCCAACCCTGTCATATATTTGATCACCAACACCGTCACATAACCTTTCACAACTTATTTAAGAGCAATTAGATATAAATTTTTTACAAATTTGTTAAGATGACATATCATTTTAATTAGATACCAATTATAATAAGTCATATATATAAAAAATGGTGAAAAAAGTTATGAAAAATTATATCATTAGATTTATTGTTTATTTAAAGGCAAAGATGCATGCATGGTCTATAACAGTAAATCAACAAAATAATTTTTTGTTCATATATAAGTAAAAAAAATAAGAAAAAGACGAACAATATTGTCTTGTAAAAACCATGCATGCAACGAAGGCAAAATTGACGTATAGTAGTTGCTTAGGTACCACCTATACGTATCTTTGCAACATGAGGCACCCGGGCTTGGATAATTATATAGTGCTTATTTCTTTCTTTCTGAATTTTTGATTATTACTTTTTAATTGATGCTCCATGAGCATGAGCATGAGTAATTGAGGATTATGTAGGGATTTGAGCTAATTGGCTAAGCAAAAATAAGATAAGTGTATATATAATATACCTAGCATCTGGTAAGACATCTTCCCCGTTGAATGATCGGAGATTTTGCAGCCTGAGCTTCTCCAGAATCAATGCGTCAGCATTGTGTTCACAACAATCCGCGATTATCGCTCTCACCCTCCCATCTTCATCCTTATCTTCATACGCATTAATGAAGTGGAAAGTAACAAATAATGGGACTTCCACACTAGCAACCTTCAAAATTTTTGTGAAATTTAAAACAAAAGATTACACCTGTGCATGCATATACAATAAATCTAGAGATACAACATTTTTTTACAACTGTTGATATAGTTTATTGTAATTAGTGCATAATAAAGTCGTATTACTAATAAACTCATATGGAATTAATGTTACTTTAATCATAGCCGATTATGTCAACCATTGTGAAAAAAATTGTTTGTGGTATTATTCTACTCATATATAATAAAATTATATAAGGAGCTGAACTAAGAATTTTTGTTCGGGGTACAAGGCTAAAGAACAAGATAGTTTGAATGGTAGGATATAAATCAAAGGTCTAAAAATATTCAAAAAGACAGTGAGGGGATGCCCAAAGCAGTCATCTAGTGATACAAAGGTTTCAATTTAAAAAAAAAAAACAAAAACTGTTTCATAACATGTTGAGGAAGCTTAACAATATATATGTAATAAGTAATAACTAACCAGAAATTATTAAATGAAATTATGCCACAATAAATTTGGACACTAACCTTTTGCCATAATTAACAAATCGAGAGACAATAGACATAGAAAGCAACAAGGGAAGAAGATGTTGGTAAAATAAAAGGTTAAAAAAACCAAATTGAAAAAACACTTACAATATTTACATAAACCCTTTGGCTCTATGCCTCTAAAAAATTAAAAAAAAAAAAAAAAAAAAAAAAAAAAAAAAAAAAAAAAAAAAAAAAACTTGAAAGAATCCATATTCGTGACAAACTTTTAATTTAGAGAGGGTGGTGAGAACTGAAAGGTTTTGGATCAGTGAAAAGTGTAAAGTGTAAGATGTAATAGTTTTTGGAAAAAATGTGAAAGTATGGGGGCATGGAGTGAAGGACGGAGGAACGGACAAAGGTTGGGGGGTTAAGATTTGTCTTTTGCGGGAATTAGTTGTTAAAAAACATAAAATAAAGTGCAAATTTTACTTACTATTAAAAAAAAAATGTTTCTATAATAATAAGAGAGAAGTGAACTTACAATTTTGCCACTAGCTTTACACATGACATGCATAAACGCTTTAGAATGAGGGTGCCATTGAAACTTGTATAGAGGTGTGGGCTCGGCCTTGAGTAAATTTTGGACACAATATCTTAGTGGCATCTCAGGCACAATAATATAGTGGTCAGTCACAGGGAAGGAGTGAACCCACCCGGGTGCCGGACCGCCCCGGCAATTGACCCGTCCGATCACCTTCCGCTCATTCGTTCCTGGCTCCATCCTCACCACTAAATAGCCCGGATTAATTAAATCTGGTAACAAAGTAAAAAATTCTGTATCTGTCACAATAGGGTGGGCCGCATGTATTAGACCACCTAATGTGTCAGTATACTCAAATTTCCCTAATGTGTCCAATGTGTCCGGATGAATCACTATTGACCCTTTTTGTGTCTCCGTTAGGCAAACCACACGTCCATCACCTAGTTTCACAACCCCAGTATTAGCATTATCCGTTAGTGATGCACCAGAGAACAAATTTGCAAGCTCACCAACATATGCTAAGAAATTATCAGGCTTAGGAACCTCAGAGAATTCACGATAACATAATTTTTTGTTCTTCTTTGCGGCCTTATAGGCTTCTGACTCAATTTGGCGATGGCCTGCGATTAATCGACCATTTTCAAAGTAAAGCTTGACTAGAGTAGCATAACCATCAAAGAGGTGGCGAAAGTTGTACTCCCCGATATGCCACAAGCCTGGACCATTTCTTAGGTACGTTCCACTCTGCATGAAATTAATTAAAATTGAGGATCATAAATTAATTAATCCATTAACTGTAACAAGGGATTCCTAGTATTATAATAATTGTCTTGTATTTTATGAATAATTTTATCACACAGAATGAATTATTCCCACTTCTGGCCTATATACAATATTTATATATGTAAGACCCTCTTTAGAAAATAAACTAGGAATGAGACATATACACGTCATGCTCCAGAGATCTCCATTAATGTATGAAAAAAGGGACAATATTGTTCATGATGCACAATAATATTTTTCTTCTGTCGATAGTATATATGGTACTATTAAAATAATTATATATATAATCTCTTAAAAAGAAAAGAAAAGAATTATATATATATATATATATATATATATATACTTGGTATCTCCTCCTCTTTCTGACATGTAATACGAGGAAGTATACTATTATCAATTTGATCAATCTTGTATTCTAGATAATGTTATAACTTAATGTTCATTTTTTTTTTTTAGCAAAGCCTAGTAGCTAAAAAACCAACCTTATGCAGTTATGCTCATTAACAAAAAGACAAAGAGTCATTACTTTTTCCATTCTTATTAAAAACAAAACACTACAGTGTTAAAGTTGTAGTTCTGCGTGCACATAGATTACCACAAAATAGATAATTAACCGTAAAAAAATGAATAGATAAATTTTATTATTTGTTGAAACACCATGCCTAGCCTGTTGACATGTAATACGAGGAAGTATACTATTATCAATTTGATCAATCTTGTATTCTAGCTAATGTTATAACTTAATGTTCATTTTTTGTTTTTAGCAAAGCATAGTAGCTAAAAAACCAACCTTATGCAGTTATGCTCATTAACAAAAAGACAAAGAGTCATTACTTTTTCCATTCTTATTAAAAACAAAACACTACAGTGTTAAAATTGTAGTTCTACGCGCACATAGATTACCACAAAATAGATAATTAACCGTAAAAAAATGAATAGATAAATTTTATTATTTGTTGAAACACCATGCCTAGCCTGTTGACATGTGATGGAAAATTTATGTTATGCAGATTAAGGAAAGAGGTTAAAAAATAAAAGAAAGAAAAGAAAATACTACCGAAGTCATGTCAGTAGAGTTGTAAAAATAGGTCAAGATAGATATATTCATATTCCATCTTAGTTAAGATTCTTGTAATCCAATGATATTGTTTATTCTTCTTTATGAGGTGAATTTGAATTCGAATCTAGTTGTTATAATTATTAAATCATAAAAAAAAAAAAAAAAATATGACTGTATCTTATATATCTAGCAAAAAGAATTCCCATAAGGAGAATATGATCCAACTACACAAAGGCTATTCTATTTTAATAACATACATGAATATGTCATTATGATTATTAAGAAACTATTATTATTAGTGGAGACACACCAGCCACAATGGTATTTCTCCTTCTACAATCAACTAAAAGAATGAATAGATAAATTTGATTATTTGTTGAAACACAATGCCTAGCCTTTGGACATGTCATGGAAAATTTTATATCATGTAGATTATATATGGAAAGCGGTTATAAAAAAAGAAAAGAAAAGAAAACACTACTAAGGTCATTCCGGTAGAGTTGTGAAAATAGGTCAATGCAAATATGTTCATATTGTATCTTATAGTCAAGATTCTTGTATTTTAGTAACATTATCTGTTCTTCTTTCTGAAAGTCTAGATTCAAATCACCCCTCCCATATTATTATAACTATCAAATTATAAATAAATAAATAAATAGGAAAAAAAAGTTGAAGAAGAAGAAGATTGTATCTTATTTATCTAGCAAGAAGAATTCTCACAAGGAGAATATGATCCAGCTATATAAGGGCTATTTTTTTTAATATTATACATGCACATGTCATTATGATTATAAAGAAACTATTATTAGTGGAGACATACCAGCCACAATGGTATTTCTCCTTCTACGATCAGTTCTCCTTCCCATCTCTCCTGCCTCACACTTGTCCATGCAACATGATTCCGGTTGCCGACACCATCACTTTGTTTTTCCCTTGATGGAGCGATTGTTGCCGGCAACTGAGTTGCAACATTCATGACAGTCAAGTCCCGAACGCTGCGCTTCCTAGTGAAGTTATTACTCCTAAACGAAAACCCACCTAATATACAACCGGACTTATCGGATTCTGCCACTGAGGCTGGCAAAATGGAGTTTCCGATAGCTCGAAATTTCATGGAAGCCATGAATTAAAGAGTAGGTCCAAAGATGCTTAGAGGGTTTTGTTTTTTGTTTTGGTTGGTGTTAGGGACAAGTTAAAAGAGAGTGTTGTGAGCGGTATTTATAGGATGGCTTGGAGCCAAAAGTTGTTTATGGAGTTAGAAACTATGCTAACATGTTGGAATCTTCATGTACGAATTCCTTTTTACTAACGGACGCAGGTTAATACGTCATTATTTCATACGAAGATGAATGGATTGTGTGCAAAACTCCATCTCAAATATGTATCTGTCGTCTTGTAATAATGCCTACACACACGCACAACAAATTTTACAATTGAGATGACTTATTATAATTAATGTAATATCATTTTCATTAAGATCACAATTCACATTACTTTTATTGTAACAATTATGAAAATTGTTCTGTCAATCTGTCATTAGGTACGGAGCCATAAATTTAATATTGGGGACTATAATTGTGAAGCTATACTTGTGTTTTTCATCCATATATATAATTTATATGATTCATAAGCTTTTATCAAAAAAAAAAAATTTTTTTAGGGAAAAGGAAGGTTGGCAGGCTAAGTGTGCATAAAGAAGAGTAATGAATCTTAGCAAAAAAAAGAAAGAAAAATAAGATGGGGTTAGACTTAAAAAAAAAAACAAATTAATGGAAGGATCAGCTTGTTACGTAACTACATGAAGGTGGATTATTGTTTCATTTAAGAATTATTTTATATAAAAATATTATAATAATATAAAAAACTTTCTTGCTTTATCTTTTATTATTAACTAAAAGAAGGTGTTTGTTGTGTGGAAAGAAAAAATGGAAAAGTTTAAAGTAAAAAAGGATGGGTACATAAAATAATGTGATGAAATAGTAGTCAAGTGGGTCACATATATATGATTTATATAATTCATAAGTCTAATATCTATATAATTTTTTTTGTATTTTTTTTAAATCGGGACATTTTTGGAGATGGGCTGAGTTATGAGTGGGTACTTTTTAAAATTCACAATGTAGCTCCGCCCGTCTGACCATAATCTCTACATAAGAAAAGCCAATAAAGACGCAATCTAATCATGTGAAAAATGTGCTTGCATGATCATAAAATTTAACATATGATGCGCATATATATCTAAAATTATCATGATTAATAGAAAAACATATCCTAATGAAATCCTACCCAAACAAATAGGACTTCGTTTTGATCTTCAAATAAGACTTTAGACTCAAAAGATATACTATTTAACACGGTTTGCCAATACTAGAACCTATGGATCTAATTCCAACCAGTAATCGTTTGAAGTAACCTTAAAAGGACAAAATAAAAGAGAATGAGGTATGCACAAAAACCCATCCTTTTTTATGGCCCTAGAGTTTAAAAAAGTTTCATTAATGACTTATAGCCTGTTTTTGAATCATCTATTTTGGGAATGCATTTCTGTTAAAATGCATTCTCTAAAATGCATTTTGCTGAAAATAGTACGTTTGATAAAATATTGAAATTATTTATAAAAAGTGATTATGCTGAAAGGAATTGTGTTTGGTTGATATTTTAAAGAATGCATTCTTCCTATTAAATAATATATTATTAGTATACATTATGTAATTAACATTTTTTTTTTAAATATCTCAATACAAGGCTAAAAATACATTTACTACCAATACAAAATTAACAATGTAATAAAGATATAAAGTATTACATTGTGATTTAAATTAATGTCTACTAATAAAAAAAAAAAGGTCATGATTTGTGCACATCTCCTTGCACACATTTTTATAAAATTTGAACAATGTAATAAAAAAATATAGAGAAATGAGTTGGTCATGATTTGTGCACATCTCTCTGGTTCTTTGATATAAAATGAGAAAATGAGAATACTTTTTCAAAGATAAAAGAAAGAAAGAGAAAAAATAGGAAACACATAAAAAAAAAAAATAAAAAAAAAAGGGAAGGAAAATAAAAGAAAGAAAGAGAAAAATTAAGCGAGGGAAAAAAGAGTTGTTTGAGTAATAAATTGTTGTAAGTGAGTCTCATTTACTTTAGTAAAAATTAAAAATAGAAACTAGAATTGTAATCCAAAATATTTTGGATTCTGACTTCTACTCTAAAAATGAAAATTTACAAAATGCATTATGCCTATAATGCATTTTACATTTTCTAAAATCCCAGCCAAACACCTCAGATTTTTTGCAGAATGCATTTTATGTATAAAAATCCGTGAAATCACTTTTAAGTAGAGAATCCAAACACAGGCTTAAGCATAAGAGCGTTGGTGGTTGGCACTGTAATGATATCCTCTAGTTGACCTTTTTTGTAGGTACTTATTCTAAGCATTTATAATTTGGACTGAATTAGTGGGCAGTAACAATTATGTGAGAGAACCGTATGAACCAAAGGTTGAATCGATCGTGGTTTTACCGGGTCAAATGCATGCGTGACTTTTATATGAAAAAATTTGAAAGAGGTGTTTGTGGATCAAACCATTTAATATTACTTATCAAGGTAATTGCTTTAATTGTGTTAGTTATTGAAATTATACTTTAATTGTGTTTGAAATTATATTTATTTGAGTTTGGAAGGCTGATTAGTTTTATTGTATTATTTATTAAACACAATATTTTATATTGTCTTCTATTTGTCTTATATAAGTTGTGCGATAATATATTTAAAAATTATTTTAATTTTAACAAAAAAAATTTACTAACAAAGTTACTATTATTTTTTAGAAATTTATTGTAGTTATTTGTATTATAGTTATTATTAAATTAATTATGATCGGACCACCGAACAGTTACAATTATGTGAGAGAACCATATGAATTGGAGGTTGAATTGATCGCGGTTTTGCTAAGTCAAGCATGAAAAATTTGAAGGAGATAACTGTGGATCAGACCATTTAATATTACTTAGTTGCCAATTTAATTTCTTTGTTTGTGTTAGTTATTAAAGAGATGATATATTTATTTGAGTTTGGAAGGCTGATTAATTTTTATTGTACTATTTATTAAACACAATATTTTATATTATCTTATATTTGGCTTATATAAGTTGTGGTAATATGTTTAAAAATTATTTTAATTTTAACAAAAAAAATTTACTAACAAAGTTACTATTATTTTTTTTTTTAGAAATTTATTGTAGTTATTTGTATTATAGTTATTATTAAATTAATTATGATCGGACCACCGAACAGTTACAATTATGTGAGAGAACCATATGAACCGGAGGTCGATCATGGTTTTGCCGAGTCAAATGCATGCGTGACTTTTATATGAAAAAATTTGAAAGAGGTGTTTGTGGATCAAACCATTTAATATTACTTATCAAGGTAATTGCTTTAATTGTTTTATTTTTTTGGTGATAGTTACTGAAGAAATGTTATTATTTATTTGAGTTTGGAAGGCTGATTAGTTTTTTATTGTATTATTTATTAAACACAATATTTTATATTGTCTTCTATTTGTCTTATATAAGTTGTGCGATAATATATTTAAAATTATTTTAGTTTTAACAAATTTTCTACAACCAAGGTTACTAACTTTTGCAAATTTACTCTATTTATTTGTATTATAGTTATTATTAAATTAGTTATGATGACATTAGAATTCAACCTCCGGTTGAATCTTGGTTCAACCTTTAAAACCTTGAACCTCTCATTCCGGTTCTTTGAGCGGTTTGTTTTTCAAAACCTTGATATATTCTTTGAGTGAATCGTGCAACTAACTACTTCATCAATACCTAACTTGCTCGCTATTGAAGTTGGGCTCAAGTTGTACCCATTTTTAGTTATTCAAAGAATCTTTATACGTACAAACTATGCTCATTTATACGTATTCTTAGAATGAATGCTTTGATACCATGTTAAATATAAGAGTGTTAAAGAGAAAAGGTTTAGAGAAAGAGAGAGAAGACACAAAGTTGTGTGGTTCAGCACAACGGCCTAACTACGTCCACAACAAAAATCTTTTAACGGCTACATCTTTTTTAATGCTTGACTTGTTACAATAAGACTCAAGTAGAGTATATATACTAAACAAACTTAGTTTATCTATAACTAGGTTTTCTTCTATTACAAATAATGGGTTTACACTTAGTTTGGGCCTCATGACCCAATATATCTCTAATACGTACAAACTTAAGCGTCAAAGTGTCGGCAGTTTTTGTACCCGTTTGTTTAATAGGAACTTCTCAAATGTTTTCAAAATAATGTTCAACATAGTTGGAAACTTAAAAAAAGAAGAGTCTTCCCGAATTTTATTATGGAAAACAGATTCAAATAAGCAAAAAAAGAAACTTTGGGAAAATTAACATGCCTTGAGTTAATTTAATGAAAATTCCATAATGGAAATAATTTCTATCCAGCACTTATGATAAGAAAAGATTAAAAAAGGTTGATAACGATCAAAACCAATTTTTACACCAAAAATATGGAGTGCGTGTATGTTTTTTTTTCAAAAATAAAAAACAGAGATTAACATCTGCTGTTTAATGCACAAATGTTATCCTTTCATTAAGTAAAAAGATAAGAAAAATTGGACTTAGCATGAATATACCTTCACATGAAGAGCAATTTAATACTAGTTCGTGGCTTGAACATTTCTTACCCGCTGCAGCTAGCTAGGGTATTCGAGTATGAGTCGATAAATAGCCCCGTGACTGCACCAAATATTTTTAACCCATTTATTAATTCTATGCTTAAATAAAAAAGGAAAACTTTGTTAAAATAATCATAAAATAGTAGTAGGTTTTTTTTTTTAATATATATATGATAGAAATTCTAATCTAAACTTACACACACGTATATTTTGAAGATCCCGGGAATTGAACCCACACCCTCATAGAGAGGTGGAGCTTTTTGAAGAGGGAGATTACCACTAGACTAAATACCCAAGTGGCAATAGCAGAGGTTTTGATCATAAAGAAAAGACAATACTAAGTAAAAGAATATTATTACTGTTACCATTCAAAAGTAATTACAAATGATAATAGAAGTTCAAATTCTTTAGGAAATAATTTATTATTCTTCACGAAAATTTGTTAATACACAATAAAATCTTAGAATAATTATAGAATAAACACTAGAGTTTAATATTATTTTAAGTTAAAACTCAGAAGTTTTAGATGCATAAATGTTCACAGTAATTTTTTTTGGGATCTATCTAGCAATTAAAAATAATTTTTTGTGGCCAATGACCTCTAGGTCATATAGTATTTCTTGGTTTTGCAACGAAGACGTCTAGAGTTCTAATCTCTCATATCACACTTAAAATGTATTAAAAAAATTTTTGTTTCATATCGAAGTGAAATTTTGACTATGTAAAATTGTAGATACAACTTATTCACAAGATAAACACAAATAGGCTATATAATTAATATACTATTTTGTGTGTCTTTTTATTTTGTATTTGGCATTAGAATACTGTTTAGTTTAGTATTCACTTAAATGACTTTTTATTATTTAAATGGGTTTGAAATACTTTATATATTAATATATGTGTGTGCGCGAGCTCGCTTGTGTGTAATTCTATTTTGGATTCAAATCCGCGTTTCTATTCTATCTGTTTGAGAAGAAAATGTGGGAAAGTAATATAAAGTGAAGTTTTCTGCATCTTATTGTTTGTGAAGGTGTATCTTTTTTAAGGATATAATGGTTATTCTAATTTTTGTTTGAGCAGGTCAAATTACACTTTTCACATCATCAAATTCTATTAAAGTTAAAGGATTTAACTCACTGAATTAAGCATACGGGAGCTTAGTGTGACAAATCAAACCACTGGACAAATCATAAGGGTGGTAATTGTAATACACATACCAAAAAAACAAAAAAAAAAGGCTCGTATGTGACAGAATTTATTTATTGTTGATAATCTATAGTTATAACAATGGAGAGAAAGATAAAGGAGAACAGATAAGACTACTAAAGTATAAGGCTCTTAGCATGTGTAACGAAAGTTGATATATATAATTTTTTTTGGCCAACTATAAAAATTCGAATAGGCTTACTCCCAATTTTGTGTGAAAACTCAACAATTGGAATAGTTTGAACACGGCTATGGATGGATAAAAAGAAGAATGTAGAAATCAGAAAAATGACAAGAAAAAGGATAAAGAATGTAAAAGAACATTAGATAGATGGATGGAATATTTCATAGTTGGCCGTCCAAAGTGGAGCCAAGCAAAGCAGCCTTGTTGGGAAATTTCAATTCCAAAGCATATTATGATGTTTTCCATGAAAGAATACCACCATTTTTAATGATTCGAGCTTAATTTTCCCACTCATTTGTTTCCTGGTCCATTCCCCTTTCGGAAAGTGGGAGCCCCAAATCTCCACTTAATGAATTTTTACTATAATTTCTGGACCTCTAACGTCGCTGACACGTATGATCCGGGTCCTTATGTTTGCCACCTATTCTCCTTTCATGTAAAAAATTTCTAAATCCCATGTTGCCTCCATATAAAAACAAAAGTGTACCTCTTGCCTTACTTTGTCATCATAAAATGCAAATTTTGATCATTATAACTGCTTCGGTGGAAAGAAAAGCATTGCGTAAGGGCTAACGTGGACTCCTAAGTCCTAATTGCCGACTTGTTCTTATACTCTTTTTGTCTGGAATTTTTTTGATTAATAATATTATTTTGCACCAAAAAACTATTTGGAAATTATTTTTGCGAGTTCAAGTTGAAAGAGAGAGTTTCACTTTAATATCTTAAAATGTTAGATTTTTTTAAGGAATTGGCCTTTTCAAGAGATGAGTTTCAATTGGAACTTGTTTCTTGTAGAGATCAATTCTAACAAAAGGTTATTTTCCTTAATAGTTTTAAAGCATTGGTTTTTTTTTTTCAAAATACTTTAAAAAAATAGATTATTCAGCATAATTCCTTCTTTTAAGTAAAATTTAACTTATAATGATAATAAAAGAGAAATAATAAATGTAATACAAATTTCATTATACATTTTTTTTTGTTTTGATAATTACGATAGCCGACAAGAGACTTTACTAATTGAGTTAATTGGAACCCATTACATCTCTTTAACTATATTGATATGTCAACTTTCAAATACAAAAAATAAAATGAATAAATTAAAATTATGTCATTGATGTGACACTAATCACATAAGCTTGTATGTCAGTTTATAAAATTTTGGTTAAAATATTTTTTCTTCCCTAAACTATACATGAGTTTCGTTTTTCGTCCCTGAACTTTGAAAAGTTCATTTTTCGTCCATGAACTTTAAAAAGGCCCATTTTTACACATGAATTTCGTCCATGGACTTTTTTATAAAATGACGAAATTCATGTATAAAATGAATTTTTTCAAAGTTCAGGAATAAAAAATGAACTTTTTAAAGTTTAGAAATGAAAAATGAAACTCATGTATAGTTTAGGGATGAAAACAATATTTTGGCAAAATTTTTTTACTAAAATTCTTAATAACGTTAGTATTTTTCATAATAAAATGAAGAAATAATTAACCATAGAGTTTACTTTTTTATTTTTATTTTTTTTGAGAGAAAAATTTTTTGTGTGTTGATGGTAGCAATGGCAATAGTGATAGTGATAGTGCTAGTGGCGATGGTGATGGAGACAACGGTGACAATGGTGATGGTAGTACAAAAGAATGTAGGGAGGTGAGGACACAAAAGAATGAGAATTTTTATTTTTGGATATTTGTGCCTAGCTAGAAGCCAAAAATATTTGCCACCTTTTTTAGATTTTATTTATTTGGAAAAGGTTTTTTGTAGACCAAGATTTTTCGTTGGACTAAACACTAGAAAATGCTGAAAATATTTTTCGTTGAAATAAACAAACAATTAGTTTCAAATTAAATTGTGAAATTTCAATTGTATTTTTGATGCCCCAATGCAACAAATCCTTTGAAATTTCAAGCACAATCAACAAATCTACCACCAAAGAGAGAGAGAGAGAGAGAGAGAGAGAGAGAGAGAGAGCTGGCAACATTGAGTTGGGTTTGCGATTTGCCTCACCATTCATCGCTCGAGCCACCAATCAGCCTGGAAGCTCACCACCACCTTGGACCCTCCATCGTTCTCTCTTACACTGTTCTTGAGCTCTCTATACTTCTCTTTGCCTTTTGCTACACTGAGTTCGTCATCGAGCTATGTTTGCTTGGCAAAATGGGGTTGATGGGTTCAAAGAATTAAAATTACGTTTTTATCTTGTTTATTTTAGAGGTTTTGAGAGTATATTGAAGAAATTAAGGGTATTTTGGTAATTTTAGTGGTTTTGAGAGTATTTTAATCATTTTAGAAATTTGGGGCATTTTTTAAGGTTTAGGGGTATTTTGGCCATTTTATTGGTTTCATGACCTTTTTGGAGGTTTAAGGGTATTTGATCATTTTAGGGGTTTTGGAGTTATTGTTGTTATTTTGAAGGTTTAGGAGGTATTTTGATCATTTTAGTGGTTCCGAGAGTATTTTAGTCATTTTAAGGTTTTGGGGGTATTTTGTTCTTTTTGGAGGTTTTGAGGATATTTTGGTCATTTTGGATTATTCGGGGTACTATGGTCATTTTTTGAGGTTTTAGGATATTTTGGTTATTTTTTTGGTTTTAGGGTTATTTTAGTTATTTTAAAGATTTCAATGGTATTTTGATCATATTTTTAGGGTTTTAGGTTATTTTCATAATTTTAGTGACTTTAGGGATATTTTGATCATTTTTTAGGTATTAGGTCTATTTGGGTTATTTGGGTCATTTTAGTAGTTCATAGATTTGTTGGTCATTTTAAAGGTTTAGGAGTATTTTAGTTATTTAAGAAGAATGGTATATTTTTGAAAAATGCTTTACAACATTTTTTAGCATAATATGATTTCATAATTTTTACAAAATATTTTCTAATGAATCGAATGGAGCCAAGGATTTGTGCAAAATTAGATATGCTATTAGCATAATGTAAGTCACTTTAAATTTTCACAAGCAAACAAATGGAGCCAAGGATTTGTGCAAAATTAGATATGCCATTAGCATAATGTGAGCCACTTTAAGTTTTCTACAATATAATATTCTCTCACTTTCTGCTTTAATTTATTAAATCATATATTAGGAGTCCTGTTTGCAATTGGTGGATTACGTCGGTTGCATATAGAATCAAGACCATTGTAATTGCTTGTCTCTTCATGCCCTTGTTGATTCCCACAAAAACTGTTAAGGGTGTGGCAGACAAAATTAGGGTTTCCCCACAACGACGAGCAATTCCTTTAATTAATTAAACTAACTAGTGGAGGGTAAACCATGATTGCAATGTGGGCCGGTACTGATGCCCACTGAATTTTGTGATTCACAACTTGTTAACTAGTACTGAGGTCATTGTTTAATATTTGTATATAACTTACGTGCGATGATTAGGACTTGGATTTGTAGTGTTCTTTTCAAGTTAATTCAGGTCGTTAAACAACTCATTTCGTTCCTTGATTCGATTTAAGTGGGAATAGACTCCAAATACTAAGACAAAAGCGCTAATGGGTTTTGAAGAACTTCTAACATGTAGCTGTAGTCGTCGATGCTCTCCTAGAAGTGCAGCAAGAAATATCCTTATTTTCTCCTCTCAATTTATTCTTCAATCCTTTCAACTATTTTTCTTGTTGACATTTTATGGATTCGAAAAGGACAGGTTGAGCCTTGAGTATAATTTACAATTATGGGTCCATATAATCCATCAGTTCTACTTTTGTTTCTTTATGAATTTGCAATCTTGTGTAACCAAAAAAAAAAAGTCTATCAGATCTACCAACTACAAGATGAGAAATATCTATCTCCTATCTTTGAAACCTAAAGTAGGATTTAATCCCAAATTAATGCTTATAATATGATCGATAATTTTTTATTGGCTAAGTTATGTGAAATACTTTAAGACATACAAAATGGTATATAATTAATATTTCAGGGTTTTGTAAAAAGATAAGCTGGGGTCAAGGAAGAATGTCAAAAACAGATTTCACTTGGGGGAGATCGATCACCTGAAATGACTACATGTGTTCATCCCTCACAGATGTTTTGTGAGTATATTGAGAGATGAATTGGTGGTGGTATGAGAATTCACGATCTTGGAATTATCATCAATGATTCGGGTTATAATTAGGTGTGATTGATCACTTATGTTTAATTTACTTTAATTACGAAACCTGGGGCAAAGGATGATTCTAAAAGTCTCCAAGCCTAGGTAACAATCAAAATTGAGTTCAAACCAAAAGCATGATGTTTAAGAGTTCGGTTACGCGTGAGGAAGGTATTAGGCACCCCACAACACTTGTATCATGATGATACCTCATTTTGGCATACTTTTGAGAGTTACTAAATGGAATAAATCAAAAGATTGACTTTCGATTTTAAGGTGAAATGTTCCATAATGACATGATTACATTTGGAGTGATTCAAATAGGTGACTCCAATGGTTTCCATGTGGCGTGTGTTTCAAACTTGGGAAAAACATGTTTATTAAGTTGGAAAACCATTTTAGAAAACATGGGACGATGGCAGGTTAATGTTAAGATGTACTCAAAATCCCAACGAAACCTACCTAGAGCGTTTGTTTATGTCACTATTAGGATCTTATCACCTTGCATTTGGGCGATGTCAAGAAGAGATTTCCATGGCGAACATTTCACAGTGACGCCTTATTTTCTCAGTGGAAATCAAATAGAGTTTTGCATTTGCATGAAAGGTGTACACTAATAGCGTTCTACTATAGTGCATTAGGGTGCACCACAGTGTCCTGTACGACATGCAATGTATGCAAGTGCGAGAACCAGTATATATATGGATATAGTAGTGTCTTGTTTGCTAGAATCCGACTCATTACGAGCCACATGACTGGTTCTTTGGGTACGCATGTGTAGTAATACGCAACAAGACTCATGGACTAGATCAGAGAAATTGGATTTACCACTTGGTTTTAATGTCTAAGAACTGACTGTGGCCCCTTAGGCAAAGTCCTAACTAGAATTTATAGATTAAGTTTTAGGGTACTGTGAACGACCCAAGGCGTGACCCGTGAGTGCCACCACGTCTACCAACTGAATGAATTTATTGGGTGATGCCTAGTGTGGGCTTGTCCTAAACATGGGCCTGAGAATACACCATTCACTCAAGGTTGGGGAGGAGAAAGGATTTACCACCTAATTATAGGTCTAGGAACTAACTTTGACCCCTCTGCAAATGTATAATTTAACCAGACATGATTTGGAGTTAGGTTACTAGCTTGGGAAGGTGGTAGGAACCTAAATCCACTATTAGCGGAATGGATTTTATTATCTTCAACTTCTTTTAGCAATTATATTGATAGTAGATTTTGTTCATTACTATATGTAGTAATACGTCTCCTTGTAAGAATATTGGACAATTATTATTGTCTTTTTTCATGGAAGGTATATGATAATTTTTTGTTTTTTGGGTGCAACTTAAAATAATCTTAAACCACTACGTTATTTTAATGCCGCTAGTTATGCTAGTTTTGTCTGATTTTATGATGCTTTGCATATGCCCCAATAGTTTCTTTTGTTTGCAGTGCCTGTCGTGCCTCTAGGCTCCAATTATCTAACAAAGTAAAAAAAAAAATATCTTTATCTGTTTATTTGAGTTTCCTCTTGTCATTTTTTGGCTTTTGGAAAGTGAATCTCCCACGGCATTTTCAATGACTAAGCATTTCGGCTATGTAATCGTTTTTTAGTGTGTATATACTTACTGAAATATTTGCATGTGGGTGTCAAATGTCTGTGTGTATTTTGATCTGTTTTTTCTTGAAGAAAGTGGGCTGGTGACCCAGGCCACGTAATCCTAAGGCAAAACTCAAACACCCTTTGTCCAATTGAATAGAGAAATCTGGAAATCAAGTTGGTATCAGAGCCTCACCGTAACTTTTTTTCTTTCTTTTCTATTTGTTTCCAGTAATCCAATAACCCACAAACCCAAACACCCCGATAACCCACAAACCCAAACAGAAACACACCTTCCTCCTTGGACTCACCGTACCATCCTTTGGGCTGGCCTGAGCACTCGGGCTGAGCAGCCCCTGTCGGCGCCGGCTCCGTGATAGCGCAACCGAGGCGTGATTCAAGCCGTTTGTGCCGCCGTCCTACTGATCTTTGCTTCAAATTTTTTTTTTCCTCTCTTGAGGTTTGTTACTAGTCGTTGCTACTCTTATGATGTGCTAAAATGGATGTTCAGTGTTCTGGAACCCATTTTGTTGATTGTCTTCGTAAATTATTGTTGCTGTTGTGATCTTTTTGATGCTATTGATATGTGATCAAGGGGTTTGTTGTAGTTGTGATCGTTTTTGCTGTTATTGGTAGGCTTGTTTATTTTTTTTTGTTGGGACAGCCATGTTGTTTTTGGTGTTATTGCCTGTTGGTACGTGATAAAGATTTTTTTTTAGTGCTCTTTGTGACCGTTTGGGGCTGCCTAGTTTTGGTAGCATTTTTTTGTTTGTGGGTCAGTCGTGTTGCTAGTTGTTCTGTGTGTTTCTTATGGCTATTTAGGAGCTATGGGTGATTCTAGCTCCATCTTTGGAATTGTGATGGTTGTTGCTATGTGTTAAGCATTTTTGGTATACTTTGTGATCGTTTGGGGTTGACAAGTTTGGGTGGCAATTTTTCTGGTGGGTTAGTCGTATTGGTGGCTGTTGCTTCTTGCCGTGTTGCTGGCTATTTTTTGGACTATGGGTGATTCAAATGGAAAAGATTTTGCTTCCTCCGAGGTGTCTGTCTCTCAACATACACCTACAGCTCCAACTGCTACCATTGCTACAGGTACTCCTATTGCTTGTCATGTTAGATCTGAAGCACCTACTTGGGTTCTAGATTCAGGAGCCAATGATCATATGACTGGTGAGCCGTCTTTATTCTCATCACCCCTTATTCCTATTACATAATCTGTTTGTCTTGCAGATAGCTCCACTTCCCACATTAGTCATAAGGGTGATGTGTTTTTGTCATCAGATATTTTGTTGTCATCTGTTCTTCATGTTCCCAATTTTGCCTTTAATCTTTTATCTGTTAGCCGTCTTGCTAAGAGTCTCAATTGTGCTGTTATATTCCTACCATATCATTGCTTGCTACAGGACCTGAATTCGAAGAAGATCTTTGGCAGGGGATATGAGCGCGATGGGTTATATTATTTTGGGGAGCCTCCACCTACATCTGGCCTTCAGGCTTCAATTTTGCCTCATTCTAATTCTAATGTGTTTTCTTTAAAAACTTTGACCCTGTGGCATGCTCGTTTAGGACATGTCAATTTTCAGTATTTGTGTCTGTTATTTCCTTATTTAATAAAAACTTGTAAGGATCATAAATTTCAATGTGTGGTTTGCGAACTTTCTAAACACACTCATACTAGTTATATTTCTCGCATGCATCGTACTTCCAGTATTTTTTATCTTATTCATTCTGATGTATGGGGATCTTCTCCAGTTATGGCTTTTTCCGGACATCGTTACTATGTAACGTTTATTGATGATCATTTTAGATGTACGTGGGTTTATATGCTTAAAAAGAAATCTGATGTGCTCCCACTATTTACTCAATTTTTACAAATGATCAAAACTCAATTTAACATTGTTGTTCGAGCTATTCGTTCTAATAATGGTGGTGAATATATCTCTGATGGTTTTTGTTCCCAACTTAATTAGAAGGGTATCTTGCAACAACTTTCTTGTCATTACACTCCAGAACAGAATGGTGTGGCGGAACGAAAAAATCGTCATATCATGTCTATTGTTCGATGTCTTCTTTCTGGTATGCATGTACCCAAGTCGTATTGGCATATGGCTATTCTCACTGCAGTTTATCTAATAAACCGCACTCCTAATCGAGTTTTGCATGGTATGGCTCCTCTTCAAATTCTTAAGCCTGATTGTACTTTGTTTTCAATTTTACCTCGCGTGTTTGGATGTACTTGTTTTGTCCAAAATCGTAGTCCTCATCGTACTAAATTGGATAATAAATCTGTTAAATGCATCTTTTTAAGATACTCAGCTATGTCCAAAGCCTATAGATGCTATGACCCTGTATCTAGACACTTATATCATTCCCTTTATGTGACTTTTTTTTAGGACGTTCCTTTCTATAGCACTTATTCTACTTTGTAGGTATCTGACCTTTCTCCTTCCATAGAAATAACCTCTCCTCTTGCTCGTCCTGTCCCTATCTTTGATTCCATGGTTCCCGAGTCCTCTTCTCCACCCGTCCAAGGGTCTTCTCCTCCCCTACAGGTTTACACTCGTCGCCCTCGCACTCAGTCTCCCCTGCCAGACTCATCTTTGGACCCAGGTTCAGGTATGTCTCCTACTCCTATAGTTTCTACACCACCTCCACCCACCTCACGTTATCCTTCTCGTGTTCGCCAAGCTCCTTCCCGATTTGGTTGGCTTAGCAGTAATAATCTCCCTATTTCCCAGTATATCTCTTATTTTGGCTTTTCAGATTCTTATCGGGCATTTATTGGGAAGCTTGAATCTATCTCTATTCCTCGGTCTGTGCCTGCGGCTCTTCAGGATCCCAAGTGGGTTACCGCCATGCAAGCAGAAATGAATGCCTTACAGGCTAATCATACATGGGAGCTTGTCCCTTTACCCGTTGGTGAGAAAACAGTGGGATGTAAGTGGGTCTTTACGGTAAAGTATATGGCTGATAGTTCTGTTGATCGGTATAAGGCTCGTCTAGTTGCAAAGGGCTTTACCCAGGTTCCTGGCAAAGATTTTGGTGCTACCTTTGCTCCTGTTGCTAAGTTGACTTCTGTTCGTCTCCTTGTATCTTTGGCAGCCTTTCATTCATGGCTTCTTCACCAACTGGACATCAATAATGCTTTTCTCCATGGTGATTTACTTGAGACTATCTATATGGATACTCCTCCAGGATTTCGAGCTGAGGGGGAGTATGCTGGGAAGGTGTGTCGCCTTCGTAAGTCACTTTATGGGCTGAAACAATCGCCTAGGGCTTGGTTTAGCCGTTTTAGTGAAGTCATATTGTCTATGGAGTTTGTCCGTTGCCATTCTAATCACACTTGTTTCATCCGCCGACGCCTTGATGGTTGCTGTATCATCCTCTTGGTATATGTGGATGACATTATTCTCACTGGGGATGATGCCCCAGGTATTTCTCAGGTAAAACAAGATCTTGGTAAAGTTTTTGATGTAAAAGATTTGGGCTCTCTCAGATATTTTCTTGGCATTGAAGTTGCTCGTTCTCATAATGGGATCTCCCTCTCTCAACGAAAGTACACTTTAGATCTCCTTCAAGATACTGGTATGTTAGGATGCCGACCTGCTTCTACTCCTATGGATCCAAATCTGAAGCTTTCTACTGAATCTGGTGACTTACTTCCCAATCCATCTATGTATCAATGTTTGGTTGGCCGTTTGATTTATTTGACAAACACTAGACCAGATTTAACCTTTGTATTGAGTGTTGTCAGTCAGTTTATGCATGCTCCTCGCACAGCTCACTTGGATGCAGTTTATCATATATTGAGATATCTTAAGACTAGTCCTGGCCTTGGCTTATTCTACTCTGCTGGTCACCAATCAGGACTATCATGCTTTACAGATGCTGACTATGCTGGATCTCAAATCGATAGGCGCTCTACCACTGGACTCAGTACTTTCTATGGTAGTCATCTTATCTCCTGGAAAAGTAAGAAGCAAGCAGTTGTCTCTAGATCTTCCGCTGAAGCTGAATATCGTGCTATGGCATAGGGAACATGTGAAATTCTTTGGCTTCGATCTATATGTAATGAGTTAGGCTTTATGGAAACAGATTCATCTTAGTTGTTTTGTGATAATAAATCTGCTATTATGCTTGTTTCAGATTCTGTTCTGCATGAACGATCCAAGCATATAGAGGTGGATATTCACTTTATTCGGGAAAAGGTTCGGCCTGGCATTATAATTCCATCCTTCGTACCT
Source organism: Fagus sylvatica (assembly GCA_907173295.1). NCBI lineage: Eukaryota > Viridiplantae > Streptophyta > Magnoliopsida > Fagales > Fagaceae > Fagus > Fagus sylvatica. Next base: position 20,527,603 of record OU015771.1, on the reverse strand, counting down.
TCATCAGAACAAATTGCAGATGTATTTACTAAACCCGTGGGACCTTCTCTACTCCAGTCATCTATTGTTAAGTTAAGCTTGATTGACATCTTTGCTCCAGCTTGAGGGGGAGTGTTGGATATTAGAATAATGGGCTTTTTTAAGTTTTATGTCTGTGGGCCTTTTTGTTATGTTAAGCCCATTTAACTATACATATATATATAGAAAGCTCTCTCTTTTATAGATTTAACTATACATATATATATATAGAAAGCTCTCTCTTTTGAGAGATAACATGAATTGAATAGAGAAATCTGGAAATCAAGTTGTCCTTGATAGTCATGATCATGGTTTAAAAATCGAGTTCTTATACATCCACAATAAATTCTCATAATATTTTTACAAGGAAAGGCCTAGTCCATTTGCATAGGATATGACATAAACTAGGAGGCCCAAAGAATCTATTCCTGGGTGTTGAGTTAAAACATGGGTTTATAGCCCTAAGAATTAACATTTCTACACCACTTTTCCGAGAATTAATTTGGATATACCAGAAAAGAGCTCGTTGGTCAACCTTGGAAGTGGCCCAGCCAACCTGTTACAAATTAATGTTTTTCCTTCGTCCACTCTCACAAGGAAAACAGTGTGACTGAAAATTAAAATTCATTAAGTTGTGGCTCCGATTTTTGACAGAGGCCTTGCAGGCTAAAATTGGGTCATGTCACTATATTTGTGTTTAAATGATTATACATTGGGCCACACGCCAGTTCTATAATTGCTTCCCCCTGTCCCGTACAGTCTTCACTCTTCCCCTTCAACCTTGTGGTTTTCCCTCCTCTTTCTTTCCTTGTTTTTTTTTCCTCCTAATGTCCTTTTTCGTGCTTTGTGGTTCTGGATTTTGGCATCATTATTCATTCTGTCTCCTCATAATCACTCTTTAGCCATTGTGGATTTTTCTCTTCTGCTGATGTAATCTTCTATTAGGGTCTCTTTCATGGAGAGATGAGAGATCCCACGGAGGAAGTTGAGAGAATTATTCTTGGTTTCCTTTTTATTATTTGTATTGGTGATTTAGAATGTTTAAAGGAGAATTAGAGTTCTATTACTATTTTATTTTTTTTTTTGCTAAATAGTTCTATTACTATTAGGATTAAAGTGTTTTGTAACTCATACACTTTATTTCTTTTGGGTTAATTTTATGTTAGAAGGTTAGACATTTAGGCAGGGTTAAACCGTTAAAGGGCTTTAAAATAAGCTAATGGCTTCATGTAGGTTACTAGGTTGGATTATTATTATTATTTAAATATAGGTGTTAATTTAAGAAAATAAAAAGTTGGGTTGGGCTATAACCTAACCCAATGGCCCAGCCCAATCAACTAGTGGCTCCACCACCAATAAGATACCTTCTCCAATAAGGCATGGTTTAACCATTTTATTTTCTGTGTAAAAAAAAAAAAAAAAAAAGTCACCTTTGTTCCAAAATCACCACTAGAGTGTCCTGGCACCCCGACATGAAGCCATGCAATGCACGGAAAAAACTCTATATAAACATATAATGTGTATATGATAAAATAAAAAAAAATAAAAAAACTGATAATAACAAATAGATGGAATTGCATCAACAACAGAAAAATAAAATGAATTAGATAATGTATAATAATTGAGAAAAAATGATTATCTTTAATTGATAAAACAGAAAATAAGTTAAAATCAAGCAAAAAATAAAAGATTACCTTAGTTCAATTACTTCTTAGATCCCCTTGCAGTCATATAAATGTACAAAAACAACAAAAAAAAAAAAAGAAAAAAAAAATCATGTTTGAAAAAATAAATAAATAAAAAAGAAAAAGAAGTAGAAGAACAAAACTTGTACCAGATTACGATTGTTTAAAGCCTCTTACAGTCATATAAACGTACAAAAACACAAAAATAAAAATAGATCATGATAGAAAAATAAATAATAAAAAAAAAGAAAAGAACAAAAAAAAGTAGAAGAACAAAACTTGTACTAGATTACCATTGTTTAGATATTATGTAAGCAGATTATGCAAGAATGAGAAACCTTCAAAACGTGCTCTATTTATCTTCCTTCTATTAAAGAGTATGTCTATTCACCAAACGATATCTTAAGTAATTGTTCACCAATCAATACATTTTCACTAAAAGAATACTCCTAACACAGTTACACAGTAAGAGATTTATTATTAAGAATTTGTTATTATCTATTTTTATTTAAAAGTGTTTGACAGTTATTAAATCAAACCACTTAGGAAATTTAAACAACGTATGAATTTTTTTTTTTAATCTTTAAGAAGTCTTCTAGTATTAGGAGATTGTCATAATTGTAAGATTTTTAATATGATATTTTATTAAGATGTCTTTTAGTAGTAGGAGACTTATTTTAAAGAATTTGTTATTATCTGTTTTTATTTTAAAGATTTTTATTATGATATTTTATTAAGATATCTTTTTAGTAGTAAGAGACTTATTATCAAGAATTTGTTATTATCTATTTTTATTTAAAAGTGTTTGACAGTTATTAAATCAAACCACTTAGGAAATTTAAATAACATATCACTTCAGAAATTTAAATGATAAGTAGAAATGCAAACCACTTAGAAAATCTAAACAACGTATCACTTCGGGAATTTAAACGATAAATAGACATACCACTTGTCATGATGTCAGACATTCTTAGTTTTAACACTTATGTCTTTTGTTATTATATATTATATAGATATAAATATAGATACAGATTTCCGTCTCACTAACCTTTTATTTTTGCACTGTTTTGTGTTGGTGATCCAAATTAGCCTTTTAAACTTTCTACCACTATGACCAGCTTACGTGTGGTTCATCTACAACTACATCCATTTTGCTTAATTACTCAAAATATTCCCAATTTAAATTTGCTATCATTTTTTAAACCTTCCAAGATATATGTTCATTTAAAAAAAAAAAAAAAAAATTAGAACTTCTTCAAAATTATGTATTATTCTTATTTAAGCAAAAATAATAATATTCTTATTAAAAGTTGTATCACCTCTAAAAGTTAAAAAAAGAAAAGAAAAAAAATGTTGACATGATGACTATATATTTTTATCTTCTTACGAAGAACGGTAACATTGCAAACTAGCACGTTAATTGAAATGGAACCGAGTGTAATTTTGGAGCTATAAAAAGTTCCCAGACACACAGGAACAAATTGTTTGGGCCATATATCCATGTCCCAGCTTTTCAGAATGACAAGAAAATGAAAGCCTTTAATGAATAATCAATAATGTCATTGTGTATGTATAATAATATTATTTGGAGTACTTTTACTACAAAAGTCCAGCTCAATGGTCCGAAAATGTACTTGTCATGACAGTCACCCTAGAACCATGGTCTATGGCTAGGTTCGTTACTGTCATTCACATGGGATCAAATTTGACTGTCTGGCTACGTATGGCCCAATTCGACACAACGGTCGTAGGCTAATCCATGAGAAAAAAATATTTCTGACAACTTCATCAATGCACCATGTTTTAATCTGTACATTGCTCTATCTTCCATAGCTTTCATAGTTTTTTCCCTGAAATTTAACACACACACACACAGTAATAGAGACAGAGACAGGAACTTCACCATGTGCAATTTGTGAATTGTGAGGTATTAAAGACCAAAATGGCATGATCAATTTTAGGTAAGTTGTCTGGGAAAGCAAGTTGGACAATTTATGGCGGGTCAGAATAGTCAGTACTCTTTTTCAAATGAGTGGATAAGTAGGCTTTCTTTCAATTTTTCCCTTTTGTGTTTGTACTCAGACCTAGAAACTCTACCCCGACAAAGAGGTATATCAATAGCTGTCTTCAAAAGTTGTACTGACTAGGGTAATTCTATCTTTCATCTTTTTTTCCCTCTAGGAAAAAACTACAATAGCAGGGATAACAGATCTACTCTTCAAGAACTGGGTCAAGCATAGTTTGTGTTTAGAACCGTATTTTAAATTTTTAATCATGGGAAGGTCTATCAGATACAGAAGGAATGGAATGAGTGGTATAAAAAGATTGGTTGGTTTATAAGAACCCAAATTTATAATAATAATAAATAAATAAAGGATTGTTTACTCAACAACACTGCATGCATGGATTCGCTAAAATGTTCTTAAAGCAAACGATCGATCTTCCAAATAAGCAGTACTAGTAGTGTCTCCTTTTGGATACCCTCATAATGTATATAATAGTTTCTCAATGGGTTAGTTCTGTCATACTTCATTGTATAATTAGTATACGAAATATCATGAATGCTTCAATTTTTTCAACTATTATTCAAACTAAACTACCTTAAGCTTTGTATACTCATCGATCTGCCTGCTCTCGGGTTTTCACCTTCCAAACCAATGATAATGCCATGAAACCCTATCAAGATCACGACCAGCTATCACTTATTGAAACTGGTTTGAGATATCATGGTCTTGACATCCAAATTAATTGTAGGTCTATTACTTGTAGAACAATTGCTAGAGAAATACTATCAATATTCGATTGCTTGGGATGTGCAATTTTCTTTCACCAAGTCCTTACATGGAATTATCAAGTTATACAATTGAATTTCTTACTTGTGATAATATTAAATCCTTCAATGAACTTAAAAATTTACTGTTTTCAATTGTTCTATTCTCAAATAAACAAATTTGGGTTGTTCTAAGGATCCTTATCAACTAATTAGGATCAGTGCCCTTTATTTCTTTACTTTTCTATCATATCTAAAATTGTACTATTTCTTATAATCAAAAAAATAAATAAAAGTATTATTTGTTGTGAGTACGTGTCTAATACTATTAAAATCCAATGGGTCTAATTCAATCTCAAAAGACGTTTTAAAAGATGAGGGATACTCATGGCTTATAAATTATCACTTTAATATGCTCCCTCACGTGTGGCAGACCAACCAAACACGTGGACCATAATAGGGGGGAAGTCTGCCAACACCCAAGGGGTGACTTTGATATTATGTTAAAATCTAATGGGCCTAACTCAATCTTAAAAGACACTTTAAGAGATGAGAGAAGCACATGGTTTATAAATTGCATAATCCAAGAATACTTGGTCAATGTGGGACAAAACTCTTTAATAAATACAGTGGAGCTTAGTATAGAATTAAATTCAATTTTTTCTCACTCATCAAAGTATGCACCTAATGAGCATGATTAAGAGCTCCAAGCCGTGCACATACACCCAATTATTCTAGAAGCAAACGTAAACACATCCGGTTCAAAATTTTAGCTCTGCATCTCCTTGAAAAATGTCAAAGCCTCCTCGAAAGCCCCTTTGAACGAGTTCCATGTTACCACATCTCAGGTGGGCAATTTATAAAACACACCTTCATTGCAAAATTACATTTTCTAATCTTTATTAGAGTTTCAATAACTATATTGGCAAAGATCTAATCAAAATCCCAACAAAAATTCTAATCAAGAAGTCGACGATCAAGATTAAGCATAGTTGTTATTTACAGTCATCTATTGTGAGGCGATCATAGTAATTACTCCGGCATTGGTTGCCCCTACCGGAGGCCAAGAGCAGAAGATAAGGGAGAGGAGAATTTAAATTTTGTTACATTTTAATTTAAAAATATTTTTTTGTAAAATTTCTATGATCATCACATGCACATAATGTAGGTGATAGCATTTTCCATCCACTAATACTTAACTAACAAAAATCTATATGAATGACCAATTTGATGATTTAGTTTAGGGATTAAAAATTTCAAATTAGAACAATAGGGGTTAGTTTCATTTTGACCAAAAGTTAATGGGTGATTTTGCATTTGACGCAAAAAAAAAAAAAAAAAAAAAAAAAGAAAAAAAAAAAATAAAGAAGACAACCACACACAAGAGCACAACACTAAGGATGTATGTATGTGGTTCGCCAATAGTCTACGTGCACGGATGAGGAGGAGGCAAAAAATTTATTAAAAAAATTAGAAATTTGGGAGATTACAATAATGGTACATAGTCACTTTTACAAAACAATGTAAATCCCAAATAAACCCAAAAACACTCTCTTTATTTACAAAAGTTAAGGCTAGAGAGATTTCATAAGGAACCCACATGTAGTATCCAAAGTTGAGGGGTAGTGGAAAAAGGAGTATGTAGTACTTAATTAAAATACCAAATTAACCAAAACATAGCTCTATAGCATAGTGGTGTCCTAATACTACTCAAACTCTATTAAAATTGCTGACTCACAAATAGTATAATTTCTTGTGGCATTCTGTGCAATTAATGCATCTCATTGCTAATCAAATTCTAGTTAGTTCATTCACAAATTTTCACCTTAGCTTGAATTTGATCGACTCTCACAAATGAAAATTCTTCATCACCTCCACCAAAACCCTTTAGGGCTATCTCAAGCTGCAAATACAAATTGAACTTATGCAAATGGATTGACTTAATAATTTATGTATGCTAGATTATATGTGATCCCAATATTTTGAAGAATAATATATTCCTTATTAAGAATTTCACAAACAAAATGAAAGCAAACATCAAAATGCTGAGTAATGGACTTTGTTCTTTGCTAGAGGAATGACATTAATCGAACTATCACAAATACACAAATAAGCTCTTAGTGAATCTTCAAGTCTTTAATCAAATTATGTAACCAAATAGCCTGATTATAATATAAAAGATGAGAACCTTAAATCTCCCACTCTTAGTAAATGAAAGTATACAATGTCACTGAACTACAAAACTCTTAACGTTATAATGGTATATTAGTATCATTCAAACTCTATTAAATTAACTTCAATCATATTCAAGACATGTCAAGCACTTGTTTTTTCATTAATTACTTTTAGTAGGGTTAGTTTTTACTTTCAAAAGTTTATTTTGCCTCCACAACTTAAAATTAATCATTTTTTTTTTTTTTTTTTCATTGGTGCATTAATCAATTTATGGTTCATATCGCAAATCTATCTTAAACTTTTGTGTCATCAATTCTTTATTTTATCTCTATATTAATATATCTTGTTAATTAATACATTTCAAATATTTTTTATTTCGACTATTTATGCACATGCTACTTCTAATTATTAGCTCCACACTTTATATCATAGACATATATATATATATATATAGTTGATTTTATACATACAAATTTTCTGTTTAGATGGAGGCATTACTATGATAATTGAGCAACGAATTTAACATCTTATCGATTGTATCGTTCATCCTCAATCATTCTAGTCCATTATTGTCCTTGCCGACTGTGTATCTTTTTGTAGCTTTCAAAAATCAAACACGAGTCATATAGATTTGTGGAAAATGTCAGGCACGTGCATGCATGCAGTCTCAAAATGCAAAATCACATGCAACTGTCGTTGACAAAACAGTGCTCAGGCCACCCAAGGCCGTTGTCTAACGCCGCAAAGTCTCGGGCAATGTACAGTCAGTCCCCTGTTTTTTCTTTTTCTTTAACCTACCTTTGTTTGGACCATGCCGTACAAGTGTGATCATTCACAAACAAGTGGACGCGTACGTCCACATTTTAATGATCCAATGGAAAATAAGTCTTAGTAATAGACGTGTGAGTATGTGATTGGCCGGCATGTACCATCAGGATATCTAGTCCCACGATCTTGTTAAGGCAGGATGGGGCAGCAGCAAAGGTTGATCTCTATTAGTAGCGCTGTGGCACAGACAGAGTGAGCTAGACTAGTCTTTTTCAATTCTCAAATAATAGAAGAAGCTCTGTTGTTTGGTTACTGGTTAGAAGTCAAGTGAAACTTCTATCATACACTTTTTGGGGGTCGAAAAGCATTTTTGGAAATTTTGCATGCCGACAAATAATGAATAATTTGGTTTGTCTCTTATTTTGTCTATGCGTGGGTCTGTGGGTCATATGGATTATGGACTTTGATATGATCGAAGCTTCACAGTGTTCAAGCCCAGGGCAGCTTTATGGGCCTTTAATCCATCAGTGATTTAGTTCAAGACAGAAATAGATTCTTCCTTTTATCAAACAGTTCTCTTACAGACACAGCATAAATTTTCAACTAATGGGTGAAAAAGTTTGTGCCCAAAAACATTTTATTTATCAAATCCTTTTATATTGATTGACATTTTTAAAACATTTTTTTTGGTGTATTCTTACTTTTAGCATTAGGAAACATTTGGCCCTAGTTCTGTACCTGCAGCATTCTTTCCTAAGACAACATGGTGTTAAGTTCATGTTGCTCATTCATCATTGCAACATGTCAGATAGAACTTGAAAGTGATGGATCGATGGAGAACAAGCCAATTAGGTCATGGATTAAAAATGGAGTGACCAATATCTATGAGACTTTCATTTTCGTTGTAATTGCCGTACGCTCCTCTAAATGTTTTCTCACCTCCATTTAAATTAACAAGACAAACTGCCCCCCATGTTTGCCTAATTGCCTGGTTGGTTATTGCCATATAAGTTCCTACTAGTTGAAGAAGCAAGAAAATAGTACGTATGGATATCAATATAACTAACGAGGCTCAAATCTTGAAGAGGTTCAAACTTTTAATGGAGCTTATTACATTATGTCATAAAATGGGAATAAAACTACTACAAACTCAATATAAATATCCAATTCACATTTTTTTAAAATAAAAATTAAGTCTTTAAAATTCTCAATATTGTATGAAAATTTCTCATGGAACTTTATATAATCTTAAATGTGAAAGATAAATTGAATCAAGAACCTTGTCTCTGTTCGATTGGCTTAGTTAATTATTATATTATGTCAAGAATCTTGTCTCTGTACAATCTTACAAGGCTTGCAATTAGTGTCTCATTCCGTCCTTGTCAAACGATTTTCTAATTTTTATACATGTGGTTCAAATACGGCACGAAAACTGTAGATATTTCGTGTGATTTGTGCGGCCCTTCCAAAAGGTCTTTTGAGGGGGAAAAAAGCATTAGCTTTTCCATTTCATCACTTTATTGTTAAGCTTCATAATTCAACTTTTCTTTAGGTCAAAAAAGAAATGCTTGTTTAGCCTTGCTGGTGCGGAATTTTTTCATGTATCCACCAACACGCATTAAAGAAAAATAATTATATAACCGATTAGCAAGTGATACTAACACGAATTTGAATTTAGAAAATTTATTTTTTATAACATAGGTATCCGAAGAGTCACTACGACTAATCTTATGTGCATGTGTAGTCTCTCTGTCCCATAAGAATTTTCTTTCTAATATAGTCAAAGGTCTACTTGCTAATTTTTCCTTTATTAGCAAGTAGACACAAATTTTGTGACACCGCCGCTATAATATCAAGGTCTGGCGTTAGAGGCCTTCCAAACGTTAAAAACCAGGTTGTTTGCTGGTAGGGAATGGACATTGGTGTACTCATCTTAACTACTAATGAGTTACAATCTGACACTAGGTCGTCTCTTGAATCTTCTACCGATTCTACTATGTCCATTTCTACTCCATCTCATCCAATTAGATAAATGCCATAAGGCACGAATTTAGGGTTCCCTTGGATCGAAATGAAATAATGATTTTTCGTCAAAATTTAGGGGTGAACAAAATTCGATATGGATAATATGCAATCTGATGGTCATCATCTTTATCCAATTCATCCTGTGAAAATTCACCACGGTCACTCACGCAAGACTCATTACCACTACAAACTAAGGTGGTAAAAGCTAGGGAATTTTCTTTTTCATTAGTATATCTATCACTCTTTATCCAGAGTTACCTTCATGGGTAAAGCTTTTGTAATTGGAATAGTCTACACGAATGTATCCAAAACCTAAGCACTCATGGAATTTAATAGCCTGTGTATTTTACTTTATCTTTTGATTTATAGAGTCTTTCCTAACTATGGAATTATCCATGACAACAGGGGTCAAGGATCACACTTAAGAAAAATAAATTCTAACTAAATATACATAGGGTCTAATACCAATTGAAAATTCTAGTTTAGACCCCTTTGTTTAATATGCAACAGAATTATTAATTAATTTTAATTTAGTGATTCGCACAGTTAACTAATGTTTACCACATATATTAAAAAAAAAAAAAAATGTTAAAGCATGAGAAACGCAGATTGATGACAAAGAAGAACAGGAGAATTCTCCAATGGAAAAACCACTATGACGGAAACTCATCCTAACTAAGACAATCCACTATGAAAGAATGAGTTTTACAATCTAGAACAAAACCTTTTTTCCTAGACTCTACAATCCTAGTAGATAACTCATTGACAACAGTTTCAAAACTCTAAACTTCTTCTTATATGGATCCTTCGTGACGACATGTTCGCGTCTATTAATCAGAACCTTTGAACCACTTCAAGGAACATTTTTGAAGATTTGATCTACCGTGAACTCATTGGAAAAATAAAAAAATAAAAATACACAAACAAACAAACAAATTCTTTCTTCAAACTTAGGATCACAGGTATAAGTTATAAACTGGCATAGTTTTATCTCTAAAGCACTAGGAAAATGAGGCCTAAATTTTCCCTCCTAAAGCTCTAAATTTTCTGCCTTTCTCCACGCATTTATACACTGAAAAATCGTGCATAGTAGGGTTTAAAAAGGTGCACAAGTAAGTAGCACCAATTGAATTTAAAAACAAAGTCAGCATTAAGGTTTCAAGAATCTTGCATGATCGCTAAATCAAGGGTCAGGTGAGCATAATTTACTTGCTTGAGCGATCATTAGAGACTTTCTTGAGCCTGTCTTTTCTTTCTCACATACGCAAGTTTAGGTCTCACTCGAGCGAACCTCTCCAACTTTCAATATCTTGAGTATATTTAAATACAGTTTTTAACCCACTTTTACATCAAATACTTAAATCTATAAATTTAATTTGCATTATAAGAAAATGTCCATAGACGTTTTATAGTGTGTGAAAAGAGGGAAGAGGAGTGAAATAGAGGGAATGGGCCGGGATGAGTTTTTTTTTTTTTTTAATTAACATTGTTTGATTATTTTTTTATTTAAGGAATTGGGAAAGGATTTAAAGGATTGAGGTTATTCCTTCAACCTCTCATTTTATTTTCCCCAAATGGAGGATAATTGGAGATGGGATCCATTTAATTTTTTTTAAATAAATTGTCAAATTTATATCTATTTTTATAAATTGAACAAAAGATGTGTATAATTGTTAATTTATATAATATCTTATCATTTCCTCTCCTTCCTATTAATTTTAAAACATCCAAACAAAAAAAGGAAGAAATATTTATTTTTCTTCCTTTACAAAATGTTTAAACATTTAAACAAAATAAAGGATAACCATTCCCCTTTTCTCACCTCTCCTTTCTCGTATCATGTACTCTTATCTCCTTCCAAAATTCCGAACATAGTAATTGTTGTTGAAGCTTTTTCATTCATTTTAGGACAACCTGGTTGCAAAGGTGATACGTGATAGTTAGTCATTCCCCATACAGAGTTTGGATCACAAATTAATTTCAATTGAAAAAATAATGCTTATCCGACTCACCAAATACGTACGAGATAAGGGTGGCCTTACGCTCACTCCAAAATAAGGCCTCACACCAGGATCTTCTAAAGCCCTTATAATTTTGAAAGACATGATATAACTCTATACAAAAATTGGAAAAGGACAAAATAAGTAAAACAAACCTTAAAAAAAAATCCAAACATTAAAATTAATTCTTTAAAATAAGCCTAGCAATAATTTAGGCCTCTAGCCCAAGTCTTAACAATAATAAAATAAACCTAAAAAAGGTAAAAGTAAATAAACATTTTACTCCCCTCTACAACTTAGTCGCCTATCACTTTGACAACCCTAAATAGCAACAAATGAACTTGAAAACGTTGAGTCTTATTGGGCATAACTATTTGGTATGATCTATTATTTGCTTACAATCTAAAGATATGCATATAGATGTTGCCATAGATCAATTAAAAAAAAATTATTTCATTTTTTGAAAATTATACAGAAAATGGGTTTGCATCTGCATTGATTTATGTTAAAGAAATTGCAACTTAAATGAAAATTGATATTGTATTTTATAAAAAATGTCAACTTCGTAGGAAAAATCTATTTGATGAGAATAATAATAATGAGATTGAACTTGAACAATCACCTGAAGAATCTTTTAGAAATAACTATTTTATATATATAGTAGATCAGTTTCTTTCTTCTTTGAAAAATAGGTTGAACAATTTCAAATATATGAGAATATTTTTGGGTTTTTATTTGATTTGAAGAAGCTAACTTCACTGGATCATGATAATTTGAAAAAGTATTGTGTTAATCTCAAATATTTTTTTTAAAACATGATAATTATTCTAATCTTGATGTTATAGATTTATTTTCAAGATTAAAAGCCTCACAAGGGATTTTACCAAAAGAAAAAAAAAAAAATACAACAATGATATACTTAATTTTAGGATTTGAATTTTTTTAAATGATCATTTTATATATAATATTATTGATTATATGTCACAATCGCATCTACTAAAAGTTTTTCAAAGTTAAAATTATAAATTATTTCGATCAATATGTCATAAGAAAGATTAAATGATTACATATTATCTATTGAATAAGATTTGTTAAAAATATTGAATGTAAAGTTTAATTAATAATTTTATAGCATAAACTGTATATAAAGTATTTTATTAATGACACTTTATTTTAGATTTTTTTTATTAAATAAAAGATCCCATTTTTTTTTTACCCCATAATTATTTGTATAAACCTATGGTAAATAACGATTTTGAAGTTTGAACAAATTATACATATAAAAAAAAACTGTCATTTTAGTACTGCAGTTAATTTAACTAAATTGTACTGGCGCACTCATCAAAGAAAAAAAAGCAAAGTGATCTGACGACTCATCTTGAAGCCTCATCAGGAGATAATAAAAAAAAAAAAAAAAATTGTAATTGAAGATCTAAAGCCACACATTCTTTTGGACAATCAAATGAACAATTGATACAGTGGCGTGATGTTGGTCCGACAGCTATCTGTTTCATCTTAAGTGTCCATCTTGGTGAGCGAAACAATATACCGAGCTCTCCTTCGCTGGTCGTGCACTTTTTCAGCAGTTTCCAGATTACCACGAATTTTCAATCCGAACCATGTACTCACTTTTGGCACGCTCTAAAAAAAATTTAAGAAATGGTTATAATTGAGAATATGTCAAGGGCTAATTGGTACCACCTATGACATATAACTACTCATTATCTATATCTCTAGAAGGGAGGATAGTCAAGTTAAGGGGGCTTGAGAATTTCTATAACTTATATGTTTTTTTTTTCGCTGTGGTCCCTTTCCTTTTAGAATGCTAGTAAGCATGCATGAGGAAAGATAGAATCCATGCCAAAAATATGTTGCTCACTCATCACTTACTCCTATGTTAGGACTTAGGAGAGGACCCACTACTTCTATTAATATCTCATACGTATCAGATCTTTTATGGTGGACTAGAATAAGGTGATAAGGTTGTGGGAGTCATCACTATCTAATAGTAATGATGGAATATGCCACTTATTATGTTATAGCCTTCACCATTTCACAACCTTGGAACATAATTCTCAACATTTCGTTAATTTTATAGTTAAAATTTTATTTTATAGATCTATTAATATACAAATTGATTTAAATGATATATCAATAAATATACTATTAAATTTGTAATATTTAATTATTTTAAACGTTAGAATCATGTTCTTCACATACCATAAGAAAAAAAAAGAAAAACTAATTAGAAAACAGTATAAAACTCACTCTACCTAAACAATCTTCTAGCTTAATAAGTGGGTGAGATCGAATCTAATTCAATTTAAGAAACATTTTTTATATGAATTAATTTTTAAATTTTTTTATTTTTTTAGAACAATGCGATAATATCTCCCCCATTATTTTGTTATATATAATAGTTTGCCATAAACCATCAATGACATACTTACCATCCCATATATTTAAAGAATTAAAAAAGAAAATAGTCCAAAGAAAGACGAATCAACATCGATTCCTTCATAAACAATTAATAATTCATTCTAACTTTTCGCATCATCCAATCAATAAACGACTAGTAAGTGTTTGGTTCATGGCCGCCGTGTACGGTACGTGGGTACCTTAAGGAAGAAAACAACAAATTGTTTTGCTTAACGAGATTCTTTGACAAACATGTCATGCTCAACAGTCAACATATATACATACAACAAATGGTTCACAGCTATGAATGTGAAAATGACAGACATTTTCCCTATCATAATCAAGAATCTACATATATTGTGATAAATGTTACGGAAAAGACTAGTACGTAAATTATGATTTTCTGTTCCTGGGAAAAGTAAGTTAACTTATGACAACACTTAAGAAAAGTCGACGATGTTTTTTAAGTCAATGGTCATGCTTAATTGCAAAGATTTACGTGTCATAAGGATAAATTTAAGTACACTTGTAATATACCTAACCTAACCTAATGTACCTAACCTAAGTTTACTTAAGTTTTACGTTATATGTAATAGATGTTTTTGTTTTTGCTTTCGTTCGGTGAACAATAGATTAAGATCTCATGCAATTCCTTTTGTGTGGTTAAAATAAACCGATCAATTTAAAATTTAAAAAAATTTCAAAGTTAACTCATTCAATTCTAAACACAAAAATGAATTACATAAACATGCAATACTTTAAAAATTGCATGAGATCTCAATCCGTAGACAACTGATGGGATCTCAATCCGTAGACAACCGGCAAAGTACCAAGGCCAAGGTCCTTCTAGGTTTTGAAATTACATCAGAGTACGTACAGCACAAAATAAAAATCAGAATACAATAAGTGAATAAAAATAAATTAAATCATAATAGCATCGTTGTTAAAATAAATTGTACAAATTAATCTAAAAAGTAAAAAAGCACCATATTCCATATAGATTAAAAATTAATACGAACTACTTGGTGATTGCAGATCAGAACACGAAACTTCCAAAAGGTTTTGTGTGAATTGCTCCATGAAATCTACATAAAAGGGTTTGGTCATGTTTTTTTTTTTTTTTGATAAGAAGGGTTTGGTCATGTTAAGAGCTAAAAAAATAAAGTGTCACTCAGAAAATAAACATCATATTTTTAGGTAATAACTGTACCCAAACTATATATCCAAAATTATAGATTTTAATTTGTGACTTTTCTCTGTCATTTAAATCTTATTTAAGACCGTTAAGCATAATATGGTACAAGGATAAGGGTCGGCTTGATGTAATTTTAGGCTTAAGGCAATATGATTTTAGTAGGAAAAATTATAGCAACTTTCCTTGACGTTTTGGCCAAAACAATTCTAATTTTCGGGTGTATTATCTAAGGCTAGGATGTTCAATCGATTATAGCCTAATCCATTTTGGTAAGATTGAATTATGAGACATTGAAATTGTAGGAAATGGGTCTATCTAAGGAAGGTCTAGATTGAATACAGAGATATAACATTCTCTAGAGACGAAGATGGATGATTCGAAATGGTCAGAAATGAATTCCCATATATGAAAACTTGCCAATCCTCATCCTGAAGATGGGGTTCTCGATCATCTATTCTTGCCTTCAAGGAAGGTTACAGATCTCTATTCAATCTGGACAGAGATCTCAACATCTCTACTAGATTTGGACGAAGATGGATGATTTTTCGAAATTTGGATCGGGCAGGTGGGTTGTGTTGAATTCCCATATATGAAAACCAACACTTTACTCAACATAGTTGGTTTTCAAAGCATTTAATCCGTCGCTGTCACTGAAACCAACAAAATATCGATGGATAAGCCTAGATTGGGCAGGTGAGTCGGTGTGTGTGCGCTTTTGGATGGTCCTAATTTGAGATCATATTCTTGGAAGCCACTCATTTTTGTTAGGTCATTTAATTTGTACACTTATTGGCAATTCTAAAAAGTGTGGTCAATGCAATGATTGGGAAAAAATTGTATTTCATATTATACTTATTTTGCTTTGTTTATTAGTGAGGATTGAGATTCAGAACAATTGTTAGATCAATTGCACCATGCAATTGTTAGTGTTAAAACTTTTTAGTGTTAAAACTCAAAAAGTGTAATGCTAAAAGAGTAAAAAAATCAAAAAGTGAAAAAGATAAGTTTTAAGTTTTTTTTATTCAAAGGTTGAGATTAAAAATGAATGTTTCAACTTTTAATTTTAACCATTGAAAATAATTATATGGTGCAATTGATCTAACAATTCCACCAAATCTCGATCCTATTATAGAATATGGTCAAGAACTCATAAGAAGGTTACAAAATCTTTGCATCTTTTTATGGGCTTCCAGCTAGACATCTTCATTGCACCCATGTACGACTAACAGAGTGCACGGGGGCTGCATAAAAGTTCATCATATAATGCTAAAAGAGTAAAAAGACCAAAAAGTGAAAAAGTTAAGTTTTAAGTTTTTTTATTTTTTATTTAAAGGTTGAGATTAAAAATAAATGTTTCAACTTTTAATTTTAACCATTGAAAATAATTCTATGGTGCAATTGATCTAACAATTCCACCGGATCTCAATCCTATTATTGAATATGGTCAAGAACTCATAAGAAGGTTACAAAATCTTTGCATCTTTTTATGGGCTTCCAGCTAGACATCTTCGTTGCACCCATGTACGACTAACAGAGTGCACGGGGGCTGCGTAAAAGTTCACCATAAAATAATAAAAATAAATTTAGAGTACATTTTGCACGAGGCTGTGGAAATGTTCTCCATAAAATCATAAATAATAAGTTTCAAGTACATTTTGCACGGGGCTGCGTAAAAGTTCGCCATAAAATCATTAATAATAAATTTTGGAGTTTATTTTATTTTTTATTTTTGTCAAAATTACTAAAATGATAAATTGTTATTTTTTTAGAATAAAATGATAAGTTGTAAATAGTAAACAATAAAATAGTATCTGTGATAACTTTACATAAGAATCAATAACAATTAATAAACTCAACAATAAAAAATAAGAATAAAAAGGAATAAAATGCACTTATAAGACCTTTTGAACTTTTATTTTATTACTATAAAATCCCTTTACTTTTTTGTTTTTGTTTTAATTTAGTACGTAAATTTAATTGGTATTGTTGCAATTAGATACTTTTATCTATTTTAGGTTTATTCTAATAATCATTGAAAAAAACAACGAAATTGAAATGAATGGATCTTACTACAACAAAATAAAAAATTATAGAATCTTAATTCAAGACGCACAAAATTTTGTAGCATACTAAGTGTCAAGTTGTAATTGATGGAAAAATTTATAGATTGCAGCATAACCAGATGTGTATCCCAATAATCATGGGCAGAGCCAATGCATAATATGCCCACCCACAATTAAAAAAATAAAAATAAAATAAAATAAAAAAAATAAAAAATTATTTAGGTATACGTATATATAAAGATTTGATAAAGTGCCCATCCTCAAGTAAAAAATTCTAGGTAAATTACTACACACAAAAAAAACCTCCCAAAAACATACTAAGCGTCAAGTTGTAATTTCACAACATACTAAGTGTCAAGTTGCAATATCAACAAAAATTAGACCAAAAATAAAATCGCAACAACAACATTAGCCCAACATTAGTCTTCAATTAATTTAAAAAAAAAAAAAACTAATTTTTGTGGGCTTCCAAGAACCCACATCATGCAATCCCCACTTTATTTTAATATTTTTGAAACAATAATGGAGACATACTTCAAAAGAAAAGTAGGATGAATGATAACTTGATTGTATACATAAAGGAAAACATTTTTTGTAACATTGATAATAAGTAATCATGCAATGGTTTCAAAATATAAAAACACATCGAAATCAATTGTAAAAGGCTATAATGAGTTTCTTGTTTGTTATTTTTTGTTATATAAACAATGTATATCGGCTTTTAAGCATTTTTTTGTATTATGTTTATTAAAGTTTGAAATAAAATAAAAGTGTGTTCACCTTAGATTGAATTCTTGTCTTGTCCCTGCCAATGATAGTAATAGTTTACCATTCATAAGCCACTTTACCAATTGTGTGAAATTGTTTAAGAAATTTTGTGTGCCTATAACATGATTTTTTTTTTTATATATTTATTTGACAAATTTTGTGTGTATTTTGACAAATATATATATATATATATATATATATATTGTATTCTGGCGAAAATAATTAGCTAAAGGTATGATCGACCCATCACTGTCACCTTAATGTCTGGTGTACCAAGGTTGGGTCCTTCCTCCATACAGTTGACACAGGCAGGCCTTGGATGACATGCATGGTGAGCCCCCTTAGTCTACCAATGTCCTTGGAAATAAATATTGCCAAATCTTTGGAAATATTAAGATAATCATGTACCATCAAATCATCCCGACCACCATGCATGGCCAGCGATTTCACAATTCAGGATGCCTAGTTGTTAACAGTTGTCCGAATTGAAAATTGAAATTTGAAAAGAAGTCAAAAGAAAAACGTTTTGTAATATAAATAGGTGAGAAGGCCTTGTAAATGGATTGGGTTTGCGACCTTAAATTTGATTTAAATTTGTGTAATTTAATTAATTAGTATCAGATTAAGGATTAATTACGGTTTCTTAGAGTCATATATAGATGATAGTATAATTAGCAATTTGGAATGTGGTGTTACAGTATTATGTATTGTACTTATTTCCATTTTCCAGTCTAAAGATGAGAAGGGATTGCAAAATCAATATTTAATCAATCAAAATTTATTAATAATTCCTAAATAATTGAAGTCACCCTCTAATTTTTATTTTATGTTCTATAATTACCAAGTCGGCATGCAAGATAATAGTGGTCACCACTTTGCTGGGCAAGCTCAGATCACTAAAAGGCATATGCAACAAGTTAACAATTGATTAATCATTCCAAGAACACTGTTAATCACTTTTAAATTAAGATAATCATTAAAAAAGTTCTTCTTTAAATTTGGCTATGTAGTATAATCCTAAAATATAAGTGGAGAATGATATGCGAAGCAGCGCGGATCTAGCTTGCTACTAATGGAATGAAATTAATTATGGCTAGTGGCTGGGGCAAGCAATAGAATAATAGAAAAGAGAGTGGTATTAAGTGCTCGTTTAGTGGGTCAATCTATCCCACTAATGAATGATGTAATCGCTTCCGTGAAGATAATTGTCGGACAATATTGTGATTACTGATTAGTTGACTGATATGACTCAAATATGGGCCTACGAGTCTATGACAATTATTAGTTTAATAAACTGTGCTTAAAATGGTCGGGTGAAACTAAGGATAAAAACAAATGGTCGGTTGAAACTAAGGATAAAAACAACGAAGTAATATTATAAATACAATAAATTTCATAATATTTTTCATAGCAGTTGAGTTGATAAGTTGTTACCCATTCTTATATGGGTCTACCACTGATATTACTTTATTATCTACCATTAACAATTTGTCATCTCGACAATTATGACATAATTTGTGAAAAAATTGTGGTTAAGAGTTATCGTATGTGATGTTTTTTTTTTGTCAGTTTGAAAGCAATGTGATTATTGCCATTGTCCTATCTCTATGTCAAGTGGATCCTAAAACCTTCGGCAGTTAAGACTATGGTCTCTAATATGAAATTTGAAGTAGAGAAATTTGATGGAACGAATAATTTCGGCATGTGGCAATGTGTAGTTATGACTATTTTGGTCCAACAAGAGTTGGATATTGCTTTGGATAAAATCAAGTTGAAATTGCATGATGGAACAATTTGTTTTATGGCTGATGTTCGATATGTACCAAACTTCTAGAAGAATCTCATTTTTAATTGGTTTGTTAGAATCCAAGGGTTTCAAGATTTTCATGGAGAACGGAACTCTAAAGATTTTAAATAGTGCATTGGTAGTGATGATGGCCAAATGTTATAGGTACTTGTATTTCCTCAAAGGGAGTACAGTTGTAGGTAGAGCAGTTATAGGTTTTTATATAATTGAGAAGGTTGTTTCAGACACTACTAGACCTTTGGGACATGCCGTTGACAATGTTTTTCAAGGTCTTGTGAAGCAAGACTTGTTAAAGGGTGTCAAGGCCTGCAAATTAGAATTTTGTGAGCTTTGTATATTTTGGAGAAGCAAATTAGAGTCAAGTTTGACACATCAGTTCATCATACTAGTGTTACGCTTGACTATGTACACACAAATATGTGGGGGCCTACTAAGGTTGCTCTTTTTGGAGGTAGACATTACTTTGTTAGTTTTGTTAATGACTACTTTTGCCGAGTTTGGGTGAAAGGAACTGCTAATTTGGTTTTGAAGTTTGATGTTCGCTTCCGCTTCATTTGAGAAATTTTGTATGAGGAACTCTTTTTCAAAAAATTGGAATTGTAGAAGTTCCTTTACACAAGTTCAAGCTTTGCTTGGACTTGATTGGTATTGACAATTTGATATAGCCCTTTAGGGTTTTGGTGGAGTCGAGATGAAAAAGTTCCGTTTGTGAGGCTTGATAGAATTCAAGCCAAGGTGAAGCTTTGTTGAGTTATTGGCTTGAATTGAGTGCACCAAGTACCTGTTAGTTTATGCCGCATAGGATCATAGCCTATATAAAGTCGGTTTGCTATCAATTTGATTTGGCTTTGTCTTCGCATGCACAACAACTTGGCCTAATAGCCGAATTTATTGGATCTTGTTTACTACTTGGTTTTGTACTTCTACATGGATAGGGACTACTAGACCAAAAATACTCATTATATATTGCGGCTTGATTATTTTTTTTGGGTGTACCGCTACTATCAGAGAGAGAGAGAGAGAGAGAGAGAGCCTACGCGGCTTTGGTTTTGAGCATACAGAGCAGCAACTTTTTTGTTTTGGTGCTGCGGCTTTGTTTTGCTATAGCTTGGATTTGGTGTTGGACTTCGCTATTTATGAGACTCTTTGTGTTGTGGTTCCTTAGTTTTTGGTTTCAATAGAGAGTTTTGTAGAAGTCGTGTAGCTTCTTTGTTTAAGTGGTGTACTTTCTTTCCTTTAGTGTGATGTGGGTTCTTTGGTGTCGTCCGTGTTAATTTGACTAAAAGAAAATCACAAATTTTTCCGGTATTTGATTTGTGTATTTTATACTTGATATTTGGTATTTCCGTATTTGTATTAGAAGTTTAAAACCGCCCACTTGAATAGGGAATATAAATTCTCTATTATTTGTTATTTGTGAAAGAGTGTTATTTGAGTGTATTGGAGTTTTAGGATAGTGAGAGTGTCTCTATACTAAAAGTCAAACCAAGTAAATCCTTAGTGTTTGTATGATTGTTTATTTTTTTTTTTTAGTTTTCTTTGTTCTAGACTTGTTTAGAGATCTTTCTCAAACCATAATTATTTTGAACAATCAATCCTATGTGTCATAATGCTATCTAGAGACTCTTTCGCACAATACCACCAAATTAACATTATATGCTATTAGACGGATTGAGATTCCATGTAATAAGTGCAATACTTATTGAGTGTTTAACTTTTAATCTTCAATCACTTAATAAAAAATGGTTAAAAACTAAAAAAAAAAACAAAAAAAAAAGTGAAAAAATTATAAAAGAAAAAAAGTAATTGCAGCCTAGACTGAGGCAGGTTCTAGCTAGTTACCTTGGGGGAACCACCCTGCAACAAATCCCTTCAGCCAGAGGACGGAGAGTTTTCAAAAGACTCAAAACCATCATGCCCATGGGAGGAATCGTCCACCATTTCCACTATTCATTGGCTATAAATTCCCCTCTCAAAGATTAAAGAAGTTAAAAAAAATACACTATTGTCATCACTCAAATTCATTACTATTTCACCAAATTCACCCTTCTTACTTAACCTTCGGATTATCTGTAATCAACCCACCAAGGTTGATCTCCAATCTAAGCAGTAGTTTACTTGTCTTATTACATGAAACCGAGCTGTAAGGCAATATTTTCAAGCCAGCCGAAATGCTTATTGTGATTCCTATATTCCTGAACACACCATTTATCCGTACCGTTTTTTATTTTTATTTTGTTGGTGATAATGCTTACTTGTATCTTGTGCACCAGCCTGTTCTTTGTTTGTTGTTTTGCTCAACGAAAATATTCAAAGCTGTACCTAATCAAAAATTTGATTCGATGGTACATGGCTGTTTCCATGCTGACGCAAGATTCTATGATTATTTGGGTGACTTGAAATCAGAAGTATAACTATTACCCACGTCATTTGAGCATCACTCGTACCCAAAACTTAAGCCCTAAGTTGTATGGATACGATATCGTAGATACATATATAAAAATATATTATTTTTTTTAAAACATATGTAGGGACATAATATATATTAAATATCGAATTATAATATGAGTATGAATATTAAGTATAATACGAAACAATAGGTGAGTTAAAATTGAGTACCTGTGGAACCTAGAACCCAACACACACACAAAAATAAAAAATTGAGACTTGTAACACATATCGACTTATCATCAAAAGGCCAAAACAGAAAAAGGTACGGGACAAACATAGACTGATTATCAATTAAAAGACAAAAATCGTGAAAGACAAGGGGGCACAACTACCTCCTCTTTTGGCTTTGGAAGAGCACCCAAAAGCCGAAAGGGTTTATAGCTATTGTAAATGGGGTCGTGTGGATTTGGTTCTAGTACAAATAAAAATCTCCATAGGTGGAGAAACCGCGTTCCATAAAGAGATATGGGAAGTGGGCTTCAAAGATTATGGTGTCTGATATGGGTGTGGGATCATATATGTAGTTGTGTGGTTTTGTTTAGATCCAACATGGGAAATCAAAGAAGATTCACTAGAAAGTTTCCTCTTGATCACCTTCTTCAATTATTTGGATGGCCAGAAAAGCTGAATTGTCAGTGACGAAATCAACAAAACTCCCTTAACAAATGGTGAGCTTTTTTAATTGTGAAAATAGGGAGATGTGTACAAAAAATATGTATGCCACATACTAGGATATTTTTAGGCTTCAAATTGTGATTGTGGCGACTAGCTGGGGCTTCTCAAAGGGGGATTTTTAATTTTTTGAGACAAAAAGAAGCTCTTTTATAAAGGGTATTTTGTCCTATTTCAATCTTTTATTTTCTATACTGGACCAACCTGATCAATTGGGTTGGAAAGGAAAGGTTGCAATTGCATTATGATTATGTGTCATGGTTGGTTAGAGGACTTTTTATTATTATTATTTTGTTGTTGTTGTTGTTGTTATGAGTAACTATACATTTTCTGTAATCAGGGTCTGAGTTGTGTAATCGGGTCTAAGCAATTTCTTTAGGACTTTTTCTTTATTAATAATATAATCCTTTATGAAGCGCGCACAAAAAAAAAAAAAGTTGTTGTACTACTAGCAAATTGTCCGGTCTCGGTTAAAATTTGATACTATTTTCTTGTTCAACAGGTTGACTGGACCAGGGAAAACTGGGGTAAAAGTAGGAAATTCATTGTCAGAGGTACAATTCATGATACAATGTGCATAATGCCTTTGAATTAGTTCCAAGTTCCAATCCTGTAAAATATCATCCTCAATTTTACTTTTCCAAGTAATTATTATTATTATTTCTTTTAGGGAGTATAAACTAGAAAGGGAGGCAAATTGAACTCACAATACAGGTTCTAAAAACTTGATTAGAGTCCGTTTGTTAACTCAGCGAGAAAACGTGAATTTGGGCAAACATGCGGTTTGAAAATGTATGATTGAGGTCCATTGGAAAAATGCGTTTTTTAAGGTATAAAAGTGGTGCCATAATGCTCTTTTAGCATTTACCAAACAGAAAAACAAATTTTCCAACAAGGGAACGCACTTTTTACGGTTCCTACAACGTTGCCAAATGGGCATTAAATGCCAATCAGACTACAAATCTATTAATAACATATAAAAAATTCAAATTTGTAGTATACGCGTACACGTCTATTTACATTTTTTATTTTTTATTTTTATGCCAAATTTTTCAATCTATTTCTAAAACCTTCAACTAAATTAAAAGCATACTTGTTTCGTAATGTATATATCCCACCACCCATATGAGTAGTAATATATAAATCCCTTTTTCTTAATACCCATATTATATTCTCCTTTCATCCGGAGCTGCGGTAATTACTAATAAGGGCTCATAAGCTAATCTCGCAGGGAAGGAAAAACGGGTCGTTTATGCTTTAGTAGCTACCGTTTCATTGACTAAAAGTATTCACTGACTTTCAAGGATTGGAATATCATCAAGCATCCTTCACTATTTTGGATAGTATTTCTGTTTCTACATTTTTCTTAGCAACCAGGATAGTACAGTCGGCTAAAATTGTTTGTTACTTTAAATTTCTCCCATCCTCTCTCCTTGAAGCCAGTCTCATCCACACACAAAAAAAAAAAAAAAAAAAACTTTTTTAAAAATTATGCATAAACAATGGAAAACGACTAAAAAACAAAACATGTCTAAGTCATGCATGATGCACAGATGAGAATGACAAAATCAGAATCTGATCAAACAGTTATAAAGTCTTTATCACACAAATTAGATAATTCAAATAAAACATTATCTCATTTTCATTATTGATTTGTTGTCTCATACTCTTTGGCTAATTATTTTTAGCTTAATTTCGTTATTCAGGATTCCATATATGGAAATTTATTGGGTAATCATTGAATAATTATAATAAAATCTAATCAGTGTTAGACTGTTAGGTATCATTCACATGCTTTTAGATTTTGAATATGCACTTTCCGTCTTTTGCTAGTTTATTTATCAACTACCAAACTTGACATCTTCTATATATAATGACGATATGTAAAAGAAATTTCCATTTGCACCATTTTTTTCGCATCAGTTAATTAATGATAAAGGTTCTAGATTGAGAAATACAAGTGGAGATTTTAACGGACCCTCCCGTATATGATATTAATGAAATTGATAGCTCAATGCATTAGATACGTAAAAAAAGCAGAGGCAGTATCCTTAGCACAACCATATATTTGTAAACGTGAAGATTACTCATATCTGATCTAGATAGGATGTGGGATAGTGTTATTTAATGTCTACACTAAATTTTTCAAGAGACTGAAATTTTTGGTATGTTATATGATAATTGAACGGTATTTTTATTTTTATTTTTGCCACATTAACTTGGAGTAAGTTAGGGATGTCACAAGATGCCAACTGAACCACCTGAATAGAATGTAAGAGATAATTTTTGTTTCTTACTTGGAGAAAAATTTGAATTTTTAATCTAATTTACGTGAGGGGGATTGAACTCACACTCTCATATAATAATGAGTCAATTAGGGGAAGAGTACATCTATTGGGGCCAAATGCCCAATAAATGTATTTATGAGATAATTGAACAGCTTGAGTAGTGTTTTTCTTTTTTACACGATTTTGTATTGCAGTCCATTATTATGAATGAGTATCTGTAGCCTTTTAAGTGTTTCTTGTTTAGTGTGGTGATGGTTCCAACGTTTTTAGTGTTTCTTTTTCGTTTCTTGTTTATTAATTTTTATTCATATTTGTAACCTTTTAAGATTTGCAAAATACAAGAAAGTCAAAGTTCAAGAAAAATATAGTTAAGAAAATGTCAAACTGTATTGTGAGTTGGGTAGATATTCCAACTTTTTACAATTGTAAATATGATTTATTATAATTGATATATATATAATAAAAGTGAAAAGTTACAACTTTAGAACCCACAAAAACTTTCTTAAGCTAGACTTTAGTCAGTCGTAACTTAGAACCAATTTGAGCAAGTGTCAATGCGCCTTTGTTTCAATCCTTAGAAACTAAAGGCAGTACATTTCTAAACTTCTATAAGAACACGGATCTCTTCCAACCAAATATTCTCAAGGGAGGTACCAATAGTTGATTTAAGTAGAAGTGATTTTGCTTCTATCACAAGAAATCATGTCATGAGCAATTATGTAAAAAAGAAAAATTAGTTAAATGTTGTTTTTAACATTATTAAAAAATAAATGAGATTCCAATCTTTTTACAAAATTGCAAATTTGGCCTAGTTAGGTTACACATCACGCTGATGCTATATAATAATAATGATATAACTGGAATAATAAAACTCGATCAACCATTTGTTTGGACTGACTTGCTTGGTCAATTTGAGGTTTAAAAAGTTACATTGTCCACATGAAATTCGTCTAATTAGAATATGCATTTGCAAATCATATATACAGCAAAAAACTGGTAATTTACCCATTTATTACCTTAGAAACTACCGTTCATGGCATCAAACAAAATAGCTCAAAGTGAAATCATTAATCATATTACAGTTAACTTAAAATAAAAAATAAAAAAAAATTTTGTACGAATCTTGAATTAGGAATTCAAATTCAAATAATTGTCTAAATAGTTTGATAAATTTTAAAATGTGCAACCATTACGGAAAAATTCTAGCTCCACAGCTGCCATGTGTTATAAATTATAATCTCCCTTTGATATTTCTTCTTCCAACTCTTACCCTTTTTTTTTTCTTTTTTATTAAATATTAAATACCTTTAACATGCATAGCACGTGTTCTGCGTCATGCGTCATTAGAACACGTAAAAGCTCTACACTTTTCTAAAAACTAATCTTTGCATAAAAAAACGAAGCATCAAATCATCAATAGCTTTCTCAAAAAAGAAGAAATGAATGGAGGACTTTGTTTCTAATAATTGAAAGTTACTGTTTCTAACAAACATGGAATCCTTTATTACCAGGAAAATTGCATAGTCTTTCCCGTTTTGAAAGCATTATTAAGGGTCATCATTTTTTTTTTTTTTTAACCTTATGTTTATTTGTTTACGTACAGTTTTTTAAAATATTATTCTTTTTATGTACAATTATAGATTAATCCTCACACTTTGTTTTGTACAAGTGCTTAATAGTGCCATACAACTATAAATATATTATTAACCAAGTTCATGAGATGTCAAACAGTAAATGGAACCCCCAAAATATGATTATTTATGATTGTGCTTTTAAAATCTATGGTTTTGTATTCCATTTCGCAACAAACAAAATGCTGGCTTCAATTTTTCTTTTGTCATTATAAAATTCATTTACAATGACACTTTTCACCTTATCACAGTAGATAAGAAAAATTCCTGACACTGGTTTCATCTGTTTTCTGAGTAAATTTATTGTTTCCCTTTATCATCATTAAAAAAGAACATGCGGAGCTTTCAA
The DNA here is from genome assembly GCA_907173295.1 of Fagus sylvatica. NCBI lineage: Eukaryota > Viridiplantae > Streptophyta > Magnoliopsida > Fagales > Fagaceae > Fagus > Fagus sylvatica. Next base: position 20,500,520 of record OU015771.1, on the reverse strand, counting down.
CAACATAATTATTTTCAAGAGCGAGGTTTTATTCTTGTTTATAGCAGAGCTATAGAAGAGTAAAGAAAGGTGGGGGTGGCCGGGTCCTTGATTTGTCTCATGTCGACCAAATGAAAATACAAAATATCATGGATTTAGAAAAACTCCAAATATAAGTGACTAATAATAAGCCTTACCCCTATTCATTAATTGCAAGATAGCAAAGAGAAATGGTCAAAACTAGATAGACACTGGTGGTGGTACCCCATTAGGGAAAAAATTAAGTGTCACTTCAGAGACCCAGCTCGTGATGTTTCACCATCAATCACCTTCTGCCAATTAAAGCAAATCCGGTGTCACTCAGCCCCTGGCTGGCTCGAGTGTGGTACGGCTGGTCTCTCCCTAAGAGGATGGTGCAGGTCTAAATCGGGAACTGTAATCTAGGTCCTTATAACATTCTGAAGGAGAAAAAACAAAAATTAAAGCGATCTTTTGCACATTTCAAAGCTGTGAGAAATGATGTCTATTAGTGAAATGAAAGGAGTTGGGATCCCTTCTTGAGCTTATCCTCTGTTTAGAATGAATGAGAATTAAAGAACTTTTAAAGAATATTCTTTTTTAATTTCTCCAAATTTGAAAGGAATACGACAGAATGGGAAATGTCGAATCGAACCCACACATTATTGAGTACGGAATGAAGAGTGCTGAGAAATCTTATTTTAATTTCTCCAAATTTAAGAGGAATCCGAGGGAATGAAAAAGGTTTTAATGAGTTTTTACTGAAATTCCTATAATACCCATATTTTTGTTCTTAAAGACTTTCACCTTTATTTTTATTAAAAGATGACACAATGGCAATATTATTATAAAATAATTCTTTTTTATTCCATATCACAAATTGATAAATATTATTATTTTTCATTCCATTCCTTCTCCTTAAGAAGAAGATGAATATTTAATTCATTTAATTCTTTTCTAATTTATACATTCTATTCATTTTCATTAAAAACTCCCAAACATAATGTTAATCTCACATTAATTAATGTTTTTGCCCTCTTATTTGTCATTAACTTAATTAAATGTAATAATAACTAATAACATGGACAATTTCACTTTCTTTCTTGTTCTCACAGTTTTTTAAGGATTTGGTTTTTGGACCTCTTTTTTTGAACCTTTAATCATTGGAGCTACATTCTACTAGAGAGAAAAAGCTTTAATCCGCTAACACTTTGCACCAATTTAGGCAAGGAAATTATTGGCATTTTCATTTTCCCCATCCTAACACTGTACAGTTAGGTAGGTAGATAAAGAAGAGAAGATTAGGATTACACAGAAAATACAGAGAGACAAGTAAACACACAAAAGGTTTAAAACCCTCAAGAGAAAAAGAAAGAAGAGTTTTAAACCAAAAAAGAAAAAAGAAAGAAAGATTAGTAGATAATAGACACTCACATACGGAAATGACAAAACAGAGCACCCACACTCTAATATTCCCACCAAAACCCTTCACAGCTATTTTGCGAGACACTACTAGTAGTTTCTGGCCCTGGCCCACAATTCTCCAACCATGGCGGCGAGTACATCCCACACCCATCCATGGAGTCAACCATGGAGTCAACATATACAAACTCCAACTCCTTTGACTCATAACTCGTCCCCAGACTCGGCAACTCAACGATTTCTCCCAAGTACTCCTCCTCAGACTCCTCTGACTCCTTTGACAAGTCCATTGCTGAAACCAACGATGACAACGAAGCTGAGGGAGCCAATGAGTCAAACTTGTTCATCTGGGCTGCTTTTGCTGCCGCAGCCTGCACGTCACGTGGGGCCAGTGAAGCAGGGCGTGGCAGCGAGTCAGCGAGCTCTGGGAAATTGAGTATGGCGGAGTTTCCTTTGATGCTTAGAGCAGCAACGTCATGAGCTCTAGCTGCCATTTCTGGGGTTGGGAAAGTTCCAAGCCATATGCGTGATTTCTTGCGTGGCTCGCGGATTTCAGAGACCCATTTCCCCCAGTTTCTCATACGAACCCCACGGTACACAGTGTGCTTCCCTGAGTCACGGTCATGGATATTGCGCTTGGTCTTTTTTGGGTTTTGTTGGGGTGAAGATGGAGATGGTGGGTTCGATGAGCTGCTCTCTGTTTCTGAGTTATGAGTTTCATTCATGCTCATTGTTATTGACTTTGTTTTTTATTGGTCTCAGTCTCACCTAGTTGCTTGTTTGAGAGGGTATCAAGTCAAGCAAAACAAAGTATTGTATGCTGTTTGAAAGTGAAATGAGGAAGAACAGAAGTTCCAGTTTGGCACTTTGGCTTGTTTACAAAGATTGAAATGAACAATGAAGTGGGTGTTTATGCTGAAAAGAGAGCAAGAGAAAGAGAGAGAGAGAGAGAGAGAGGAAAAGAGAGTATATAAGCTTAGAAAGGGAATGCAGGTTGTGCTTGATCTTTTAGGACTTTTTTTTCCATCATTTCCCAATGAGTCACACAACACTTATAAGGTCGGAGAGGGAGGGAGAGAGAGAAAGAGAGAGAGAGAGAGAGAGGGTCCTCAAAAGAAATGGGTCACACAAACACACCCTTCCTAGACCCTATGCCTATGGTAGAATGAATGGGGTCCTCTACTTTAGAACCACGCAACCCCCATTAATTTCCAACTTTTTTTTTTCTTTTCCACTTTCACCTATGTTTCACTATTCATTTATCCCTTGTCTTCTTCATCTTTCTTCCCTCTACCAACCCTCCATTAGGGATCACCATTTATCCCTTTATTATATATATTTGTGTCGATATTATTTAAATTTATGGTGTTGATTCCATGATAATTGTTCTTAATATCAAACCAAAATGTCAATTAGATTTTGATGTAGGTGAGATTGGTACCTAGATCCCTTACTCGACAACAAAAAACTTGAAACCACACTATTTTATCTTTTGATTTCTTTACTTTTGTTCTTCTAGAAACTTGAATGACAATTGGGGGAAGTTTGAATCTTAAATCTTGTTATAAAAGAGAGATTCAATAACAATTAGAAAAAAGTTTGAATTTTTTTAGAAAGGAGAGCCGACAATATTACTCAGCTGTATTTAAATTATTATTCTTCTTGTTTTTTTCTTTGTCCGACACATCTTTTTATTACGCAGCAGTATATCTCTATCACAACTTTGCACAAGTTGGTTGGTGCGGATACACCCTCGGAATTAATTTATAATGTGAGGTGTAGCATTATAGAGTTTACACTTTACACTTCTATATGCCACTTTGACTTTTGTGTTATAGCTTTTGTATTATTTACTTGACGTTTTTCTGTGTTATGATTGATATTTTGAGGTGTTACCAGTGACCTCTTTTTATTTTTTGGCTAAAAGTTAGAAATGTCTCCTTGTTCAAAAATTTCAAAATCATGAGGCCCATATATATTCATTAATTTGGTCCCGACTCAAAACAAAACAGCTCTTGAGTTTTCATTAACGGACCCGACTTAATTATAAATCGAAAAATCAATGCAATTATAATATCATCGTCCTCAAACTCTCTAAATCATTGCACCATGCCAAGCTTCTGCTAACTGTTTCACTTTAATGATATTCCACAATGTGTTTCAATTAATACAACAAAAAAGAAATAACAGCAGTGACTCATTTATTGGAGAAGTGCCGTCAAAATCATATCTCTTATTAAAGCATCTTGTTTCTAGCTACTTCTACAAATAGCTGTGGTGCTAACGGTATGACGCCATACCATCATCAAACTTGGATTCTGTTAAAGAAGATTAAAAAAAATCAACGATGAAATAAGTGATGAAGACCTATAAGGCTTTAGGTTTCTTTTGTCTCATTGAATATATGAGGTTTACCAAATAAATCAAATTTATTACTATGCATCTTAATTAATTTTAAACTGTTAATAACATCTAGTAAAATTGGTCAAAATACATTGTTGGCCAATAGAGGATGATACTGATTAGCGTGGTTTGTGATACTCGACCAAGATGGATGATTAAGGACGCATGATTAGAAGGAAATTAAGCTGAAATTTAGGTGTAGTAGAAAGATGCACGTGCATATTGAATGTAATTAAAATTACCAAGACTATCTTGTCAGAAAATATCATATCCAGATACTGTCGGAATAAATTAGGACAAGTCAGAGTGACTTACAGTAATTGTGAGAAAATGATTATGGATTTGGTTATTGGAAATACAAATTAGTGGAGGCCACAAAAGCCTGACTTTGATATCATATTGGAAAAGATAAAACATAGTCTAATATCATGCTAGAATAGTTGAGACATAGTTATTATATAATGATAAAGTTTATAAATAAAAAAACAACGAAGGCACGGTCCACCCTTAAAGTCTTTAAATTAAAAAAAAAAAGAACCTTTTATGGTTAATTACATATTTAATATTGAACTCTACATTTTACAATAGTCCCAAATTTCTTTTTATCACGAGTACAACCTTGTCCAGTGGAAAAATTCAAAATTATCTTATATATCGGTGGTATGTAACTAATGTTTTAACGGAATCCACACATTCATAGACCCAACATGGTGAGACATTAATATTAAATACAAATGTACTATTGTTAAGAAGATTTTACCCCCCTGAGTTGGACATTTTCAGTAGAGTGATCAGAAAGATAAGATTGTAGGTGCAGCCGTGCATGAGAAGCTAAATTTGGTGCGGGAATAAGCGCTTGAAAAATGATATAGGCAACAAACCAAAAATGAGGACAACGTCATTTGAAAACACAAATCAAACATGCCCTATACTATAGGCAACCTATAATTTTAGCGATTATTGAAGCGTGGCTACGTAACTGATTAATCTGAGGAAAACGTCATTATAATATGATGATGAAGTCGATGTCATGATTCATGACTAAAAGTAGATTCTATTATCAGAAAGCAAGAAAAAAATGGCATTGGAGAAAATTTAGGATTTTTCTTCTATAAATCTTCTTTCTTTTGGTAATGCCACATAAATTGTAGGGGCCTATATGAATGGACTGATTGTCCAATACAGAAAAGAGTCCGCTGGACTGGTAGTAGTTGCATTGATCTCTCCTTGCAACTCTGCCACCACCAAACACGAGTCACACCCGGTCCCAACCGCATTACAACAATGTCGCACCCTCGGTCCATTGGTGGCACTCGATCAATTGTGGCCACGCCAAGATCATATATATATATAAGTGGACTTAATCCTAATAAATGAACTTACCCCACCTGTTAAATATGACATACCCATATAGAAATTTATCAAGTAGTTCTTGACACAGTTATGAAGTCCTTATCATTGCAAGACTTTATGACTCATACATTATTATCGTTGTACTCATAAAATCTTTGATTAATTGTAAATTCTCAATCGATAATCTTCTTATTCTAACTGGCTGTTGTTGCTAAATGTGTCATTTTTCTTTAGTCATGCGTATCTCTAATCTAAGGATTTAAATTTCACAAGGACTAGTCTTTACAAAATCGATCTTTTGTTTTAAAAATCCAATTATATCTTGTGACATTAGACTTCAAATTTAAGGAATTGGTAGCATATGTGAGACATAACCTTAAAAATATGAATTTAAATTTGTAATCAAGAAGGGGCAAACAAACAATTATGCTTTGTAAGGAGATTAATGTGATGCCTAAAGAAAGAAAGAAACAAAAAATATAGTAGAGAAAGAGAGACATGCCGATGAAGTTCTAAGCACGGTTGACGTATGAAAATATGGTGAATTGTTATACAAAGCAAATTGACAACCTATTACCAGCCAGCGAAAAACAAAGATTGAAGTGTGCCTAGAAATCCAATAAAAGCTACATTTCATTCCAATAAAAGATAGTAACCCCACATAATGAAGAGGAATGTCATTGGACCATATAGGCCATCGACTATAAATTCTATAATAGCTTATTATCTTTTGGAAGCATTGAAGTATTTGAAATTGTCAATCGCATCAATAAATATAATAGTTTATCTTGGAAGCATTTAGGTATGAGATAGAAAAGAAGAATGAGTTGGATTGTATTGAACCTTAATTTTTAGCATTTAACATTCTCACGTCATTCTTTTTAGATTTCTTAATCCTGCTTTACCTAGTCAATTGGGTTAAATTAGGATTGTGATTAGTGTGAACTGTGAAGCTACAAATTTCTTAAATTTTAAAAGAATTGATGTGACAAAATGGTATCGGATGATCAATAATATAAACATTAGGATTTTTAGAGAGTCCATATAAAATTTAAATCATATATACATTGTACTCATTCATAACCCCAAGCATGATGACATTACCTCCACAAGTGTGAAGTCAATTGAAATCCTACCGAGATAGGGGTTTAGGGGGAGTCATGGCTAGGCGAACTCATAGATCTTTCATGCATACATTTCAAGAGAAAAAAAATTATCTATTATTGTTTAGTCTCCTTTATGAAAAAAAAACTAAAATTCAAATCTATAATATTTTATTGTTGTAATTATCATATTATCAAAAATAGGCTGCCTCAATCATTTTATTGTCCCAATAAACTAATCATCCCCCAATGTCTTACATCCTCACTTTCCATAAGATAGATGAATGTACCTTCTTTTTTTATTGATAAGTAGATGAATGTACCTTCACAAATGAGCTGTTGATGAAAATACATTTGGTCCCATGTTCAATTATCATACCGCGGCTTAGAAGTTGTGAATCCATGTGCTTTAGTGGTCATCAATCATCATACAAACAAATGAACAATAGGGAAGCTAGTTAATCTCGGCCACACTTTTTGATTTAGCAAATCAGTCCGTAACTTCAATGCCTCGACCATCTGGGTCATATCAAACCGAAAGAAGACTAGAAACAGGCCAAGCCCTGACATTTTGACATTGTTATCACCATCTCCAAATTATAAATCTTAGTTTGATATTTCCCACATACATCAACATTTAATAGAGAAATTCTGTTCTAGGATGTGCGTACGGAGACAGTAACATGGTGTAATTATTTGCAAGCTACTACATGTATCAGGTACGATTACAAGGTAACGGGTATAATTTTAATCAAGTCTAATCAGGGGCATAATTCTTAACTCCTGAAAAAGAGAGATAAGAAAACTAAAAATAGTGGTACATTCGGTACTACAAAAGAAAACTTTGGAAACCACAAGACCTAAGTCCTCATTACTTTATAGGATTATGATTAATTGTAAACGAATCCAGCCGAACTGAATATTAAAAGTTTAAAATTATTTATTTGATTTTATTTTAAACACAAATTCAGCATGAATAAATCCACAAATGAAATTATTTGTTCAAGTTTAGTTTATTTTCTTATTGAATAAGCTCAAACTTATGCATAAGTTACTTAATTAATTTATTTTTTTTCCTGAAAAATTTAGCCCTTTACAAATCTATGCTAATAATTACTAAACAAATTATGGTTGAAAATATAATACTTGAGTTAACTTGATTGAATGATATCATTTATGAACTATAAAAATTAAATTCACCAATCTTGTAATGTTAAAAATTATATATAATTTCACGAAATGGACTGTTAATTTTACAATAAATAATATTTTGACATCTTATTAACTTATTTACAAATTTACACAATTCAATATCAAATCTATTTAAATATATTATTATACATATATTTACATATAAATACATAATATTATAGTTTGTTTACAAACACATTATTTTGTTTGAACTTTGTTTATTTAATAGTCTAGTCTAAATGTAAGTTTGAGTTTGACTCATTTACAAAATAAACGAATATAAAACAAGTTTTCTCTCTAGCCAAATTAGAGCCATTTAAAAACAGTTCAAATCATTTATATCACTACTCATTTTAGTAATAGTCAGGAAAATCTTTCCCTGCAGCCTTGGTCTGGTTTTGATTTTTCTACTTGTACTTCAGAACACTGAATATTTTATCTTATGAGACTTTTTGGGCTGAGCATTTAGCATATTTGGGTGATTGGCTCGGTCAATCGACTTTCACTATTGAAGAATATCGGAATCAGACATACAATAAATCTTGAAACCGCAAAACTGAAATTAGCTGAACAACAGACAGTGAGGATGCAGTCTCAAAGGACAAAGGTACCTTTGCTGAGTATTTCATCAGTTTATATATATAAGTAGGACAAAATATACGATCTGTAAGTTACCACTATGATTCTTTGCCAGCGATAACATTAAATATTGTTAACTTCCATTATTCAATTTCAATCTCAGCACAACCTGGAACGGTCCTAGCTAGTGTCCCTACACGTTGAAAGCAATTGACAATGCCATGACATAACACATAGGCATCGTGGATCTTATTCAACAAAATCACGTGAGAGACATTTGTTACATATTTGCATTAATTACTCACAACTATTTAAATTTTCGAGATCTTCAGCTTGGTTGGAATTACACATGAGAGAAGGGTTGGAAGGGGTTGCGGACTCATGCAGCTTCACGCTTAGTTCAGTCACATGCATTGCCCATAACTTGAAGAACGATATTATTATGGTTCTACAATTTAATTCCATGCATATCAGTGGGACCTGAATAACAGATCTAATATTTCTCTTTTATAATCTTCACACTGAATGATTATGTTATAACACCATTCAATTCACCAGTTACAAGTAATTCATGTGCGAGTAGGCTCATCAATATCATATATTATATGTTATCCGTGTGTGTGTGTTTTATATGTGAGACACACTCAATTAATAAAGCCCATACATGGATCTCAAATTCTTGGCATTAATCCCATTCATGGTAAGTGGGCCTGATCATCAAATATTTTTCTTCTCTTTTAATAATCACATTTAAATGATATTATTAATTTAAGGTTTTATTTACGTTCAATTTAAGCGCATATATATCTATTCGTCATTTTGCTCAATAGGTGTCTCTCTTGTCTTAATTGACTCATCCCTATAAGAATATGTGGTTTCAATTACTTTCATACAAATTAGATTAAAATTTGTCTTAAATAAAAAATAAATATATTTAAGTGCATAGGTACTCATAAGTTTTCATATACATATACACATTACACTCCTATTCCAATAAAAAGACATCCTCAATTCAAATTTTTTGACAAAGAAGATGTCCATGCTTTTTCAAAAATCCAATAAAAAGACATCCTCAATTCAAATTTTTTGACACAGAGATGTCCATGCTTTTTCAAAAACTTGGTGCTTTTCTACTGGTGCTCCACTCATTGTACAATACACATGCTTTGACTTAAAGAAATAGTTTTAGATATTGCACGCGATCTCAATCCATTATTTAGAATCTTCTCTTTTTCCAATGAAGGCAGCTATCAATTCACACTGCTATGTAAATTGAGGGCAGGTCATGAACGCATTGTAACTTTGTCAGACATACATGTGGGTAGCTAGCTATCATTTTCTTTTTTTTCTTTTTTTTGATAACAAGCTATCATTCAATTTCTATCCTTTAGTCAAAAAATAGTCCAGCTTTCACTATAAGAGAGAAACTATTCAGAATTATGTCACGAACACATTGCTATAATAGCTCCTTTTGGTCAATGGGCATCCTAATTAGAACATCAAAACCATCTTATGATTGATTGCGTGGTTGATGAACAAAGTTGTAGAATTCTTTTTTTATGAAAAACAAAAGCCTAAATTTTTTATTCTGTCCATGAAAACCTAGATTGTTTAATAACATGGTACTTCATTTATTTTTTATGAAAAGTGGAAGCATTAAATGCTTCTTTAACCATTATCCTAAAGACACTTGTTAACAGGACCCAATTATTTATTCTTTCCATTAATTGCATCATACCTCTAAAGTCTAAAGAGGTCCCCTCTCCCTAGTCCCTTCAAAATAAAAGTTTCAATAAATAAGAGAGAAATCCTATCCGATTGATGGTCCCTGCTACACATAATGAACATATGACGTACTAATGAATAGATGGAGAGCATGTTGTCCATCAAAAAGCTGAGGAAACATTGCTAATAATAAGTTTATTTGGGTACATAGGTTGGAGTGCCTATCAAGATTGCCAATCAGGCTATCAACTAGAGAGACAATCAATAAGGTATAGTTAAGAAGCTAATTTTGAAGCAATAGTCCCAGAGGAACAATATATACCATAAAAAGAGCTAGTTATAGTAAGTAGTAACTAGGTGATTTCAGCTGCTCTGTGTTTATGTCATAAAGGAAATAAATTTGGAACATCATTAAGTAGAAAAACACCATATAGACTTGAATTCAGTAATTTGTCTTTGCTCATTATTCCCATAACTTTAAAAAATATAAAGAATGTCATAATCTAATTATTTGTTAGGTTGTTTCACAACACTTGTGTTTTTGCAGTTAAATGTAAAGGAATCTAATGAAGCAATTTCTAGAGTTACACTGCTACAGACAGTGAGGAGGCTTTCTTCTTACCATTTCCTTCTCTTGGGACTTAAAATAAATTCATCATCATCGTCACTCTCATCAATGATTCTTTTCTTAGCTTTTACATTGCCATTCTTTGATGCCTGCTGCTGCCTCTGCGAACTTTCAGGTTTACTTGGCGGTTTACTTGGCGGCTTTGCAGATTTAATAGGAGTTCCCATTCGAATTTCCTTTTGCCTTCTCTGCTTCTTCTCAAATGCCTTTTTAGATTTGTCATGGGATAACAAGCCATGCTCCATCATCCTGCAAATTGAATTATGTCATCCATTCCTAATCACTCAACACTAATTGTTTTACACAAAGAGAAAGGAAAATAATGGTAAATATGGCATATTCAGCAAAAAATTCCAAGTAATAACATGTATGCAGCACATGAGAGATACTTTAATGGTAGAACAATCTATGAATCCATTCAAATGAACTAAACAACTTGATAGTGGCTACGCACATCAACAACGCATGATGATTATCCAAGTCAAGTACCTCTTCCAAAAGCATTAAGAAACTCATCCCCCATTAATTTATTTTCCTTTTGAACAAATTAAGTCAGAATGTTGATATCAAAGGAAAGTATGAATGCTCTTGGAAGTGAGATTGCAAGATAGCCATTAGGTCTTGCATGCATTTAGGAAGAATGGTATCCATATGTGTAATAGTGTTAAGAAGAAAAATACATGGAGTTTACACACGACAGTAACTGATAAAAGTAGTGAAGAAAGTTGGCTCTGAGAAGCCACCTCTGCACTTTAGTTCAATTAATGGATGCTACATTTTCATCTACACTCTCCTGTGCATACACTGTGGATCCACTGGATCACAATACTAAAAGGACGAATGTGGAAAATCTGAACTAATTTAATTCAGGACTGCAACTAAGGTGCTTTTGGGTCATGGTGAAGGCAACCTCAACACAAGCACAAAGTTTAACAGCTTGCTGCTCAACCCTAGTCAAAGCTTTGATAGCTTGATTAGTTCAAACTACATCAGATCAGCCAATTTGTTTGAACTGGTGCAAAATGATTACCATTATTGTGGTGTGCATTGACCAAATATATTTTAAGCAAGATTTGGAAGGCAAGGGGCCTGTAACAACTCCCAAAATCACTGGGGAGAAAAATCTAAAACAATTGGAGACTATCTATCTTAGATTCCTAGTTATAAACTTATAATATATATATATTTTTTTTGATAAAAGTTATGAACTTATAATTGACATTGTTAATATGTACACTAGTATAATGCAGATAAGTAGTAATGTACATCAGATCAAAGCTTGAGTTGCCAAAGGACTCAATGTCGGAAAAGAAATCTTAAGTTGGTTTAGAATCGTAGTCCACCTCATATAACAATAGTTCAGCTACTGTTTGCCAACCAGTCAGGTCATGGTGGTTGGAGCTCTAAATTTGTAGACAATGCTAATATATGGATGCAGAAACTATTCTCAATTTGCTAACACTCAGCATATCATACTTACTCTACAGATTTAAACAAAAAGGAATCGAGCAAAAATATTGAAGGATCTAATCAAATCAGGTGCAACAACGATTTCTGACTTTACTGATGACAATTTACACATAAAACGTTATATTAATGACTTGATTGCAGACTGCAAATTGCCTGCATGAAGCTGGAATCCAGAACTTAAGGTGCCAAGGAGAAATCAAAGGATCCACAAATAATAAAATAAGTCCTAACAAATGCCTAAGTCATACTCAAAATTCCACAGCAAGTATATATATGCATGAGTTTCACAAGTTGTAAGTAATTAGAACAATCTTACGTGCTAACTCCTAGTTTAATTTTCTTTTTCTTTTTGTTTTTCCTACAAATTAGAAACTTGTGCTACATCCGCTTTTGGTATCAAAAACAAGTAGCTGAACTCCTTTGAAAAGGGTTTGTTAGAGAAAGCTTGAATCCATGTGCAATACTTGCACTTCTTACTCTTAAGAAAGATGTATCTTGAAGGATGTGCGTAGATAGTCGTTCCACCAACAAAATCACTGTAAAATACTGTTTCCCCTTCCCTAGGCTAGATGATATGTTGGACATGATGGTAGGAGTCCTGATCTTCTTAAAAATTGATTTGAGGCATAGGTACCATCAGATTCAGATTCGTCCAGAAAATGAATGATCGCCTTCAAGACGAAGGATGATTTGTTTGAATGATTGGTCAGGCCTTTTGTCCTGTCTAATGCTTCCAGCACCTTCATGCCAGTGATGATCCAAGTACTCAGACCTTTCATTGGAAAATTACTAGTAGTGTACTTTGATGACAACCTCATTTATAGAAAAATTAAAGAGCAACACTTGGACCATCTCGCACAAGTTTGTGCCACTTTGAGGAGAGAAAGCTTTTATGTGAACCTTAAGAAGCGTTCCTTCTTTATTGATAGAGTCATCTTCCTAGGTTTCCTATTATCCTCAAAGGGAGTGTCAGCTAGCCCACAGTAGGTTAAGGTGATAGTAGACTAACCCGAGCCCACTCAAGACGTTCAAAGTTTTCACGGGCTTACTACTTTTTACCATAGATTCACACGAGGGTTTAGCACAATATCTCTCCCATCATTGACCGGATGAAGAAGGTGAGTTTAAGGGGAAAAGAGTTGCTGCCGAAGCGTGTTTAAGGAGGTTAAGAGGAAGCCGAAGCGTGTTTAAGGAGGTTAAGAGGAAGATGACCAAAGCCCAATCATGCACCTAATAGATTTCACCAAGGTTTTTTTAATGGACTGCGAGATGGCTGGTATTGGTATAGGTGGAGTATTTAGTCAGGAATGTCACCCGATAACTTATTTTAGTAAGAAACTAAACTAAGCTAAGCAAAGTTATTCAACCTATGACAAGGAATTCTATGCAAGCATACAAGCTTTACAACACTAGAGCCATTATCTTTTACTGCAAAAGTTTGTCATTTATTTTAATCATGGATTCCTACACTACTTCAATTCCCAAAAGAAATTGAATTTTAGATATGGTCCTTGGGTTGAAATCCTTCAACACTATTCCTTTGTGTTAAAGAATACATCAAGAATTGAGAACAAAACGGTTGATGCCCTTAGTCACCAAGTATCCTTACTATCAGTAATGAGAGTGAAAATTACAGGATTTGAAAGGCTTAAAGAGGACTACAAATCAATGCCTAAATTTCGAAGAAATCTATACAACCAATAAATACACTCTCTAGGATGGGTATTTTGCTCAAGGCCAATTAACTCTGTATCACACGGACTTCAGTGAGAGATTTCCTCGTATGGGAGATTCATGCAGGGGCCTCATAGGACATTTAGGGCGTGATAAGACCATTGAGGAAGTAAAACATCAATTTTATCGGCCAAGCCTTAAAAGAGATGTTGCCAAGATAATTAGCCAACGCCGTACATGTCAGTTGGCTAAACATCGTAAGCAAAACACTAGTCTTTACACCCCACTACTTGTGTTGGACTCTCCATGGTAAGATGTATGCATGGATTTCATGCTAGGACTCCCACAATCCTTTATGAAGCATGACTCATCTTAGTAGTCATAGATAGATTCGTTAAGATGGCCCACTTCATTCCATGTTCCAGAACCTCTAATGCATCTAAGGTTACAAAGATTTATTTGGTGAAATCAAATTCTATGGTCCTCCAAAAAACATAGATTCTTCAAGATGGCCCAATTATTTTGATGAGATCATCAAATTGATCCACACGTGCTTAAGTATTATCAAAGCCGCCAAGAGCCACACCCAACGAAGTTGAGTTTCTCCACCTTGGGGTAGTTGGTGCGGGTACCAGATACAAGCCCCCAATCACGCCCATTTATGCTCATCAATGCAAGAAGATGGCCCACCCAAAAACATTGTGGATGGATGATTGAGGCTTGCTACCAATAGAGACCAATTGATCTAATGGGTCTTATTTAGGGATTTAATTTTTATTTGCTTTTATGTAATTGGTTAAGAGTTATTTCCTCTCCAACTTGATTTAGGACTTTATTTACTTGGTTAGCAAGTATTTCCTTTTCTTATTTAAATTTTTTCCTTGTTGTAACTTGGGAACCCTATATAGAGGCACCAAATTTCAATATTGTAACAGTTGGCTTGACAATTTGTTGGAATTTTCTCCAATGGCTTGGTTCTGATTCCAAGCAACCCTAGGTGTTGATTCCAAGCAACCTTAGATGCTGATTCCTAGGTTTACTATCTCTGTTTGGTGCTGCTTACTAGGTTTATTTTTTTTCGCCACAAATTTCTTTTGAGAATTTTGTGCTACATCACACCTTTAATAAGGCAGACAAGGCACTATACTGCAAAAGAGGATACCAAGAAGGCCCATAACACAATCCTTGAAGATATAAATATGTACTAAATAAAACCGTACTTCAAATCTCTTTTGACCCTCTATAGGTTATTTGTGATGTTGAGGCCTCCATCAACAAACTAATTCATAAAAGCCCAAAGCCAATCACAAGGCTGATGGAGTTGCTACATACAAGGTCAATAAATAAGGATTCATACATCTGCAAGTCCTGTGCAAACTGGCATGCCTAGAGAGACTGCAGGAGAAAATGCTTCTAAGTTATAAACTATCTCAAAGATATTAGAAACCATCCTCAAATAACCATCACCTAGACCAGTTAACAAAGCCTGCCTGCCTTATGGATCACCACTCCAGTCACCAAACTAAGACTCCTAAATGGTCCTATTTAGTCAACACATGGATGATGTGAGCCTGTCACACATTATCAATAAGCATCAGACCCATTCAAATTCCTAAGTCTCACACTTTGGCAAGTTCAATCATCAAGGTGAGGCACTTTATTCTACATAATCTTAAAGGTCAAAATTTCGGAGAAACGATTCATTTGAGCTCTGAATGGATGCTTTTACTTTCTTCCTTGGGGCACAATACATCTGTTACCATTAACAAGGTCACTGCGTATGCATGGATTGAATCACATCAAGAAAAGAAGGAATGTCAAAATCAAATATAGCAAGAAGTCCGCTCTTTTGTTTTTTAGTAACGAGAGCCCAGCTGGATTTATCCCTAGTTTTGTTTTTTAACTGTGATGGAGGATTTCAGCCATACAATTAATTGAGCGGTAGAGGGAGGTTTGGTGTAAACCTTTAAAGAGGGGAACGCAAATGGAGAGATATTGATCCCCCATCTTCTATTTGTGAACCATACTCTTATAGTTTGTGGAATGGAACCAGAGGAGCTTATTTTTTACAATGTACCTGACTTTGTTATGAAGCAAACTCAAATTTAAAAGTATATACGGGAAAGAGTGAGCTGGTTCCCGTTTGGGAGGCAGAAGATGTGGATGGATTAGCACAGGTACTTGGTTGCATAAGCATGTGATAAACCTCACATTGAGCATTTGCTAAGTCCCACATCAAGCGTGAATTAAAGTCCCATATTAGACATGTATTAGGCCGATCTAGGCTATATAAGCAATCATGGAGAGCTCTAATTATAAGTAACTCTTTTGAAGTATAGCGCATTTGTGGCTAGTGCTTTCCTGAGTTGTGACAAATGGGTTGAACAATGTCTACAAATCAGAATTTTGAAGTGAGGTCTATTATCAGACTTTTTGCAAGGAGACTGGCGGATTTTATGGCAACCCATTTGGGAAGGCAATGGTGCTGGCAAAGGTGACTTTTTTCTTTTGGACAGCAGCAAAATGTAAGATTTTAATAGTAGATAACCTAATAAAGCACAAGAAATCACTGTTACGTTGTATGTGCAAAGTACATAGAGAGATAGTTAATCACCTTCTCCTACATTATGTTATTGCTAGGGCAATGTGGTCATTAGTTTTCTCTCCATTTTAGATTTCTTGGGTTATGCCTAATTCGGAAAGGGGGCTGTAAGCGTGTTGGAGATAATTTAAATTTTGTGGAATGTTGTACCTTTATACTTAAAAGTGGAGCATCTAGAGAGAGAGATGCTGGGAATTGATGGAACTGAAGTCTCTTTGCTCAAACTAAAATCATTACTTCTAAGATCACTTTTTGATTGGATGAGAGTGATAAGGGAATTTTTTTAGTTCTCCATTTTAATTTATTGGACTAGTAGATTTAGATTTTAGACCTAGAGCTCTATCTCAAACGGCAACTCCTCCCACATAAAAAAAGGATGGCGGGTAAGGTCATGGGTTTATAACTTGGCATATAAGGGGGTATAATTCCATATGATGCAAACTAAAGTACATTTGGTGCACCTCCATAATTCAAGCCACATCAACAGTGTCTCTTGAATGTAATACCAAAGACATGCTCATCTCTTCCCAGTCCCACCAGCTATAGCACTATTCCCAATTACTAACACCTAAAACAATTGCAAAGCCAGGTAAATGAAAGAAAAACACAAAAAAACATAAATTATTATCAAGTCAATCAACCCTCTAGTTCTTGCTTAGCATCCTACCAGAAACATATAGGATGGAAAATGTGAAACAGCACATTTTCTCTACCAAAATGACTACAGATAACTGCAATCTGTGAAAGAAATCAATCTATGACCCAACGAAGGCCTGAGAAGCACATTTGGAATCCCGCCATCAAGTGTTAAGTCCAGATATCTTAATTACCTAAACAGAACCCTTTTGAAGGGGATATTAATCAAAATTTCTCTTCACCTACCTTTAGAGACCCTGATATAGGGTACAAAATATCAATCTCAAGGAGATATAGTTTTTTCACCATCTTTTTTCTCCTATGAAAGTCACAGCACATTGAAATCAGCCCCAAGCATCAATGCACCTCCCATTTCCAGAACTCCAACTTCAACTCTCACAGAGACAGTCCAAAAAGTAATTACAATAAAAATTGATAATAGAACCCAAAGAGCACCCAGCAGAGAGAACTAACATTCGACGTCTTAATCAGGCAATAGAAAGACTGAAAGAGACTTCTCCCTTAAGGAAGTAGTTTTATAAACTTAAGTGACGAATTTTATAATCAATATGATCAAAACCTAACCAATATATGACGACATTTAAACAAGCCATAGAAGTCAGCAAGACTTCAATAGATATGCCACAATTCTTAATAAAAAAATTTTAATTTTCACTATCCGTTCTCATTAAAAAACAATTTCACATTAGTAACTACAACATTCATCAAATGGAAATCAATTGTGTGGGTTGTGCGTCTGTGAGAGAGAGAGAGAGAGAGAGAGGGAGAGTTTTCTCCCTAGCTAACATAAATGAAATTTATCTAATCATCTCTTTCTACACTTCATATTAAGTGTGAAGTAATCCATACATGAAATATTTACTTATGTGATGGGTATTAGAGCAGCTTATTAATATATTCATTATCCTAGTCATTAAATTATAATTATAGGATCCCTCCAATTTTTTTGTTATAAGTAATAAAACAAAGGTAGATTGGATCCCTTCAAATTGATTGAGCAAGTTTTTCCAAATTTAAATCATGCCAATGATACAAAATATATGGTTGACAGGGAAGCACCTACTTGCAATATAGCGTGACTAGGCACCTACCTACCACCAAACCTCAATTATGACCTCAGCCCCTTGGCCCTCAGTGTATCCAAGAACTCATCCAAGCTTTTCTTTAAGTAAGGTAATATGGAATTTTATTGGAAAATAAAGGGAAACCCTAAAAAGGAAGCTTTGCTAGAACTACAATTTAAGATTCAACATATCCATGACATCAACTATAGAATTACAAGACATCCCTGCACCATTCTAACAAAGAGCGCACAAAAATAGACTTAACTTCCAATACAGATCTCTCCACTCATTGAACATTCATATATTTCGCTCCCTCTAAATTAACCACATGATACAATGAGGAGTCACAGACCACACAGTACTATCACAATGCTTTTCATGCACCCCTAACCAATAAGAGAATACATCTATCACCTTAGGTGACGTCACCCAATGCAACCCGAAGGTCACAAACACAAAGACCATAACTCATGTGCAACTGGGCAATGGATCAAAAGAATCTCCTTCTAAATTTCTAACTAGAAACCACTGTTTTCATTATAGTTAGGAAATTGCTTAAAGTTTCCAAGCAACATGATTAATGGTAATGGTCTGAGCACCAAACCTCAAAATATGACCTACAATGGTCTAAGCATCAAAGAATGAAAAAAATTAAAGCAAGTTTCAAATTTTACAGATGAACAGATTCTAGAGAGTTAGCTTCATAAATTCTCCATCAAATTTAATAGGACAGTGCTATTTCCGCACCATTTGGTGCGGAAATATCAAAAGATGAGTGATTTTGTGACCACTTTTTTATATTTCCGCACCAATCATTTGCCATTTAATAAAGGGATAAAGGCTGTAAGAATAGAAGGAAAGCTCACCAAAACTCTGCCATTTCACTAGTTGGGATCTGTTTTGACAATGATTCATAGAAAATCCTAAGCGGTTCTCTCTGCCAAGAAAAAGCAATAAAAACAAGGTGTTAGTGGAATAAAATAACCATAAGCATTTTTCAAAAAAAGAACAGAGATTAGTTAGCATGGATACAACAGAACCTCTTCAGGAGGATCAAATTTCTGGCCAGGCAAAGTATACACTTTCTTCTCTCTCACTCTGGTAGTAGTAGTCTTCTTTGTTGCTGTTTTTGAGGATCCTGATGTTGTTTTTGATTTTACCTACACAGTTAAGAACAACTTAGAACCCGTTGCATCCAACATGAAATTAACACAATTGATAGAGAAAAGAAGAGGATTTCATATAACAAGGACCAGAATCCATTAAAAGATGCAATAGTACTACCCCCACCAACCAGTTCTGCAGTTCATTGCAAATACTTCTACTTTTTGTTGGTGGGGGGGTTAACTGATTCATTGCAAATTGTCCAAATTTATTTACATAAACCACATCCATTGCCCAATTCATCACAAATCATTGAACCCAACTCACAAACTCCAAAATCCAAATTCACCTAATTCACAACAGATTCAAAACCCACATACCAAACTCAAAACTACACAATCCATCAATAAAAATCAAAGCAATTCATTAATCCCACATACCAAAATCGCCCAATTGAGAAACCAATCAATAAAAACACCATTCTAAAGCTCAAAAGCATACAATTCTACAAAAAAAATACAAAAAGCAATATACTTTCCAGATGGGTACCTCAGTTTTTGTAACAGTAGTGACAGATTTCTGCTTTGAATCAAAAGGCTGCTTGGTTGAGCTCTCAGCTTTCTTCTTATTGACAATTGAAGAATCAAGCTTTCCCTTTGAATCTTGATTGCTCGGCCTCACCTTCACCACAGTGCTTTTGCTATCTGAAGCCATGGATACACTTCACTATTGATCCGATGATTCCTTTTATCTTTGCTTAATCTCTCTACCAGCTCAATCTAGTCACTCCCTGTAACAATACAATGATACAATCTCTATGTATCTGTGTCAAAATCAATGTATTTTTATTTATTTATTTAATTATCTAGTAAAAATAAAGACAATGATTTAAATAAATATATGAAAATGGTGTTAGAAACTTATAGAATTGCTGGTTGATGATGTTGTTTAACTGCTTTGTTAGGTTTTGGCTATGTTGTTGGTACCTCGTAGCAGGTGATCGCTGGTCCTTCATCCTTGTCCAAGTGAAGGTGCACGTGATTAAAGGTGCACTTTTTCTTTGATTTTGCAAAATTGGAAATATTGATGAGATGGGTTTGATCAGACGGTCACAATAGAGAGTGTAAACATTGTAGCATGAAAGCGCTCCCATCTTAACTTTGTTTGTTTTTAATAGAAACAATGTTTTCACTGACTTTCACGTGAACGGTGGTCGGGACACGCGTAATTCAACATCGTTAGTACTTTCCCTGTCAAGGAGTGTGTACATTTTGTTTAGACGACATGACGTTTTGTTTCAATCAACTTGACTTTCTTTAAGGAATATCTTAAGATTACTTACTTCTAGGAGAATCTCTTCTATAATTACTAAGGATAATAATTAGGTGTTCAAAGATATTTGGACAAAAAATAATAAACAAATAAACTTTTTTGAGTTTGAAAGGGACAAATTATGAACATGAGCAAGTTAGATGTGAAGAGCTTGATTGCATGAAATCCAGACTCTTCAAGATATAAGTTCCACTTTTTTTTCAAATCAGACTCTTTAAGATATAAGTTCCACTTTTTTTTCTTCTCTCAAAACGAATCCAGATATTGAACATCTAAATTCCATTTTTTTTTTCCTCCAAAGCAAATTCGGATATTGAATAATTTGGAATTCAATTTTTTCAATATCTGAATTCCTTACATTCATAAATTATTCTTCCAAAAGCTTAATTTATTTTAAGAAATAGTTTACTTCCAAATTAGTTTGGATGAATCCTCCTTTAACTCATTTAAATAATTAACCTTCAAAATTGTCACTCGTGTGATAACTTTTTTAATAAGTCATGTAACTTGTTTAAATAACATACATGAATAGTTTATTTAAGTGACATGTAGTAAATTAGAGGAATTTTCCTTCAAACCGGTTTAGAGGTAAACTTTATCCTTTATTTTGTTATGAGTAATTATTTGCCAATTATCTCCCAGACAAAGTGAGATGGGTTTTTTTCTTTCTTTTTCATATTTTTATATTTTCTACCATCACTTGATTAAAAAAAAAAAAAAAAATCTTAAGAGATTATATTAATATTAGTAGTATGCCTATGCGATGCACGGATTAATTAACAATTATAGGTAAATAAATGAAAATATTTTACTAATATCATTGAAACTATTCTGGGTTGAGTCGGATACAGAGAAAGGTATTTATGCTTAGCAAAACAAAAACAAAAAATAACTTTCTTCTGTAAAAAAATATATACATCAAAAAGGATTGGCTTACTGACTGTGTACTGCCTATTTCATTTGCTTCTTATTCCACTTCCCCACGAGGGGTTCTTTCAATCCAACTCCAGAAACACAAGGTCTGCAATGTCTCTTTGTCATCTGGGGCTTATTTGATGAAGTCTATTGTACCAAACTGAGTGTAGAATCATATGAAAGATATCATACTTCACAGGCTTAGCATGCCAAAGAAAATGCTTTTGTACCTTTTTGACCCTCATCTGCATCTCTCGATACCTCTTCTCTGGGATTGAAAGGAGTATACTCTTCAAATTTGGAATATCCTTCTCCAAGACAAAAACAGCAAAGGATTCCCATTTCAAAACTTCAAAAAATGGTGGCACAAAATTGTCAGATATTATCACTGGGACACACTCATAAAATATGGCTTCCACCACGCGTGGGCTGTTGACTTCATAACCTTTTGCACATATACAATACTTGCTGTTCTTCATGTGATGGAGATAGTTCTTATTGCCCTTGGACTTTGGCATTTTACCAAAGATTTTCATGTCAGGATCTTTGTTTTCCCAGTGCTGTAACAGAATTGGCCGTACATAGCCATGCATGTTTCCTGCAAAGAAAGCAAGAATTGACCTCTGGGAAGCAGGTTTGCCTCCAAGATTCCTGAGTGGATACCGAGCCATGCGCACGTATGTTTCAGGAAGAGACACATCCTTGCCTAAAACAAAACCTTCTTCGACATCAGCATTGCAAAGAGCTCTTATGCACTTAGCCATATGTTGCTTTGTTTCTGTTGGGGCCTGAAGAAGTGACCCTCTATTAAAACAGTATAATGTGATTTGTGATGATCCAAAATTCAAGGTTCAAATGCCAAATAGAAATGGCATCATTAAATTGTGAAAAAAAAAAAAAAAAAAATTGGCAATTGAGCCACACTCATTATTGGACAGAGAGAACACTATTAAAAGCCATGGATATGACGCCTTCTATGTAAAGAGCAAACGCATTTTTAGGTCGGTCCAAACATGAAAAATATTAATGTCAACATTCTTTTAGAAAAATAAAATCACATTTAAATTTTTTATTTATTAGTAAGTTACACACACACCTAATGGGGTTTGAACCCACGACCTCACCCTCCACCCATTTTATGGGAAAAGGAAATGCAATTTGAGTAACAAATCATTGTCAAAAACTCATTTTAAATGTTATGTAAAGCAAAATGGAATCAAACTGAGTTTCCATAAAGTCCTAAATGCCCTAAGTATTCACAAAACATAATTTGAAAAGAAGCTTGAAAATCATACCCAGTCATGGCAAGCAACAAGAAAATGATCAGCTCCTCCAGTTCTGTTCCAGGAAGGATATTTTGCTGCAATCAGTTCCAAATAGTTCTTCAAATACTGTATAAGGTTATCAAAACTGTGTGAATTGGCTATATACACGGTTTCCTCCAACAATTGAGAGCTGAAGGGTAAGTAAAACAGATGGGCTTTTCTAGGGTTTTTAGTAATGAATTTTTTGTTAGCTTCCAGTAGCTTCATGAACCATCCCTCAGATGCATATATTCCTTCGAGTCGTGGCTGGTGTAATACAGGTTTTTCTCCTTCCCTGTAAATGTATACTTTGAGAGTGTCTTCCATTAATTCATAGCTCCTGCAAATTCGGATGATATAAATCAACAACCAAGATGCAAAGTACTTGACCAACAATCACTAATTTGTTTGCAAGTAGATTGAAGCCACAAAAGTTGTACGTCTTTGAAAGAAATATAAAATTATGAAAGATGGAAAAGCAACAGCTATTCCCCTGCACCATAAGCATTAGTTGCATATTTCACAATTAGATAACATGATAACAAGGATGTTCTTCCCTACTTGGAATTAGGAAAACGTAGCCCAAAGGACTTTGCTTAGGTGCTAATGACTAGGGTGGAGTTGAGGTAGGTCTGACATTAAAATCTAGATAAGCCAAAATATAGATATATAAGAGGCATTTTTTTAGGGTGGGGGGGTGGAAGATGGACAAGGAAGAATTAGATATTCATGACCATGGAAAAGAAAAATGGCAATTTACTCTTTCTAGCAGTCCTACAAACAGCTCATACAGCTAAAAATAAACAACTTACAATTACTTTATCAGTGTGATCACTTTGCGGTGGTAGAGAGAAGGGAAGGAGGGGATTTGGAAGTTACCTAGTTAGAGTTGAAACACTCATAGCCTTTTGGGAAGAAAATATCACATGTAATGACACTTCAAAGACTTGTTCTTAAAAAATAATTTCACCATAAGGAAAAAAAAAAAAAAAAATCAATATTCAATAAGTGTGACTGACTCACCTTTTGAACATGGAAACATTCCTATAAAGAGGAGCATAAAGACTTGGATCATTCTTTATGATAGGTGCATTCTCAACCAGTGATTTTGCATGTTGTAGTTCTTGGTCAACCGCTGAAGACCATCGTGGTCTCTGCAAACAAAATGGAAAAATTAAGGAAAATTAATGAAGCAATTCCTTGTAAACATATAATTGCCAAAAAGATCCCCTCCATCTGAAGCTGAAGCTAACACATACCATTGAATGGTATGAAGCAAGACTCTGAATCAACAAATTATTCATCTCAGATATTGAAACTACTGAAGAGGTTGGCATCTCAAGCCCTTTGTTCACCTCAGCAACTCTGTTCAAGGAATAATTATCACCCAATGGGGTGAGTTCATCTCGCAAATTCCCGGAGTTTTCGTTAATATCAGAAGCTGTTGTTCTGTCTTTCTCCAATAAAGATGTGTTGGAATCCACAACAGGTGATCTAATATTTGTATCCACAACAGGTTGAGAAGCTGCATATGATGAAGTCATAGGAGGTAGTGCAGGCGAAGGGGATACATAACCAGCGTCTGGACTTTCAATATGATCTGATGTGGAAGAATTCTTTTCCTTCTCAATCTTATGTATTGAAAAGTTGCTATCTGTAGTAACATTCTTTAGATAAAAACTCTGTTCAGTTTCTCTAGTCTCCTCCGGTGCAGATCCATTATCTACACTTTTGACATTAGCAGCCATAGAAATTTTATTTGGCTCTACCAAATTTTCAGATGAAGACTCCTTATCAGCATTGATATCCTCATCTGATCTTAGAGATTGGTTTGAGCCTCCACTTCTATCTGGTACAGAATCATCCTGTGGGTTTCTGTCCCTTCCATTGGAGATCCCAGTATTATTAGCTCTCTCATTAATAGCATATGTTGTGTTTGAACCATTCAAAATCGTCATGTTATTAATCATCTCAGATTTATATGGTGAATATCCAGTCCAGACGGTACTATTTCCCACTGCCGAAACATTACCAGCAGAAAATAAAGATGAGAGAACATTACCATATGGAAGTTCAAAACACTGGAACACTAAAATCACAGCAAACATCATGCCTGTAATCCATATCAAACTCCTGGTTTCAACTTGACATAAACGTAAACGTTGTTGCCCCATTCTGAGAAAACACTCAGTCAATTTCTGGCTGACTCTCAATGAACATAATCAACCCTGCACATTATCCCAAATCCCCAAGTTTCTTAACAAAATAAAAAAGAATCACTTGCAGTAAAGTTAACAAAATCAAGGATAGTTAGAATTGAAACATGGAATAACCATTGTGGTTAGCCAGACTGAATGAATAACTTACAATTAAAACAAATTACAATAATTAGATTTGATGTGATTATTAATTCCCATAGAAAATAAGATAGTAATGCTCCTATATATATAACTGGAAAGAGAATACTACCTGAACTTAGTTTTGTACAATTATCAAGTTCACATATGTTATGCCTTTTTATCATATGAACCAACCAAAAGAATACAAAAGCATTTAAATTTGTTTTTCATTAATATCTATAAAAATCTTTTTTCTCAGTATCCAAACAGATTATAAGTTAGAGTTTCAAATAAATAACATCATAACAATTGAACTGTAAATCAACTGCCTCCCAACAAAAAACATTGTTTCATCCAATTTGCATGAATACCCACATATCAACAATAAAAAATCAAAACTTCCTATTGTTCCTAATTGCCAACAGATAAACATAACCAAACCAAATTCAGGATCTTCTTCAAATGACTATCAAAACTTAACTTCCCAGTAAGCAAATTAACAAAATTGCACTCGTATTCAACGCCATGCAAGAAGAAGAAGAAATTGAATAATATAAAGTACCTGGTATTTGAGGGCTGAGGAGCTACCCTGCTACGCTCTTCTGTTTATTGGTTTGGGCTAAAGAAACAGATAATTGTCCTTCATTCATATACATATATACTAGGCTACTAGCTCTGAATTCTGATTCTTTTTCCTTATATTATATTTAATTTATTTGGGGGGTTTAGAAACCTCAGTAGCTAGCTCTGTTTCTAGAATCTAGGACTATTCGAAATGCCAAACGGCGGTAACAAGTTTCTTAGGACAAAAAGGACTGGGCCTGTGGTCCACTTGGATTCTGTTCGTACGTTGCAAAAGGAAAAAGCTATCAAACGGCCACCACATGCTTGTTGCCATAAGCTTACCTTTTGTGTCATCTTCATTCATGTATTGTATTTATTAATAAATTTGATGACATAATTGATGGGTAGATAAGATCACGTTAAAGTAATATTGCATCACTCACCACAATTCGATAAATTACTAACTAAATTGATGTGATCCTATGTCCAAACTTCAAAGATCAATAACACAATTGAGTTTTCTTGCGCAATATGAGCAACGAGTGACAAATTTTGGTTAACAAAGTTTTATAGAGTTTTTTTAGCAAAATATTGCTTATTTCTAAATTATTTACCAAAATTTTACATTGTACTAGTTTAATTGGGGAATTAAGGAAGGAAATATTTTTGGTAATTGAAGTATCGAAATCACACTGATTTTGGGAAATCCATTTCCGAAATTACATCGATTTTGGTAAACTCATAGGGGAAATTTACAATTGCTCTTTTAAAAAACAAAAAAAAAAAAGTACCGAAATCAAGATTTTAACCCTTTTTTTTTTTTTTTTTTTTTTCTTTTCTTCGTAGCTTTTTGCTATTTTTGGCTGGCATCGGCACCAGTCTGATGTGGGTCATTATTGCTTATTTCTTATTTTTGACACAACTTCAACATGTATTTCGGTTATTTAATTTTGGAGAGTAACGTAGACAGAGAATATTTGGGATTTAATGAATGAGAATAGTTGAATTGTAAATAAAAATAAATAAAAAGAAGAAGAAGAAGAAGAAGTAAAAGTTGATTTATCATGCTGACAATTTCGGTAATTATACAGGCTGGATTTGATTTGGACAATTAAATTAGCGAAAATATTCTCTCCCCTCAATTATCCAATTTATTTGTATAGTGCATTATACAGACTGGTCAGTAATAACTAATATGTGCAATGTATCGAAAAATTTAACATAATAATTTTTGTTTTCTAAATATGAATTTTGATAATTATGATAATTATTAGTAGGTAATTATTATAATTGTGTTTATATATGGAGTTATATATTCTACATTTTAAAGAAGAAGAAAAAGATGTATCAAGATTCTAATCAAGTGTTTAATATATAATAAAATTTAAATTCAGTTAATAAAAATATATATTTAAATAATGATATGTAAAATTGTGAAATCTCAAAAACTTATGTCATATAATATTATTCTATCAACCAAAAGTCAAACTATTTATGTTTCATTTATATTATTGATAAATAATTTAAAAAATAAACATCATTTTTTCAAGTTGGAGATAGTAAGTGGCTCTTGACTCTCTTGTTGTGGATTGGTGAATGGTTACTTGCAAATTGTGATCTGGTGGATCGGAAATTGGATGGAAGTATGGAACTAATTAAAAATAAATAAATAAAAGAGCTTTTGAGTTGTAATTGAGAAAGAAGTAGATGAGAAACTAAGATTTTTCCAAAAAGCAAAAATAATCAAGAGAGAGACAAAGGAGGATAATGAGACTGCCTTTAGAGAGTTGAAGAGACCAAAAAAAAATCTCCAAATGTGTGGTGTAAATCTATTACCCTTGGAGCTTTTTTTTTCTTTTCTTTTTTGTGGTTGTCCTATGGAGGTTACCTAAACCCAAAGTTTTGCTGGGCTTACCCTATGCCGATCCTATGGAGCAAACACCTTGTAATGTAGCTTGCATATATATATATATATATATATATATATATAATATAGCTGACAAGATGTAAAGAAGACTAATTGAACAAATTTTCTTTCGGCACAAATCAAGTCAAAATTCAAGTTCCAAATTATTAGATTCCTGACATAATGAAGACAAAAGAAGACTTCTTTTGATGCAAACTGACAGCTTCAAAGACAAATTTACTTTCAGTGCAAGTCCAGACAAATCTACTTTCGGTGCAAATTGATAAGTTCAAAGAAAGGTTCCAAGTCAAGTTGATTGACAAGTTTAAAGTGACAAGATTCCTGTCAAAATAAGATGCTTTCGACAAGAAATTCCGACAAATCCCAAATTTCAGATTTTACTTTCTCAAGTTTCCAAGTTAAATTATTCAAGTTACTGTTTATTTTACTTTTCAAGTTCTATTTAAACTATCATTTTGGTTTGTAGAAGGCACGGCCTAATTTATGGCTTCTCTTTCCTTTAGCAAACCCAAAGCAAATTCCTCGTAAACACTCTCCCTTCCTTTCAGAAAACAAACTTTCTTCTCTTGTATTTCTCTAGTCAATTTCAAACAAGTTATCTCTGTAAGTTCATCAAGTTTATCAAATGAATTATGAATTTCAGTTTCAATCAAATATTTTCAGATTTTATTATTGTTAGATTAATTTTGTTTGCAGCATATTCATACCATACTGTCTTTACTCTGTCCATTTCTAGTAATTTCATCTTTATCATACTTTTTATCTGTTCCTGTTTGCAGAATATATATATATATATAATTTGATTGAGGATATGATTTGAAACAGCGAAACCCAAGAAGACAATGAAGAAGAAGAGCCCGAGAGATCATAGTCACGCAAAGCCTTGTACCAACCACCACCCTGCCTGTAGAGTGTAGAGTTTAGAGCATTAATGATGATACTACTGTAACCTTCATATATAACTCGGTCCAGAGTCCAGACATAAATGGATAGCCAACTCTAGTGCTTCCTTCGCCGCTCTACCTTCCACACACGACCTCCACAGAAGCAGAAATATGGTAGCATCAAGATTCAAGTGTCACTTATATTTACTTTAATCGAATACAATCTTCTTCTTTTTATGAATTTATTGGATACAATCATGACGATAAAACCATATAAATATGTTATAGTCTAATTTTTTTTATTATGTATGTATTTATTTAAATGGAGGCTTATAGGGATTACTAGTACGTTACTTTTTAAAAAAGGTTTTTTAGGGATTTAACAGTTGGAATACACCATCGAAGTATTTTTCTATCACCTTTAAATCCCCTATCCTCAGTGTGTGCAAGATTCAAGTCGAGGTTTCCATATGAGAATAAAGAAATATAATTGAACTTTGGAATATATTTTACCAAAATTCACTTGTAGGTAACTTGGGAAATTTAGTAATGATACAATAGCCACTTTTCTGCAAAAGTACAGCCCCTTTGAGCAAAATAGAAGGTAAACGAAATCACTCACTAAATCAAGATTTAATCAGCCAAGATATCAACAAATTTATTAACATTGACAAATGTCCAAACCAAGGAATATACAAGAAAACAATGGGCAGAGAATTTGTAAGTTAGATATATAGATAGCACTGAGTAGGTCTTGAACACATGACCTCAACCGCCATCCCATTATAGCTCACTGGTTTAACTACATCAAAAGAATTCGCCAACTATTCTCCAAATTTTCTGATTTTGCACCTGTCTACTTCATTTCCTTCTTGTCCCATTTCCACCAACATCCCAAATGTATGTCAGCTATGAGTTTCTTAGTTATCAGGGGCTTATTTGATAAAGTCTATTGTACCAAATTGAGTGGAGAATCATATGAAAGATATCATACTTCACAGGTTTATCATGCCAAAGAAAATGCTGTTGTACCTTTTTGACCCCCATCTGTAGCTCAAGATATCTCTTCTTTGGAATTGAAAGAAGTATACTCTTCAAATTTGGGATATCCTTCTCCAAGACAAAAACAGCAAAGGATTCCCAGTTCAAAACTTCAAAAAAAGGTGGGACAAAATTGTCGGATATGAAGACCGGGACGCACTCATAAAATATGGCCTCCACCACTCTTGGGCTGTTGACTTCATAACCTTTTGCACATATACAGTATTTGCTGCTCTTCATGTTCCGAATATAGTTCTTATTGCCCTTGGTCTTAGGCATTCGACTAAAGATTTTCATGTCAGGATCTTTATTTTCCCAGTGCTGTAACAAAATTGGCCGTACATAGCCATGCATGTTTCCTGCAAAGAAAGCCAGGATTGACCTTTGAGAAGGAGGGTTTCCCCCAAGACCCCTTAGTAGATTCTGAGGTGAGTGCACTAATGTTTCAGGAAGAGACACGTCCTTGCCAAGAACAAAACCTGCTTTCATATCAGCATTGCAGAGGGCTCTTATGCATTTATCCATTTGTCCCCTTGTTTCCGCTGGGGCCTGAGGAAGTGATCTTTTATTAGAACAATATAGTCATCTAATGTGATTTAAATGTCATAAAGATACAAACTTCAGTTTTTTGGATGCCACAATAAAAATGACATATTATTTGAACTCATTCCAAGTCACATATCCATCCTCTAGCACAAGGTCATCACTCATAATCCTAAGGAGAGAATAAATAATAATAACCATTCAATAGAGAAGAGATAAAAAAATGATCATCAGTTCATCACATCAAATGATGATCCAATAAAAAATTAACACTAATTCAAATTTACAGTTACTATTCTTTACACAACGAATAAAATCATTTAGGCCATTTTAAAACACATTTAAAATGCTTAGACAAAAAGGAAAGCATCCGAATTTTCATTAAGACCTTGTTATGAATATGTAGAACAGTATAAGTTAGGAGTAAAATTGTAGTAACGTGTTATTTGTGTTAGGGTAAATAAATTAACCGCTAAACATAATTCCAAATGCATAACAGACCTAAATGCCCCAAAGTGATTGGCAGAAAATAGTTCCAAAAAAAGTTTGATAAGCATACCCAGTCATGGCAAGCAACAAGAAAATGATCCGCTCCGCCAGTCCTGTTCCAGAAAGGATGTTTCACTGCAATCATGTCCAAGTAGTTCTGCAAATATTGTATAAGGTTCTTATGGTTGTGTGAATTAGGTACATATAATGTTATCTCCAACATTCGAGAGCTGAAAGGTAAGTAAAAGAGATGGGCCTTTCTAGGGTTTTTTGTAATAAACTTTTTGTTAGCTTCCAGCAGCTTCATGAACCATCCCTCAGATGCATATATTCCCTTGAGTGGTGGCTGATGAAAGACAGGTTTTTTTCCTTCCTTGTAAATGTATACCTTGAGAGTGTTTTCCATTAACTCATAGCTCCTGCAATTTAGATAGATAAATTAATGAAGATGCAATTCACTTGAGCATCATCAATAAATTTGTTTGAATGTGAGGTTGCAGCTACACAGCCTGCGCACATCTTCGAAAGAAATACACCAATAATGAATTATGGAAAACCAACAGCAAGGCTATTGCAAAATAATGCATTAGTCGAATGTTTCACACATGCAATACACGTAAACAGTGATATACTGGAACTAGAAAGACATAGCCCAAAGTCTCAACTCAAGTGGTAATGACAAGCAGCGTTGAGATAGGTATTCTATGAATCTTGCTAAGCAGATTGAGGGGACATGGAGGGGGAGAGGGGGGGGGGGGGGGGGGGGGGGGGGGGGGGGGGGGGGGTGACCAAGATTCAGAAGAATTGACAGACCACTCGAAACAAATCTCAGCAAGTAGAGTAGCATCCATGTCACATAGTCAACTAGAGCATCACCTTATCCTGGTTTATTGTGTGCTAATCCTTCTTAAGGGAGTTTGTCCAAGCCGACACAATTTGCATAAATTTTCAAAAATAATGAATAACATCAAGATATATTACACTTATTTAATAAAAAATTCAATAGAAAATGATACGGAATGGCATTTGTACACACAGTCCATACAGCAAAAAAGTAAACAATTAACAATTACTTTATTAGTTTGGTCAAGGTAGAGGAGGGAGGAGATTTGAAGAGAAAAAAAAAGGGGGGGGGGGGGGTGACCCTATAGTTGAAAGTTGCCTGCTCATGTGGAAAATCTTACACTTCTAGTCAAACAGAAAGTTTTACATAAAGGAATAAAGTTTCACACTTTTAATCAATCACATTTAAAATGTAAAGGATATAATTAGCTTGCCTTTTGAACATAGAAACATTCCTATAGAGAGGAGCATAAAGCTTGGGATCATTCTTTATGATGGGTGCATTCTCGATCAGTGATCTTGCATTTAGTAATTCTTGGTCAACAGCAGAAGAACGTGGTGGTGTCTACAAACAAAATGGAAAAATAAGGAAATAAGCTGAAGCAATTTATTCATAAAGAATCCATTGAAAAGAATAGGTTCCCTTGAAGCTGAGGTTTAACACATACTATTGACTGGGATGAAGCATGACTCAGAAGCAACAAATCGTTCATCTCAGATATTGAAATTACAGCAGACATTGGCATCTGAACCCCTTTATTCACCTCAGGGACACTGTTCACAGAAGAATTATTGCCTGATGGAGTAAGGCCACCTTGAAATAGCCCAGATTTTTTAATATTCTCAGTAGCGGTCGTCCCATTTTTCTCCAATAAGGATGTGTTGGAATCAACAACAGGTGTTCTAATATCCACAACAGTGGCAGAAGCTGCATTAGGTGATGAAGTCAAGGGCGGCAATGCAGGGGAAGGGGATGCAAAACCAGGGTCTTCATTTCCAATATGCCCTGATGCGGAAGTATTGGTTCCCTTTCCATCCTTACCTACTGGAAAGTCACCATCTATAGTATCATTCTTTTGATATAAGATTTGTTTAGGTTCTTTTGCCTCCTCTGGTGCAGGTCCATTATCTGAATTTTTTACATTGGTAACTGTGGAATTTCTATTGAGCTCTACGGGATTCTCAGCTGAAGACTCCTTATTAGCACCATTATCCACATCTAATCCTAAAGATTTGTTTAAGCCTCCATTTCTATCTGATAAAAAACCATTCTTTGGGTTTCTATCCATTCCTTCCGACGTTCCAGTATTATCAGCTCTCTCATGAATAGCATATGTATCGGTGGAGTTTGAACCATTCAAAAATGTCATGTTGCCAATCATCTCGGGTTTAGATGGCGAATTTCCAATCGCGTAGCTACTATTTCCCACTCCTGGAACCTTGCCAGCAGGAAATAAAGAGAATAGAGCACTACCATATGGAAGTTCAAAATACTGGAACACTATAACCACAGCAAACACCATGCCCATAACCCAAAGCAATCTCTTGGGTTCCACTTGACATAAAGAATATAGTTTTTGACCCATTCTGAGAAACAACCAACTTTACTGTTGGCTGACTTTCAATGAACATAATCAACCCTGCAAATTATCCCAAATCCCCAAGTTTCATTAGAAATAAACCTAATTGCCAAAAAAAACTTAAAATATTCCCTCCTGTTAGTTCTCAAATGCAGTTAAGGGAGACATGCATTAAGTTCAAAATACAGCAAGACAAAATCAAGGATAATTTCACCCCCCCAAAAAAAAAAAAAATCCATGCATTCATAAATAGAAACACTTCTGAGGATGAAAATTCACTTACAAATTCTTAGTAGATATAACATCCAAACAAATCCACAATTAAGTCAAATGCCTCATGACTAAACGTTGTAACAACCAATCTGCATTAATTTCTACATATCAACAATCAAACAACACACTCTATAGTTCCTAATTACCCACAGAAATACATAAAGAAAAGAAATTCAGGATCTTCAAGTATCTACCAAAGCTCAATTTACCCACTTAGCAAACAACAACAGTGAACTTATATACTTCAGCATGCAAGAAGAAAGAAAATTTTCAGATTTGAATACATCCTCATTCACCAAGTACAAAAATACCCATAATCTACAATCAAACAACAGGGATTGTATTTGTACCAATTAATTTTCAAAAAAAGATTCCAAAAATAGTTTACAAGACCCTTCAAAGTTCAAGCACCGACAAAACAATAATTTTTCCACTAAAAGAATCAGAACATTGCATTTCAATACAAAATAAAAGAAGAGAAAGAGAGTCCAAGCTTAGAGCTTTGACTTGAATTTCAATATTTCATCAACTGGGTTTAGTTCAAAGAATCATCAGGTAAGTTTTCTTCTTCTTTCCCTACAATTTCTCAGCTACCAAACAGTTTTTTAACATTTTGAGATTGAACATGAAAAAACGTACCTGGGTTTTGAGTTTTGAGCTTCAGGTTCAACAGTTCAACACCCTTCCGTGTACTGGTTTGGTTTGTTTTGGGCTTATGATTGGAGAAGTGGGAAAATAAAAAATGTGAATTTAATTGAATTGATTAAAGGTTTAAACTCTTCGGACAAAAATGGACTCTGCCTTATATAAGTCCACGCGCGCTTAAGCGATTTGCCAAATTTTGTTCCAACGGTTCTACAATGCAGCTGCCAGATTTTGACCCATATTTTTTTAGCTTTTTGCTAATTGGTTTTTGATTTTGGCTCAAATACATAATCACCCCTTGGGATTTGGCTCAGTTGCAAACAGACCACCTGAGGTTTTGATTTTACAATATAACCATCTAGGGTTTTTAAATTAGTGAAATTGACCACTCTAAGTATATTTTTTGTCAATTTTGTTAACAAAATTTGTCATATGCATTGTATATGACCATTTTATAATAAAAAATTCATTATTATAAACTTAAGTGCAATGTATATGACAAATTTTATTAGCAAAATTGACAAAAAATATACTTAGAGGGGTCAATTTCACCAATTTAAAAACTTCATGTGGTTATATTGCAAAATCAAAACTTCAGGGGATCTATTTGCAACTTAGCCAAACCCCAGGAGATGATTATGTAATTTGGCTTTTGATTTTTGTTATTGGGTTTAATTTTTGTTATTGTTATTTGATTTTTTTTTTGGGTTTAATGGAGGTTTAATATTTTATTTCATTAGGTTGAGGCATGTAAGCATGAATCACACAAAAAAACAAACATTTTATTCACAATGTGAAAACCCCTGTGGCAAATAATACCAAGATAAAAAACACTTCGGATGACGAACCCCAAAAGGCAAATGTAAAAAATAAAAATAAAAAGATTGTTGACCTATTCATATAACCCCATATACATAATGAGTAGGGACTTATGTACTCGAACTTCTCGCTCCTAGTAGCAACTACATACTCCTTTTTGTGCCTTCGAATCATCGTCGTTTGTAGACCAACCTCTTGCGGCTTCAAAAGCTTCTTCTTCTTCTTTTTTTACATCAGAAAAAGGTTTTTGAAGATTTTAGTTTGGTGGTATACTAATGATATTTCTATGGTTTCAGTCAAATAGCTCAACAACTCTTTAAACAATATGTGTGGTTGTTGGCTCAAAAGTCTCTCAAGGATATATCAGCTAAGGGTATGAGGAAGACTATATCGGTTTTTCTCTCAATAACAGTCATCTTCTTTTCTTTCTTGAATTAGAGTTACAACATAGGTTTTAATATAGAAGGGAAACAAAGTATAATCTCCTTTAGAATCTATTTAGGAAGAAAGTTAGGAAACATTTTCGTTTCCAATTTCAATTGAGCGAATGGCAAGCGAGTGACAAGTGAAACTTGTTATGTTTGTTTCACGAGTACGAATGATGAGTGACTGACTAGCAGATTGTTTAAAAAAATCCAAGATTTTTTTTTATATAATAAAAAGCTTTAGCAATTTTTTTAATGATTAAAAATATTAAAAAAAAAAAAAAGAAAAAAAAAAGTGTTGTTTTTAAAGCTGTTAAAGACATTTTTTTACGGAAGTGGACAAAAGTACTGAAATGATTGCGTTACGAAAATTAGTGAACTAAAATGACAATTTTTAAACCTAATGAATCGAAATGACAATTCACCTAACTTAGTAGGTGTAATTTTTACTTTTTTCAAATAAATAATATAGAATATTTTATTTATTAATTTTTTTGAGATAAATTACAATAACATACTTTGAGGTTTTGTGGAATTACAATTTCACTTCTATTTAAAAAAATAACATTCTACCCCCTCACATTTGTTAGAAAATAAATTTTAGTTGGGTTTTTAACAATATCTTAAAAAAAGATAATAAAATAATGTAAGTATGTTATCAAATTAAAATACTTTTACCTAAATTACAAATTACATCTCCAACTTTGAACATGATTTCTTTTTTTGCCATTTTAACCCTTTTGACTTATATAAGTTTTAAATCAAAGTACATCATATTCTTGGCTTGCGGCACATGCAAAACACTGACGTAACTCCTATTCTTTAATTCCATTTGTAAAGTGGTAGGATAGGACTTGTAATATGCTTTAGCCTCATTTAATATATGATTAATTTTTTTGATAATATTTTTAATATATGATTGATGATCTTCTTTGTCTGAGGTGTCTGATTGAGCTTTTCAATTAATTACATGTCGCTTTCTTTTTTCTTTTCTCTGTCCTGTGGTCCAGTGATGTAATAAAACAGCAATTCGTGGGAGGTGGTTTGAGAAAAACCAAACGCGTCTTTGCGGGCTTAGTAACGCGTAACCAATAGACTGGCACATGCAAATTCATTTTTGGGCGTTGTCACTCTTCAATGGGCTTTGCTATTTTTTGAAAAATTATAGCCTGATGGTCTATTAATAATTAAATGTGATGTATTTTAATTTAATGACTAAATTACACATTAAATAACAAACAAAAGAAACACAGATCATATATTCTCAAGACCTCAACCAGATCCAACTTCCACCTCCAGCTCCTCATGTTCACTTTTGCTTTCCATATGTGCCATAACTAGGGGTGGCAAATGGGTGGCTTTTAAATGGATTGAGTATTAAAAAACCAATTATCCATTTATACTTATTTAGTAAAGTAGGTATTACCAAGACCCAACTCAACCCAATTATATAATCTAAAACCCAAACACACGTATTTACCCATTTATCATATGTATATATAATCAAAATACCCTAAATGATCCAAATACTCTTAAAACTTTGAAATTTACCAAAATATCCTTAAAGTTTCTAAAAGATTTACCCAATAGATTACCCAATTAAGCCCATTTAAATGGATAATAAATGGGTTGACCCAATTAAGCCCATTTATTAGATAAGTGGGTTTGGGTGGGTAATATATGGGTGGTTTGGACAAGTTATTGGGTTTAAGCAATTTTTGCCACCCCTAGCCATAGCCACCCACAAAACACATAAAATAATAAAAACTAGAAGATAAAATATAAAAAAATTATATACATATATATATATATATATATATATATACATATATTCGTCTTTCTTTCTCTCGTCCATGAGAAAACTAGAAGCGTGAAGGGCCTGGGTTTTTCGCTGATAGGTCGATCACGTTTATGGGTTTTTTTGGCTGGGTTTTGGTGTTTGTGAAGAGAGGAGGGGTTCATGGTAGTCTTGTTGGTATCTGATGGATGGAAGTCTCGTGAAAGTGGTGATCACAGAACGTTAATACGTTTGTATAGAGAGAGCAATTCTATATAAACTACTAGACACCCCTTGGCAAATGACATGTATGTTGGTGAACATATATATCTATTTACCAAGATTCATAATCTATTCAAAATTCATATCTCTCAATAAACCAACGTAACATTTTGTGAAGCTACACCATCCACCAAGTGGGTGTAATTGTATACATGAGGGTGCACTATATTATGATGTAATCACCAATCATTACTATATACCTATAGATCTTGTCTAGGGATGCCTTGAAGACCTTGGGTTATGCTTTGTCGACCATGGGTATTGGCTGGGTTTTAGTGTCGAAGAGGGGATGAGGTTCAATGGTGGTGTTAATGGTGGGGTTCAATTGGTTGGGTTTTTGTTGATTTGCAGTGTGGACGAGGGTGGTGTTATCAGTGGTGGCTTGTGGCGACGATGGGGTTGTAGCATTTTATACATAAGTGATCCATTGAAAGAAAATGACAAGCAAGACATAGAACAACATTCAATTGCTTCAAGAGTTGTGCAATTAACAAATTTTAGTGGGAAAGTTCAAGAAAACGACACTAATTAACTTTGAATTTCAACTTGAGAGTGATGATTGATGAAGCTTGTGTTTGATTGATTACCTTGAAAAAAATTAGAAGCATTTTATTTGGAAGTGAATGTGAGGAGCCAGAGGTGGAAGGTGGATGTGGCTGGGATATTTTGGTCTATTTTCCTTTTTTTTGTTATCCGGTGTGTAGCTTAGTCATTAAACTAAAATAAATGTCATCTAATCATTAGGTGGGTGGACTATTAGGGTGGTTCACCTGGTGGACCAGTCAACAAAACGAATTCCAAAACTTAGCCCAAAATTCAACTCGGGCATGAATATTTTGACCCATATTTGTCCAAATAATTATAGTTTTAGAGTACATTCATTTCGCACTTCAATAATAGTGAGACCATAACCCTAAGGGAGTAAGGGTAGGTTAACTTGTCTAGCCTTGGATGTTCTTCCTAATAGTCACTATTTCGAGTCCCCTTAGGGCCATCTACTCAAAGTAAAGTTTTGCGATTATAGCGGTACACAGTAACTGCATCACATTGATCTTAAGGGGTTCATTCATTTGAACCCCCTGATTTCATGAAAAAAAAATTTACATATGTATTTTTTATTTTTTGCTAAATACTTACATAAGTACTGAACCCTCTTAAATAACATATTGAACCCCTAACTTGAAATCCCAATTAA
This sequence comes from Fagus sylvatica, assembly GCA_907173295.1. Taxonomy (NCBI): domain Eukaryota; kingdom Viridiplantae; phylum Streptophyta; class Magnoliopsida; order Fagales; family Fagaceae; genus Fagus; species Fagus sylvatica. The sequence goes on along the minus strand of OU015771.1, from coordinate 20,462,371 downwards.
CCTAGTCCACTGAACCCCTAAAAATAAGTTAAATAACAACAACAATAAATAAAATTAAATAACAACAATAACAAAAATAGCCAAATAATTACAACTGGTTATATAACAAAACGAATTCCAAAACTTAGCCCAAAATTCAACTCGGGCATGAATATTTTGACCCATATTTGTCCAAATAATTATAGTTTTAGAGTACATTCATTTCGCACTTCAATAATAGTGAGACCATAACCCTAAGGGAGTAAGGGTAGGTTAACTTGTCTAGCCTTGGATGTTCTTCCTAATAGTCACTATTTCGATCCCCTTAGGGCCATTACTCAAAGTAAAGTTTTGCGATTATAGCGGTACACAGTAACTGCATCACATTGATCTTAAGGGGTTCATTCATTTGAACCCCCTGATTTCATGAAAAAAAAATTTACATATGTATTTTTTATTTTTTGCTAAATACTTACATAAGTACTGAACCCTCTTAAATAACATATTGAACCCCTAACTTGAAATCCCAATTAACCTAGTCCACTGAACCCCTAAAAATAAGTTAAATAACAACAACAATAAATAAAATTAAATAACAACAATAACAAAAATAGCCAAATAATTACAACTGGTTATATATCTATTTCTTTAGTCAGTCCAATAAGATTTCGTTCAATTAAATTATTATTTTTTGAAATAACCCTAGATTTATTTACTTTAGAGAATTCATATTGGCTTAGCCAAAACCAAAATTTAGCTAAAATGTGCCTAATATACCTAAAAAAAGATCCACAATGGATTATCAGTACATCAAAATAGTATCAAGCTATAGTGTTTTTAAATAGAAAACATTGTAGCTTAGTCAACTCAGTTGTTTATTATTCTTCTCGAACAAAACTGTCCACTCTCTATCATTTTCTTTATTTTCTTCATTTTTTTTTGTTGTTCTCACTGAGTGAAAGTTTCTTCCTTTACGACTTCCCCACGAAGCAAACATAACTTCGACGAGACTTGGGAAGAGTATTTTGCAACTCCAACGAGAACTTGTAAGGATAGATCAAAGCAAAAATCACTCTAAAAACCTCTTTTTTTTTTTTTTTTTTGTTGGTGATGTTGATATATTCAAATTAATGAACCGCCTAAAAAATTTTTATGGCCCATCACTAGAGATGCACATGGTTAGTAGGGTGTTATGTGTCTTCCTGAGATTATTCGAGATGCGCGTAAGCTGACCCGGACACCTAGAGTCATAAAAAAAAAAGGGGTAAAATATTATTTTCGTCCCAAACTTTCCATGAACTTTATTTTTTGTCCCTGAACTTTGAAAAAGTTTGTTTTGAACATGAATTTCGTCATTTTAAAAAGTGCAAATCAACATTGTATATTCATGTTGAGGGATGAAAAACAAACTTTTTCAAAATTTAGAGATGAAAAATGAACTTTTTAAAGTTTAAGGACGAAAACCGAACTTCAAACATAATTTAGAGACGAAAACAATTTTTTACCCAAAAAAAAAAATAGTGAGACCATAATTTTGTGAAGGATGTGTGATAGTACAACAATATTTACCCAATCAGGCGACGCCACTCAACGTTCATACAATTTTGCGTTAGTCCTATTGTGATCGGATTGAAGCTCACACTAACACCCAACTTGGCGGCGCCACCGAGTCCTCTCCCACCCACACCATCAAGAAGACTATATATATCTCTCTCGCTTTCCCATAAAGGCCCTTTCACTGTAAGAACACCACGCACACTCTTTTTTTTACTAACCTTTTCTAACTCTATAAACTATTAAACTCCCTCTTGGTTCCTGCGGGAATGGACGGTTTTGCATTGTTTTCGGCGACTGTGATTTCCCCTCCTTTTGTTGTGCTTGGTTTGTTCAATATGAATTTCTTTTTCTATGTTGGGTAGCTATGAACATTGGCCAAAAACAAAGATTTTGTGAGATTGGGAGTACTTTTTTCATATTGTGGTAGTGATACTTAAAACATTATTGGTTTTTTTTTTTCTTTCTTTCTTTGGTGTGGCATTTCTTTAGCCATATACACTGCTTATAATATTGAATAAATGCAATCATATTTAAGAGGTTGTTGTAGAAGTCTTTCTGGGTTTGAGTTATTGGAAAGGTTAGAGTTTGTGTGCTTTCTTAAATGCTCTATTGCGTATGGATTTTAGTTACAGCTTTGATTTTGTGCTTCTGGGTCTTTTTGAGTTTTATTTTTTTTGATAATTCGATAAATACAACAATGGGGAAGGGGGGGGGGATTTGAATTCTGGTTATCCTTATTAAGGAGAGCAGTCAATGCCACTGAGCTACAAGGCTCTTGTTATGTTGATTTGAGTTTTGAGAAGTGAGTTTTCAATTTTTCTGTTGATTGGCTTTTGAAAGTTTGGAATTGGTTCTTGGTTTTGCATTTTCCATTCCAAAGCTTAGGATTGTATTTTTACCTTTTTACTTGAATTTATATCTGGGTAGATTGCTGGCTTGATGCTAGGCTGTGTGAATATTTATTTCCATTCTATTGGACAAATGGACTAATCTTGTTTTCATGAATGTGAGTCAGAAATTTGGGTTATTGTTATTTCTTTATATTCTAGGTTGGCTTTGGACACTACCATGATCCATGAGCCAAGTTTGAGCCTGAAGTGGTTGTTTAGTTTACCAAGCTTGAGCTGACTTAGATTGGCCTCAGTTTGTTTAATGCAGAGTGGAGAGTTGTTTACAATGTCTTTGAGTTTAGCTTTAGATTTTTGCGAGCCTTGTGCTCTAAGTTCGGAGATGGGATTATTCTGAAGTCACAAGTACTCCAAGTTTAGTGTAGACAGAACTCAGCTGTTGCACTTGTAGTGGTAATTTGAGTCAAGAGTTCAAGTTGAGGATTGAGCAATGAAAGGGGAAATTAACTGAAGTTGACTGACTGATGCATCGTTTTCATCACCAAGCAGCATGAGGGTTATTGCTGCCACATATATAAATTTGAATATGATGAGGAACACATTATGAATGGAGTTTGTTTGGTGGTGTTACGAGATGCAAATTGGCTTACAATTTTGCATTAAGTGCATTTCTTTTACCCAGTTAATCACAACTCCCAATTCAAGAGAAGAAAATGATTATGGTTGATAGATGCCAGGTTGAAACCTGCTCAATATAATCATTATTATATTATGGTACTTATTGGCTATTACCTGTTTTAGTTTTTTAAAGCATAACTTTGATTTACATACATGACATGTTGTCTTTAATTCTTTTGTCCTTTTTAACTCTCTCTTAAATCAATATCCCCTTATTCTATTTTCTTAAGGATGTGGATGTCAAGCATTGATAATTTGATATTGAAATTGGTCATTTTTAGGTAATTCTGGGCTCAAGCTAAAATATTCCTCTCCTTCCCATCCTACAACCATACAAAGGGAAGGGTTATCCATTCCTCTCTCCTCCCCTCAATTTTTAAAACATCCAAATAAGGGTAAGGGATAACCATTCACCTCTCCCCTCTACTCTCCCTCCAAGCTTCCAAACATTCAAATTCTACTTGGTAGTTGTTTCCACATTTGTTTTTTCTTGTATTTTTTCTTGAAAAATTTCATATGTTCCTCTTGAAAAAGTTGATTTTAAGGTATTGGTTCTAGCTGTGGAAGATTAGACAATGGAAGTAGATAGAATAGACGGCCGTAAAGCAAACCAGTTGAGACCACTTACATGCTCTCGCAATGTCCTCAATCGTGCTCATGGCTCAGCCAGTTGGTCTCAGGGTAAATTTTTCCCCCTTAAATTGTTTGACTTTTCTTTTGCTGGGCATTTGTCAATAGTGTGTTCTTTTTTGAATTATCTTGTCATTCTGGTTCTCTATTTATTGTGCTTCTGATCTTTTTTTTTTTTAAATGTAATTGCTTATTTTAGTTTGCTACTTTGGATTGGTGGGTTGTCACTTCATATCAACATTTTTTTTTATTGGTTTTGTTTTGTTTTATAGGGGACACCAAAGTTCTTGTTGCAGTTTATGGACCAAAAGCCGGAACAAAGAAGAATGAAAACCCTGAAAAGGCTTGCATTGAAGTTATTTGGAAGCCTAAGACAGGGCAGATTGGTGAGTAGCGCAGTATTGTACTCCTATGGAGACAGATGATAGTTCGATTAATTAATAAAATTTCTCTTGGAATTTTCCAATGGTTTGGTGCTGACTCCTAGAGGTTTTGTTCTCTCTTGCTTGGTGCTGACTCCAAGCAATCATAAGTTCTGTCCATTAGGTTATCTATCATTTACTTTTATGTTCTCCAATTTTATTGATACATCATTTTGGTTTTGTCCTGTGTCAGCTCTCTATTTATTTTTATAGCCCAACTTTGTATATGGTTTATGCCTACGATTACAATAAAATATGCCCTACCATTACAATGAAATTAGTAAGAAGCACTCATGTAGTTCATGGAGAAGTATCAGAGCGAGTTGGGATAGTTTCGTGAACAACATTAGTTTTGTGGTCGTGGATGACAGTTTAGCACAGTTTTGGCATGATATATGGTGTGAGAATCATGCTTTGAAAGAGTTGTATCCAAAGTTGTTTTCTATTGCAATAAATAAAGATGCTTCTATAGAATCTTCCATGGGATCTGACAATTGAAGTTTCAAAATGTGTCATTTTAACAGATGGGATTTGGGATATATGTATTTGGAAATTTAATGCAGGAATTTGGTTTAGCATTTTATTGGTGGTAAATAATCTTGCTTGAACCCAGTTAATTCACATGAAACCAACATCTTTCACAGTTTATATGCTCAGTGAATGGCATCTAACTGTAGCTTTGGGCTTGCCACTTCATAAGATAGGAATGCATAGTCTTTTCAGTGGATGTTGGGTTTTATATGGACTATAAGTCTATAACTGTGGTTTATTTGACTCATGCCATTCAAACTTGTGTAAAATTTTCTCGGTGGTCCAGGAAAAGTGGAAAGGGAGTATGAGATGATAGTGAAGAGGACTTTGGAAAGCATTTGCGTTTTGACTATCAATCCAAATACCACAACATCTATTATAGTTCAGGTAATTGGTTTGCTTCATGAGCACAATTTTTCTGTCTTGATCTTTGACATTGTCTTTGCTTTAGCTATTCCCCCATTAGCCATGCTACTGAATGACTGTAGTTTTGAATAGGTGAGCTTAATGCTGTTGGTCTTGACCTGTACATTTCATATAAAATTTAGGGTAAATTGTATTTTTGGTGTTTGAATTTTGGGGTAAGTTTGATTTTGGCTCCTCCAATATTTAAAAGGTGAGGATGGTGTGCATATTTCTCTGCAAAAGTCAAAGTTTATATGAGTTGCAAGCAAGTATGGTTTTTTCAACATGTAAAGCTTTGTGCATTAAGTATCTTTATGCAGATAGGAGTTATGATTCTGAAAACAATGGATGATGGGGGATAAATAATTTAGATGGTTTATTTTTTGTAAGCATGATGGGTACATTAAATCTATTCTATTCTAAAGTCCCTTCAAGGTTAGATAAATAGGTTCATACATCACCATCTTTGATTTTTGTTATGTTTCTGTTGCAGGTTGTCAATGATGATGGCTCTGTATCCTTCATGGTTATGTGTCTTTCAAGTAATACAGTTATAGCAGTTCTAAAGGGTTGCCAATGAGCCCTAGCTCATATGGCATCTCCTTCCTTGTAAGAGCATGGTGGAGGCTGAGGTCATGGGTTTTAAGACCCATCAGATGTATGTATAATAACCAATAAATAAAAAAAGGCAGTTTTTGGAGTGTTGACATTGCCTCCATGCAAAGCTTTGCTGAACTTCTGTTCTACAAATGTTCATTAGATTTAAATCAAGGGGTTATTTTCTTTTTGCTTTGATCTTTTTATTTTATTTTTTGTCCTACATTGAAGACGTTTGGAAAAGGTTAAAAGAGTTGATAGACCTTTTGAAATTTATGCTCTTAATTTCTAAAAAATCATACTTAAGAATTCAGTAGTGAGGGTGTGTTGGATGTCCCTTGGATTTAACTCGTTCAATTATGTTTCACACAGAATGCAATTGTTCGACCTTCTTTTCATATGAGATTTAAAAAACATTTCCAAGGAAGAGATTATCTTTGTTTATGTGTTTTTGGTAATGGGCACAGTCTTTTACAACAAGTACACAACATGCAATTGTGCTGTCACTTTTCATAGGTTTGACTTGTGCCATTTTAGTGCTGTGGAGGAACAAAAGGGACTAACTTTAGTACCATGAGACATCAATTATCTTGTTGTTCTAGGCCCTTATGAAAGGAAAAGAAATGAAAAGAAAGAAAAATATTGACCTATGCCTTGTAGGATTTGCCAGCTTCTCCTTCATCTTATTCTGTCTTCTTTTATACATCAGTGCGATGAAAAACTCCTTTACTAGAATTTTTGTATAGCTTCTCCCATGTGCCATCAATGCAGCATGTGCTGCCCTTGTAGATGCTGGAATTCCTCTAAAACATCTTGCTGGTAATCAAGAGTATTGGTTATCTTCCTACTTATTAAAAAAAAAAAGTATTGATTATCTTCCATGTTCCTGTTTGATGGGTGTATTGCTTACTGTTTCAAACTGCTCTGTGCAGTTGCAATTTGTTGTTGTTTGACAGATAGTGGATACATTTTGCTGGACTCCACTAAGCTAGAAGAGCAGGTCATTGTTATTTTCGTGTTTCGCATCTTATTATTTCTTATGGTTGTGCATGAGGTTAAGTGAAACAATTTAATTAAATTCACTTTTTTATTTTTTTTAAATATTTTACATTTTACTCTGATAAACCTCTTGTTACAGTCTGGATTAGAATCCAAGTGTTTCCAAATTCTTAACCTGTAAAGGAAAAAAATCATTACCTGGTGAATGTACTCATACGTAATATGTTTGCACAGTTGTAGTTTTTCCGTTGTGATTAGAAATGTACTTATTCTTTACTTATAAAAAGAATAAGAAATGTACCTATTCTTTATGCTCTGAGGCTCTAGATAGTTTTAGGGATGTAAAGGTGGGGTCACTTTGGTTTATACTTAAAAGTATTATCCTTAACATGCTAAGTATTATCCTTAACATGCTTTTCTGAAGTTATTGCAGAAAATGAAAGCATTTGCATATTTGGTCTTTCCAAACTCAATTCTCTCAGTCCTCCCAGACGGATCATTAAAGGTGCAAGGTGAACCAATGGAACATGGGGTTATCACATCTGGTACCCAGGGTGCAATGTCAGGTATTGTCACACTTTAATTGTTTCATCTCTTAATATTGAACATCTGTTACTTTGTCATTCATCAGTGTATTCAGTATTTCCTTAGTGTTCATCTTTGAAATAAGTTCATTATTTATTTACTCTTAATTTTTTAGTGGCTCCTTTTATTACCTTCAATAATTAATGTTTTGAGTGAAAATGGATATTTAATCCAATGGTGTGGTGAAACCGTTTTTCCAGGTGTTATAATTTGAATGGCAGGTGCAATTTCCCATCCTGATCAATCGATTAATTTGATTTCTTGGATGGAATACCCAACAGCTTTTTCATGGTTTGATCAGCAATAGTCATTACTTTCCTTTAGTTCACGAACAAAGTTTTCCTCCAAACCAATTTGGAGGAATGTTCCTCCAATCCATTACGTGGCAGCTTAAAAGATTATCTATGTGTACTTTTTGTCACATGATCTACTTAGTAGTCATGTAACTTATTTAAATGATTTAATGAATCATGTGATTTAATACACGTAGATTGTTTTATAAATTGCCATGTAAGGTCGGAGGAGATTCTTCCAAATTAGTTTGGAGGAATACATCATCCCTATTTGATCATATAAATGATCTTTCTGGAAGGCCAAATCCATTGGAAAATTGGCTTTACTGTATAGAATTTGACACTTTTAATCCAGGAAATAGATTTGCATAATAGTATAATCCTCTTAGCTTAATAGAGGTTGGCATATTTCTGAGAGCGAAGTGCAATGTAGCTCAGGTGAAATATTAACAATCTCTCTAATTAGCAACTGCTATTCATATTAGGCTCTTCTATATAACATGCAAGTGGAAATTTCTCTTGACTGGATTAGGAGATACTTCTGTTCGTCTCATTAGTTTAAATGCGTCCCTATAAGGGTCAAGAGTTCTGATTCTTAACTAATTTGGCTGCTTAAAAACTGTTCCAGTGGATGATTATCTTCACTGTCTTGAACGAGGGCGTGCTGCTACTGCTAAGATGTCTGCTTTCCTTAGGAGGAACTTGCAACCACAAATCCCTAGTGACTCATGTAAAGCCGGGTGATTTCGTATGTTTTCGGAAGTAGTCTCCATACAATCTCATTAGTGGAAATGTCACAGATGAAAATGAAGTCCGTTTGAAAGTTCATGATGTATTCTTTGGCTAGTACTATAATGACACTACATGTAGTGTGGTGGGTGGATTTTCAATCCCACATTTTTGGTCTCCCCGACGAAATTGAAATTGTATTAGGAAACCCTACTTCACTTTATGTGAAGCATTAATCTGGCCCTGTTATTGCTATATATTAGGATACCCTTTTCTCTGTTACTTGTGTTTGAATTACTCTCTGAAAGTTGTTAAGCTTATTTTATAGGGCACTGTTAGTTGTTTATAGGCCTTGGAGAATATTAAAAAAAGGGTCCGTTAAAGAACTCTATAAAGATATACACGAAAAAAAATAATTCTTTTACAGGAATATTCGCATGGCCTATTGAGCTTTTAATGCGGCAAAAAACGAATTGAGATCCCATGCAATACTTTCAAAAACGGATTGAGAACCCATACAATACTCTAAAGTATTACATGGGCTGCAATTCCTTTTTTTCTCTTACAGTTTTTTCACTTTTTCATTTTTTGCTATTTTAATTTTTTAACTATTTTTTTATTAAGTGGTTGAGATTGAAAGTTAAGAAGTTAACTTTCAATCTTAACCACTCAATAGGTATTGCATGCAATACCAATTGCATGAGATCTCAATCCACTAAAAATGGGGTTTCACACCTACCAATAGATGTGTCTTGAACTGAAGCATCTCACAAGCAAAGATACCTTGTTGGAACAGACAATCTGTCTTTTTCTATGTCTAACTCAATCCTAATTATCTTGAGTCTGGATAATATAATTATTGATATTTAGCAAAAAAGAGAAAAGAAAGGATAATATAATTATTGATCGCAACTCTCGCTAATATACTCATTAGCTATAGAGGTTAACCCAAAACATATTAGCTATAGAGGTTAACCCAAAACTATCTATCTATCCTAATCCTATCTATCTTTACAAAATAATTAAACTAACTACTATTTTATTAAAAAAAAAATAATTAAACTAAAACAAACAAAAAGTCTTGTAATAAGAATACAAAAAAATTCATTGTATCACAATAACAAAAATAACCGTAAGAAGTAAAACTAAATATATAAATAATTCAACAAATTATACTCACTTTCTTATTAAAATAGAATGTTATAATATAAAAACAATAGAATTGTTCAATTAATATTGATTTTGAATTAAAAGTTATAGGTATTGAAGTATTCAATATTGTATGAAAATTTTTCATTAAACTTTATTCAATTTTCCCATCAAAAGATTATATATAAGAGGAAATTGAATTAAGAGCCTTTCCAATGGTTAGAATTTAGCTTAGTTATTTCTTCAAAAACAAAATTTGAAGTTTTTCCACTTATACTTCCACACACACATATGATTTACAAGAACAAATATATGTACATGTACATGTACGTATAAATATGTATATATATAGTTTAATTATGTTTCCATAGTATAATTAGTACAGTCCTATGCAAAACAATATTGCTGATTCTATCCTGAGTACGGATTTCCATTTTTAATGTTTCACGTTGTTAAAAAAAAACATTATCGTGGTTGAATAATCAATATCTGCCTAACACTGTCTACATTATTTTAATAGAATCTATTTATTTACTTTGTCTCATCTTATGTTTAACTGAGTCCGGAGTCCTGACAATTTATCAAGTTATCTCCTAGTATTTGGATGTGAGTTAGAGGGGAACATAGTATATGTATATAAATATGGGCATCTAGTTTACTCATAGTTGTAATTAAGTTATGGGCAGAACTTAAATACAGTACGATAGGTATAGTTCTTGTAGTACCCATGCTAAAAATAGGACACGTGGATAATTAATTTGTTTCACAAACGGCGTTATTGTTTTTTTCTTGAGCCGTTTAGTCTTTGTGATCTCATCTCAGTTTTCTCTCTCATCTCAGCGGAGATCATGACGGCGAAGACCACCAAGGATAGAGCATAGACCCACGACGGCGGAGAAGAAACCCACAAAGGGCGGCGACGAAGGTTAGACACCATTGAGGTTTTCTGTGTAGTCTGTACTCTGTATCGAGCCCGATTCTCCACTCCCGAATTGCTCTCTGAAGAAGCCATGGCTAGCCTTCGAGTTTCGCTGCCAGCTTTCTCTCACCTCACTCATATCTCCTATTTCTCATTCTCGGTTCCCTCGCCTCGATCTCCATGGTCGAGCTCTTCAGGCCTTCTCTCGCCCCGATTTCAAGTTATTTGGAGGTCGATTGCGCAGATTTTAGGGCGAGTGAGATTTACGGCGTCGTTTCGGCTAGGGATCATCGGTGGGCTCGAATTGATGGTGAGTGTGTAATGTGTTGTATGTGCTTTGGAGAGTCTGATCGTTTTTGTTTGTTTTCCCCTTTTTATCCAATCCATTTATCTACAGAGTGCTTTGGAGAGTCTGATTGTTTTTGTTACAGAGCGCTTTGGAGTCTTTCTAATTTTTCTTCTCATTCATGTATGAGTTTGAACTTTGAACATGGACCTAGATAAGATAATCCTTATTTTTCTAGTAAAAAATGAGATTGCTTGGCTTTACGAAGGTTCTATAGGCTTTTATTTTATTTTTATTTTTTTCATTTTCTTGAGTTCCCACTTCCAATGGCAATTTCGAGGTTGCCACCTTTTGCGGGTTTCTTCTCCGCCGTCGTGGGTCTCTGCTCTGTCCTTGGTGGTCCTCGCCGTCATGATCTCCTCTAAGATGAGAGAGAAAACTGAGATGAGATCACAAAGACTAAACGGCTCAAAGAAGAAAACAATAACGCCGTTTGTGAAACAAATTAATTATCCACATGTCCCATTTTTAGCATGGGTACCGCAGGAACTGTACCTATCTTACTGTATCTAAGTTCTGCCCTTAAGTTATAGATTCCCTAACTCTCAAGCAGCAAAGAGAGTGAGATGGCAGCCGCAAATATGGCATTTCAAGTGAATTGCAATATTGAAAGGAGGCCCTACCTCTGGAAAACCTTTGATCACCTCAAGACCACACTTTCTTCTGTTTTCAAGGTATGTATCTCTCTCCTTTATGAAGTTTATAGCTCATTATGAGGCATATATATAATATATATATAGTTGTGAAGACTAAACTTGTTTGAGTCGCCACGTTTTGCACTAAATTTGGATAACATTTATTTTGATGTCCCTAAACTTCAATCAAAATTTCAGGAAGGAATTTACATATTTAATTTAGCAAGATAAATACAAATTAAAGAAAATGGCAACTAGGATGAAAGCTTTCATAAACAGCCAAATTCGTAAACCATCATCTGATCGGAAAAGTTTTCATAAACAGCCAAATTTTAGAGATGCGCAGCAAGTTCCCATGCAATTTGATGCTTCCAAAACCATCAAGAATGCTTCCGTGAAAATATTGGACGCCTTTGTTGATTTGGCGTTTGAGTTTGATGACCAGCCATTGCTCCCATCTCAGGTACGTGCCACCATGCATTTTTTAGTACCATTCCCATGCACAAAAACGTACGCTTCAACAGCACACATGTACGAAACGCACAAAACATGCATGTTGATCGTTTTTTAATAATTAAATGTTCCTAACTGAGTCAAATTACTTGCAGAGTAACTTTGCTCCTGTGGATGAGTTGAAAGAGGCCCTTCTCATCACTCACATTGAAGGGAAAATTCCTGGTGATTTCCCAGAAGGTGTTTACATCAGAAATGGTCCGTACTTTACCGCTAAATATTATGTTTTATTACCAGCTGATATAATATTCTTAGACAGAAACTAGGATAGAATTGTCACCCATCACAGTTAATGAATATATATATATATATATATTTGTATGATCAGGGCGGCTCCCAGATTTAATTTTGATTATCCGCTTATTATTAAATATTAAAAAAAAGAAATAAAAGTGAAAAAAAAAATACAAAATCAAAGTATATTGTGCTTTTAGCTTAAATTACATGGAAAAGAAAAAAAAAATGTAACTCCATTATAGTGCTTTATAAATAGCATGAGGACATAATCAATTGGGGGACATAATGAACTTTACCTCTTAAAACTAACATTTTCTAGACACCCACTCAAACCCCATATCAAATTTGTAAATAAATAAATAAAATCAAAGTTAAAATTAAAATTAAGTTGTATACCACTAAAAAAAAACAAAAATATTAATCAAAGAATCATCAATAATGGACCAATACACTGCCTACCCCAGGCCCCCACAATCACAAACTTAGAAACATAACTTCACTCACAGTCATCACAACCAATAAATCAATAACACACATAAAAACACACCACAACCCACCCATTGCCTGCTCCCACGATAAAACAACACAGACACCATAAAAACACATTTAAATAACAACAAATTGCAATATCAATACTTTTAGTTGTTGTATCTTACTTATATATCACTAATATCATATTTCACATTCTGACATTCACACATTTAACATCTTATCTCAATATATTTTCTTTTTAGTAACAACAATCTAATTGAAAAATTATCACACACAAGACATAGAGATGTTGAAGTTTGGTAGTGGTACTGTTATTCACATGTAATTTAATATGCATTATACATAAACAAATAAGTTAATAAATTAATAAACTAATCCAAACTTATATGAACTAGCTTGTAACATCATGCATATGCATAGATTCATTTAAAATTAAACATAGATGCATATTAAAATTCCTAGTAAGTTGAATGCTACTAATAGTCGTTTTTATATTTTTGGCAACTCTTGAAAATGGCTTGTAAAGATATTATTTGGTGGAGTATGCAAATTATACCTTATTTAATTACTATTTTATTTTAGAAAAGAAGAAGAATAAGAAGATAGTTTGTAACTTTAGCATAATTTTTGTTATTATAATATAAAAAATTATTTCATGTTTACATTTTTTAAATAAGTTATGTAAATTGAGTTATTAAAAATATGTTGAAAATGAAAATCAACTTTTTTTAGAACATGTAAAAATTTTCATTAAAATTATTTTTGAACTAATAATAAGTTTTTGTAAGAAAATTTGGATTAGTATTAAATGGATTGGAAGTCGTTTCAAATGGAATTTAAATATAATGAGTAAGAAGAGTTGATGGAATCAAAATAGTTTTAAATAGGTTAAACTTTTACACATTCAAAGTGTTACCCATAAATATAATAAAATCTAATTGAGTTGTGTTTTTTAAGTTTAGATTCGTGAATTTACATACGAAGATACTCTCAACAAGAAATTAGAGATGGAATGAAACTTAGATACAAAAATGAAGCGCATTTTAGATTTACAAACCCTTAGCGTCAAATTAAAATGGAATTAAAAAATGACTTTACACAAGAAAGGAATTGTTAAATCGACTTTAGATTTTTTTATTAAACTTCCATTTTAATATATTATATATCGTACCATGTATGCCAAAAATAACATATATTGAATGGAGTGTCAAAGGAAACTTTGAACTTGATGCACATATTGATCATGAGGGACTGGGACGCGACCTTTTTGCTGACCAAAATTGGATTTTTATAGATTAAAATTAAAGTACCCAAATGGGAAATTATAATATAAATTGACCATGATAGCTGCATTGCCAACAACCGCGGAAACAACCTACCTAGGAATATATTAATATATAACTAGCATCTGTAATATTGTACGTCACTACTCTCGACTGTTACCTGTCTGTATAATATTTATAAAATGTTGTGGGGCAGTGCAAGTATGATCTTTCATAGATTAAAATTCAATTTACTTCTTTAATTTGTATTTCAATTGTCAAATTAATCCTTTTTTTAAGTGTCAAATTAGCCAAGTTTAATTTTTTTTTTTTTATCAATTTAATCCCCTTAATTTGAAATGAGTCTCATCTTGCCTGTTAGATGCGTATTTATGAAATGCTTCATTTAATAGTTTGTGAAGAATCTTGTTTGCCTCCTCATAACATTACGAGTAGAAAGAGCTTGTAACATTGTTCTAACCACCTAAGAGCCAAGTGACTCATCCAGATTATTGGGTTATGGGTCTGTGTGATCTTTCACATTGAGCACGTAAAAACTTGGTAATTAATATTTCAACCCCTTAAAACGTGAACTATTAATTCAACATTTTTAAGCTTACCAGCTAATCTAAGAAATAAAAAAAGTGTGGTTAATTAATTGATTCATTTTAATTAATGTGATTGCAGGATCAAACCCACTTTTTGGAGGACTTAAATGATTAAATCAACTAAGTCCATGTTTGGCAAGTCAAGTCAGAGTTGGGTGGAAGGAGAAGGAATGATTCATGCTTTGTACTTTAATAAGGATGCTGATGGGAGCTGGAATTTTGTCTATAATAAAAGATATGTTGAAACCGAAACGTTCAAGCTAGAAAAACAAAGAAACAAACCCTCCTTTCTCCCTGCCACCGAAGGCGATTCATTGGCTATTTTATCTGCTTACGTGCTGAATTTGGTGGGCAAATTAATTTAAATATTTAACTCTTTTCTTTCCTTCTAAGATATAGCTGCATGAATTGTGGATGGAGTCCATTAGAATTAGCTACCATAAATTGCACACACGTTTATCAATTTTGTTTTTGTTTTTGTTTGTTTTTTGAGAGAAGCATGCTTATCATTTAAGTTCTGGTGATAAATATAAAATTCACATAATAACAAGTTAGAATAAATCTAATTATATAGTACACAAATGAACTTTTTGTGAAACTTTTGAAATAAAAGCTTTAGCTAAATTGTTTTGTAGTTGCGGTTTGGCATAGTAAACAAATACTTTAGCAACCCCAGCGTTTTCGAGCATTCCGGGAAGTTGTACTCAATTGCAGAAAATTACGTGCCTCAAGAGATTGACATTTTAGCACTAAAAACTTTAGGCAATTGGGATATTGATGGAGCCTGGAAACGAGCTTTTACCAGCCACCCAAAGGTCCCTCTTTTTGTATATCTTTTCCAAAACTACTTTATGTTCACTTTTTATATATTAAAGGTCTTAAATTTTTGCTCATTTAATCTGTCCTGATGTTACAGAAAGCTCCAGGAACTGGAGAGCTTGTTACTGTTGGGATGGATGCTATCAAACCTTTTCTTGAATTGGGAGTGATTTCTGGTATACTAAATTTTTTTAATTTCTTATGATCCTTGTAAAGTGTAGCGACAGTCTAATGAGCCAGGCCTATTTTCTTTTTGAAGCTGATGGAAAAAAATTGATTCACAAAATGGATCTCAAACTAGATAGGTGTTGCATTTTCCATGAGATAGGGATCACCCAGAGGTAAGTTTGGTATTAGTTTTGAAATTACTAAATAATTAAAATTGAGAACCA